>JALMGJ010000001.1:86192500-87392500 GCA_023362775.1 Charina bottae | reverse complement strand
CAAAACTCAATCTCTTCTGCCCTCCTTTCTGCCCTTGAAACACATCTTCCTCTTCGTGTCAATGCCTTGCAATGCTTTGTGAATGCAAACAATATGCAGGCACAGTTTCCCAATCTACATCTGTGGCATCTCAATTAGGGGAGAGTTTTCTTACCTTATACAGCAATTCTGAAGCCATAAACAGTTCTGTTGCCCAATGCTGCTGTAGGGATATTTACAGCTCGGGTATTGGCATTTTCCTCTATTAATAGGACCACATCGTCGTTGGGCATTCCCTGTGAAAAGAAAAACATGAGACAGGTGTATGATGAGTAAAGATACCTTGATATTTAGGTACATTTCTCCTTCCAAGACACCACCTGCTTCTGCAGAATTGCAGAATTCCTATGGCTTCAGGCAGTTCAGTCTGACCAGAGGAATCCGTTTCTGCTGGTCATTCTGCTGCAGCCCAAATAAATCACATATGAAGCCTAGTCTGAAGCCTGGCCCAGAGTGGGATTGGCTGGCATGCATGTACCTATTACGGCAGTTGGGAGGAAACAATCTGGTTCACACCAAAGGAAGACCTTGCTGTGATCTCTCTTTCTCCCCTATTGCCATGGATTCTTGCTTGCTAGGATATAATCCTGAGTTATAATGGCTGGTTCTGGTGGGTGCTTTGGATGGAGAATCCTTGGGTGAGAATGGTTTACTTCCTTTGAACTTCAGGACCTGATTTTCCTCTGGATTTTCCCCTCTTTTCTTAATGTAGAAAATTTTTCCATCACTGCTCTTCTCTGCTCTTGAAAATCTGCGCATATGAGACCCAGTTATGACCTGCAGGAGGGACCCTCAGGATATCCCAGCATTCAAAAAAGCTTTTGAGAATATGGCAAGGACACACCACTTCTGCCCTGCCCTGAAAGAGAACTATGTTGGGTTGTTCACATAATCCCCAAGAGTCAAGGTTTTCTTGGGGGAGTGTGTGTAGTTTTGCTTTCTCTATTATTAGATAGGTGGAAAAAAGATAATTCTTCTACTTCTAGATATTTTGCTGCAAGTCTAGGGAATGCCCCATTTCATCTCTTTTTCCCATGCTAAGTTCAAATACATTCACTAGATGATTACTATCTTGCCTCTTTATTCAAATAGAACATAATTTGGTGAGAATTTGCTGAACCAAAACCAGCCCTAAACCCTACAGCCAACCAACCAACCAACAAAGGAAACCTATAACAACACAAACCCCAGTACAGTTCAGTATGTTTGGAGGCTCACGTTGTCAATAGTCCACACTGCTCAAAGCTATTTCTTTAAGGCAAAACTAAAAGGTGGCAATGATTGAGATATTTTTTTAGTGAAAAAAACAAAGCTCTAATTCCAGAAGTCCATTCCTTAAACTTGTGACAAATTCTGGCCCTGGATTGAATAGTAGACCTGACAAAGATGTAGAAGATGATCCTGCTTTCAAAGATGATCATACTTGTTTAGAAAGGAGTGCGTTATCAGTCTTTTCTAAATTATCAGTAATTTAGTTTCTTACCTGGTTCAGACAGGACTGCAAGGACAAGGAATGCGAAGAGCAGATAAAGGATCTTCATGTTGGGATTGGTTCAGGACCGAATCGTGCTTCTGGGATGGGACACAGCTCTCTATTTATAGGGTGATAATAATTGCATCACCCTGACTCAGTGAAATATTGCCACTATTCTTAGGCGTTACTTTTACTGGTCTTTTATAAGGCAATCTTCCTTCTATTGAAACACTCCTGTGGGTTCGCTGTTGCAAAAGTCCTTGGAAGAGCAATGGACTTAGTTGAATGGCCAACCTGCTGTGGTTGCAAAAGATCCCAGCCTCAGTGCTTGCCATGTGCAGGTGGGCAGAGAAAAGCCCTTCCTGAATTGCTGCCAAACCTCTAGCAGGCAAGAAAGATAATGCTCGGCCATATTTGTAGTGGTTGGAGTTTGGAAGAGCCATGATGCAGTTTGGAACCTAAGGATAGAAATCCTGGATTGGCAGTGCTGTCCTTGGAGACACAATTGGATGGGTGGGCTTTGGGAAAACAGCTGGCTCTGCCCCTTGGTGGGTGTATCTGGCCCTCGGATGAAGCGGAGTCCGATTCTGCTTTCATTGCAGTCTCCTCGCTCAGCCTGGTGATCCTGTTTCCCTGAAGACTGAGGATATGTGCGGTGATGGAAATATTCCTGTGGCCTTTTTTGTATTCTAGAGTTAGCAGGAGTCCTCCAGGACACAGAAGGCCAATTGAGGTTGAGGAGGAGAGCTGGGTTTGACAAGCTGTTTATTCTGTCAGTGCTGGGTATATTGGATGTTTCCTACTGCTTCAGCCACAAAGGATTTCACAGGGCAGTACTTTTTATTAGACATCTCTTAACTTTATTTCTGTTCCCAAAATCATATTAGCAATCTTAAGAACGTTAAACCAAAGCTCCAGTTGTAAAGTATGGGTGAAAGTCCCCTCCAAGAAGCTACATCTGCAGCACACAGAACTTGACTTCCAACTTTTCCAGAAATCCACTGAAGTGTCCAGTAAACATGAAAAAGAATCTTTTGTTGAATTAGTCTCATATCAAGAAAATAGGAAGAATATTCCATGTACCTTTAGGCCATTGATTTCTTGAGAGAGGATGTTCCAACTCAATATTCTAGAGAATAAGACTGTATTATTAAATCTCTTAAAATCTCTATAAAAATAAACTATAGATTTAAAGTCTTCCAAAACACTTTTCAATTTTTTTTAATTGTGGAATTTCAGATTTTGTTAAATTTAAAAATATTAAATTAATCTTTATTTTAGAAGGATATAAAATATTACCAAAATACACTTAAATTACGAAATTAAATGAAAAAAATCCCTAAAGTTAAGGAAATGATAAAACCCAGAAACGTAAAGGAAAAAATCCCAAACTAAAAAACCCTTACCTTATATTTTAAGCTTCTAGTCACTGGTTTACTTTTGAATACCATACAATACCATAGCATGAAACACCCATAATTTCTGAGAGACAGTCAAATTCTAAAGCTTTGGTACTGTATATAATTCAACATGACATGAACTTCTTTAACATGTAAAGGTTTTCCCATATATCTACTTATATCCATGAAAATGCTATTCCAAAAAGTGACTAGGATTATAGGACCATACCATACTGGTCAATGAACCCTCAATCTTTTCATACCTCCAATATAGGAAATATGATGTTCATCCTTTTGAGTATATTCTTTGGGAAGTCCAATACACTAAATACCGTTTTTGGTTCTTTCAACTTTAATCTCAAATCTGTCAATACCTTTGTAACATTTTCAAGAACATGAAGCCATTGATGGGATATTATTGATTTTTAAGACCATGATGCCATTGATAGGGCATTATCTATGTGGCCATACTTTTTACTGCTTGTATTAGTTTGAGGTGGTGAGTGGCAGGATTTTGCTTATTCTATTGCACTTCCATGACTATCCACAAGCAATGTTATATGTAAATTTTATATAATAAAGTATTTAAAAAAAATGTGTTTGCTGTCACTTTGCTATTCATAGGAAAGTATCAATTTCTCTGTTTTGATCACCTCCTTCTGCTTGACTCTGTGACCTTAAATATGGGCTGGCTGGCTGGCTGGCTTGCTTGCTTTCCCATAGTATATATTATTTTGGCCTTTTTTTTTTAATAAATTTTATTGAATTTTAAAATACATATTAAAAGTTAATACAAAGAAAGAAATAGAAATAGAAATACAAAGTAAGAAAAAAGTAAAGAAAAAGTGAAGTCAAAAAATAACAAAGAAAATATAGAAAATAGATGTCCTCCAATTTATCTTTGAACTTTAAGTACAATAATTAACTTTAAATGTTAGTCCTTCATACAATACACAGGAACTTTTCTTTGTCATATACCCTATGATTTCTATAATCCAATCTTCTGTTCTTCATATAGGTTTCACCTTTCTTGATATCTTCCAACAATCCATCTCTGGTTTCTACTCCTTGAAATAGTAATCAAATGTTCATTGCTGCATCAGTTCGATGTTTTTCATTTGCTCTTTCCATTTTTACATCTATATTTATATCTTCAATAAAATCCAATTATTATAACAAATAAAGGCCTTATTTACTTCTAATAAAATACAATATATTCTATTCTTATTATGACTATATATTCCACTAATACATAACCTAACATATTACATAACATAATACATAATATAGCAATTCTTATAATTCTTAAAATATTCATACATACATATTCATACATAATATTGTAAAAATATGTCATCCTATAATAACATTAATTCTAATTCTAATTCCACCTCATCATCCAATTATCTTCTTATATATATATATATATATCTCCATAAAGGAAAAATAAGCCATATCATCAACCTCCATTTATATTTATAATCCTATATCTCAACCATCCATCTGCAATTTCCACTCCTTGGGACAATGTCCATCTAAACTGAATACAAAACCTAACATAACACATAGCCTAATACATAATATACCAATTCTTATAATATTCATGCAACATATTCATACATAATATCATCCTGTAATAACCTTCATTCTAATTCCATCTCATCATCTCATTATCTTCTCATAAATGTATCTCCAAAAAAAGTAATCTATAATATCAACTTATATTTTGTGGGTTGATGGTGGCTATTGGGGTTCCAGGCTTGAAGTAATCCAAACAACGTGTTTTAAGGCTAGCAATATCTTTATTGATAGCATAAGACAATAATGGATGTATAGTGCATTATTGCAAAAAGGAAAAAACAAAGCATACGCAGAGTTCCATCACCAGAAGTGAGGAAAGAAAACATCATGGTCTGTGCAAAGACCAGGCATAGTTACAGTTCAGATACAAAGTACATGTAGATAGCAGTCTACATAGAAGAAGCATAGGAAAAAACATAAGTGAGATGAGTACCTATGGTTCATAGCTGAATTATAGCCATGGTTCATACATTCTGATTGGCTAATATGGGCTTAGGCCACTTTTCAGCTTAACATTGTTGTACTTACTATAAACTGCCATGGGGTGGCGGTGTTGCATATTGGCTTTCCCTCGAGTCTCTATTCTCATGGGAAAAGGACTGATAACTTTCAATTGTTTTGGCTAGATACAAGCACCTGTTGTTTACGAGCCACTTTGTTTTGGGAACCGCTTATGCAACAGAGGGACTTGGAAATTTCCACTTTCCAGGCTAGATTCATAGTGGAGAAATGCCATTCGCTTGATTCCACATAGAATAACTTTACCAAATACTTTAACACCCCTTCCGAATGGATTTTGGAACGCTGTGGGGAAAAATCTGTCATGTTACAAGCACACAGAGACACAAATGATTTTATTTCAAACACATTTGTCCTAGCCCTAACTTGGTAACCATGGCAGCATGTTTATCAAGAGGTAGAGCTTTCCTGAAGATGTCTGCAACATTCAGTTCAGAAGGACAATATTCTAACTGGATAAATCCTTCCTGAATTGCATGTCTTACATGTTTGAATTTTACATCGACATATTTGGTCCTCCCTTTCACGTGTTCAGAGAGAGCAAGTGAAATACATGATTGTGAGTCTTCATACACTGTAATTGGTGAGGTTATATCTACGGAAAGATCTCCAAACAGTTGTTTACACCAGTGTAATTCATTTATTGCCTCACTGAGGGCACTATATTCGGCCTCGCAGGTTGAAACGGCTATTGAACTCTGTTTTCTTGCCCTCCAGGTGATGGGTGTATTGGCAAACAAACAAACAAAACCACTCACAGACTTTCTGTCTCCCTCTTCTGCAAATGAGCTGTCAGCATAAATCACAGGCATTTCGGCTTTAGTAGCTGATACTTTAAGACAATAATCAGCTGTGTCTTTAAGGTAATGTAGGACCCTTTTTAACCCTTGCCAATCTCGCATGGATGGTTTGGCAACCTTACGACTGAGTACTCCAACTGAGTAAGCTAAGTCAGGATGTGTCCATTGTGTTAAGTGTAGCAAGCTTCCCACAGCAGAGTGATACAATTGAGATTGAGGACAAGATTCCTCACACGTGTCACCCTTTAGGAAATCAAGAGTCATTGGTGTTCTGGTAGGTTTTGCATTTGACATTTCAAGTTGACTCAACAATTGATCAATTTTTCTCTTCTGACTCAGATAGAACTCACCACTCTGAGCTCTAGTGACTTCAACACCTAGATAGTATTTCATCTCACCTAAGTCTTTCAATTGAAAGTACTGTCTTAATTGTGTTGCAAACTCTTGTACAAGGTGCAAAGAACCAGTTGCTAGGCAAAAATCATCAACATACGTTAGCAACACCATGTAATTACTTCCAGAACCTCTTACGTACACACAAGGATCAGCAATTGACCTTTTAAATTTTAACTCCATCAAAGCTTTATCTAAACATTGATGCCAACAGCGGCCGGACTGCTTCAATCCGTAAAGCGCTTTGCGCAGCCTGTACACCTTTTGGGAATTGCCACAAGCATAGCCAGGAGCCTGCTTCATGTACACTGTTTCAGGGAGCTCTGCATTCAGATATGCTGTGTCAACATCAAAATGATGGACAACAAGTTCACGCTGTGCAGCCAGAGAAAGTACCATACGTAAAGACTCTGGTCTAGCTGTGGGTGCATATGTGAGATCATAGTTCAAAAACCTCTCTTGTGAAAACCCCTGAGCAACAAGCCTGGCTTTGTACTGCACTGTATTATCAGGAAGAAGCTTCTTTCTGAAAACCCATCTGGAACCAACAGCTTTCTGGGATGGGGGCAAATCAGTGACTTCAAACACCTTTTGACTCACTAATGCCTCAAACTCCTTATCCATCGCTGTGTTCCACTTCTCCTGCTCTTCAACAGGCAGAAGCAACACCTCCTGGAAAGACTGAGGTTCACAGGTAATCTGACACACTCTCACCTGCTGAATCACAAACCTGTCAGGCTTCACACCCTTTGTGGAACGTGCAGATCTACGAGGAATTACCACTGCCTCTTCCTCATCACTGTCCTTTGTCTTTTCACTACCTGATTCCCCCTTCAGGTCCTGAACCTGCACAGGTGAAATGTCCTCTTCCTTCACCTGAGGGGACCCTCTCACCACACTAGGAGACTGGGAACCAGAAGGCAGCTGGACTGGTTGTTGTCCAGCCACAGGAGCATGGACAGTTGGCTGTGCACTAGATTGCAACAATACCTCTGAACTAGCATTCAACCTATCCCAACCAGTAGGGTGCTCAAAATTAGCACTTCTGGAGACTACCACACGACCATAGGCTGCAGAAAAACGGTAACCCTTAGATCTAGAGGAGTAACCAACAAACCTTAAGTGTTGTGCTTTTGGCTGGTTCTTCCTTCGCTGAGACTTAGGGATGTGAACATACGCAAATGTTCCAAAAACATGCAGATGCTTCAGCGAAGGGCACTTGCCAAACAAAAGGAAGTAAGGAACTTCATTTACAGCTGAATTCCACACCCTGTTGGTTAGATACACTACAGTCATGGTAGCCTCACCCCAAAAACGGGCTGGCACCTGGGCATCTAACATCAGGCTATTTCTAATGGTATTGACAACACCAATCTTCCTTTCAGCTATTCCATTCTCAGCAGGAACACCAACATTGGCAAGTCTATGGGAGATTCCTTTCCTACGAAGCCAATTCTGGTACTCATGACTTAGGAACTCTCCTCCACAATCCGATTGAAACTGACCTACTTGATAGCCATAGTTTCTCTCCACCATTGCAACAAACTCCTTAAAGCGAGCAAAGGCTTCCGCTTTAGATTTGATCAAATAACAAAACGTAAAGCGAGTATGGTCATCCACCAAAAGAAACATGAAACGTGCCCCCCCCTTCACTAGGAGCATTGGGGCCGGCTAAGTCTCCATGAACCAACTGAAAAGGCCTAGTTGACACCCTGCCACTTTTCCTAGCAACACGTGCAGCCTTAATTTTAGATTGTTTGCACACAGTACAATCAAGAAAGTCATCACACTTTTTGGATCCTAGTTCAGGATACACCTTGGCCATTTGGGACAAACTTCCCCACCCGGGATGTCCCAGAACTCTGTGATAATAGTGAATGCATTTGTTATGTGGGGGAACATTGGAAATACAATTTCCTGACACAATCCCCTGCTTAGGAAGCATTTCATACAATTGATTCACTAACTTCCCTCTAGCACATTCAATTCCATCTTTTTCAATAGAACATCCAGTACCCTTGAACACAACAGTATATCCAGATTTTACCAGGGCTGGAACGCTAAGGAGGGAAAAGTCAAGTGTAGGAACACACAACACATTTTGTACACTTATCCCCAAACAAGGAATGTATACTTCACCCTGAAAAGACACATCAGCCATGGATCCATCAGCTAGAGCAACTTGTTGGATTTTAGGCCTGTTCTTTGTTAATAGCAACTGTTAATTGTTTACAATGATTTGGCTACAAGCGGAGTCCAAAAGCCATGTCTCTGGGGAACGTCTACTCACAGCCGCGAGCAAAGCAGACACTTGGGTACGTTGTCTAGGCGGTTGTTTCCCCTTCTTTCGCACGAACCTCTTTCCACTGGCACTACCTGCCGGGCGAGGTGGCTGGGGACAATCTTTCATGAAGTGTTGGGTCGAGTTGCACCGGTAGCATCTCCTTACAGCGCACGCAGCCTCTGTTCCAGCTGGAAAACGCTGTGCAGAAGTCTCAGGAACAGCAACAGATGGCTTACCCTGCATCTTCTCCAGGTCACGAGCTTGCTGGATTTCTTGCAGCCGATTTGTAAGATAATCCACAGTGAGGTCTTGGGGCCTCAACGTCTGAGTTGCCTCGATGAGCATGTCAAAGCTCTTGTCCAGGCTTGACAGGATGACACAAGCTCTCTGGGTATCAGGGATTACAACATCCCACTCCTCTAGTTCAAGAAACAAAGTCTTGAGTTTATGGAGGTGGGTCATCACGTTTCCACCGGGCTGCAGCTTCAGGTTGTAAAGCTGACGTGATAGACCAACGATGGCAGCAGATGTTTGCTTGGAATAAAGGGCTTTGAGAGCCTCCCAACATGCATGTGCAGTGTCTAGATTGCTGATATGCAGTAGCTGCGATGATTCCAGTCCCAGAATCAAATTGCCATAAGCACGATCCAAACACAACTGCACTTCATCAGTAATGGGACCAGCTGGAGGTGCGTCTTTCACATACTTCCACAAACCTTCTTTTAGGAAGAAAGACTTGATCTTCACACACCAGGTCCGATAGTTTGTGCCATTCAAACGCTCAAAAGGCAGACTGGTTAGCCCTGCAGCAGCCATGCTGACCACTCAAAAAAAAAAAAAAACACGTTTACTCCAAAATGCAGCCTCAAAAACAAACCCCTTTGTTACAGCCAGATCCAGCGCAGCAGACCATCCAGACTGGGCATCCCATAACCTGTGGGGTGATGGTGGCTATTGGGGTTCCAGGCTTGAAGTAATCCAAACAACGTTTTTTAAGGCTAACAATATCTTTATTGATAGCATAAGGCAATAATGGATGTATAGTGCATTATTGCAAAAAGGAAAAAACAAAGCATACGCAGAGTTCCATCACCAGAAGTGAGGAAAGAAAACATCATGGTCTGTGCAAAGACCAGGCATAGTTACAGTTCAGATACAAAGTACATGTAGATAGTAGTCTACATAGAAGAAGCATAGGAAAAACATAAGTGAGATGAGTACCTATGGTTCATAGCTGAATTATACCCATGGTTCATACATTCTGATTGGCTAATATGGGCTTAGGCCACTTTTCAGCTTAACATTATTGTACTTACTATAAACCGCCATGGGGTGGCGGTGTTGCATATTGGCTTTCCCTCGAGACTCTATTCTCATGGGAAAAGGACTGATAACTTTCAATTGTTTTGGCTAGATACAAGCACCTGTTGTTTACGAGCTACTTTGTTTTGGGAACCGCTTATGCAACAGAGGGACTTGGAAATTTCCACTTTCCAGGCTAGATTCATAGTGGAGAAATACCATTCGCTTGATTCCACATAGAATAACTTTACCAAATACTTTAACATATTTATATTTATAATCTTATATCTTACACTTAGAATATCACATTTTTATGCATCCATACAGTTTCTCATATCAGCTCTCACTCTGTGTACAATCCATATCCGCGTTTTCATTAACCTTGTGTCCCATATCATCATAGTAAATCTCCTGTTTAGGTTATGCCAAGATCACAATATGCAGCTTGTTTTATTCTGTAACTCATGTGGGATGTCAAAATGTTTATTTTACCATATCTATCAATTTGCATGTTAAGATCTTCCTGTCTCAGCTGCCACAATGTGATTATGCCCAAACGTTTAATAGACCACCTCCTGTAAAATATCATAATCTTCTTCTGTACCAATATATTCAAAATCCTCTTTCCCTGTTTCTCTACTGGCTCGAGGGATCTTCCCTCTGTTTCTAAATCTGTCCCTTGTGTCTTCTGTTCCTGAGCCACCAAAACTATAAATATACGTTCTATTGATTTCTTAATTTCCAAAAGAGCTTCACTAATTTCTTTCTTAAAATCCTGAAGTGCTGTAAAAAATGCCATTCTCACCTACACCCCCTTTTCAGGCTGCCGTAATTAGCTGTTGTAGTCAAAACAAGAACAAATTCCCAGGGCATGAGTGGTCAGCTGATCTGTTGTTATCAGCGATGTCTGTTTCTTTAAGTAAATAAAACTTTTAAAATAAAAGATGAAAAATTCCACAGAGCAGTATTTCAAACAGTTTGTAAAAGGAAAAATAAAAATAAATTCCAAGTGAGACAAAGTCCGTTCTAAAAAAAGTAGAAAAATAAGAAGGAAAAAGGGACACATTCTCTGTACTTTATTCTTCAGGCTGCAAGCTGCTTAACCCAAACAAACAGTTTCTCAGAAGTCAATTAGTTTGTCGAATGAAAAATTACCAACAAAATCTCTTAAGTCCCAATTTCTCTGATACAAAAGAAAGGTAAAAAAAATGCAAACTTTTCATTATGTTGCAAAAATAAAATCTATCAAACTTCCACCAAAATTAATTATAGCAAAGAAAACACAAAATTAGCCAACATTTTAAGCAAAGTCCAGAGATAAATTTTAGATAATAAAAACGTTCTAATCTAAAGGAAAAAACTAATATAAAGTGATCTAAAAGCTGGCTGCTGCTCTTATGTCTCCAAAGAGAAATACGTTCCCTGCAGAGCTAGGATCCTCCTTCGGCCATTCCACTGCATTCACCCCCGTTCCTCTCCGTGGTGAAAACTACAAAGAAATACAGGAGTGGGCAATTCCAGTGGCTCTGTGAGCAATCTTCTGGTCCCACCCCCCCTTCAGGGGGAAGCTTCAGTGGTCTTACAAATTCTGTATACCCCTGCAAACAAGGTAAAGTCAGCCAGGTCTCAGAGCTCTGAGAAGCTCTGACTTATCGAGCTGCCAGCCAGGCTTGGAGTGGAAGTGGAAGTATTTTGGCCTTTGTAAATGAACATATTTTGAACTTGGAATATAGTGGATAATCTGCTCAATTGAGGAAGGCTCAAAATGGATAAAAACAGAACAAAACAAATAAAATAAAATAAAAAGAATAAGCAACATTAAAATGGAAAACCATGGTAACAGAGCAGAGCAACTTTGCAGTTAGTAACAGCTCCGAGATACAATCTCTTTTATTGCCAGTCTATTCTGAGGCTCTTTGGAAAAGCCAGGTTTTAATTGCTTTCTTAAAGAAACAATATGGTGGGAGGCAACCTAAACTCAGGAAGAATCCTGTCCAAAGAAAATGGCCAGCAACTGAGAAGGCTTGTCCCTATAGTTCCTGAATATGACATTCCTTAAGAGATGGGAGAAGGAGAGAGGCCACCCTTCCTTATTTATTTCCTTGGCAGAAGCCACTGGGAGGAGGCAGTCCCATAGATATGGAGGTCCTAAGAGTGAGAAAGCCCCAGACCCAAAGACAGCAAACCAGACTACCACTCTTTTGGGGGAAGATTGTTGAGAAAATGGACTGCAGCTTCCCTGCAGGAAGCGGATTATCTAGACCCATTTGAGCTGGGTTTCAGGCTGGGATTTGGGATGGAGACAGCTTTGGTCACACTTGTAACCAACCTATGGTGGAGCCAGGATGGAAGTGGAGCATCCATCTTTGTGCTCTTTGATCTCTCAGCGGCTTTTGATACTGTCAACCATGGTATCCTTCTGGATGAACTCCAGGGGTTGGAAATAGGGGGCAACATTTATAGTGGTTCTCTTAATTTCTCAAGGGCTGGTTCCAGTCAGTGTTGGTAGGGTGGGAGAGGCAATTCCCTAGGTCCCTCCTCTGTGGGGTTCCACAGGGTTTGACTCTCTCTCCCCTCCTATTCAACATCTGATTAAAACCACTGGGGGAAGTAATCCACCTGTCTGGGATTTGGTATCATCATTACGCTGATGATACCCAATTGTATCTTTCAACCTCAGGCCTGTCAGGATGGAGGTTGAGTCCAATGAGTCCGATTTGGAGCTGGAAGGGCCAATAACAATTGAAGTGGGAAAGAACGGGGATGGTGCAAAATTTGAATCAGGTTCTGAGAAGCTGATTGGAGGCAGCCGAGTAGGACATTCGCCTCCACATATTAGCCCACGAGAAAGGAGGTGGGAAAGGCATATGAAGCAACATGATGCGCGATTGGCTCCCGATCACAAACGGCGCAAAAATCAAATGGATAAAAGACGAGCGCAGTGTGCACGCATTGCCAGAGACAACCATTCTCATTCCCTACTGTGTCCTGGAGTGAATCGCGATCCTGTCGCTGTGCCAGAATCCCTGCTTGGACCTCGCCCTGCTTCCATGCCAGAGCCTTGCCTTGTAGTTCGGCCAAGCCTCGTGCCAGAAGCTTGCCTCACTGTCCAGCTGAGTTTCATGCTGGAGCCTTGCCTTGTCGCCCCGCACCAGAACCCTACCTCACAGCACACCTACACTTCGTGCCAGAACCTAGCCTTGCCGCTGCACCCTGTTCCACATCGGGATCTTGCCTCGGCATCCAGCCTCGAGCCAGAACCTTGCCTTGCAGCCACCATGCCAAGTCTCATGCTGGAATCGTATCTCGCAGCCACGCCAAGCCCCGCACTGGAATCTTGCCTTTGTCAGATTTCCCACATGAAAATTGTTTTGGCAAATTGGTTTCTATACACAGCGTTCTCATGGTGACGTGAACTGCAGGTGGCCAGATAACAACTGTCACATGTGTATTGTTATGGCTAGTGCCTACACAAGCAATGGGAACTTCGCATGAGAACAATTCCCCCTGATTCCATCTGTGGGAAGCCCTGGGAGAGCAAGGGAGGGGAGAAATCACGTGCTTGCTTAGATGCAGCACTGCCACCCAATAGCAGGTCATGCTAAGTGCTTTAGGCCTATGCTTTAAGCCTGGTGTGTGTCCCACCTAATGTCCAGCCAATCAGAAAGCTGGAAGAACTGAATATCTAACCATGCAAAATGGTGTTCTATGCTTCTTGACTTCTTGACTTCTGTCTGGCTTTTTAGCCATGTTTGTGCGTGTATTCTACTTCTGAGTGCTGAGCAGTGCGTAGTTATGCCTGCCTTTGTGTCTAGGCCAAGGCATGAGCTCTGGCCCTGGGATCAATACACGGATCTCTGCTTATAGATTTGTTTTTGTTTTTTCCTTTTTTGCAATAATGTACTACATATGCATTTATTGCCTTATGCTACAAGTAAACACTTTTAGCCCTAAACGCTGCACTCTTGTCTGTTTATTCTCAAGCCTTGATTTTTTCCCTTTAAAGCAGTGTACATCCTATCAGGTCATGGGCCCAGAGAGAAATTTGTGTTTTCTTTGCTGCGTTGTTACCTGGTTGAAAAAGGGAGTTTGTTTTTAGAGGCTGATTTCAGAGTAAACGTGTTTTCTTTGAGTGGTCAACAATGGCTGAACAGTGTCTGGTCAGTCTGCCATTTGAGCCTTTAGAAGGCACAAACTATCTGACCTGGTGTGTGGAGATGAACTCATTCTTTTTGCAAGAAGGTTTGTGGCAGTATGTGGCAAATCCACCTCCAGAGGATCCCTCCAAAGAAGTGCAAGCGTGTTTGGACCGTGCTTATAGCTTTTTTGCTTTTGGGAATCAAATCCTCTGAACGGAATTCTATCAGCCACTCAAGGACTGCGTAATGAGTGCTGGGAGGCAATACAAAGTAGAACTCTGTTGCCCTTGGTGGACTATTAAGTCAGCTTTATAGTTTGAAGCTGCAACTGGGTGAAAATGTGATGACCCACCTTGGTACGCTCAAGACTTTGTTTGCTGCATTTGAACAAGAAGGCATGTTTTTCTGGGAATATGAAAAAGTGTGCGTGATTTTGTCAAGGTTGGACAGCAGGTTTGATCTACTGATCGAGAAAGCAAAGACGCTATCTTCCTGCGACCTTACTGTGGATTATTTTACAAGCCACCTCCAGAAGCCATCTGTTATTGTTGTTCCTGAGACTTCCAAACAAAGCATTTCAGCTGAAGTGAAACCTGGAATGGAATCTACATTTGCTGTGGTTCGATGTGATTCTTCTTCTCAGAAAATCACTGGAAGGCTGTTCCCTGCCATCATCCAGTGGATGCTGTCAGTGCACAAGAGGCCTGATTTACAAAGGGAGGGGAAGCCAGAAGCCAGAAGTCAGCTAAACAACGAATCCAAGTTTTCTACTCTGCCGACTGCTGTATGTAAGCATTTCTCCATAGACTTGGTTGTTGAATTCGGCTTGCCGTAAAGTTTGTAAACATGAACTGTTATTGTTACAAATGCAAGCCTTGAGTTCAGCAATTTATTTTAGCTGATATTTCTGTGATAAGTGTGTGAAATGTGTATGTTCATGTGTTCCTACACTTGTTTATAGAAAAACACCTGTTTTCTCTCCTCGGTGTTCCAGCCCTGGTCAAGTCTGAGTGTACTTGTTGTGTTCAAAGGTGCTGGATTTTTCATTGAGAAATATGAAAGTGAGTGTGTTAGAGAAAAACCTGTAAAATCACGTGTGTGAGATGCTTCCTAAGAAGGAGATTGTGTGGACAGGACATTGTGTGTTTAATGTTTCCCCACATCATAAATGCATCCATAAAGTTTTCACAAAGTACTGGGGTATCCCGGGATGGGAGAGTGTGTCTCAGATAGCCAAATGCATTCTGAGTTAGAACCCAGGAAATGTGCAAAAGTTCCTTGATTGTGTTGTGTGTAAACTGTGTGTAAACATCTAATATCAGGACTGTATCTGTTGCTAGGCAAAGTGACAGTATGTTAACTAGACCATTTCAGTTGGTTCATAGAGATCTAGTTAGCCCCCATGTCCCAAGTAATGGTGGGGTGTGAGTTTCATGTTCCTTCTGGTTGATCATCATGCCTGTTTTGTGTTGTTGCTACTTGTTAAAGTCTAAAGCGAAGGTCTGTGCTCGCTTTCAAGTGTATGGAGCAATAGTAGGAAGAAAATATGGTTATCTAATAGGTCAGTTCCAGTCTGATTGTAGTGGAGAGTTCCTGAGCCATGTGTTCTAGAATTGGCTTTGTAGGAAAATATTCTCCCAAAGACTTGCCAATGTTGGAATTCTAGCTGAGTGTTGGTGTTATGAATACCATTAAAAATACCCTGATGTTAGTTGCTCAGGTGCCATCCCATGTCTGGGGAGAGGCTACCTTGACTGCAGTGTGTTTTCTAACTAACAGGTTGTAGAATTCAACTGTAAAAAGAAGTTCATTATTTTTCTTTGGTTAGGCAAGCGCCCTTCACTGAAGTACCTGCATGTCTGTGGTACATTTGCATGTGTTCACATCCCCAGGTCACAGAGAAGGAAGAACCAACCAAAAGCACAGTGCTTCAGGTTGTTGGTTGTTGGTTGTTGATTAAAATCCAAGGCTTATCGTTGTTTCATTAGGCCATGGTCAAATCCAAATCTCCAGAAGTGCTTTATTTTTAAGCAGCCTACTGGTTGGGAAAGGTTGTATGCTAATGTTGCAGAAGTGTTGCTGCATTGCTAGTGTTAAAACCCACTGTCCATGCTTCAGTAGATGGGCAAACACCAGTTCAGGTTTCTTCTGTTCCCCAGTCTCCTAGTGTGTTAAAAGGGCCCCTCAGGTGAAGGAAGTGGAAATTTCACCTGGGCAGGTACAGGGCCTGGAGAGGGAGTCAGGTAGTGGAAAGACGATGGTGATGTGGAAGTACAGTGGTCATTCCTCATGGGTCCTCTTATTCCAGGGCCTGACAGATTTGTGATTTAGCAGGTGACAGTGTGTCAAGTTACCTGAAAAAACCCAGTCTTTTGAAGAAGTGTTGCTCCTGCCTGTTTATTTATTTATGTTTCAATTTATATACCACTCCATCTCCCCACAAGGGAACTCTGGGCGGTTTACAAATACAGCAATTAAAATCTAACAATTAAAACAACATAATAAAATACTCTCATATAATAAAATTAAGTATAAAAATCCAAGATGTGATGGTTTGATGTTTAGATGTTTAAAAGGGGCCCTATGGCACCAGCCATCCCCAAGAGGAACTATTCCCCCCCCCCACGCAAGGCGGCAGAACCAGGTCTTTAAGTTCTTTCTGAAGGCCGGGAGCGATGAGGCCTGCCTCACCTCCGGGGGTAGCATATTCCAAAGGGTGGGTGCCACTACCGAGAAGGCACGCCTCCTAGACCCCGTCAGGTGACATTCCTTTACGGACGGGATCCGCAGCATGCCCTCTCTGAATGACCGAGTGGGACGGTTCGACGTTATGGGGATGAGACGGTCCCTCAGGTAGCCTGGTCCCATGCCATGTAGGGCTTTAAAGGTGATAACCAACACCTTGAATTGGACCCGGAAGCACACAGGCACCCAGTGCAGCTGTCGCAGCAGAGGTGTCACATGCGCTGATCTTGGCGCACCAATAACTGCGCGAGCAGCCGCATTCTGGACCAATTGAAGCTTCCGGATACTCTTCAAGGGTAGCCCCATGTAGAGCGCATTGCAATAGTCTATATGGGAGATGACCAGGGCATGAGTGACTGTACGGAGGGCTTCCCGATCCAGGAAAGGGCGTAACTGATGCACAACACGAAGTTGTGCAAAAGCCCTTCTGGCCACGGCTGCCACCTGCTCTTTGAGCAGGAGCCGTGAGTCCAGAAGAACCCCCAAATTACGCACTTGGTCTGAATGGGGTAGTGCAACCCCATCCAGAACTAGAGATGACAACTTCCTGGATCCACGGGAGCCATCAATCCACAGCCACTCCGTCTTACCAGGGTTCAGTCGAAGCCTGTTGTTCCCCATCCAGACCCCCACAGCCTCCAGGCACTGAGAAAGGGTAGCCACTGCATCACTTATCTCACCAGGGATGGAAATATATAATTGAGTATCGTCTGCATATTGATGGTATCTCATCCCATGGTGACGGATGATCTCACCCAGCAGTTTCATGTAGATGTTAAATAGGAGAGGGGAGAGAACCGAACCCTGCGGTACCCCACAGATGAGGGGGCGAGGGTCGGATCTTTCATCTCCTATTACCACCGATTGGGAACGGCCCTGGAGGAAGGAGGTGAACCAGCGCAGAACTACGCCTCCCACCCCCAACTCCCTGAGCCATCCCAAAAGGATACCATGGTCGATGGTAACAAATGCCGCTGAGAGGTCAAGAAGAGCTAGGATGGATGCACTCCCTCCATCCCGCTCCCGCCAGAGATCATCTGTAAGCGCGACCAATGCAGTTTCCACCCCATATCCCGGCCTGAAACCTGACTGAAAGGGGTCTAGATAATCTGTATCATCCAGGATCCTCTGGAGTTGCAACGCCACCGCTTTCTCAACCACCTTCCCTAAAAAGGGGAGGTGGGAGACAGGACGAAAATTGTCCAATATAGTAGGGTCCAGTGATGGTTTCTTGAGGAGGGGGTGCACCAGAGCCTCTTTAAAAGCAGCTGGGAACACCCCCTCCCCCAGAGATGTATTAACCATCACCTGGACCCAACCACATGTCACCTCCCAGGCTGCCTGTACCAGCCAGGAAGGGCATGGGTCCAGATGACATGTGGTGGCCCTTACAACCCGAAGGATCCTGTACACTTCCTTAGGTACAACAGGATCAACAGATAACCGGGCAAAGACGTTCCCTCGGCATCTCCCCAGACTGTGCTACACGCTTAGAGTCCAACTTAGACCAAATCTGAGCGACTTTATCCTGCAGATGCTCAGAAAATTCTTCCGCATGGCCCTGTAGGTGGGTCACGGACTCCACCTTACCCAACAGAGATCTTGTTATCTTAAACAGGGCCGTCGGGCGGCATTCTGCGGACGCAATAAGAGCGGAGAAATATTGACGTTTCTCCGCTCTTACTGCCACAAGGTAGGTCTTAACAGCGACTCTAGCTTGTGTTCGGTCAGATTCAGTCTTTGTCTTTCTCCAGCGGCGCTCTAGGCATCTCTTAACCCTCTTCAAGACCCTCAACTCCTCTGTATACCAAGGGGAGTATCGGGTCAAGTGTGGCAAGAGAGGCCGCATAGGCGCGATCCTGTCCAAGGCCCCGGCCACCTCCCTATTCCAGGCTGCGGCCAGGACCTCCGCTGGAGCGTGCAGTAGATCCTGAGGTACAACCCCCAGCTCCCTCTGAAACCCTATTGGGTCCATTAGTCGCCGGGGGCGGACCAATCGACTGGGTCCTGCCTCCCTGCGGAGTGGGGCGGCATAAGAGAATCTCAAGGTCACCAGAGCATGATCTGACCATGACAAAGGGGAAAGATGTAACTCTCCCCTCAGAGCATACTGCCACTGCTCCGACAAGAAAACTAAGTCTGGGGTGAGTCCACTGTCTCGAGTTGGGTCTCGAATAATCTGGAACAGGCCCATGGCTGCCATGGTAGCCATGAACTCCCGAGCCACCTCAGAGGCACGTCCCAGGGACAGCAGATTGAAATCCCCCAGAACCATAAGCCTAGGGAATTCCACTGCCAGCCCCGAGACGGCCTCCAGCAGCTCAGGTAGGGATGTCGCTACGCAGCAGGGAGGCTGGTACAGCAGCAACACTCCCAACTGTTCTCGAGAACCCAACTTGAAAAACAGGGTCTCACAACCGGCCACTTGCGGAGCAGTGCCCCTGAAGGCCACTAGAGACTCTCGAATTACAACCGCCACCCCTCCTCTCCTGCCCCAGAGTCTCGGCTGGTGCCACACTTGAAACCCGGCTGGGCATATTTCAGAGAGGGCTACGCCCTCCTCCGAGATCAGCCAGGTCTCGGTGATACATGCCAGGTCTGCCCCCTCCTCCGTGATCAAATCACATATGAGGGGGCCCTTGTTGTTAACAGACCTGGCATTAAGCAGCAGCAGCCGGAAACCAGGGCCCTCAAGGATCTGCTGACCAGGACCTGGGTATGAACCTGGAGGGCCGGAACACGCCACCGGTAACAAACACCGGGGGCATCTTCCCCAATGATGGCCCGCCCTCCGGTTCCTGTCATAACATCCCCGGCCCATCACCACTTCGATAGGGCAGCCCACTCCGTAGCCCCCAGAGTTTCCAGGTCCAGATGCCTCCACTCCCGGACCTTCAAAGACCGTGGGTTGAAACATGGGTCCCCTCCCCCACGCACACATCTCTCAAGCTCAATCAACTTCTAGTGATGGTAGCCCCCCCCCAGCGCACCAGCCTAAGCTCTCAGCGCTGATATGGCCTAACCACCACAAGCACACCTGCAATGTCCCCCCACAACCACTCTCACTGGTCGCAGAGAGGTATCATCCACTCCTGCCCACCACCTGTCTCTCACTCAGGTGTGGGCACTCATACATACTATCACACAGTCTTGGACTCCCCCCCCCTGACTCTCTCACATCCAGGGGGGCCACATTCACACTACAGGGACCCTAAAATGTTTCTGCCACCTATAAATAGATGTTGGTGTAGATGGGGGCTTCCTCTTAGTTGTTAAACTAAAGTTAAAAGTCCAATAAAAAACCTTCAACAGTTGTTGATTTCATGGGGATATTGTGGCTGGTCCCGCATTCATGAACCCGTCGTCCCCCCTTAGACCCCCTCCCCCCACAGTTAAAGACCACCAGGCCCACCAAGAGTTCATCCACGTTGGCGTGCCTTAAGGTCTAACATGCTAAACAGCCTTTGCTTCAAACAGAGCAGCTAGCAGGTTGGAATTCCTTCTTACCAGCTATGTTTTTTTGCAAAGGAGGGGACAGTTTGAGGGCAAAGTTTTTCTGTTTCTATGTACTGTGTTTCTATTACTGCATAAGTTGTATTTGATGTATCTGTATGTATCTGAATAAAACATTGCATAAAGTGTATATTGTGCATTACATATGTGTAACAAGTGTTTTTAAACCATTACTAGATTCTAGATGACTATTGGTTGTAAAAACTGAAACTTGTGAATGATTTTCTTGTTTCTGTAAAAATGTATTTTACAGCTTTGAACAACTTCCATCATTGCGACTGTGTGCCGAATACCAATTTGGGATGGGTGTCAGATTTCCCACATGAAAATTGTTTTGGCAAATTGGTTTCTATACACAGCGTTCTCATGGTGACGTGAACTGCAGGTGGCCAGATAACAACTGTCACGTGTGTATTGTTATGGCTAGTGCCTACACAAGCAATGGGAACTTCGCATGAGAACAATTCCCCCTGATTCCGTCTGTGGGAAGCCCTGGGAGAGCAAGGGAGGGGAGAAATCACGTGCTTGCTTAGATGCAGCACTGCCACCCAATAGCAGGTCATGCTAAGTGCTTTAGGCCTATGCTTTAGGCCTGGTGTGTGTCCCACCTAACGTCCAGCCAATGAGAAAGCTGGAAGAACTGAATATCTAACCACGCAAAATGGTGTTCTATGCTTCTTGACTTCTTGACTTCTGTCTGGTTTTTTTAGCCATGTTTGTACGTGTATTCTACTTCTGAGGGCTGAGCAGTGCGTAGTTATGCCTGCCTTTGTGTCTAGGCCAAGGCATGCGCTCTGGCCCTGGGATCAATACACGGATCTCTGCTTATAGATTTGTTTTTGTTTTTTCCTTTTTTGCAATAATGTACTATATATGCATTTATTGCCTTATGCTACAAGTAAACACTTTTAGCCCTAAATGCTGCACTCTTGTCTGTTTATTCTCAAGCCTTGATTTTTTCCCTTTAAACCAGTGTACGTCCTATCAGCCTTGCCTTCACACCAAGCCTTGAGCCGGTACCTTGCCCTGCAGCCACCGCACCAAGCCTTGTGCCGGAGTTACATCCTGCAGTAGCGCCAAGCCTCATGCTGAGATCGTCCCTCGCCACAGTGCCAAGCCTTGCTCCAGAGCCTCACACCGCAGCCGTGCCAAGCCTTGTGCCCAGATCGTCCCTAACTGCAGCGCCAAGCCTCATGCAGCTGCCTTGCACAGCAGCCGTGCCATGCCTCGCGCCGGGACTTTGCATCGCAGCCACATTGTTTTTTCTAGATCTACTTTGTGTGTCTTGCTTGTAAATAAGAGACTTATTCCACACCTTTCTGCTTCGGGTCTTAGTCGGAACAGGACAAGGCCAGCCAAGTGAGGATATGAGGGTCTGTCCCAGTGCCTGGAGTCTGTGTGGACCTGGATGGGGAGGAACCATCTCTAATTCAATCCTACCAAGACTAAGTGGCTGTGGGTTTTGGGATCACCTGGTTCTGGGGATATTCCATATTTGATCTTGAATGGGGCTGCTCTTCCCCATTCAAGGGTGATGAACCATTTGGGGGTCTTCATGGGCTTACAATTCCAACTCCATGAGCAGGTATCAGCTGTGACCAGGAAGGCATTTGTGCTGCTTTATCTGTTGTGCCAGTTCACAACTTCCTGGATCAGGAGGCTCTTCAGACAGTCACTCATGCCCTACTCACCTCACAGCTTGACTATTGCAACATGGGGCTGCTCTTGAAGACTACTCACAAACATCAACTGGTCCAGAATGCGGCGGTGCAGGCAGCTATGGGCATGCTTCTTTGTGCTGCACTGCTCTGCAAGGTGCACTGGTTGCCAGTTTACTTCTAGCTGTGATTCAAGACCTTTATGGTCTAACAAGCTATACATGGCATGAGGCCCAGTTATTTGAGGGACTGACTATCTTCTGTGGTATCTGACCGACTGATGGAAGCTGACAGGGTTGGTGTGTTCCAGCTTCCTTCCATTAAACAATGTCACTGGTCAGGGCCCAGGAAGCACGCCTTCTCTGTCCCAATACCTGCCTTTTGGAATGGGGTTCCCCATGTGACCCTCTTGGCATTCCAGAGAGCCCTAAAGGTCTGGCTCTTCTCCCAGGCCTTGGACTAGGGTGGTTGGTGCCCCCTTTGTGGGATGTTAGTAGTTGGCGGGATGTGTGGGCATTTGCTGGGTTCACCATCTTGTTCTTTCTTTTTCTTTGTTTGATTCTGGTTCTGTTGTTTGTTTGGTTCTCTTTGTTATATTTTTTGTTATCAATCTATTCAAATGTAAGTTATTTTCTGCCTGTAAGTCTCTCTGAGGTGAAGCAGATTCCTATAAATATGTTCTGTTGTTTTAAATAAATGCAACTATATTATTACTGCAAAAGTTTATTTTTATTGATCTCTCTTTCAAAGTTTCTGCAACTCTGCACTTAAAAATAAATATTAAGAACACTCTTATATTGCTTTTATATTGTTTTGGTGTATCGTGAGATGCCCAGAGTTTCTTGGAGTTCGAACTGAATAAAGAAATAAATGGAATTCTTCATGATCGTCATCACAATCATCACGATCATCATCATCATCTTCATCATGGGGCCAGGGTGAAATATGGAGATTCTCTTGCAAGCTGCAGCCAGCATTAGAAGAGAGGTTGCCCAAGGCAGGCAGCCTGAGAGAGAAGCAGCTGCAAAAGGAAGTACTGCTGGAGCCCAGAAAAGAAGAACCAAAGGGGATGGCAGAAAAACCAGTCGTTCAGTTGTACACATGTGTCTGAAAGGACATGAGGCCAACCAAGTAGAAAAGAAGTCCAAAAAAGGAAAAGGGCCTTTAATCCCAGGGTGTGGGCTGCAGTGCTGTATATAAAATGGAGACAGAACCAGGGAGGGCCCAAGAAGCTTCAGCATCTGGACCAGACTTCTTCCAATAGCCTAGACTCTTTCTGGCTGACAATAGTTGTAGGGGTTGGGGCTAGTGAATATGGTGTGTGTTTGTGAGTAGGTTTGAGGAGCATAACAGTGCCTTGTTTTAATAAAGCAACTCTCAAATACTGGAAGAACCTCTTGGTATTCATTGGGAACTTTAATGCTTGGGCTGTGGTTGCACAGAGACATAGCAGCCCACTGAATGACAGTATATATGTTTTCCAAGAAATCAACCCATTGCACACTGGGAATGGCATAATTCTTTCCTTAGCCACCCTCTGCTCTTTGGCTAGGCAAAAGCCAATGATCTTTAGAGTCAGAAACACAAGGGGGAGAGTTGGCACCTGTGTCTCTATGGCAGGGCTTTCCAAAGTGCCGCCGCTGGCGACACACCCAGCGGCGGTGGCGGCGACACGCGCGCGCACGGCGACGGTGCGGGTGTGTGTGCAGCGGCGCGCGCGCACAGCGGCAGCACGGGGGGCGTGTGGCGGCGAGCGTGCACGGCGGCGGCGTGGGGGGGCATGAGGCAGCGCGCGCGGCGGCGCGCAGGAGGGGCGTGCGGCGGCGCGCGGCAGGGGCGTGCGGCGGCACGCGGGAGGGGCGTGCGGCCGCGCGGGCGTGCATGGCGGCCGCCATGCACGCGCGCGCCGCCGCTTCCGGGTGGTGTGGCGACACACCATGCTGTGTGTGGCGACACACTTTTGTGTCGCGACACACAGTTTGGAAAGCTCTGCTCTATGGTGAGTAAATGAAGTATGAATGTCTATGAGTGAGACAAAGGAAGAATTTGTAACATGAGTCATGTAGACCTTTAAACTGTGAATGAAAACCAGTGCAACTTTTGTAATAGAAATGTCACATGGGAAAGCCCAGAAGTTCCCATTACTC
This sequence comes from Charina bottae, assembly GCA_023362775.1. Lineage (NCBI taxonomy): Eukaryota > Metazoa > Chordata > Lepidosauria > Squamata > Charinaidae > Charina > Charina bottae. The sequence continues at coordinate 87,368,506 of JALMGJ010000001.1, read as the reverse complement.
TATGAGCTCCTGTATTCTGGATCATTGGAACCTTCTGGGTGGTCTGCAAGAGCAGCCTCATGTAGAGTGCATTGCAGTAAGCCAATGGAGAAGTGTGTAAGGCATGAGTGAGGCCCTCTGATCCAGGAAAGTCCAGAACTGGTATACTAAGTGAAGATATGCAAAGGCTATCCTAGCCACAGCTGCTGCCTGCTATTCAAGCAGGAGCTTTGAGTCCAAGTATGTCTATGAAGGTTCTCAGTCATCCAGGTGGAACAGTCTGTGGCTTGAATCATGTCAACTGGATTTCTATTTTCTTAGTGGAAACGTTTCACTCCTTATCCAAGGAGCTTCTTCAGTCTGAGTAAAGTTAGTAAGGGAATCCTTAAATATGTTTCTAGGCTGGCTGTGTGACCTTGCACCTGGGGCTAGGTCATGGTTATTTTTGAGATGTTTGTTTCTAAGTCCCTTTATCATCTAAAGGAGGATCGTTAAGATTACCCTGCTGCTGTTGAGCTTGTGAAATGGTCTTAATCTTCCTAGGCACAGAAGACAAAGCAGGAAGGAAGATAGGGGAAAGGTTATGCCTGAGGCCCCCACCTCTATTCAAGGAAGGATTTTCCAAGTTGGCATGAATGGATTCCTTGACCCCTCTCTCAAACCACCTATCTTCTCTGTCTAAAATGTGAACATTAATGTCCTTAAATGAGTGTCCTTTTTCTTTTAGATGAAGATAAACTGCTGACTCTGGTCCTGTGGTGTTACTTCTCCTGTATTGGGCCATCCTCCTGTACAAAGGTTGTTTGGTTTCTCCAATGTAGAGTTCAGAGCACTCCTCACTGCACTGGATTGCATACACTACATTGCTTTCCTTGTGTTTTGGAGTTTGATCTTTGGGGTGTACAAGCCTCTGTCTCAGTGTGTTGGTGGGTTTGAAATATACAGGTATGTGGTGTTTGCCAAATATCCGTTTGATCTTTTCAGACACGCCAGCCATGTAAGGAATGACCAGGTTCTTCCGTTTACTCTGAGTCTCAGCCCTATCTGTCGCTGTTTTAGGTCTGGTAGACTTAGATTTGGTGAAGGCCCAATTTGGATATCCACAGGCCTGCAGAGCTGTTCTCAGATGCTGCTTTTCATTCTTTTTGGAATCCATGGAGGTGGGGATGGTTTCTGCTCTGTGTGACAATGTCCTGATGACTCCTAGTTTGTGCTGCAGTGGATGGTGGGAGTCAAACATCAGGTATTGATCTGTGTGTGTGGGTTTCCTGTAGATCCCTATTTCTAGCTTGCCACCGGTCCCAATGAGGACTTCACAGTCTAGGAATGCCAGTCTGTTGTCCTTGGTGTCTTCTCTGGTGAAGCTAATGTTGGCATCTATAGTGTTTATATGGTCCGTGAAGGCCTGTACTTCCTGGGCCTTGATTTTGACCCAGGTGTCATCCACATACCTAAACCAGTGGGTGGGCACCGTTCCCTGGAATGTGTTGAGTGCTTTCTTCTCCACTTCTTCCATGTATAAATTGGCCACAATGGGTGACACAGGAAAACCCATGGCACAGCCGTGTTTTTGTCTGTAAAAGTCACCTCTGTATGTGAAATAAGTGGTGTTAAGACACAGGTCCAGAAGATGGCAGATCTGGTTTGGGTTGAGATGGCTTCTCCTTTCCAGGGTGCTGTCCTCTTCTAGTCTCTTCCTGACAGCGGATAGAGCATGAGTGGTGGGGATGCTGGTGAAAAGGGAGGACACATCAAAGGAGACCATAGTTTCATCTGTATCCAGTTTCAGGATCTTTGCTTTGGAAACAAATTCTTCCGAATTATGGATGTGGTGTTCAGAGTGTCCAACTAGAGGTGCTAGTATGGTAGAGAGGTGTTTGGCAATGTTGTATGTTACCGAATTGATGCTGCTGACTATGGGTCGGAGGGGTGTTCCTTCCTTGTGGATCTTAGGAAGTCCGTAGATGCAGGGGATGGCTTCTCCAGGATACAGACGGTGGTAGGTAATCCTATCGATGGAGCCATCATGTTCCAATTGTTTCAAACTGTCTATTGCCTTTTTCTTGTAATTGTTGGTGGGGTCTCTTTTCAGTTTTTCATATGTATGGTGATCCTCCAAAAGTGAGGTAATTTTATTGTGGTAGTCTGCAGTGTTTAGAACCACTGTACATCTTCCTTTGTCAGCAGGTAAAATGGTGATGGTTTCATCTTTGCTGAGGGCTGTCAGGGCTCTCCTCTCTTGGACGGTAAGGTTGGGGGGAGGAGGTTGAGCACTGGACAGAGCTGCAGATATTTTAAGCCGGAGTTGTTCTGCTTCTTCAAAAGGTAGGTGGTTGTTGTGGATGGCAGATTCTGTGGCTGTAATGAGCTCCACAACCGGAACTTGCTTGGGAGTGATGGCAAAATTAAGACCTTTGGCTAGGACATCTCTCTCTGGTTGGGTAAGTTCTCTGTCTGAGAGATTTTTCACCCACATGTTCTTTTTGTCCTCTGTGGTCCTGTTGTTGTTGTTCCTCCCAGCGGTTTCTCCAGTTCCTTGTTTCTGCTTGTTGCGAGAAAGAAGAATGTCAAATTTCTTAGTTTGCCTCTCCTTTGTCTTGTGATGCTGGGCCAGCTGTACTTTATTGCCAAGCTGAATAACTCTATCCAGGATTGGGTCAGGAAGGGTGGCTGTGAGTTCCTGGTGAAGGTTTTCAAAATTGTATTGCAGGGCATCAATGGTGAAGTGGACTTGCCTTATTCTTTCATTTAGAAGATGTCTTTGTGCCTGCTGCAGGATCTGATCTGCTCTGTGACCCTTAACTGTAGATTGCAGGCGTAGGCTTGTCGGGATGAGTCTCTGTTGTCTGCATCTGAGGTTAAAACGTAGGTGGTTTCTATAGTCTGCCACCTTTCTTGCTGTCTTCTTGAATTTCCTTACCAACTTCAGGGTTTCATCCCCAAAATGTATGGCAATATGTCTATGAAGGTTCTCAGTCATCCAGGTGGAACAGTCTGTGGCTTGAATCATGTCAACTGGATTTCTATTTTCTTAGTGGAAACGTTTCACTCCTTATCCAAGGAGCTTCTTCAGTCTGAGTAAAGTTAGTAAGGGAATCCTTTGAGTCCAAGAACATTCTCTAGTTATAAAGATAATGCCTCCACTACCAGCCCATGAAGAAAGTAAGATGCCATGATGAACAGTATCAAAAGCCACAGAGAGGTCCAGAAAGACAGGGCAGTTACAGTTCTCTTGTCCCAGTCTCACTACAGGTTATCCACAAGACCAATCAGTATGGTGTCAGTACCATACGTGCTGTAGAAACCTGACTGGAAGAGATTGAGATAATCAGTTTCCTCCAGAACTCAACCTATTCTCCCAGAAATTCCCTAGGTTTTTTCACCCTAGTTTTACTTTGGCCTTGGAGTAATTTTCACTACCACCATTTCCCTTCCAGTGTCATACCATTACCTTTTGTCCTCTTTAACCATGGTGTGAGTAATAGATGAAGATACTACAGACTGTGCTCTTTATTGGAACGTTTTTCTGAAAAGCTGGGAAATAAATTCTATGGCTACATCCTGGCTGTGTTGTAGAAAGCATGTTAATAATGAAAGGACCTCTTACTTTAGGTGGGAGGTCATATTACAAGTTATTAATAAAACCAAACTTAATAAGCTTTTAATACCACAGCTAGAGAAAGACTCTGGTGGACGTTGCGTCATTCATCCATAGATTGGTGGTTACTTTGCCCATTTGGGAGGTTGCATGAAAACACATTTACACAACTGAGATGAGACAGTAGCAGCCTTTTCTCTGCTCATATATCAGTTCAGAAAGTAGTAAAAAAGGGCTGCATTCTGGCCCTTCTTCAGTACTGATGTGAATTCCCTTGTCCTTGTACTGGTAAGCCACGCCCAATGTGTGAGGTCCTTAAAGTTAGGCAAAGCCTGGATTAAAGAGAACATTAGAGCTTAATGTCTTGCAAGGCTGAAGGAGTCCAGGGAAGGAGTTTGTGAGGAAAGCCTGGAAACCAAGCATGTCAACACAAGGATTTCATGTGCAGAAATAACGGTGAGATACCAACAGTATCCAACAAACCTCATGTCCTCTGATGTAACGTGTGTGAAAGTGTGGAAATAGAGAGAAACCAGAAGGCCTCAACTGACTTGGAATGTAGCAACCACAATTTCTAAGCTAAATAATCAACATACCATTAGAAGAGGGAATTAGTTTTCAAATGAAGTCCAATCTCAAGTTGTGTTCAAGGTCTAGAAAATTTGAAAATCAGTGGTAGGAGGTATATTGAGTTAGGTAGAATTTACATTTGTACTGGTAAGCCATGCCCAATGTGTTTGCAAATAGTTTTTGCAGTGAAAACTAAATGGATCAGTACAACCAGAGATATGTCGGTATACCATCGGAAGATGGGACTCCCAGGTCAGAAGATGGTCAAAATGCTACTGGGGAGGAACAGAGGATACGTTCAACTAGCCCCAGATGTGATGACGCAGCTAGCTCAAAGCCGAAAGGACGGCTAGCAGCCGACAGTGCTGGTGGTGAACGACGAATCCGATGTTCTAAAGATCAACACACCATAGGAACCTGGAATGTAAGATCTATGAGCCAGGGCAAATTGGATGTGGTTATTGGTGAGATGTCAAGATTAAATATAGACATTTTAGGTGTCAGTGAACTGACACACCCCAACCACAGATGCTGAAGAAGCAGAAGTAGATCAGTTCTATGAGGATCTGCAGCACCTACTAGATAATACACCAAAAAGAGATGTTATTTCCATTACAGGAGACTGGAATGCTAAGGTGGGTACACAGACGACACCTGGAATTACAGGCAAGCATGGTCTGGGAGAACAAAATGAAGCGGGACATAGGCTGATAGAATCTTGCCAAGACAACTCACTGTGCATAACAAACACTCTCTTCCAACAACCTAAAAGACGACTTTATACATGGACTTCACCAGATGGTCGACACCGAAATCAGATTGACTACATCCTTTGCAGCCAAAGGTGGCGGACATCTATACAGTCAGTAAAAACAAGACCTGGAGCTGACTGTAGTTCAGATCACGAACTTCTTATTGCAAAATTTAGAATCAGACTAAAGAGAATAGGGAAGACCCACAGATCAGTTAGATATGAGCTCACTAATATTCCTAAGGAATATGCAGTGGAGGTGAAGAATAGATTTAAGGGTCTAGATATAGTAGATAGGATCCCGGAAGAACTATGGACAGAAGTGCGCAACATTGTTCAGGAGGCGGCATCAAAAAACGTCCCAAAGACAAAGAAAACCAAGAAGGCAAGATGGCTGTCTGCTGAGACACTGGAAGTAGCCCAAGAAAGAAGGAAAGCAAAAGGCAACAGTGATAGGGGGAGATATGCCCAATTAAATGCAAAATTCCAGAGGTTAGCCAGAAGAGATAAGGAATTATTTTTAAACAAGCAATGTGCGGAAGTGGAAGAAGACAATAGAATAGGAAGGACAAGAGACCTCTTCCAGAAAATTAGAAACATCGGAGGTAAATTGCAGGCAAAAATGGGTATGATCAAAAACAAAGATGGTAAGGACCTAACAGAAGCAGAAGAGATCAAGAAAAGGTGGCAAGAATATACGGAAGATCTGTACAGGAAGGATAATAATATTGGAGATAGCTTTGATGGTGTGGTCAGTGAGTTAGAGCCAGACATCCTGAAGAGTGAGGTTGAATGGGCCTTAAGAAGCATTGCTAATAACAAGGCAGCAGGAGACGACGGTATCCCAGCTGAACTGTTTAAAATCTTGCAAGATGATGCTGTCCAGGTGATGCATGCCATTTGCCAGTAAATTTGGAAAACACAAGAATGGCCATAAGAATGGACAAAATCAACTTATATCCCCATACCAAAAAAGGGAAGCACTAAAGAATGTTCAAACCATTGAACAGTGGCACTTATTTCACATGCCAGTAAGGTAATGCTCAAGATCTTGCAAGGTAGACTCCAGCAATTCATGGAGCGAGAATTGCCAGATGTACAAGCTGGGTTTAGAAAAGGCAGAGGAACTAGAGACCAAATTGCCAATATCCACTGGATAATGGAGAAAGCCAGGGAATTTCAGAAAAACATCTATTTCTGTTTTATTGACTATTCTAAAGCCTTTGACTGTGTGGATCATAACAAATTGTGGCAAGTTCTTGGTGGTATGGGGATACCAAGTCATCTTGTCTGCCTCCTGAGGAATCTGTATAACGACCAAGTAGCAACAGTAAGAACAGACCACGGAACAACGGACTGGTTTAAGATTGGGAAAGGAGTACAGCAGGGTTGCATACTCTCACCCTATCTATTCAACCTGTAGGCAGAACACATCATGCGACATGCTGGGCTTGAGGAATCCAAGGCTGGAGTTAAAATCGCTGGAAGAAACATTAACAATCTTAGATTTGCAGATGATACCACTTTGATGGCTGAAAGCGAGGAGGAGTTGAGGAGCCTTATAACGAAGGTGAAAGAAGAAAGTGCAAAAGCTGGGTTGCAGTTAAACCTCAAAAAAAACCAAGATTATGGCAACCAGCTTGATTGATAACTGGCAAATAGAGGGAGAAAAAGTGGAGGCAGTGACAGACTTTGTATTTCTAGGCACAAAGATTACTGCAGATGCTGACTGCAGCCAGGAAATCAGAAGACGTTTACTTCTTGGGAGGAGAGCAATGGCAAATCTTGATAAAATAGGTAAGAGCAGAGACATCACACTGACGACAAAGGTCCGCATAGTTAAAGCAATGGTATTCCCTGTAGTAACCTATGTCTTCAAACCACCAAAATGATGCCTCCATACATTGATACCACCAGATGTATAGAGAAATCAAATTGACTATATTATTGCTAAAAGTGGTGGAGGAGCTGAATTATAGCATCAAAGATGTGGGCAGGTGCTGACTGCGGAACAGATCACAAACTGCTCATGTGCAAGTTCCAAGTTCAGCTAAAGATGAAGAATTCCTGTCAGTTTCCACAATATGATCTTGAACGTATACCCACCATTTTTAAGGAGAACACCAGGAATCACTTTGAAGTCCTGGACCTCAGTGATAGAGAACCAGAGGAATTTATTTATTTATTTATTCGATTTATCACCACCCAACTCCCTCAAAGGGACTCTGGGCAGTTTACAATCAAACATAATTAACTGTAATACAAATATAAGTAAAATTAAATAAAAATAAAAATAAACAATTCAAGAATATAATAAATATAATAAAATCCAGATGGTAGTACCTTCTTTAAAACCATGGAAAGGTCATTCTAGGGCCACTCTAAGGCATTAGCCATCCCCAAGAGTGTACACTCTTCTTCCTGCCCCAGGCCTGTTGACAGAACCAGGTCTTGAGTTTTTTCCGGAAGTCCAGGAGCGAAGGGGGCTGTCTTATCTCCGGGGGGAGAATGTTCCACAGAGCAGGCACTACTGCAGAGAAGGCACGCTTCCGTGACCCCGTTAGATGGAATTCTTTAACCGATGGGGTCCATGCACTGCCTCCATCTCACTCCCGCCAAAGAACATCCATAAGCTTGACCAATGCAGTTTCAGTCCCATGACCAGGCCTGAAACCTGACTGAAAGGGGTCCAGATAGTCCATTTAGTCCAGAATCCTCTGGAGCTGCAACGCCACCACCTTCTCAACCACCTTCCCCCAAAAGGGAAGGTGGGAGACTGGACGAAAATTATCCAGTACAGTAGGGTCCAGTGATGGTTTCTTGAGGAGGGGGTGCACCAGCGCTTTCTTAAAAGCTACTGGAAACACCCCCTCCCTCAAGTATGTATTAACCATTGTCTGTACCCAACTACAAGTCACCTACCGAGCTGCTTTCACCAGCCAGGAGGGGCATGGATCTAACTGACAGGTGGTGGCATTTACAGTCTGGAGAACTCTGTCCACTTCCTTGGGTCCAACAGGCTCGAACCGTTCCCAGTTAACAAGGTAAGTACGTTCCCTGGGTATCTCTTCACTCTGTCTCACACTCGGAGTCCAACCCAGAGCGAATCCGAGTGACTTTATCCAGTAAATGCCCAGAAAATTCTTCCACACGGCCCTGGAGATGGATTTCCGATTCCCCTTTCCCCAAAAGGGATCACGTAATCTTAAATGTAATAAGATGCAATAAGAGTGGAGAAATATTGAAATTTTGCTGCTCTTACCGCCACAAGGTAGACCTTAATAGCGGCTCTAGCTTGTGTTCGGTCGGATTCTCTCTTTGTCTTCCTCCAGTGGTGCTCTAGGCGTCTCTTAATCCACTTCAGAACCCTCAGTAAACCAGGGGAAGCATCGGGTTCACCTGGACAAGAGAGGCCGCATAGGCGCGATCCTGTCCACGGCCCCAGCTGCCTCTCTATTCCAGGCAGCAGCCAGAGCCTCCGTTGGACCATGCAGCAGCTCTTCGGGTATAACCCCCAGCTCCCTCTTGAAGCCTAATGGGTCCATCAGTCGCCAGGAGTGGACCAATCAAATAGGTCCGGCCTCCCTGCAGAGGGGGGTGGCATAGGAGAATCTCAAGGTCACCAGGGCGTGATCTGACCATGACAAAGGGGAAAGATGTAGCTCTCTCCTCAGATCACATTGCCACTACTCAGACAAGAAAACTAAATCCAGGGTGAGGCCACTGTCTCGAGTCAGGTCCTGGATGATCTGGACAGGCCCATGGTCGTCATGGTGACCATGAACTCCTGAGCCGCTTCCAAGGTCCACCCCAAGAAAGGCAGATTGAAGTCCCCCAGGACCATAAGACTGGGGAATTCAACCGCCACCCCTGAGATGGCCTCCAGCAGCTCAGGCAGAGAGGCTGCTATGCAGCAGGGAGGCTGGTACAATAGCAACACTCCCAGCTGTCCACGAGAACCCAACTTGAAAAACAAGGTCTCACACCTGGTAACTTGTGGAGCAGGGCCCCTGACGGCCACTAGAGACTCCCTGATGACAACAGCCACTCCTCCTCCCCTGCTCTGAAGTCTTGGCTGGTGCCAAACCTGAAACTCGGCTGGGCATATCTCAGAAAGAGGAACACATCCTTCTGGGCCCAGCCAGGTTCTGTGATACATGCCAGGTCTGCCCCCTCCTCTATAATCAGATCTTGAATGAGGGAGGCCTTGTTATTAATTGACCTGGCATTACATAGCAACAGCCGAAAATCAGGGCAACCACAAGTCTGCTGACCAGGGCCTAGGTATGAGCATGGAGGGTTGGAACACGCCACCAGTAATAAACACCGGGGGCGTCTTCCCCTATGATGGTCTGCCCTCTGGCTCCCATCATAATTTCCCCTGCCCATCACCACGTCAATGGCCTGCCCCGCCCTGAAACCCCCAGAGTCTCTAAATCCATTAGCCCCCACGCCTGGACTCCCGAGAGCTCTGGTTAAAAATGGGTATCCCTCCATCATTCACCCAACTCACTCATTCCCGATCAACCCAAGTGGTGAAGGACCCCCAGTGCACCAGCTCAAGCTCTCAGCACTCATGGAGCCCAATCACCACTCTCACATTCATTCACTCATTTACTCACTGACTCACTGCGCCCACCCCGACTTCTTTCACTGGTCAACAGGGGGTGCTCCATACACTACCCCTCACCCCCTGCCTGTCACTCAGGGGGATGAGTGTTCTCACACTCTACATACAAACTCGTACCCCCTCTCACGTCTCTCACACGTGACAGGGAGTAGCAGTCACTTCAAAGGGATCCCGATGGCCTATATTATATTAGGGTGGTCAGAGGGGGCATGGCTCGGCTAACTTCCACAGTGGCCTCTGCCCTGGTGATCTGTAGCCCACACAGCATCGGAGATGGTTGTTGTGTTCCCGCCAGTCGCCCAAGATTGTCTTGGTGTTACCGTGCCCGCAGTCCAGTTCTTGAAAGTCTGCCAGGCACTGGGCCAGTCCACTTATCCAGGGCCTGCCCCACTTCCACTGTCCCATGAGGAAATGCTGGGCTAGCCAGACCAGTCGGGCTGCCGAACCCAGGGTGTCCAGCCAGTGCCCCAAGCTCTGTGTCGCCTCGTTAAAGCCCAATTTCCAGGAGGCTTCTCCCGTCATCTGTTGGTCTGCAAAAACCTCTGCGCTGCTAAAAAGGCCCCCAGCTCCCAAAGTTTGTATACTCTGGGTTTGCTGTGTCGCCAGCATCTGCCACGTCCCACCATCGCCAGAATGACTCAAGTCCCCCACTCCACACAGGGGATCAGCAAACGCTTCCACAACAACGGCCCCAGCAGCAGCCCCAGCTCCAGCTCCGCTCACAACCACCACACCACGCCGCCGCCTAAAAGCAGCAGCATCTGGGTGGCTCTGGCTCCGGTGTCTCCAGCTGTTCCTGCCGTAGCTCTAATCTCATCCAGGGGGCTCTGACAGCAACCCAAGCTGTTCCAGCCGTTCCAGCCACAGTTCTTAGCTATTCGGCAGTCCGACAAACCCGGTGCTGGGAGGCTCCAAATCGGGCCCACTATCTTCCGCTGCTCATCCAGGGGGGCTCCGCCCACACCCCAAGCTTGCCAGGTATGGGGATTATACATCCCAGGAGATGTTAAGAGTGCCACGGTTGGGATGGGGGGTCGAAAATGTCTTAAAACTAAAGTTTAGAAGCTCACCCCTTAGAGCGGCAAACAGCATTCCTTCGCGGTCGCCATCTTGGATTTTAGTTTTTAGGAATTATGGAATGAACTTAAAGAAATAATTAAGGATGAATGTGAAAAGAGAGAGCCAAAAATGAAGAAAGAGAAGAAAGCAAACTGGATGTGAGAACAAACCATGGAAATTACTAAGAAGAGAAGAGACACCAAAGCCAAGAAAGACAAAAAACGGAGGAAGGAACTCAACGAAGTTTCAGAGAGCTGTTAGAAGAGGCAAGAAACAATATTACAACAACATCTGTAAAGTTATCAAAGATATCAAAGTGGTGGACAGCTTCTGTCTTTTAGGATCAACCATGAACGGTAATGGAACCAAGTCAAGAATAATCAATTAATTAATCAATCAATCAATCAATCAATCAATTTGTTACATGCAACCGTAGCTTCCTTATGCCAATCTGTTCAGTTGCATGTCCACCAGGTGGGTATTTTCAATATGTGAAAATATTTACTGAAATCCTTTAATTGTTTTGTCTTTGTCAGAAGGATGATAGAATGAAAAAGATGGAAAAGGCCATCTGGACCACCGAGTGCAAATCTTTCCTTAGTGCAGGAAATGGATTGACAAAGGGGAAGGGAGGTGACTTTTGAAGAATTGGGTGCATTTGGCTGGAATTACCCTCTCTAGAATAACAATGTACAGGCACTTCTAAAGTATCCATTGTTGCTATTTTGTTAATTTAACCATATAGTTTGAATCTATATGAACAGAATTGGAACTGACCTCAGTATTTTTCTTCACAGTAGTACTTTTATTGTTAGGCCTGGCTGTAGTTTGAGTTCTTTTAATTTATTTTTGTATACTTTTGGTCAGATTGTATTTAACATGCATCTTGTTCCCTCTCTCCCTGTGTCCTTTCCCTGGTGGGTGCTGGAATGTAGCATTGCCTGAAACCTTTCTAATCTATGTAAGATAGGAAAGCTGGTTGTGTTTAGGACTGAAGGATTAGTTTTACAGAGTTGATTACTGAAAAAGGATGTAGTTGTGTCAGAAGGTAATGTCCTGCTGATGTTCTTATGGCCTTCTCCTGTGGCCTGTAACATAAATAAGCTGGAATAATGTATCTCAGGAAAGAAGGAGCGATAAGGAGCCCGGCTAAGGTCAACGGGGGGCAGAGGCATTTGCAGGGCTGGGCTGCTCCAAAATGTAAAGATGGTGGGTGCAACTGTATGATTGAAGCCCCACCCCTTTTTATATCCTTGCGGTACATGCAAGACATGGTTAAAAGGGGAAGGGATTCAATGCACAATTGCACTTGCCATCTTGACTCTTTTGATCTTTCAGTGGGTGCTGCTGACAGTGAGCTAATGGGCTGAGGTTGAGAGGACATGTGCTTGTCCTGATCAAATAACAGGAATGTAGCTTCTTCTTTTCCAGTCAGAAAAACCAAAGTTGGAGCATTGCCTAAGGGAGCCAGTCCCAAGCCGAGCTGAGCTTACTTGGCAGAAGGGTTTTGCCACCTATCCCTTGGCACATGCCCTGCCCTCTCTCTGTGCCCTGCTTATAGCTAAAAGATTTTGGAATGATAAATATGTGGCCCCTACTCAATGGTCTGCAGAGATGACGTAATTAGCAACTTTCAAACGAATTACTAATCAGTGTAGATTAGCTATGGTTGAAAGTTGCTAATTACGTCATCTATTATAATGAAGTATGGCTACCATTTATTAATATGCTGACCAAGAACTCAGTCTCTCTCCCTCTCTTTCTCATCCATCATCATCTATCATCATTTATCATCACCATCTCTATTCCCCCCCCCCCCCCCGTATGTTTTGGTTCTTTTTTCTGGCTTTCTTTCTTTCCCTTTTCCTTTTCTTTCTTCAGAACTTTGTGTAACATTTACTCTTCTTTCTGGTTTTTATTTTTCTATTCAATTAATAAACATGAAAAAAAATTAAAGGGCAAAAAATAAAAAGCCTAAATTGGTGCATTGCCTGTAGGAGCCAATCCCAGGCTGAGCCAAAAAACCGGGGTCCCATTCAAAGTACCCAAATAGAAGAGATGAGGCTGGACCACAGCCAATCAAAGCCAAGATGTCCTGAAGGGAAAAAGGGCTTTTGAGGAATTCAAAGTACGGTATTTCCCCCTGTCTGGCAAGGGACTTCACTGTTATACCTGCATTACTGACGGCAATAAGGTTCTAGTCTTAATGAAGTGCTACTGACTGAGCAACAATGTTATGTCACCATATAGCAATTCTGTAACCTCTATCGCACCCAGAGTTACACTATGCCAAGGACACAGATTGCAATAGCCATTTCTACACTTAATCTTGCACTAAAAAGAAAACGTTGATAGTCCTTGAGTAACCTTGAGTAACACTTTGTGGAAAGAACACAGTTGGAATACGAATTTGAAACCTCCTCATATCTATGTTCCATTCTCCTTCCAGAGGGAAGGGGCTATCCACTCTGTTTTTGCATATTTGCCTCACATTTCTTGGCTGCAGCCAGTGCCATCTGACCGTACCAATTTCCTTACACTGATCATCCTGATTGATTGAGGGATTATGTGCCATCAAATCAGTGTTGACTCTTAGCACTGACATAGATCTTCTCCATGAGGATCTGTGCCTAACCTGGTCCTTCAGCTCTTCTAACGGTGCATCACCATTGTAACTGAATCAATGTCCTTTGCAGCTGGTTGTCCTCTTCTCTTTCCTTCTACCTTTCCCAGCATTAGAGCCTTCTCCAGAGAGCGAGGTCTTCATGTAATGTGCACTTTGTAGCAATTTGAAAAAAGAGCCATGTTTTTTTCTAAGTTGCCAGGTGGCTTCTGCTGCCAGGTGGCTTGTGTTGTAGCTACCTGAGGCTGAAACAGACACTGCTGCTTTAATGAGTCACTGAGAGGGGCTGGACTTGCCCTCCTGCATCCCCTGCTTTGCAATCCAATTGGAAGCATTGCACAGCCCTGCTAATTGGCCCCTGATGTAACCAGTGTAATGAGCTCATTGTTTTATTGCATTTTTACTCTTTCTATTCATTGAGCTTGTGGTACTCTCTCTGCTCCCTCCAAACCCGGACCAATGAACAGGTGGCCATAGGCTACCAGCTAGCAACTGGGGTCCTAGCAAATCGTATCGTTGACACCCACAAACATATCTGCATTTTATTCAAAACTTTTAACTGAAATAAATATACCCCTTTGTACTCTTTCCTTTGATAGTTTGTCTCTTGCTTGTTTTCTGAAATGAAATGAATGAATTAATTGAAGTAATATAAATAAGTAATGATATGAAACTATTTTCTGCAGTTTTTCTGAAAGAATATTTGTTTTCTGCCTAAGGTCATCACAGTTTAAGGGATACTTAGTTCCTTTTCCTTTTTTTGTATAGTCTCCATTCTCTTTCTCTTGTGGAGGAACTCAGAATCACCTTGCATTGTAATTTGCAAAAGGAAAGTGGTTGCATTAACAGCAGAGAAAGAGATCCGGGGAGGGAGGAGGAAACAAACAGCTAACAATGTAACAGAGTCACATTCGTGAGATGGGCAGCTATATAAATTTGATAAATAAATAAACAAACAAGCTTTTTGTCTTCCTTTCCCTATATTGAGGCCTTGGAGAATTTGTTTTCTGTCCCTCCAAGGATCCAATACGTGTACAGATACAATAGGAGAGCAAATCCTCCCTGTTTCCTGCTTTTAAAAAGAGGAAGCCCAGCAGGAGATCCTGTCCATAGATATCCTTCCTAAAGCCCCCAGATTGCTTTCACCAGCCTTCACCCTTTCAGGGCTGGGCCCACACCCAATGGCTGCCCAAGATATCCTGCTGGAAATGGCTGAGGGCGCTGCTGCTGGTTTTGTGGGTTTCTCTTACCTAACTTTCCATCACTCTGAAGCCTCCCTGGGTGCCCCTTCTGCCCAGTGTGAGAAGCCCCTTGGGAGGAGGCCCCTCACGTTACCTCACTTGGGATGCGACTGAAGTCTCAGCTGCCATGGAGGATATAGAGATGGAGAGATGATTTCCCAGTGAAACACACGACATTCTCCCACACCCACGGTGACCTGATAACATAATGTCTGTCTTCACACAACATGATAATCTGACTTAGTTATGCAATCAACCTAGTCCTATATCCAAACTAAATATGGCTGTTCAACATTTGCCTGGGACACCTCTAGTTGTGGGCTGCCAGCTGAGGGAGGTATGTATTTACCTGGCGTAGCAACAGACGTGGTTACCTGAATCATCAGAGAGATCCAGTAGGTGTAAGAACTCCACCCTCTGCCCATGGACAATTTTATTCAACTGAAAGAGAACTGCTAGAGAAAAGGGAGAACATTTCAGGGCATATTAGACTCACCCATCTCCTTTCTCCTCCCTGCCTGCAATGCAATTGCTCTGAGAAAGGATCCTAAGAGTGAGGGATGAGGACAAGAATGGAAAAAGGAACCCTAGTCGAAAAACAAATGCAACGATTTCTGTGTTCCATGTGCCCTGCCTATAAAACTGGGCTGAGCAATCAAGTTACAAAGAACTGCTGCAGTGAGAAAGACATCCTGAGAAGGTCCTTCGTGATGTCAAGTATTGAGCCTGGGTGGTGATGGGCAATGGGTAGGAAGTGGCCGGAGGACGCATTCAAGGCAACGAGTGGAAAAGGTGCTGATTCAGCCACATCTCCCAAGCTTTGCCTTCAGGGTGGAGCCCGTTTCTGTGGACTACGGATGATCCCCTCCCCCCAGCCTTGCTACAGGCCCTCATGAAAGGTGCGTATGCAGAAACAGAAGTCAATTAACAACTGTTACACTATATTAGCAGACAAGTGAGACTGAAAATTGTAAAATTGGCAGCTCTGGAAAGAAGAAAAGAAAAGCAAGTGTTGAATTATGTGGTTCTTTGCTGAAGAGCTACAGGAAGCAGGTGATGAGGAAACTCTGGAAGCCAACTGTATCCCTAAAAGTGCCTTGAAGCCTAGAAATGCCGTTGAGCTCCTGCTATTATCCAAGAAACGGCCGATTATCTTGTGTAATGAGTGTGTGCAGGAAGGGTAACGAGGAAACCTCAGGGCCAAACTGACTTGTTGGTTTGTAATCAAGTGAAATAAGGTAAAGACTAAAATGGAATAAGTGAAGACTAGTGCTGATATCTAGGTCCAGAAATGATTGAGGTGCACAGTTTGAAAAGAATAGGATGGAAGCTGCCGAAGTTACTGTGGGAACAAGTCCAGCAGTTGTTATAGGCAGAGGAAGAGACCAGGACTTTTATTTATTATTTATTGTTGTGGCATTTTGTTACTGGGGATCAAAGGTTAGGCTTGGGAAAAGGACCCTTTTAAGGTCAGTTATCTCAGTAAACTTGCAACATGGAAACTGAAGCTATGATAAAACGTGCCACAATGTTTGGATGGTTTCCAAAAACAATGTGTGATGGAAAACTATGTGACAGGAAGTTGATTACCAAAACCCTCACAAAACAAACAAACAAATAGACCAGACCAGACCAAACCAAACCTCCAGCCTTAGCATTATTTCGTTTAAAAACTCATGTGGCTTCTGAAGGTGCAATGATAGCATGGTGATAAGTTTGCAGAAGGGTACTTTCTCAGCTTTGAGCATGGCTGCCTAACCTTGAGTGATCTGAAAGGCTAGTTAGACTTGACTCTGATTAGGACTTGGATGGTAGACTGTATCTTGGGGTACACCCAGGTACACTTGGCTCTGGCAAACTCTTTCTGAATATATGATGAAAAACTCTGTGGATGTGTTCAGTTTGTTGGAGGTTCCAGCAAATCAGCATGCCTCATTAGCATATGGGTCATTGCTCCAGGAGGCAAACTCTAGATCAAGGACTAATTTTTCTCAATTGTGAGAGGCCAGACATGGCGCGCGTGGCCAGTCACCAAAGAAAGGAGGATTCGAGTGCAATTCTCCAAATGAAGAGAAATGAATTGGCAGGAAGTTTGGAAAACAAGGACTCTGGTAAGTCTGATGCAAGGTACAAAACCTGCAAAGAGGGAAAGGACACTAGACCTGCAATTCCAAGACGAAGCACCAGGAGCTCTAGACAGCCCCTTGAGCTGCTTCACACTTACCAGTGTGGGCCAATTCAAGCATCTGTTGGGGGTAACATTCCAAAAAAGAAAAGAATCAAATTAGATTCCAGAGCAAAGGAAGGAATCTTATTGGGGTACCCACCAGGAAGCAAGGGATATCGAGATTCAGATCCTAAGACTGGCTCAATCCATACTTTTTTATTTATTTTTATTTATTCAATTTATCCCCCACCCATCTCCCGGGGCATTTTGATGAAACAGAGCCAAATCAAAATCCTCTAGCCAATAGCACTGCAGAAGGGGGAGGTGAAGAAGGATTGTTCGAGGTACCTTACCCGGTGTTTCCAGATGCAGCAAGCAGGCAAGCCCAGAGAGAGGACTTAGAGACGGAAACTCCGCCCGTGTCAGACAATGAGGAACCAGGAGGGACAGAAGGGGCAGAGATGCTGTACGATCCAGACCTGAGTCTTGTTCTGGACCTGAGACGCTCATCACGACCCAACAAGGGACTTCCGGCCAAGTGACTGTCCTACCTCGCAGGAGTGGTGTTGCCGAAAGAGCCTGCATAATGGAAGGAAGTGCAACAGCTGCCACCAGCTGAAGCAAGTAAGTGGAAAAAAGCAGCACAAGAGGAATTTGAGGCTCTGCAACACAACAACACTTGGACACTCACAAAGTTACCTGTTGGCAAAAAGGCAATAGGTTGCAAATGGGTCTTTAAGGCCAAACAGAATGAAAAGGGAGAAGTACAAAGGTACAAAGCTAGACTGGTAGCCAAGGGCTATTGACAAAAGTATGGCAAAGATTACAACCAAACTTTTGCACCTGTTGTGACTCACACCAAAATTCAACTTCTTTTAAGTCTAGCAGCCAGCAGAAACATGCAAATAGAGCATATTGACATCAAGACAGCATTCTTGCATGGTGAAATTCAGGAGGAGTTGTACATGCAACAACCTGAAGAATTCACTGTTCCAAAGAAAAGGCATTTAGTGTGTAAGCTTCAGAAGGGGATCTATGGGCTGCAACAAGCAACAAGGACCTGGAATGTGAAATTAAACCAGATGCTAATAAAGCAAGGTTTCACTCAAGGCAAAGCTGATCCCTGCCTTTACACGCGACACAAGAATGGCAGAGACATGTTCATTCTGACATATGTGGACAATTTGATTCTCTGTTATGAGGATCAAAGGGACATTAATGAAGTTGTATCCAACTTGAACCAATCACATTATAGGTCAAACAAATTATCTGCCACACCCATCTTAAACTATATCAGCTGCAGTATGTGTCACCACTTACTTTAACAATGGCTGCTAATTGAATGACTTGCAGAAAGTATTACCTTTAACCTATTTACTTCTCCTGTCTAATTAATCTACTTGTAAATTCTGGGTATTTATTCAAACCCCAACACTGGACATTAATAAAGTTGTATACAACTTGAACACAGAAGTAGAGGTGAAACATTTTGGGAGGGCAAGCTACTACTTAGGGATACAAAGTGACACAGAAGAACATGGAAGTTTTCTTTTTAGTCAGAGGCAAAAGATTCTAGCGTTATTGGAGAGCCTGGGGCTGAAAGATGCAAACACAGTCCCAACTCCAATGGAAACAGACTTTCACAAAGTAAAGGACACTAGTGAACTATTGCCTCAGAACAATGGATACAGAGAAGCCATTGGGAAGCTGCTACTGTATATCTGTCAACCACAACAAGGCCAGATATTTCAACTGCAGTGGGAATCCCCTGCAGAAATACCAGCGCACCCACCCAAAGGGACTGGACAGGCGTTAAGCGGGTGGCAAGATACCTGAAGGGGACTGCAGACCTGAAGCTTAAGCTGCCAGCAACTGATTATCCTAAACTAGTGGGATACACTGATGCAGATTGGGCAGAGAATGACACTGGTTGTAAATCCACTAGTGGGAGTATGTTTTTATTTGGGGCAGGGGCTGGGCAAGTCGCAAGCAGACTATATTAGCATGATCAAACACTGAAGTAGAGTATTTCTCAGCAACTAAGACATGTGATGAGGTGCCATGGCTCAAGTATTTACTTGAGGATCTGGGGGTTAGTGATCCTGCTCCAATAAGAGTCTTGAGGACAACCAAAGTTGTATAAGACTCTTATCAAAGAAGGTGGGAGGGCAGACAAAGCACATGGATGTTCGCAACCACATGATTAGAGAGGCACAGGAGACAGGACTAATACATTTGGAGTATTGCCCCTCAGAAAGGATGATTGCAGACATCCTGACAAAGCCACTCAGAAGGGGTGTCTATCAAGGCCTATGAAGTAAGTTAAATCTTGTGTAGGCATGATTCATGACTAAATTTGAGAAGGGGTGTTGGAGGTTCCAGCAAATCAGCATGCCTAATTAGCATATGTGCTTCTAGAGGAAGCTGCTTGTTGCCCCTCCCACTTCCTCTCTCTCTCTCTCTTGCTTTCTACCACCAGAGAAGAAGGACCATGCGGCTGGGAGAAGGAAACTTTTAAGGTCAGTTATCTCAGTAAACTTGCAACATGGAAACTGAAGATATGATAAAACGTGCCACAATGTTTGGATGGTTTCCAAGAACAATGTGTGATGGAAAATTATGTGACAGGAAGTTGATTACCAAAAACCTCACAAAGCAAACAAACAAACAACCTGACCAGACCAGACCAGACCAAACCAAACCAAACCACCCAGGTACACTTGGCTCTGGCAAACTCTTTCTGAATATATGATGAAAAACTCTGTGAATGTGTTCAGTTTGTTGGAGGTTCCAGCAAATCAGCATGCCTCATTAGTATATATTATATATTAGTATATAGTCATTGTTCTAAGAGGCAAACTCTATGTGCTTCTAAAGGAAGCTGCTTGTTGCCCCTCCCACTTCCTCTCTCTCTCTCTCTTGCTTTCTTCCGCCGGAGAAGGACCATGAGGCTGCTGGTCCTTCCATGGAGAGGCCGTGTGCTAGGCCTCAACTCCAGGATTTTCCCCTTTTCTCCACGCAGCCTTCACCAGCTATGAGGGGTGAGGGTAAATTAAGTTTAGGGACAAAAGAAGAACAAGAAGTCATCTTTCCTGAACGAAAATGTAACTGGACCAAATAAACAGTAAGAACTCTTTTTGTAACCTACGTTGTCTAAGCGTGTGATTCTTTATCTTGGGTGGGCTATGTGCTCAAGATCAATAACCTATATTTCTATACCGTGCTTATTAATGCTATTAAGATAAAACCTCCTTTCTGTGTGTGCGTGTTTCTTTGCTGTTATACGCTCTGCTCCATTCAGTGGTACTAGCTGCCCACTAATGGTCTTCACAGTTTGTGTCCAGTAAAGCCATTTTATTTTTTTACATCACTTACTCAAAGAAATGAAGATAAGGTGAGCCTCCAGTAGAGCTAGGAGAGAGTAATGACTGGCTTTTGGCCAGGAGTGAGGTGAGCTTCAGTTCCTCTAATGGGAAAATGGATGGTCCAGAAGATGAGCAGAGCCACAGCAACTGAAAAGAAATTAACTGCTTTTCTGCCATTTCAAAGAAAGCAGAACAGAGTCAGAAATAAAAAATATTCATTTCCAATAATGGTCCTGAGATTCACCGGGTCAGAGCAAATCCTGAAGGAATGCCAACCCCTTTGATTGCTTGCCATGTACTCTGAATTCCTCTTTCCTGCCTCTTTTTGGGGAGATGGGATAGAGATGGATGGGGGAATCTGTGTGGGAGAAAATAAGGATAGGTGATGTTGCTTTCTCTTTCCTGTGCTTGACGGACTCATCCCATACTTTATAGGGGGATCTTGCCAAGAAAACTGCAGGGACTTGTGCAGGCAGTCGCCAGGAGTTAAGGACACGAAAGCACAAACAACAGCAACAACAGTGTGGAAAGGAAAAAAATTACACAAGAGTATAAACCAACCAATCAGTATAACATTGAATATAAAACCTGATCTAGTCTCAAGCACTATCATAATTAATCTGTATCCAGTACTTCCTCTGAAGGGAAAAGTTCTTCCAGCCTCATAAAAATCCTGGAACAAAAAGTATTTTAAGGACCTTTTTAAGTTGTTAGGAGCTCAGAATCCAAATGCAGTTGGAGGATGAGTCTGTTTCAAACAGTAGAAGCTCTTAAACTGAAAAGTAAAAGAAGCAGGAGGGGAGACAGAGAGAGAGAGAAAAAAAAGATGTTGAGATAAAAAAAAAACAGTAAGCTTGGCCTTTTCAAAACTTAATTGATGGTTGTGGGAACACATCCAACTAGGAATCCCAGGAAGGCAACTGGAGAGGAAGCAGAAGCAGACCTCTTACCCACGGCCAGGCAGACGAATGCACCTGAATGTCACCAGCATAAATGGACTAGTTAGTGAAGAAAAGAAATCAGAGAACCAGGGACAGAGTATATGAAGTAAAAAAAAAGTGGTCCTACGACTGCATGTTGAGGCATGTCCTTAGATGAACCGAAGGATTTAGAAGACTACTGTAAAACTTACTCTGTGTATTGTCTGTAGCTTGAATCATGTCAACTGGATTTCTATTTTCTCAGTGGAAACGTTTCGCTCCTTATCCAAGGAGCTTCTTCAGTCTGAACAAAGTTAGTAAGGGAATCCTTAAATATGTTTCTAGGTGGCTGTGTGACCTTACCCCTGGGGCTAGGTCATGGTTATTTTCAGATGTTATTTCTAAGTCTCTTTATCATCTAAAGGAGGATCGTTAAGATCACCATGCTGCTGTTGAGCTTGCGAAATGGTCTTAATCTTCCTAGGCACAGAAGACAAAGCAGGAAGGAAAATAGGGGAAAGGTTGTGCCTGAGGCCTCCACCTCTATTCAAGGAAGGATTTTCCAAGTTGGCATAAATGGATTCCTTGACCCCTCTCTCAAACCACCTATCTTCTCTGTCTAAAATGTGAACATTAATGTCCTCAAATGAGTGTCCTTTTTCTTTTAGATGAAGATAAACTGCTGACTCTGGTCCTGTAGTGTTACTTCTCCTGTGTTGGGCCATCCTCCTGTGCAAAGGTTGTTTGGTTTCTCCAATGTAGAGTTCAGAGCACTCCTCACTGCACTGGATTGCATACACTACATTGCTTTCCTTGTGTTTTGGAGTTTGATCTTTGGGGTGTACAAGCCTCTGTCTCAGTGTGTTGGTGGGTTTGAAATATACAGGTATGTGGTGTTTGCCAAATATCCGTTTTATCTTTTCAGACATGCCAGCCATGTAGGGAATGACCAGGTTCTTTCGTTTACTCTGCGTCTCAGCCCTATCTGTCGCTGTTTTAGGTCTGGTAGACTTAGATTTAGTGAAGGCCCAATTTGGATATCCACAGGCCTTCAGGGCTGTTCTCAGGTGCTGATTTTCATTCTTTTTGGAATCCATGGAGGTGGGGATGGTTTCTGCTCTGTGTGACAATGTCCTGATGACTCCTAGTTTGTGCTGCAGTGGATGGTGGGAGTCAAACATCAGATATTGATCTGTGTGTGTGGGTTTCCTGTAGAAACTCTGTGTATCCAAACTGCTTGACTGAATCTGTCATAGTAATCCAGAGAGACTCATTGTGTGCAGCCACTGTGGCCTACTGGCTGGAGCCAAGGTTGTGAAAGTGATGCCATTTGCTCTTCAGTAAAAACTTGATCTGGGTCTGATGCTTCCCTCTCCCTGTCCTGTTTCATGGAGTGGAAAAACAGTTTCCATTCACGCTAATTATTATTATTATTATTATTTCTAACTTATATCACCGCCCATCTCCCCCCACAAGGGGACTCTAATGCAAGTTTCCCCCCAGTGCAAAGAGCAGGTCCTTCCTAACCTTCACGCTCTAGTCTGAACTTGGAGTTTTGAGAAGCAGGAAAATGCCGAGGCCCTGCACTCCCTGCCAGGGTCTGGATAGAAGGTTTTAAGATAAGCGCCCTCTTCCCCCTCTTTTCTTAAAAGCCCCGTTTTCCCTCCATTTCCCTGTCTGAATCCATTCTCCCCGGCCAGTTCCTTATAAGGCAAGTACATTTTGCAACTGAACCTCTCTGGGCTGATTGCTCTGAGCGGTTCATTGGCCTCACCTTGCCCCGACCACCACACGGCCTGGAGGGTGCCCTCCCTCTTAGCACCTCTGCCAGAGGGGGAAGAAGGAATTCTTAACATCTGGAGCTGCTTGGTTGTGCCTTGGAGATGTACGAAGGACTCCTTTTCTTTTCTTGTTGCTGTTGTGATTCCATTCCATTTGGCTGTGCAAGAAATGTGTATCAATCCGTTTTGGACTCTTATTCTAAGTGAAAAAAAGGACAGACAAACTCTGTTCTGACTTCCTGGTAAGTCAAACAATCGACCTTCACCCCTTAGCTGCACATTTAGGGCTTTAAATCATTTTCCGACATTCTGCATTCTGAATTCTTGTCACCACCCACGAGTAGCTGCTGCTTAAACTATACACTCCACTTACAGTGCATAAGCATGTGTGAGAGCATCTGGTTTTGTTTGGCTGTCAAACTGGAGGGCAAATGCATGGAGGGCAGAGCAGAGTTATGAACCTTGGCCACATTTGAAGACATTAAACCAGAGCTTTCCAAACTGTGTGTCGCAACACGTTAGTGTGTCGGCTGCAGTGTCTGGGTGTGTCGCGGCTCCTGCCGCCTCCTAATCCTGCCAGGATTCCACGCAGGTCCTAGTGCCTGCCTTGTGCCTGGCTGCCTCCAAACCTGCTGTGATTCCACACAGGTCCTAGTGCCTGCCTTGTGCCCTGCTGTAAGAGTGTGTCGCGAAATGATGCCCTGCTGTAAGAGTGTGTCACCAACATTAAAAGTTTGGAAAGCTCTGCGTTAGTGTGTCGGCTGCAGTGTGTAGGTGTGTCATGCGAACGTAACAAGAAACCTCTGAGTCTGTGTGAAATAAACAATACCAACTTGCATGCATCTTTACACAGCAAAGGTGCTGTCAGAATAGAGTCTGACTCAGAGTTGAAGGAGGGTGAGCTCAGCAGCAATGATTCAGCTCTACTGCTGCTGCACTGCGCTGTCACCGCTGCCTCCAAAGCTTGCTGGCTTCCGCGTAGGTCCTAGTGGCTGACATGTGTCTGACTGCTTCAGGGAATTCCATGGCTGAGTCTGCCTTGACCTTGCTTGCTGTCTTGTAAGTACTCAGCTCTCCAACCTCACTGGCAGCCACACAGGTACTCCTTGCCAAGCCCTGCCTTGTACCCAGTGCGAACTCTGCCGAGCCTTGCCTTGTACCCAGTGCGAACTCTGCCGAGCCTTGCCTTGTACCCAGTGCGAACTCTGCCGAGCCTTGCCTTGTACCCAGTGCGAACTCTGCCGAGCCTTGCCTTGTACCCAGTGCGAACTCTGCCAAGCCTTGACTTGTAACCAATTGCAGTTGAATTACCCCTAAAATGGATAAGTTTCTAATTAAGAAAAGAAAAGCTGGTGAAGATGACGTTTGCGATGAACAAAATGTAGCGGCTATAGAGGAAACTATGCAAGAATCAACTGTTGAACGGTCCGGTACAAATAGAAAAACATTTCTTTAGAATAATACAGTATATGATCACAGCAGCAAGACTCTTATATGCACAAAACTGGAAAAATCAAAGTGTTCCAACAATACAGGATTGGATGTTGAAACTATTAGAGATGGCAGAAAATGATAAATTCACTTGCTTATTAAAATATAATTCAAATTGTTACTTTCTTAAAGAGTGGAAACCATTGATGGACTATTTGCAAAAAGCAGGAGGAGTAAGGCTAACATGGGGATTTGATGATTAGATTATATATAAATAGTATATAGTATAATAGACAAGAAAAGTATATGAATGTCATATGAATAACCAGCATGTAAAAACAAACTATCTATCTTATTCTTATGACCATAGTTGGATCGGAGGTCATCCAATTTCTTTGTCTGTGTTTTTCTTTCTTTTTTTTCCTTTACTGCACTTTTCTTTTCTTTTTCTCTTAATTTGTAGTTCTATTTTCATTTCATTCTTAACTTTTAGCTTTGTATATTTAAAATCCAATAAAATTTAAAAAAACAACAACTGTTGAACGGTCTGTATTAGTATGTAAGAAGTGTAAAGGAAAAATTTCCAAGCCTCGTTTATACAATAAAGGTTATATGAAACGGGGGTTCACATTTTCTGGTAATGAAAACAATCCTTGTCTGAAGTGTTTAGTTTGTGGGGATACTTGCAAATGAAAGTATGGTACCAAAAAATTAAAGCGCCATTTAACCTCAAAACACAGTCATTTGTCAGGAAAACCAGTAGAATACTTTATTGAGCTTTCAAAATCTATAAAGAAGCAGTCTGCATCATTCACAAAGAGAATGAAGACATCAGAGAAAGTTCAAAATGCAAGTTACTTGGTTGCTCAAATAACTGCCAAAAACAAGGACCCACACACGATTGCCGAAACCACCATAAAGGAATCTTGCTGTGCTATTGTTCGAACAATGTTTGGGCCCGAATTTGAGAGAGAAGTTAATAAAATCCCTTTGGCAGATAACACGATTGGAAGACGTATTCAAGACATGTCTGATGACATTAAGCTGCAAATGAAGGATATATTTCAAGACGATAATATGATCTTTACATTGCAATTAGACGAATCAACAGATGTCAGTGGGTTAGCACA
Organism: Charina bottae; assembly: GCA_023362775.1. Classification (NCBI taxonomy): domain Eukaryota; kingdom Metazoa; phylum Chordata; class Lepidosauria; order Squamata; family Charinaidae; genus Charina; species Charina bottae. The sequence continues at coordinate 87,343,261 of JALMGJ010000001.1, read as the reverse complement.
ATTATTGGTTTTTATACGTTTCATTCATACTGACAGAATTATTGAGCAATTCTTGTGTTATCTAGAACGTCCAATGAGAACTAGAGGTGAAGATATATTTAAAACTTTAGATTGCTTCATGAAGGAAAATAATTTGCAATGGTTAAGTTGTGTAAGAATATACACAGATGGCGCACCCTCAATGGTTGGTTCAACAAAAGGTTTTATAGCTTTAGCAAAGAAAGAGAATGAAAATATTATAATTACTCATTGCTTTTTACATCGTGAAGCACTAGTTGCGCAAACCATTGGAAATGCAATAAGAAAACTTTAAAATCTTTTATTTTAAAATGTACTTTCTGTTTACTTTTTTCTACTGTCTGCCTGTATATTTTTCTGTTGGTTAATTTTGGATTAATTCATTAACCTCTATTTTTGTGAGTTAACTTTTTAGGGTGTGCTATAATTTACTGTTTGAATAATGGAAGAGTTTAAAGAAGATCTAAGAAAATTATGTTGTCAGCAAGAAAATATCATTTCAAAGGGCTGTCAAACCATCATACAGACCATTCGGGAGATTTTGGTTAAAATGAAACAATTATATGAAAATACTATGATGGAACAAGAAGAAGACATGGGAAAAGATGGTGTTTTTGTTGTTGTGGGTGAAAATGAAAAGCTCTCGGCTGAGAACTTTGGACTGGTGTTTAATTTTAAGATTACAGAAGAAGCTGCCAAGTGGTGGAAATGTTATGACTATTTTTGTCAATGTTTTGGGAAAGAATAATGTTTTGTGTGGGAGTTTTTTTTCTCTTTCACTGGAAACTATTTTCTGAAGCTATTGTAGATTTCTGTAAAAAAAAAAAAAGGTGCTGTTGGTGTGGTGTTGAAATGTCTTGCCCTGGTATATTTTGAGGAGGGGTAAAAAATTAAGAAATATATAATTGGATTGATAAAGAGATTAATATGATTGTTTTATAGGGTTATAGATTTGTAAAACTTAAAGGATATTGATATAATGTTTTATATTGTCTTTGAGATCTAATAGAGTTAAGATTGTTTATTATAAAGGTAGAAAATTTATTTGTTCCTATAATTTGATGGGTATTGTATAGACAGAAGTATTTAGAATGGTAGTAGAAGGGGAAAAATATTTAATTTGGACTGATAATGAGGTTAATCTGATTTATTTTTAATTTCTAAGACTTAAAAGATATTTTTTATTCTGGTAATATTTTATATTGTTTTTTAAGCATAATTGGTTAAGATAGATAATTATATAAGTAGACAATTTATAAAAATTAAGAATAATTGGATTGATAAAGAGATTAATATGATTGTTTTATAGGGTTATAGATTTGTAAAACTTAAAGGATATTGATAAGATATAATGTTTCATATTGTCTTTGAGATCTAATAGAGTTAAGATTGTTTATTATAAAGGCAGAAAATGTATTTGTTTCTATAACTTGATGTGTATTGTATAGACAGAAGTATTTAGAATGGTAGCAGAAGGGGAAAAATTATTAAATGGATTATTTTTTAAGAAGAAGGGAAGTTTGAAGCAAAAAATTAAGTGTGTGTGTGTGTGTGTGTGTGTGTGTGTATGTGTGTGTGTATATATATATATATATATATATATATATATATATATATATATATATAATGTACGGGGAAGGAGCAATTCTATTAGAGATTTACATATGTGATAATGGAAGGATTCATAGAAATAATGTGATTATGGTTTAATTTAGAGGAAGGGTTTGTTTGTGGAAATTGTTGTATATTCTTGCTGTGAAAAGTGGGAAGCCACGTATATATATCTGTAACTTTCTAAAAGTTTTCTCTTTTATGTTTTTACACTTTTAATGTTTTTCTTTGTGTATATAGTGTTTTTTCTTTTTTGTAGTTTTTTTATTTTTGTTCTAAAAAATAATAAAAAACTTTTAAAAAAACCAGTCATTTGTCAGGATGTAGAATACTTTATTGATCTTTCAAAATCTATAAAGAAGCAGTCTGCATCATTCACAAAGAGAATGAAGACATCAGAGAAAGCTCAAAAGGCAAGTTACTTGGTTGCTCAAATAATTGCCAAAAACAAGGACCCACACACGATTGCCGAAACCACCATAAAGGAATCTTGCTGTGCTATTGTTCAAACAATGTTTGGGCCCGAATTTGAGATAAAAGTTAATAAAATCTCTTTGGCAGATAACACGATTGGAAGACGTATTCAAGACATGTCTGATGACATTAAGCTGCAAATCAAGGATATTTTTCAAGACGATAATATGATCTTTACATTGCAATTAGATGAATCAACAGATGTCAGTGGGTTAGCACAATTATTGATTTTTATACGTTTCATTCATACTGACAGAATTTTTTTCCCCATAAATTTTATTAAATTTTAAAATACGTATTAAAAGTTCAAAATAAGAAAAGAAATAGGAATACAAAGTAAAAAAAGGAGAAAAAGAAAAAGTGAATTAAAGTAAGAAACAAAAAAGAGTATAGAAAATAGATGACTTCCAATCTATCTTTGGTCATTAAGTACAATATTCTGCTTTAAATGTTGGTCTTTCATACAATACACAAAAACATTTCTTTGTCTAATACATTTTAGTTTCTATATTCCAATCTTCTGATCTTCATGTAAACTTCGCCCTTCTTGCAGTTCTCCAATAGTCCATCTGTGGTTTCCGCTCCTTGAAGTGATAGTGATAGCGATTTAAGTTTTCTTTTCATTTAAACATATCAATTTGACATTTTTTAATCAGTCTTTCCATTTTTGCATCTATATTTATATCCTTGGTAAAATCCAATTTTCTTGAATTATGCATAAAAAAAGAAAAAAAATTCTTATTGCTATAACCATATGTTATCTATTTCTAATAAGATAAATTTCTATTTATATATATCCATATAAATAATTCTAGTTTAAACATAATCTATATTTGTACTATATTTATACTATATTCTACATCTACATGCACGTTTTTATTATGTTTCACATCAATATATTTGAAATGATAATTCATCTTATAACTCAATCTGCATTTATATTTTATAATACATTTTCACATTGAAATATATATTTAAATCCCCATTTTCTTTACATCCTTATACACCCAATTCTAATAAAATAGAGATAATTCTAATTTAAATTTAATCTATAACATCAACGTGCATTTATATATCTGATTTTAAAACCTTATATCCTTCATTTAAAATATCAAATTTTTATACATATCTTCAACACATTTTCTCATACCAATTTTTTAATATTTAATATTCCCAACAATTATATTGCTAGTTTAAACTTGATTTACATTTATAAAATAATCAATTTCCAGTTAGAATCCATGGTTTCATTATAGCCTTATGACCCATCATATATCTTCTTTTGGAATCTTCTGTTTCAAGTAATGCCAAAGTTGTAATATATAATCTGTTTTATTATCTGTCTCATGCTGAGACTACATTTATTCTGACTTTTCTTTGTCTGGCACTAAATAGGTCAATTCTAAAATATTTGTCAGTTTCTAAATTCAAATCTCTTTCTCTTTCTCTGAGCTGTAACAAGATATTTAAAATATCTTTCTCCGTATTCCCCTCTATCATTTCAATGGCATCCCCTTTTCATTGAATATATGTCACAACCTCTTCTGATTCAAATTCTGTCTTTTGTATCTGACCCAGCATATTCTCAATATCAAATAAGAGACTTTTCAGTGTTTCCCTAGTTTCTTGAAATGCTTCTCTAATCTCCTGTTTAAAATCCTGAATCAACTCTCCTATCGAATTTGCCATTTCCCCCCCCCCCTACTAACTCAGTTCTGTAAATTTCCGTGACATCTCTTCTATATTCCAATATGTACAGTAGGCTCTGTAAAAAAAAAACAAGGGTCGGTGGGTGAGGGAAGGATTATAGACACAACAGAAAAATTTCCCAGAAGAAAAGTAAACAGCTGCTCCAGTCCAATGGAAAATTACCAACAAGATCTAATAAGTTCCAAATATACAAAAGGGGATTATTGCCAAAATGCAAAAGTTTCTTAGAAGAGAAAAAAAAAACAAAGTATAAATATACAAAAAATAGGAAAAAGAGAAGTATTTCAATCAATTTATATTCAATAAAAAATTCAGCCACTACAAAAAAAATAGATTCATTAATCATTAATCCAATGAAATATATTCAATAAAACTCAGCCACTGTATATAAAAGATTTCCAAGTCACCAGTCATTAATCCAATAAAGGTTTTGAACAAAGTTGATACTTCCAAGTGAGAGGCGAATCACTCTAGTAAGATAGAAGGGTGAAGACGTTTCACTATATTTCAAAAGCAAAGTCCATTTCAATCTTCCACCACAAATAACACAGCAAAGAAAGCAAAGACTTTACCAGCATTTTCAGCATTGCCCAAGGATAGACTTTAGATAATAATGAGGCACTATAAACTAAAAAGAAAAGTAAAATTTATTTTATTTATTTATTTATTAATCAAATTTATCACCGCCCATCTCTACCACGGTAGACACTGGGCGGTTTACAACAAAATAAAGTGATCTAAGAGTCAGTTTCTTGCGCTTGTATCTCTATTAAGAGACTTACGGTTCCCTGCAGAGCCGGCTGGCTTCTCATGCCGTTTTCACTGCTTCCACCCCCCTCTCCTTCCGTGGTGGAAAACAGCCGAAAGAGCAGAGGGGAGCAGTTTTAACAGCTTGGTGAGAAATCTTCTGGCCCCCTCCTCTAAGGGGGGAGACTCCGGTGGTCCTTCACCTTCTGGGGACCACTGCAAACAGGGAAATGTTAGCTAGGTCTTCAGCGCTCTGAAAAATTCCAACTTATCGCACCGCCATTCCGACCGGAAGCTCATACAGACAGAATTATTGAGCAATTCTTGTATTGTCTAGAACAGAGCTTTCCAAACTGTGTGTCACGACACAAAAGTGTGTCACCTGCGGGGCCCAGATGTGTCGCATCAAAACCCGGCAGCGCTGATGGCCATCAGCGCTTCTGGGTTTTCCCGCGGCAACACACTAATGGCGGCGCGTGAAAATCTGAAAGCGGCAGCAGCACTTCCGGGTTTTTGCATGCTGCTGCAATGGTGGCACTTCCAGGTTTTTCTCACGGCGACACACCAACGGCGGTTGGTGTGTCACCACGGGAAAACTTTGGAAATCCCTGGTCTAGAACTTCCAATGAGAACTAGAGGTGAAGAAATATTTAAAACTTTAGATCGCTTCATGAAGGAAAATAATTTGCAATGGTTAAATTGTGTAAGAATATACACAGATGGCGCACCCTCAATGGTTGGTTCAACAAAAGGTTTTATAGGTTTAGCAAAGAAAGAGAATGAAAATATAATTACTCATTGCTTTTTACATCGCAAAGCACTAGTTGCGCAAACCATTGGAAATGAATTAAGAAAAGTTATGGACAATGTGGTTCAAATGGTCAATTACATTAAAAGTAGACCTCCTAAATCAAGATTATTTGCTTATATTTGTGAAGAAATGGGGGCAAGGTTTAAAAAGCTTCTACTACACACAGAGATTCGTTGGCTCTCAAGAGGTCAAGTGCTTTGTCATGTATACGAATTGAGGGAAATGATGCTTGAACTTTTTGAGGAAAATCAGCAAAATGAATTCTGCAATCTAATTCAAAACAAACTTTGGTGCACAAAATTGGCATATCTTGCTGACATATTTGAACATTTGAATAAAATGAACACCAGTATGCAAGGAAAAGGAGAAAATATCTTAACAGTGGTAGATAAAATTTGTGCTATGAGAGACAAAATAACAATTTGGAAAAGGAAAGTGAAAGAAGGAAATTTTGAAATGTTTTCCAAAACTGCTGAGTGTGAGCTAAAATGTGATATCAGCTCACTAATTGTTGACCATTTAATATTGCTTGGAGAGAAAGTTCATCATTACTTCCCAAATGTTGAAGTCCAAGACTATGATTGGATCAGAAATCCATTTCTTTCAACTGCAATGAGGAACTTTTCACTTAGTAAAGAAGAAGAATTAGCTGAAATAAAAAATGATCGAAGTCTGTTAATGATGTATGAAGAGGGTGACTTAGACAGCTTTTGGATTCGCGTTTCAAAATTGCATCCAAACATAGGTAAAAATGCATTAAAAATTCTTCTCCAGTTTTCTACTACATACATTTGTGAAGTATTCTTTTCAACGATGACAAACTTAAAGACACTGAAACGTGGAAGCTTAAAAATGCTTGATGACAAAATGTGGGTGTCTTTATCTAATATTCCACCAAATATTCAAAAGCTGTGTTCATCCCATCAACCTCATACATCTCATTAAAATGGTACGCAGTTATTGGTGTTATTCAATTTTTTTTATTTCTTGCACATATTTACATATTGTTACTCATAAATGACAATCTTGGAAATGTATGTTATTATCTTATAAATCATATATTTTTAAAAATATAAATGAAAGGTTTTCATGACATATGTTGTGTCCCCATACATTTCGCTATTACAATTTATGTACTGTATGTGTCCATATCTCTTATAAGGGGTTAGTTTAACCTCCAGTTTGCTAGTAAAACTGAATTACTGTGTCACAAAAAGATGCATGTCTAAAAAGTGTGTCACCAACATGAAAAGTTTGGAAAGCTCTGGATTAGAGAAAAGACACTATCCACATTTATTTACATCTGGAACATATAAAATGTTATTAACAATTAAGTCCTTCTGGGTGGTGCCATTTCCACACCTCAGGAGAGCACGCCCCTCTCCTTGCTCAGGGATTGCTTTTCCATCTGCTAAGATGATCTCTTCCTTTGAACTTGAGTTCAATTCAATGAAGAGAGAAGCATCATTAAACATGTGCATGTTACAGCCACTGTCAAGTATGAAAGATGAGCAATTTTTATCTGTGGCTGAAAATGCCAGAAGACTCGCATCTGGAGCTTTCTCTTCGTTGCCATTTTGATCACCCTTACTGGCCCAACAGTCTGTCTTTAAGTGACCATTCTTGCCACAAAAATGGCACTTGATGGGCCTCTTTGTTATTGAAAGCCTCCTCTGCTGCAGATCGCCATCTTTGCCCTGAGGCATCTTAGAAAAATGGACTGCCTCATTGTGGGTCTGCTTGGCATTTCTATAGGAGGCCTGCCTGCTATACTCAGACTTTAATTCCTGAATTAAATCTGAAAGAGGTTGTCGTGATACTCTATAACAGAGCTTTCCAAACTGTGTGTTGCGACACAAAAGTGTGTCGCCACACAGAGTCTGGTGTGTCGCCACACAACCCGGAAGAGCTGATCGTCATCAGCGCTTCCGGGTTTTCCTGCAGTGACACACCAACTGCAGCGCGCAAAACCTGAAAGCAGCAGCAGCGCTTCCGGGTTTTTGCGCGCTGCCGCACTTCCGGGTTTTCCCGTGGTGACACACCAACACCGCGGGAAAAACTTTGGAAAGCCCTGCTCTATAACTAGCAGCAAAGCGAGAAAATTTTTCAGGCAAGGAGTCTAATAAAAATCCCACTTGGATCCTGTTATCCAAAATCACATCTTTGCAAGCAAGCTTGTGCAGCAATGATTGAAAATTAGAAATGTGCTCATCTATGTTTCCATTTTGCTGGAATTTTAAATTGGATAACTTCCTCACCAAATTAATAAATTGAGAGTCACCTCCCTCTCCATAGAGTTTAAACAATTCCTCCATCATCCCTCTTGCAGCATCTCTGTGCTGGATTGGAACCAGCATTTGTGCACTTAGGGAATTCATGATCAAGCCTTGGAGCTTAAGATTATTGGCCATCCAGTCTGCATATGCTGCTGAATCTGGAGTAGGAGGATTTTCATTCAAAATTTTGTGCAGATTAAAAATCCTTGCCTGCCTTTCCACCCATATCTTCCAGGGATAAAACTCTCCAGGTTTTAGTTTAAAAATCTCCGAACTGTGAGGTAGGAGTACACTGGCCATCTTGTCTAAGCAAAAAGGATTTAAAAATCATGTCAAAAAGAAAAAAAATTCTTCCCTTTACGCTTAAGGCTATTTGCTTTGTGTAAGAAACCTCTTCAGTAGCTAGACTGAGTAATCTCTCTAAAACAACAATGCTCATGCAAAAGCAGCAAAAAAGAAAATTTCTGCTCAAAAACAAAACACTGGAAAAAGGAAAAAAATTCCTGCTGTTTAAAACACAAAATCTATTTCTGAAAAATCCTGGGCCCATATCTCTTTGAAACCCATTTAGCAGTCTGTTAGAACTACTGAAATAGAGCAGAGCAGCTAAACCCATGTAAAGAATATTATTTAAAAACAGAGCCCATGAGCATATTAGAGAGATCCAGGTTAGTCTTACACCTTTAGCCCACCTTAGCATAAAGAAACACACACTTAGACATGGCAGGTATGAAAAGTAAGTACAAAAGAGTCTTTATGTTTATTCATTGCAGGTACAGCATTTTCGGTAGATAAATTATGTTCCATTTCTTCTTTCTGTTCCCTAAACTTAGTTAACTCTTGCCCCTCATTGCTGGCAAGAGATGCGTGTAGAAAGGGGGAAAAATCTCCTAGGCCCATCCATGGCTTAAGATGGAGCAGCACACAGCCGTGTGCTTTGCTCCAAGTCGAAGAAGGAGAGAGGGGGGGGGGGAAGTGGGAGTGGCCACAGACAGCTTCCTCAAAAGCATGGAGAGTTTGCATGCTAGAGCAACCATCCATATGCTGATGAGGCATGCTGGATTTGCCAGGATCTCCAACACAAAGTACATATGCATATTGTGAATGTATCTTTTCATTTAAATATGTATTGTTATCTATTATGTGGTCACAAGATTGTTTGCATTAACATGAGTAATAAAAAGACCAGAGTTATTATATAGATATTTCTCCCAACCCACCATCTCACCCCCACCAAAAAAGTTGTCCAAAATAAAGAAATCTTGGGAATTGGAACACATCTAACTAAACTGGAACGTCTCTTGCTCCATAACCGTTTTGTTGCTTCAAAAACAATCATTAGATTGGCAAATTGCAGGAAGAACTTTCCAACGGCATTAGGTTTCTACCTATTTTGCTTCAACTGCCACTGTGTCACAACTTCCCAAGAATGCTTTAAATTGGGGACAACAGCTTTCACATGAAAACCCTAGGAAACCATCCAGTCTGTGGCTCCCTTGGCATCCCTTCTGCATTCAGCCCTCCTAATTCAACCATGAAGATCCTTCATTTCTTCTTGGCTGGTCTCTCTGTGCTCCTCCTGGTTTCTGCAGGTAAGGAATAAGGAGAAAGAGGAGGGAGGGAGGGAGGGAGGGAGGGAGGAAGGGAGGAAGGAAACATCTGGGAATTGTTCTACAGCCATGGACAGAAAGTCCTTTTTCCGCTCTGGCCTTGGAATGAAAGTATATTCCAGATCTGGGGCAGGGACTCCCCATCTTCTTTAGCCTTTGCTCTATTCTTGGGAACATCCCAGGCTGCCATCCCTGCAAGCGAATGTTCACAAATATGGAAAAGGGGGAGCAATGCTTGGCAGGAGAATGTGGCCTTGGAGCACAGCTCTCGTTTCTTTTACTGAAGCTGGAGGGGTGGGGAAGAAGATGTGTTTTAGGATCCTTTTAAACAAGTGAATTGCTAGGTCATGTCAAGCTAGAGAGACTGTGGAGTCATGGGGGGTGACAGGGCCTTTAACCCGTTGCCTCCCCCCATCTACAGGGCTGTTCTGGAACAGGGTCTCCACACCTCCTCTTTTCCTCAGGAAAACTTTGGATGCCTTGTGACCTGCTAGACAGGAATATCCTTCTGTCTTTGAGGGCTGCCAAGTCAGATCAAAAGGAGAGTGAAATGGTCTATGTACAGTTAGCAACACCTTGGCTGCAAACCAAGCGGGTGTCACCTCCTCACAGTCCTCCTGCTAGGCTGAGATTTATTATATTTCTCTTTCTATTTAAATTAGAAGAATTCGGTTTCACTCTGCATCTCTCTCTCTTCCTATCAATTACTAGGAGAACTATTTGGACAATTATCTGCCTTTTTTTTTGGAGAGGCATTTCCTGTTTGACTGGTGGAGGGGGTTGCTATGCGCCCTGGCCAGCTTGCCTTAGTCTGCAAGGGGAGCGTTTTTACAAAGCTTCAAAAGAGCAGGAAGCCCTGCAGTCCATAGCAACCTCAACAGAGGAAACCAGGCTGGGCAGAAAGCAAACCCTTTTTCCACCACCAATCTAACCACTGTGCAAAGCAGACCTCAGTTGCCAGTTGCTGATTCTTAGTGGCAGACCACAGGCCTCCGTGCTGGAGGAAGGGCTACACACACTCGAGACCCACATATTTTTCCAAAGGTTTCCACTCAACTGAAGTTTCCGTGGGACAATAGCCTTTTTGGCTCCAGCAACCTGGAATGGAAGTTGGAGATGAAATCATTTGCTTTCTCTCCTAAGATGAACCTGTTTGCAACCTCTCTCAGCCTGGAGCTTTCAGTCTCCATCCTCCACATGTTAACTGATGCTATAAACCTCTAGGCATACCTCTTCCAGTCTGCTTTTCTAAACTTACCACCACGCTAAAATTATTTCACAGAGGGAGGCTCCAGTTCCCAAATTTTACTTCTCCTTTGCTGCATACCTTTTAGAGCCATGATAAAGACCAAAAAGCTTTGTGAATTGGAGATGTGTTTCATATGAACACAGAACATCATGGTCTTAATATTGCAAAGCTTGATTTTTTTAAATCATTCTCCTAAGTATGAGAGTCTCCCCTCCCAAATCTGACAAATATGAATGCAGATAGGAAAATGTCGTCCCCTTCCACTAGGGACGGGGGCCTTGGAGGCTGTCAGTGGCATCTGAGGAGCTGCATATGGCCTGCAACCAAGTCATATGGGTGTTGGATCAACAATTCCCATCATGGCCAGGCTGGCTAGGAATTCTGGGAGTTGTAGTTTAACCTATTTGGAGAGCACCTGCCTGGGGTTGGCTGATGAGCACTTCAACAATTAGAGCTATTTCGTGGAGGACAGAGGAAAATCTTTTCCCTTATCCAGCTGAAACAACGCCATCCTTACGGAAAAAGGAGTCTGCCAGCTGGCTTTGGCAATACAAAGATTGTGGATGGTTAAGAAATCTTTAGGGACAATATCTCAAGGGGAACCCCATATTTAATCTCAAGAGGAGTGACCAGGCTCACTGGCGACACAATCCTGAATATGTCAGTTGGGGGAGAGGAGAGAAAAGGGGGGAGGGGGAAAGGGAGGAAGAGGAGTAGCATGGAGAATCTCGGCGGAGGGCAGGGTTCACTGACTGTAAGTACATTCTGTTGCAAGTCTCACTGGTGACTTTTCTGATTCTGATGCATGTTAATAAATATCTTCCTTGCTTCTTACCTTTCCTGGGCCTTGTTCTATCAATTAAGTAACAAAGGATTCTTTTTAATATGTCTCTCCATTCCTGTGCAGGATTTGCCTCCAAGAAACCAAAGACTAGGAGGCAATGCTACCTTCACAATGGTACTTGCAAGTTCAGGTGCAGCTTTCCCTTAAGACGGTATGGAAAATGTGGTTTTCTGCGATCTTGTTGCATCAGGTAATTCTGTGTCATCAATTGATGGATCCTATGAGTTGAGAGGGACAGAGAGTCTCCCTTCTCAAACCTCTTGGGACCAGCATATCCACATGCCCAGAGTTTCTGGGAGTCAGGCAGTAGATAAATTTAATAAATTATTATTATTATTATTATTATTATTATTATCATCATCATCATCATCATCATCATCATCTTATAGAGAAAATTTTATGGAGAATTTTTTTTCAAATTTACAAAAAGATGTGGCTTCCGACTTTTAACAGCAATGATATACAAAAATTTCCATACTCAATCTCTTACTCTATATTAAACCAAAACATCACATTATTTCTATAAGTCATACCACTTTAACACATAATAAAAAACACTAAGTACAGTTACTCCTCCCCTTATATTAAAATAAAGAAAAAAAATTCATATAATCCTCCTAAACATCTTTCTCCCCTCCAAAAGATAAAACATATTTAATTATTCCCTTCCTACCACTATTATATACCGTATTTTCCGGCGTATAAGACGACTTTTTAACCCAGGAAAATCTTCTCAAAAGTCGGGGGTCGTCTTATACGCCGGAAAATACGTACTCGCCGTATAAGACCTCTCCTGGCCAAGTGCAGCCGCTCGCCGGAACGCAGCCCCCAGGGAAGAGCAGGAGGACGAGTTTGGAGCCCGTCGTGGAGCCACTGCGTTTTGCCCCCTCCCTTCCCAAGGCTGCTCCGAGGGAACGGAGCTCGCTCCCCCCTCCCCGCGTTTCTCCTTCGAGCGACGGGACCCAATGCAGTACGTGCTCGTCCTCCTGCTCTTCCCTGGGGGCTGCGTTCTGGCGAGCGGCTGCACTTGGCCAGGAGACGTCTTATACGGCGAGTACCGTATTTTCCGGCGTATATCCCAAACTCTATATTTTAACTGGAAAAGTTGGGGGTCGTCTTATACGCCCAGTCGTCTTATACGCCGGAAAATACGGTACATTTCTGTCTAGTATAATATCCCCACAACGTGCACAGAGCTTTCCTCTCGAAAGAATGAAACAGCCCAACTGCCCCCCTCAAAGATTCCAGGTTCTTTTCACGGCATTCCACCAGGAGATCGATTTTACTTATGGCTTGCAGATCACTCTCTCCCTTAGATTTCTCCAACACCATTATCCAATCTCCATCTAGCATCTCGATAAAAACCCCAATCTCAGTCTTAAAAAAAAAACTTTCTATCGCTCTTAAATTCCTCAATTTCATCCACCACATCCCCAACCTGATGGCACATTTTAGATCTCATATTTTCCACAGTGTCCTGGATATCTTGCATAAAAGCTTGATAGAAGACAGAAGAAATCTGTTTAAAATCCTGGTGAAAGTCAGAAAGAATCTGTTTGAAATCCTCCATGTCTCACGCAGTAGATTATGGCGCCCCCTAGGAGCTTAACCAGTGAAAGTTGAAGATATGGAAGAGTTCCAAAGTCTGTTTACATAAAGTGAGAGTGAGATAGCAGACAGTTCTCAAGGGAAAGTGAAAACAGAAAGCTGAAGGTTCAAATCAGCCAATTCAACGTGTAGGAAAATGCTAATATCTTCAAATTTAATACAAAAATAATAACAGGAAGACAATGGTTTACTCTCAATCTTTGGAATTTCCTTTGGAAGGAAAACGAAATCCAAAACTTAAAATATTTTTTTTTAAAAAAGTAATCCCCAAAATAACGTTAAACGCCAAGAGAACCAGCTTCTCCTTGCTGTAGAAAGCCTGTCTTGGGGTAAATGTATTTTTTAAAAAAATACAAATTGGTGATTTAGAAATGGGGTGGCCATTCTTAGTGTCCCTTTAAGGCTACAGCGCAGATTGGTAAGTGATGAAGTCCCCGCCTCCCGGCTGCTCTTACCAGTCAAGCGCAAAACGCTGTTTGCGATCTTCTGGCTGCAAGCAGCCATCCAGAGGAGAGATGGGATGATTCCAGGTATTCTCCTTGATCCGGAGAATGTTTCTGGGCTTCAGGAAAACCTGCCTGAGCCCGAAAAAAGTAACCGCGTTGTCAGCTCCACCTGCTAAAACCAGCAGGCACAGCTGTTCAGTCTGCCATTCCCACCGGAAGCCATTATTATTGTTGTTGTTGTTTTTGTTGTTGTTGTTGTTGTTGTTGTTATTATTATTATTATTATTATTATTATTATTATTATTATTATTCCCCTGAGAGGGGAGATGTGTGGCTGCCATCCTTACATCTTTGTTATATGGGAAATTTGTCATCCTGGAATGTTAATGCATATTTACCAGTTATGTGTTTTTTAAACCAAAGTGCAGTTACATCGCCTGAGATTTTCACTTTGTCAGAATTATGAGGGTTTAGTCCAGTAAAAAAAGAAAAAGCCACAGTGATGAATACACCAGGAGAAATGTACAAACTATGCATATGTCAGGGAAACTACCATTCAAATATACATTGTTTTTGGAGGAAAGAGTTTGCATGCATTTGATGTTTTAGGGAAGATCTCACAAAAAGTGCACAGTATATACAAACATGTGCATAGAATGAAAGAACATGAAACCTCTGTTCAGCACATCAGTGGGAGTAATAGGACAAGGTCTATCATTAGAACACAACTTACCTTCTATCAGCTCCTGATTTCCAGGCATGGTATAGTTTTCCAAATGTTTAAGACAAGGGTCGGAAATGGCGGCTCGCGACCCAGATCTGGCTCTTTGGCCCCTTGACTCTGGCTCTCTCTCTCTCTCTGCCGCCCAACATCTGGAAAGCCGGTCTCCGGAAGCAGCAGGCTTCAGCCCGCCTCTCTGCTCTCCTTTGGCGCGCGCTGATTGGTGGAGGCGTCCTTCCAGTCTGTTTCTTCTCCAGGAGAAGAACCCTGGAGAAGAAACAGAGACGCTGATTGGTGGAGGCTCAGAAGGAAGGATGCCTCCACCAATCAGCATCTCTGTTTCTTCTCCAGGAGAAGAACCCTGGAGAAGAAACAGAGACGCTGATTGGTGGAGGCTCAGAAGGAAGGACGCCTCCACCAATCAGCGCGTGCCAAAGGAGAGCAGAGAGGCCCCCACCCGCAAACCCCACCCCCTGGCTCTCGAGCATTTCAAAATGTGCACGAGGATGTCAAAATGGCTCCCGGCATAAAAAGTTTGCCGACCCCTGGTTTAAGAGATTTGGAATTCTTATGAGAATATTGAATAAACCAGGGTGGTTGTTTTGGAGAGAGTAAAGCTGGTCTGCTCTCATATTCCACAGGCTGAGTGGAGAGGAGTCAAACCAGGACTTCTGTTCATAGTCCAGTCTCAATATCAAACCTCAAGAAACCATCCCTGGACCCTACTGTATTGGACAATTTTCATCCTGTCTCCCACCTCCCCTTTTTGAGGAAGGTGGTTGAAAAAGTAGTGGCATTGCAACTCCAGAGGATCCTGGATGACACGGATTATCTGGACCCCTTCCAGTCAGGCTTTAAGCTGGGATAAGGGGTGGAAACGGCATTGGTCGTGCTTACGGATGATCTCTGGCAAGAGTGGGATGGAAGAAGTGCATCCATCCTGGCTCTTCTCGACCTCTCAGCAGCATTCGATACCATTGACCATGGTATCCTTTTGGGACGGCTCAGGGAGTTGGGGGTGGGCAGCGTAGTTCTGCGCTGGTTCACCTCCTTCCTCCGGGGCCGGTCCCAATCGGTGGTAATAGGAGATGAGAGATCTGACCCTTGCCCCCTCTTCTGTGGTGTGCTGCAGGGTTCGGTTCTCTCCCCTCTCCTATTTAATATCTACATGAAACCACCGGGTGAGATCATCCGCCACCATGGGATGAGATATCATCAATATGCAGATGATACTCAATTATATATCTCCATCCCGGGTGAGGTAAGTGATGCGGTGGCTGCCCTTTCTCAGTGCCTAGGGGCTGTGGGGGTCTGGATGGGGAACAACAGGCTTCGACTGAACCCTGGTAAGACGGAGTGGTTGTGGATTGATGGCTCCTCTGGATCCAGGAAGTTATCATCTTTAGTTCTGGATGGGGTAGCACTACCCCATTCAGACACAGTGCAGAATCTGGGGGTCCTTCTGGACTCATGGCTCCTGCTCGATGAGCAGGTGGCAGCCGTGGCCAGAAGGGCCTTTGTGCAACTTCTTGTTGTGCGCCAGTTAAGCCCTTTCCTGGATCAGGATGCCTTCCGTACAGTCACTCAAGCCCTGGTCATCTCCCATATAGACTATTGCAATGCGCTTTACATGGGGATACCCTTGAGGAGTATACGGAAGCTTCAACTGGTCCAGAATGTGGCTGTGCATGCAGTTATTGGTGCCCCAAGACCGGCACATGTGACACCTCTGCTGTGCCGGCTGCACTGGGTACCAGCACGTGTGTATTTGGGGATTAAAGAACAATTGTATTCCCATTAGATGGAGTTTTTCTGCTCAACCGATATTGAAACTGTGGTCCTCATGAAGCTAGAAAAGAAATGCTTGGACCTCTACATTAAAGCATCTGAAGCTACTCTTAAATGTTATCTCATGCTACGAACATAAAGTATCTCTTGTTTGACTTTGTTTATTGTTTTAATTTGCTTGCATCCCTCAGATCACAATTCCAAGAAGGAAATGATATTACACCCAGCTCACCGTCTATCTTTTGAAACATGGGAGACGTCTTCTTGTTTGAGAGCCACTGAATCCTGCCTTTTCCCTACCAGCATAGTTTACTGCCCTGTCTCCAAAACTTCTTGGCCTGCAATGAAAGGATGCATCATATACAATTATTTCTATGAGCTTTGGCATTTAAAACCAAAATAAATAAATAAACAATTCTTGCTATTTCCAGCATTCAAAATTAAAGGTTGTTGTTAGTATTTATAGGCACAGCCCTCGAGGCAACAAAGTAGAAGCGGTTCCAAGAATGGCAATGAAGATAATCAACTAAATTGCATGAAGAGTGATGGAAGGACCTGGGCATGTGTAGCTTTGAGAAGGTGGGGTGGGGGGAGGTCTCTTCAGGGAACTGAAAGGATGACACACAAAAGAAAATTGAGCCCTGTTCTTTCTCACCTCGGAGTGGAGGATGTTGAGCAATTAATTTCAGTTACAGGAAGGAAAATTCTGGTTGTATGTCAGGAAAAATTTCTTAACAAAAAGAGCAGTTTAACCAAAGGGCAATATGGAAACAATGTTATAGCTAAAAGATATTCATTCTTTAAAGAAGCAAACAAAAAACGTAAAACCTAGAAATGCAAAATATCAACAAAAACTGTTTGGTATTTTTTCAGAAATAGAACTGGGAATGGAAAACAAAAAGCACTATATTTACATGGGAAATAATAGTTGTTTGTTTCCTCCAGAAGATGGCACCAAACATTTGTTTTCCTGGACACTATGGGGACTACATCTGTTGCTTGACTTCCTGAAATCATCTGGAGGACCCCTGTGGCAAAGTGTGTGGCTTTTTCACACCATCCAATCAACCAGGTATTGTGGCTGTTTCTCAAAGCATCATCCATAGAAAAGCCTCCCACAACCTGGGGCCCAATGTTCATAATGTGCCACTGGAGGGACTGGTTGTGAATTCTGAGAGTTGTAGTCCAGCATACTGAGAGGGTGCCAGGTCATGAAAGTCTTGTCTAAAACCAATGGAGAAGCACACACACACACAAACCTACTTACCAGGTTATTCCCTTTCAGAGTAAGCAATGTGCCACAAACCATGGAAAAGAAGTAAGAAGTAGTAAGCCCAAGAAATGTGAAGCCCATTCAGCAGTCTGTTAGAACTACTGAAATGGAGCAGAGCTGCAAAACTCGTGTACAGAAAAAGATTGTTGTTTAAAAACAGAGCCCATGAACATATTAGAGAGATCCAGGTTAGTCTTACACCTTTAGCCCATCTTAGCATAAAGAAACACGCGCTTAGATATGGCAGGTATGAAAAGTAAGTACAAAAGAGTCCTTCGTTTATTCATTGCAGGTACAGCATTTTTGGTAGATAAATTATGTTCCATTTCTTCTTCCTGTTCCCTAAACTTTATACCTCTTGCTCTGCTTGCTGCAAGAGATGCATGTAGAAAGGGGGAAAAATCTCCTAGGCCCATCCATGACCTAGGATGGGGCAGCATACAGCCATGTGCTTGCTCCCGGTCAAAGGAGGAGAGAGAGAGTGGGGGGGGGGGGAAAGTGGGAATGGCCACAAACAGCTTCCTCAAAAGCACGGAGAGCTTGCATCCTAGAGCAGCCATCCATATGACGATGAGGCATGCTGGATTTGCCAGGATCTCCAACACCCCTTCTCAAATCATGCATGCATCATGCCTACACAAGATTTAACTCACTACGTAGGCCTTGGTAGACACCCCTCACAAGTGGTTTTGTAAGGATGTCTATGATCATCCTCTCTGAGGGACAATACTCCAAATGTATTAGTCCTGTCTCCTGTGCCTCTCTAATTATGTGGTAGCGAACATCCATGTGCTTGGTCCGCCCTCCCACCTTCTGTGACAGAGAGAGTTTTATACAACTTTGGTTGTCCTCAAAGACTCTTATTGGAACAGGAACACTGACCCTCAGATCCTCATTTAAATACTTGAGCCATTGCACCTCTGAGCATGTCTCAGCTGCTGAGACATACTCCGCTTCAGTTGTTGAGTGTGCCAAAATAGCCTGCTTGCAACTAACCCAGCTCACAGCCCCTACCCCAAAGAAAAACACATTCCCACTAGTGGATTTGCGATCAGTTACATCCTCTGCCCAATATGCATCGGTGTACCCCACTAGTTCAGGAGAATCAGTTGGTGGCAGCTTAAGCTTCAGGTCTGCAGTCCCCTTCAGGTATCTTGCCACCCGCTTAATGCCTGTCCAGTCCCTCTGGGTGGCTGTACTGGTCTTTCTGCAGAGGATCCCCACTGGAGTTGAAATATCTGGCCTCGTTGTGGTGGACAGATATAACAGCTTCCCAATGGCCTCCCTGTAGCCATTGTTCTGAGGCAACAGTTCACTAGTGTCCTTGACTTTGTGAAACCCTGTTTCCATTGGAGTTGGGACTGTATTTGCATTTTCCAGTCCCAGGCTCTCCAATAACTCTAGAATCTTTTGCCTCTGACTGAGGAGAAAACTTCCATCCTCTTCTCTGTCAATTTGTATCCCCAAGTAATAGGTTGCCTTCCCAAGGCATTTCACCTCTACTTCAGTGTTCAAATTGGATACAATTTCATCAATGTCCCTTTGATCCTCATAACAGAGAATCAAATAATCCACAAATGTTAGGATGAACACGTCTCTGCCAATCCTGTGTCGTGTGTAAAGGCAGGGATCAGCTTTGCCCCGAGTGAAACTTTGCTCTATTAGCATCTGGTTCAGTTTCACATTCTAGGCCCTTGCTGCTTGTTTAAGCCCACAGATCCCCTTCTGAAGCCTGCACAGTAAACGTCAGTTCTTTGGATCAGTGAAGCCTTCAGGTTGTTGCATATACAACTCCTCCTGAATTTCTCCATGCAAGAACACTGTTTTAATGTCTATATGTTCCACTTGCATGTTTCATCCTTGCAGCTAGACTTAGAAGAAGTCAAATGGTTGTGTGGGTCACAACTGGCGCAAAAGTCTGGTCATAATCTTCCCCATACGTTTCTGAATAGCCCTTGGCTACCAGTCTAGGTTTATATCTTTGGACCTCTCCTTTCTCATTCTGTGACACAATTATTTAACACAATTATTACATTGGCACTCTTCAATCAAATTCAGTATCTCTTCCTGTTGTCATCAGTTTCCCCATATGAGTTTTGAAGATTTGAACTCAGATTCTAAAGAAAAACCATTAACATAGCACACTTGGGAAAAACTGGCAATGAAATGTGGCCTTTACAGCTTAGTGACTAAACACACACACACACAAAACAATAAACAGAGCAATAGCAGCAAAAAGAAACAAACAAAATTAGGTAACTAATTAGTTAACCAGTCAAGCATACCATCATTCCATTTCTAAACTGGGCTGTGGGCAAGGGCACAAATGTCTTCGGTAATAGTTTCAATTTCTTTTACCATTACCATTAAGGATGATGCAGCAGGTGGAGGTGTTCACCAGTCAATTACAAAACCCTCCTTCTCTGCACCCAACAGAGAAGTCAAAAGTAATGTATGTCATAACAGTAAAGTGGGCATTTGGGTGGCTACCAAATCTAAAGCATTTGCAATTTTATTGGTAATTACTTCCAAAACTATCAGAAGCCTAATAATCCTGTTTGTCAAAGATGGGGATAGTTGGGTGACAAAAATTCGGCTTCTAGGTGATGGGCCCCTACCCATTTGATGATGTGTTCGGGCAGCAGTCTCTTATACACCCACTCTCCACAGACCCACCAAGGAATCTGTTCACCCTCCAAAGTAGTGACCCAACTTGAAGCTTTGCCAGAACTAATGAAAAGAGATTAAGAACCTGTTGTCTAGGTGTTCCATCCATCCCTCTGATGTAAACAATTTAATTCCCACAGTTCCTTCCAGGCATGCCCCAAGAGACAAGAACAGTTCTCTGGAGGAACATTGGTTAGAATACCACAATTTCATCTGGCCAAATTAAAAAGCTAAGGGTGTGAGGGGAGTCCACGTTTGTCCATACTCAGACTCTCCCAAGCATGGACCCAATCCCTGCTAGCGTAGACAAAGCACCCCATCCACTCTGTATATCCAGACTATGGTGGTGGTACCCAAAGTCTTAAAGGCAGGGGTTACCATGGAAGTCATACTGAAAAGAATAGGGAGAAAAAGAAGTCCCTCATCCATGAAAGGAGGGGTTAGAAAACAAATTACATAGCCCGATTGACCAACGCTGCCACTGAGGCTTTTAACAGGTCAATCCAATGGTTTACTTATTGAAAAAGGGGGGTTCAGGACTGGTCTTCCAATCCCTCCCCTTATCCCAAAATTCCCAATTGTATTATCCACATCGTCCTGTAATCCTCTCATTTGTCCAAAAGGCTCCAGATATCCAAGCCCTTGATAAAGAGGCCACAGCAATATATTCTTCTTCAGAGGCAAGCAGAACACTTGCCAGCTCTACTGAACCCACGTTAGAATTGGGCTTCCAGACACCTGGGGAAGTAATTCCAAACTTTCATGGAACACTACTAAAATAAAAAGGATGCCCTTTCCCCAATGGGGATTTGTAATTTCTACAGAACAATAATAATCAGATGCTGAAGCAAGGGGTCGGTCTCACCACCCACTCATTTCCTGCAAAGGAGACCAGGTAGCAACCAACACCCCACTCCCACATAGCAAAAGTTAAAACAGCCTAAAAAGGGAAAAAAACAGAAAACTTCA
Organism: Charina bottae; assembly: GCA_023362775.1. Classification (NCBI taxonomy): domain Eukaryota; kingdom Metazoa; phylum Chordata; class Lepidosauria; order Squamata; family Charinaidae; genus Charina; species Charina bottae. The sequence continues at coordinate 87,322,439 of JALMGJ010000001.1, read as the reverse complement.
GTCCAGGGCCAATATGCTCCAGAGCCCATCCACCTCTCCCAGGACACAAAGCATAAGCTAACGTTTGAAAATCAACAAGGCCTAGAAAAAAGTCAACCTCAGTGAAATAAAAAAAAAACACAGAGATCAGTGAAATAAAAAACAAGGCAGGTCAGATGATAAGGCCCAATCCTTCACTGGTCCTGAAGGAGATGTTTAGTCTGCATTGCTTATCTGAACAAAGGAAAAACAAAGGAAAAAACAAAGTCTCATATAACTGTATGTGGAATTTTACTGCTCCTCCCCCCTTGTGCTTTTATTTGCAGTAATGTTTTTATTAGGCAAAAGTTCTTTTCCTCTTTGAAACAAAAATCTCAGTCCAAAATTGTTTGGCAGCTCCACAGTTCAGGTTATTGCACAGTCCAGGCATCGGGGGGGGGGGGGGGTCCACTGGCTCAGGGATTTATGGCAGCCTCGTGTAAGGTATGCAGGTGACTTTGGCAGCAGTTGTGGTCAGCAGGACCCAGAGCAGCCATGTGCACTCAGGCTGTAACTCTCCTTCGTCTTGGCACCAAGCCGTCACCAGTCCCAGCTTCTCAGCCTGGAATGGGGCACCGGTTGGTCCACCTGCCAAGGTAGGCATTCCTGCAGAAAGGATGATAAGAACAAAGCTTGCGCAGATAACTGCTATCTCAGTGATGGAGCTTTGTGAAAGGCAATTAAATAGTGACACTTGTCTCTGTGGCCAAGTAGCACAGCCATGTTGAGCAAAAAGCATCGGCACATAACACTATAAAATTCCCAATGAATTTCCAAAAGCAAGCCTAGAAGATGGCTGTTGTGGCTGTTGTAGAAGCCTAGAAAATAAAAATGAGCATTGGCATAATGTATTTTAATGAATAGACTACTTTTGCAGTAAAAAATTGTAAAAAAGAAACAACACAAAGTAAAATCAGATAGATTATGCCAATCCATGGAGGCTCTATTACAACCAAAATTTATCAAAAAAAAATTTTTTTCTTTTCTTTCTACCTGCTAATGATGTGCTATACAGTTAAACAAACTGAAGACATACACACAAACACATTCACATTCCCTTTGTCTCTCTGTTGAAAGGATCAGCATAAAAACAAGTAGGCAAGGGAGCAAGAGGGTGGCCCCCCTTTACTGGCTAAAAAAAAAAATGCAACCTCTGTTCTCTAATAGCAGCCAAAAAAAATGTTTTATAAAAAGTTGAAACTCAGATAGGATTCCAATGAAGGGGTTCAAAGTTTAGTTCATTCATTGTAAACCCCTTGTAAATTAAGGTAGGAAAGCAGACCTCTCTCCAACCCGCACAAGCTAATGTCCTTGGACAGGGTTTCACACTTAAACATTTTTCTCTCTCTTTTTTTTTTTTGAGATTTAAAGTAACAGCATTTATTTTGGCCAAGACAAAGCTGGGTGAGGTCTCCACAGGCATCATGACAGTAAAATGCCTGGGAAGATCCACACACACACATCGCAAGCACAGAGATTATATAGAGTAGCAAAGCTCAGTAAGAAAGCATAATGAACTCTCCTCCTAGTAACAGGGCAAGGTTCCTAAATCTGCATTGCTAGCAGTAAGCATACTTAGAGACCTCCAGGGGAAGTCTTCATGTCTCCTGGTATTCCAAACAATCCTTGGCGAAGAGCGTTATCTCCTTTCCCTTTTACCTAATTTCTAACAGCAAGCAGTTTCCAAAAAAAGCAAGATGGCATAGGTTATGCTAAGCTAACCCTTACACTGCCTTTCTACCCATATCTTCCAGGGATAAAACACTCTGGGTTTTAGTTTAAAAATCACCGGACTGTGAGGCAGGAATACACTGTCCATCTTGTCTAAGCAAAAAGGATCTAAAAATCACTTCAAAAAGAATAAAATTCTTTCCTTTTATGCTTAAGGCTAATTCCTTTTGTAAGAAACCTCTTCCGTAGCTAGACTGAATTATTCTCTCACAAAAACAACAATGCTCATGCAAAGCCAGCAAAAAAGAAAATTTCTGCTCAAAAACAAAACACTGCAAAAAGGAAAAAATTCCTGCTGTTTAAAACACAAAACCTATTTCTGCAAAATCCTGGACCCATAACCCTTTTGAAGCCCATTCAGCAGTCTGTTAGAACTACTGAAATGGAGCAGAGCTGCAAAGTTCGTGAACAGAAAAAGAATATTGTTTAAAAACAGAGCCCATGAGCATATTAGAGAGATCCAGGTTAATCTTACACCTTTAGACCACCCAAGCAAAAAGAAGCATGCGCTTAGACATGGCAGGTATGAAAAGCAAGTACAAAAGAGTCCTTATGTTTATTCATTGCAGGTACAGCATTTTGATAGATAAATGATGTTCCATTTCTTCTTCCTGTTCCCTAAACTTTATACCTCTTGCCCTGCTTACTGCAAGAGGCTGCATGTAGAAAGGGGGAAAAATCTCCTAGGCCTATCCATGGCCTGGGATAGAGCAGCACACAGCCATGTGATTGCTCCCAGTCCATGGAGGAGAGAGAAGAGAGAGGAAGAGGAAGTGGGAATGGCCACAAACAGCTTCCTCACAAAGTATAGAGAGCTTGCATCCTAGAGCAGCCATCCATATGCTGATGAGGCATGCTGGATTTGCCAGAATATCCAACACTCAGGATGTCTTTCTCACTGCAGCAGTTTTTTGTAACTTGATTGCTCTGCCCAGTTTTAGAGGCAGGGTGCATGAAACAGAAATTGTTGAGTTGGTTTTCCAATTAGGGTTCCTTCTCCACTCTTGTCCTCATCCCTCACTCTTAGGATCCTTTCTCAGAGCAATTGCATTGCAGGCAGGGAGGAGAAAGGAGATGGGTGAGTCTAATATGCCCAGGAATGTTCTTCCTTTTCTCTAGCAGTTCTCTTTCAGTTGAATAAAAGAGTCCACGGGCAGAGGGTGGAGTTCCTACACCTACTGGATCTCTCTGATGATTCAGGTAACCACGTCTGTTGCTATGCCAGGAAAATACATACTTCCCTCAGCTGGCAGCCCACAACTAAAGGTGTCCCAGGCAAGTGTTGAACAGCCATATTTAGTTTGGGTCTAAGACTAGGTTGACTGCATAACTAAGTCAGATTATTGTGTTGTGTTAAGACAAACATTATGTTATCAGGTCACTGTGGGTGTGGGAGAATGTCTTGTGTTTCACTGGGAAATCATCTCTCCATCTCTATAACCTCCATGGCAGCTGAGACTTCTGTCGCATCCCAAGTGAGGTACGTGAGGGGCCTCCTCCCAAGGGGCTTCTCACACTGGGCAGAAGGGGCACCCAGGGAGGCTTCAGAGTGATGGAAAGATAGGTAAGAGAAACCCACAAAACCAGTAGCAGCACCCTTGGCCATTTCAAGCTTAAAAGCTGCACCAGAATCATTGGAGAGAAATTCTGAACCATCATGACAGCAAAAGAAAGATACAGAAGTCCCTTTTACAGCTGAAGAGAACCTCTGCGGAATTGCAAGGCAGATTTTGGCTCAGAAGCAGCAGCAAGATTTCCAACCTCAGGCAACTGGATATCTTGGGTAGCCATTGGGTGTGGGCCCAGCCCTGAAAGGGTGAAGGCTGGTGAAAGCAATCTGGGGGCTTTAGGAAGGAAGAGTCCCCTTTGTAGGGAGAGGTGGGCGGTGATAGAAGTTGGATAAATAAATAAATAAATAAATAAATAAATAAACAAACAAACAAACAAACAAACAAACATGTGGACAGGATCTCCTGCTGGGCTTCCACTTTTTAGAAGCAGCAAACAGGGTGGGTTTGCTCTCCCATATTCTCTGTACACGTATTGGTAATGAGATAAAACAATGAGCTCATTACACTGGTTACATCAGGGGCCAATTAGCAGGGCTGTGCAATGCTTCCAATTGGATTGCAAAGCAGGGGATGCAGTAGGGCAAGTCCAGCCCCTCTCAGTGACTCATTAAAGCAGCAGTGTCTGTTTCCAGCCTCAGGTAGCTACAACACAAGCCACCTGGCAGCAGAAGCCACCTGGCAACTTAGGGGAAAAAAACACGGCTCTTTTTTCAAATTGCTACAAAGTGCACATTACATGAAGACCTCGCTCTCTGGAGAAGGCTCTAATGCTGGGAAAGGTAGAAGGAAAGAGAAGAGGACAACCAGCTGCAAAGGACATTGATTCAGTTACAATGGTGATGCACCGTTAGAAGAGCTGAAGGACCAGGTTAGGCACAGATCCTCATGGAGAAGATCTATGTCAGTGCTAAGAGTCAGCACTGACTTGATGGCACATAATCCCTCAATCAATCAGGATGATCAGTGTAAGGAAATTGGTACAGTCAGATGGCACTGGCTGCAGCCAAGAAATGTGAGGCAAATATGCAAAAACAGAGTGGATAGCCCCTTCCCTCTGGAAGGAGAATGGAACAGAGATATGAGGAGGTTTCAAATTCATATTCCAACTGTGTTATTTCCACAAAGTGTTACTCAAGGTTACTCAAGGTCTATCAACGGTGTCTTTTTAGTGCAAGATTAAGTGTAGAAATGGCTATTGCAATCTGTGTCCTTGGGATAGTGTAACTCTGGGTGCAATAGAGGTTACAGAATTGCTATATGGTGACATAACATTGTTGCTCAGTCAGTAGCACTTCATTAAGACTAGAACCTTATTGCCGTCAGTAATGCAGGTATAACAGTGAAGCAGGTGGAAATACCATACTTTGAATTCCTCAAAAGCCCTTTTTCCCTTCAAGACATCTTGGTTTGATTGGCTGTGGTCCAGCATCATCTTTTCTATTTGGGCACTTTGAATGGGACCCCCGTTTTTTGGCTCAGCCTGGGATTGGCTCCTACAGGCAATGCACCAATTTAGGCTCTTTATTTTTTGCCCTTTTTTTTCATGTTTATTAATTGAATAGAAAAATAAAAACCAGAAAGAAGAGTAAATGTTACACAAAGTTCTGAAGAAAGAAAAGAAAAAGGGAAAGAAAGAAAGCCAGAAAAAAGAACCAAAACATACGGGGGGGGGATAGATATGGTGATGATAAATGGTGATAGATGATGATGGATGATGATGGGGGAGAGAGAGAGAGAGAGAGAGAGAGAGAGAGAGAGAGAGAGGGGGGGGGGGGGAGACTTCTTGGTAAGCATATTAGTAAATGGTAGCCATACTTCATTATAATCATGCATAGCTAATCTACACTGATTAGTAATTCGTTTGCAAGTTTCTAATTACGTCATCTCTGCAGACCATTGAGTAGGGGCCACATATTTATCATTCCAAAATCTTGTAGCTATAAGCAGGGCACAGAGAGAGGGCAGGGCATGTGCCAAGGGATAGGTGGCAAAACCCTTCTGCCAAGTAAGCTCAGCTCGGCTTGGGACTGGCTCCCTTGGGCAATGCTCCACTTTGGTTTTTCTGACTGGAAAAGAAGAAGCTACATTCCTATTATTTGATCAGTACAAGCACATGTCCTCTCGGCCTCAGCCCATTAGCCCGCTGTCAGGAGCATCCACAGGAAAGTCAAAACAGTCAAGATGGCAAGTGCAATTGTGCATTGAATCCCTTCCCCTTTTAACCATGTCTTGCATGTACCGCAGGGACATAAAAAGGGGCGGGGCTTCAATCATACAGTTGCACCCACCATCTTTACATTTTGGACCAGACCAGCCCTGCAAATGCTCTGCCCCCCGTTGATCTCAGCCGGGCTCCTTATCGCTCCTTCTTTCCTGAGATACATTATTCCAGCTTACTTATGTTACAGGCCACAGAAGAAGGCCATAAGAACATCAGCAGGACATTACCTTCTGACACAACTTTATCCTTTTTCAGGAATCAACTCTGTAAAACTAATCCTTCAGTCCTAAGCACAACCAGCTTTCCTATCTTACATCGATTAGAAAGGTTTCAAGCAATGCTTCATTCCAGCACCCACCAGGGAAAGGACACAGGGAGAGAGGGAACAAGATGCATGTTAAATACAATGTGACCAAAAGTATACAAAAATAAATTAAAAGAACTCAAAATACAGCCAGGCCTAACAATAAAAGTACTACTGTGAAGAAAAATACTGAGGTCAGTTCCAATTCTGTTCATATAGATTCAAACTACTGTATATGGTTAAATTAACAAAATAACAACAATGGATACTTTAGAAGTACCTGTACATTGTTATTCTAGAGAGGGTAATTCCAGCCAAATGCACCCAATTCTTCAAAAGTCACCTCCCTTCCCCTTTGTCAATCCATTTCCTGCACTAAGGAAAGATTTGCACTCGGTGGTCCAGATGGCCTTTTCCATCTTTTTCATTCTATCATCCTTCTGACAAAGACAAAACAATTAAAGGATTTCAGTAAATATTTTCACATATTGAAAATACCCACCTGGTGGACATGCAACTGAACAGATTGGCATAAGGAAGCTACGGTTGCATGTAACAAATTGATTGATTGATTATTCTTGACTTGGTTCCATTACCGTTCATGGTTGATCCTAAAAGACAGAAGCTGTCCACCACTTTGATATCTTTGATAACTTTACAGATGTTGTTGTAATATTGTTTCTTGTCTCTTCTAACAGCTCTCTGAAACTTCGTTGAGTTCTTTCCTCCATTTTTTGTCTTTCTTGGCTTTGGTGTCTCTTCTCTTCTTAGTAACTTCCATGGTTTGTTCTCACATCCAGTTTGCTTTCTTCTCTTTCTTCATTTTTGGCTCTCTCTTTTCACATTCATCCTTAATTATTTCTTTAAGTTCATTCCATAATTCCTAAAAACTAAAATCCAAGATGGCGACCGCGAAGGAATGCTGTTTGCCGCTCTAAGGGGTGAGCTTCTAAACTTTAGTTTTAAGAACCTTTCGACCCCCCCATCCCAACCGTGGCACTGTTAACATCTTCTGGGGTGTATAATCCCCATACCTGGTGAGCTTGGGGTGTGGGCGGAGCCCCCCTGGATGAGCAGCGGAAGATAGCGGGCCTGATTTGGAGCCTCCCGGCACCGGGTTTGTCGGACTGCCAAATAGCTAAGAACTGTGGCTGGAACGGCTGGAACAGTTTGGGTTGCTGTCAGAACCCCCTGGCTGAGATTAGAGCTATGGCGGGAACGGCTGGAGCGAACGGAGCCAGAGCCCCCCTGGATGCTGTTGCCTTTAGACGGCGGCGTGGTGTGGTGGGCGTGAGTGGAGCTGGAGCCTCAGCTGTGGCTGCTGCTGGGGCCGTTGTTGTGGGAGCGTTTGCTGATCTCCCATGTGGAGTGGGGGACTTGAGTCGTTCTGGCGACGGTGGGACATGGCAGATGCTGGCGACACAGCAAACCCAGAGTATACAAACTTTGGGAGCTGGGGGCCTTTTTAGCAGCGCAGAGGTTTTTGCAGACCAACAGACGACGGGAGAAGCCTCCTGGAAATTGGGCTTTAACGAGGCGACACAGAGCTTGGGGCACTGGCTGGACACCCTGGGTTCAGCAGCCCGACTGGTCTGGCTAGCCCAGCATTTCCTCACGGGACAGTGGAAGTGCGTCAGGCCCTGGATAAGTGGACTGGCCCAGTGCCTGGCAGACTTTCAAGAACTGGACTGCGGGCATGGTAACACCAAGACAATCTTGGGCAACTGGCGGGAACACAACAACCATCTCCGATGCTGTGTGGGCTACAGATTACCAGGGCAGAGGCCACTGTGGAAGTTAGCCGAGCCATCCCCCCTCTGACCGGGATTCCTTCGAAGTGACTGCTACTCCCTCTCATGTGTGAGAGACGTGAGAGGGAGTACGAGTTTGTATGTAGAGTGTGAGAACACTCATCCCCCTGAGTGACAGGCAGGGGTGAGGGGTAGTGTATGGAGCACCCCCTGTTGACCAGTGAAAGAAGTCGGGGTGGGTGCAGTGAGTCAGTGAGTAAATGAGTGAATGAATGTGAGAGTGGTGATTGGGCTCCATGAGTGCTGAGAGCTTGAGCTGGTGCACTGGGGGTCCTTCACCACTTGGGTTGATCGGGAATGAGTGAGTTGGGTGAATGATGGAGGGATACCCATTTTTAACCAGAGCTCTCAGGAGTCCAGGCGTGGGGGCTAATGGATTTAGAGACTCTGGGGGTATCAGGGCGGGGCAAGCCATTGACGTGGTGATGGGAAGGGGATATTATGATGGGAGCTGGAGGGCAGACCATCGTATGGGAAGACGCCCCCTGTGTTAATTACTGGCGGCGTGTTCCGGCCCTCCATGCTCATACCTAGGCCCTGGTCAGCAGACTTGTGGTTGCCCTGATTTTCGGCTGTTGCTATGTAATGCCAGGTCAATTAATAACAAGGCCCCCCTCATTCACGATCTGATTACAGAGGAGGGGGCAGACCTGGCATGTACCACGGAAACCTGGCTGGGCCCGAAAGGATGTGTTGCCCAGCCGAGTTTCAGGTTTGGCACCAGCCAAGACTTCAGGGCAGGGGAGGAGGAGTGGCTGTTGTCATCAGGGAGTCTCTAGTGGCCGTCAGGGGCCCTGCTCCACAAGTTACCAGGTGTGAGACCTTGTTTTTCAAGTTGGGTTCTCGTGGACAGCTGGGAGTGTTGCTACTGTACCAGCCTCCCTGCTGCATAGCAGCCTCCCTGCCTAAGCTGCTGGAGGCCATCTCAGGGGTGGCAGTTGAGTTCCCCAGGCTTATGGTCCTGGTGGACTTCAATCTGCCCTCCTTGGGGCAGACCTCAGAAGCGGCTCGGGAGTTCATGGTCACCATGACGACCATGGGCCTTTCCAGATCATCCAGGACCTGACTCGAGACAGTGGCCTCACCCTGGATTTAGTTTTCTTGTCTGAGCAGTGGCAATGTGATCTGAGGAGCTACATCTTTCCCCTTTGTCACGGTCATATCACGCCCTGGTGACCTTGAGATTCTCCTATGCCACCCCCCTCTGCAGGGAGGCCGGACCTATTTGATTGGTCCGCTCCTGGTGACTGATGGACCCATTAGGGTTCCAGAGGGAGCTGGGGGTTATACCCAAAGAGCTGCTGCTTGGTCCAACGGAGGCTCTCGCTGCTGCCTGGAATAGAGAGGTAGCTCGGGCCTTGGACAGGATTGCGCCTATGCGGCCTCTCTTGTCCAGGTAAACCCGATGCTCCCCCTGGTTTACTGAAGAGCTGAGTTCATGGTCAACCACCATCTGAAGTGGATTAAGAGATGCCCAGAGCACCACTGGAGGAAGACAAAGACTGAATCTGACCGAACACAAGTTAGACCCACTATTAAGGTCTACCTTGTGGCAGTAAGAGCGGCAAAATGTCAATATTTCTCCGCTCTTATTGCATCTGCGGAATGCTGTCCAGCGGCCCTGTTTAAGATTACCCAATCCCTTTTGGGGAAAGGGGAATCAGAAATCCATCTGCAGGGCCATGCGGAAGAATTTTCTGGGCATTTACTGGATAAAATCACTCGGATTCGCTCTGGGTTGGACTCCGAGTGTGAGACAGAGTCTGAAGAGATACCCAGGGAACGTACTTACCTTGTTAACTGGGAACGGTTTGAGCCTGTTGGACCCAAGGAAGTGGACAGAGTTCTCCAGACTGTAAATGCCACCACCTGTCAGATCCATGCCCCTCCTGGCTGGTGAAAGCAGCTCAGGAGGTGACTTGTAGTTGGGTCCAGACAATGGTTAATACATACTTGAGGGAGGGGGTGTTTCCAGTAGCTTTTAAGGAAGTGCTGGTCCACCCCCTCCTTAAGAAACCATCACTGGACCCTACTGTACTGGATAATTTTTGTCCAGTCTCCCACCATCCCTTTTTGGGGAAGGTGGTTGAGAAGGTGGTGGCATTGCAGCTCCAGAGGATTCTGGATTAAACGGATTATCTGGACCCCTTTCAGTCAGGTTTCAGGCCTGGTCATGGGACTGAAACTGCATTGGTCGCACTTATGGATGATCTTTGGCGGGAGCGAGATGGAGGCAGTGCATCCATTCTCGCTCTTCTTGACCTCTCAGCGGTTTTTGATACCGTCGACCATAGTATCCTTCTGGAGTGGCTCAGGGAGTTGGGGGTGGGTGTCGTCATGTTGTGCTGGATCGCTTCCTTCCTCCAGGGCCAGTTCCAGTTGGTGTTGATTGGGAGCGAGAGATCCAGCCCGTGGGCCCTTTCTTGTGGGGTCCCACAGGGCTCGGTACACTCTCTGCTCCTTTTTAACATCTACATGAAACCTCTGGGTGAGATCATCCATCACCATGGGGTGAGGTATCATCAATATGATGATGATACTCAATTATACATCTCCATCCCGGGGGAAGTAAGTGATGCAGTCTCTACCCTGTCCAAGTGCCTGGGGGCTGTAGGCACCTGGATGGGGGAAAACAGGCTCCGACTGAACCCTAGTAAGATGGAGTGGCTGTGGATTAATGGCTCCTCGATAACTAGGAAATTATCATCTTTAGTTCTGGATGGGTTGGCACTGCCCCAGACAGACCCAGTGTGTAACTTGGGGGTCCTCTTGGACTCACGACTCCTGCTCAAAGAGCAGGTGGCAGTCATGGCCAGGAGGGCCTTTGCGCATTTTCGTGTTGTGCACCAGTTACACCCTTTCCTGGAACGAGAGGCCCTTCGAACAGTCACTCATGCCCTGGTTACCTCACATATAGACTACTGTAATGCACTCTACATGGGGCTACCCTTGAAGAATATCAGGAAGCTTCAGCTGATCCAGAATGCGGCCGCACGGACGATTTTGGGAGCCACTTATCGGACACAAGTAACACGTTTGTTACATGAGCTGCACTGGGTTCCAGTTTGCTTCTGGGTCCAATTCAAGGTTTTGGTTATGACCTTTAAAGCCCTTCATGGCATGGGACCAGGTTACCTAAGGGACTATCTTATCCCCATTACATTGTCCCGTCCCATCCGGTCATGCAGGGAGGGCATGCTATGGACCCCATCGGTTAAAGAATTCTATCTAACGGGGTCACGGAAGCGTGCCTTCTCTGCAGTAGTGCCTGCTCTGTGGAACATTCTCCCCCCGGAGTTAAGACAGCCCCCTTCGCTCCTGGACTTCCGGAAAAAACCCAAGACCTGGTTCTATCAACAGTCCTGGGGCGGGAAGAAGAGTTTACACTCTTGGGGATGGCTAATGCCTTAGAGTGGCCCTAGAATGACCTTTCCATGGTTTTAAAGAAGGTACTACCATCTGGATTTTATTATATTTATTATATTCTTGAATTGTTTATTTTTATGTTTATTTAATTTTACATATATTTGTATCACAGTTAATTATGTTTGATTGTAAACCGCCCAGAGTCCCTTTGAGGGAGTTGGGTGGTGATAAATCAAATAAATAAATAAATAAATAAATTCATTCATTCATTCATTCATTCATTCATTCATTCATTCATTCATTCCTCCTGTTCTCTATCACTGAGGTCTAGGAATCTATCTAGGAATTCAAAGTGATTCCTGTTGTTCTCCTTAAAAATGGTGGGTATATGTTCAAGATCATATTGTGGAAACTGATAGGCTTTCTTCATCTTTAGCTGAACTTGGAACTTGCACAGGAGCAGTTTGTGATATGTTCCACAGTTAGCACCTGCCCACGTCTTTGATGCTATAATTCAGCTCCTCCACCTCTTTTAGCAATAATATAGTCAATTTGATTTCTCTATACTCCATCTGGTGGTATCAATGTATGGAGGCATCATTTTGGTGGTTTGAAGACAGTGTTCGCTGCGAAGAATTCATTGGAGTGGCAGCAATTGATAAATCGGTCTCCTGCTTCATTTTGGTTTCCTAAGCCATACAATCCAACTACATTTTCCTCTTTAATGTTTCCAACTTTCGCATTCAAGCCTCCAATCACAAGGAGCACATCTTGCTTGCATACTCTCTCGATTTCAAATTGAACTTTATCATAAAACTAGTCAAACCTCCTTTTCTTCTAAATCAGTGGTTTAAACACAAACTTCAATGATCATCATATTAAAGAGTTCTCCACAAAGTCTAATCAATATTATTTGGTCATTGATTGCATTGTAACCAAGTACTGTCTTTACTCTATCCTTCCTAATTATGAAAGCAATGCCAATAGTAAGCAATATGATCTTCGAACTGAAAGTGATCAGTTCCAGTCCAGTTCAATTCGCTGATGCCTAAGATGACAATGTGTACTCAATTCATTTAATTTTTCACTTTCTAGAACTTCCCACATTCCTGCTTCTTAAATTACAATTTCCCACTGTAATTCTGTCTTTGCAACTTCAGGTTTTCTTTTCCTGCATGGCAACTTCAGCAACTAGATGTCGCAAAGGCTTTAATCTAACCACGTCATAAACACCTTTAGTACTCCAGAAGATCCTCAGCTCTTCCACGTAGCATGCTGAATGCCATCTGATCTGACAGGCCCAGCATCTGGCATTATACCATCCACCACTTTATATTTTCTATCCATCTGGTGTTCTTTGTAAACTATAGGAGGGGTTTACCATTGCATTCTCCAGTGCAGTATGAAATGATCCTTTTGTAATTGTCACTGAAGTGATCATCTGCCTCCAGCATCTCCCTATATGACTGCTGCCCACTAAAGGTTTCTGCTTGCTTTAGCTGGGCAGAAGGTATGACCTTGGGTGACCCTGCTGGGATTAGATACTCTTGGCATCCACCCCCTTCTTCTTCACTCCCCCTTCCCAGGAGAATCCCCCTCCCCTTCCTTGATGAGGCATCACAGCAGGACTTGGGGGGGTAAAAGGGTTACAGAGGTCAAACAAGGATACATAAAAATAGAAATAAAATGGAACTAATATCTGTTAATAACCAATGGATACCAAACACGATCCATTTAGAACAATACACTGAAAAGATGCCACTGTATCTGGAAAACACCTCTTTGGGAAGGATGACTTCAACAGTAAAGGAGTAAGAAGTGGCTTAATTACTATCATTCTTGGTCAGGATACGAGTTAAGTGAGGTCACTGAACTTGGAAGAATTCACGCATTAATGGACATTCCAGGTTAGCTCCACATTAACTCTTGTGTTATTCATTTCCATTGGTTCTGATCGGTAATTCCATTCACATCAAGTTTTGAATGCCACGATGAAATATGAGGGAAGATGTAAATTCTACCTAACTCAATATACCTCCTACCACTGATTTTCAAATTTTCTAGACCTTGAACACAACTTGAGATTGGACTTCATTTGAAAACTAATTCCCTCTTCTAATGGTATGTTGATTATTTAGCTTAGAAATTGTGGTTGCTAAATTCCAAGTCAGTTGAGGCCTTCTGGTTTCTCCCTATTTCCACACTTTCACACACGTTACATCAGAGGACATGAGGTTTGCTGGATACTGTTGGTATCCCACCATTATTTTTGCACATGAAATCCTTGTGTTGACATGTTTGGTTTCCAGGCTTTCCTCACAAGCTCCTTCCCTGGATTCCTTCAGCCTTGCAAGACATTAAGCTCTAATATTATCTTTAATCCAGGCTTTGCCTAACTTTAAGGACCTCGCACATTGGGCATGGCTTACCAGTACAAGGACAAGGGAATTCACATCAATACTGAAGAGGGGCCAGAATGCAGCCCTTTTTTACTATTTTCTGAACTGAGATATCAGCAGAGAGAAGGTTGCTACTGCCACATCTCAGTTGTGTAAATGTGTTTTCATGCAACCTCCTAATTGGGCAAAGTAACCACCAATCTATGGATGAATGACACAACGTCCACCAGAGTCTTTCTCTAGGTGTGGTATTAAGTGCTTATTAAGTTTGGTTTTATTAATAACTTGTAATATGACCTCCCACCTAAAGTAAGAGGGGGAGTCCTTTCATTAGTAATATGCTTTCTACAACACAGCCAGGATGTAGCCATAGAATTTATTTCCCAGCTTTTCAGATAAACATTCCAATAAAGAGCACAGTCTGTAGTATCTTCATCTATTACTCACACCATGGTTAAAGGTACTGACACCATACTGATTGGTCTTGTGGATAACCTGTAGTGAGACTGGGACAACAGAACTGTAACTGCCCTGTTTTTCTGGACCTCTCTGTGTCTTTTGATACTGTTCATCATGGCATCTTACTTTCTTCATGGGTTGGTAGTGGAGGCATTATCATTATAATTAGATAATGTTCTTGGACTCAAAGCTCCTGCTTGAATAGCAGGTGGCAGCTGTGGCTAGGATAGCCTTTGCATATCTTCACTTAGTATGCCAGTTCTGGACTTTCCTGGATCAGAGGGCCCTTATCACCGTCACTCATGCCTTACACACTTCTCCATTGGCTTACTGCAATGCACTCTACATGGGGCTGCATTTGAAGACCACCCAGAAGGTTCCAATGATCCAGAATACAGGAGCTCATAGCGTAATGGGAACTTCTGGGCTTTCCTGTGTTACATCTCTATTACAAAAGGTGCGCTGGTTTTCATTCACAGTTTAAAGGTGTACATGACTCATGTTACAAATTCTTCCTTTGTCTCACTCATAGACATTCATACTTCACTTAGTCACCATAGAGACACGAATGCTAACTTTCCACCTTGCGTTTCTGACTCTAAGGATCATCGGCTTTTCCCTAGCCAAAGAGCAGAGGGTGGCTAAGGAAAGAATGATGCCATTCCCAGTGTGCAATGGGTTAATTTATTGGAAAACACATATACTGTCATTCAGTGGGCTCCTATGTCTCTGTGCAACCACAGCCCAAGCATTAAAGTTCCCAATGAACACCAAGAGGTTCTTCCAGTATTTGAGAGTTGCTTTATTAAAACAAGGCATCGTTATGCTCCTCAAACATACTCACAAATACACACCATATTCACTAGCCCCACCCCCCTACAACTATTGTCAGCCAGAAAGTGTCTAGGCTATTGGAAGAAGTCTGGTCCAGATGCTGAAGCTTCTTGGACCCTCCCTGGTTCTGTCTCCATTTTATATACAGCACTGCAGCCCACACCCTGGGATTAAAGGCCTTTTTCCTTTTTTGGACTTCTTTTCTACTTTTCTACTTCACATCCTTTCAGACACATGTGTACAATCTCCATATTTCACCCTGGCCTCATGTTGATGATGATGATGACGATGATGATGATCGTGATGATGATCATGAATAATTCCATTTATTTCTTTATTCAGTTTGAACTCCAAGCAACTCTGGGCATCTCACAATACACCAAAACAATATAAAAGTAATATAAGTGTTCTTAATATTTATTTTTAAGTGCAGAGTTGCAGAAACTTTGAAAGAGAGATCAATAAAAATAAACATTTGCAGTAAAAATACAGTTGCATTTATTGCATATTTATTGGAATCTTCTTCACCTCAGAGGCTTATAGGCAGAAAATAACTTACATTTGAATAGGTTGATAATAAATAAAAAATATAACGAAGAGAACCAAACAAACAACAAAACCAGAATCGAAGAAAGGAAAAGAAAGAAGAACAAGATGAGGAACCCCGCAAATGCCCACACACCCCACCAACTACTAACATCCCACAGAGGGGCACCAACCACCTGATGGGATATATGCTGGCTTAAAGGGGAAAAACCGAGGCTTGAGAATAAACAGACAAGAATGCAGCTTGTTAGGGCCAACAGTGTTTACTGATAGCATAAAGGAATAATGTATTTACAATCACATTATCGCAAAAATGAAAAAGATGAATATACAGGATACATCATTGTAAAAGGAAAAACAAAACAAACTTATAAGCAGAGTTCCGTGTATTGATCCCAGGGCCAGAGTTCCTGCCATGGCCTATACCCAAAGCCAGGCATAGCTCACTCTGCCCAGTCCACGGGAAGTGAACACGTGAAGAACTACATAGCTAAAAGACACTAGAAATCAAGAAGACATAGAACACCATTTTGCATGGTTGTATATTCAGTTCTTCTAGCATTCTGATTGGCTGGATGTTAGCTGTGACACGCACTAGGCCTCAAAGCATTAGGCCTAAAACACATAGCATGAGTCCCCCCCTCCTCCTTGCTCAGGGGGGGCCTGGGCAGGGCTTCCCACAGAAGGTAATCAGGAGGATTAGTTCCCATGGGAAGATCCAGTGCTTGTGTGGGCACTAGTCATAACAATACACACGTGACCGTTGCTATCTTGCACCTGCACTTCACGTCACCATGAGAAGGCTGTGCTTTGTATAGGAATAATTCGCCAGGGCAACACAAGAACTCTAACACCACCCTAGTCCAAGGCCTGGGAGAAGAGCCAGACCTTTAGGGCTCTCTGGAATGCCAAGAGGGTCACATGGGGAACCCCATTCCAAAAGGCAGGTATTGGGACAGAGAAGGCGTGCTTCCTGGGCCCTGACCAGTGACATTGTTTAATGGAAGGAAGCTGGAACACACCAACCCTGTCAGCTTCCATCGGTCGGTCAGATACCACAGAAGATAGGCAGTCCCTCAAATAACTGGGCCTCATGCCATGTATAGCTTGTTAGACCATAAAGGTCTTGAATCACAGCTAGAAGTAAACTGGCAACCAGTGCAGCTTGTGGAGCAGTGCAGCATAGAGAAGCATGCCCATAGCTGCCTGCACCGCCGCATTCTGGACCAGTTGATGTTTGTGAGTAGTCTTCAAGAGCAGCCCCATGTTGCAATAGTCAAGCTGTGAGGTGAGTAGGGCATGAGCCTCCCGATCCAGGAAGTTGTGAACTGGCACAACAGATAAAGCAGCACAAATGCCTTCCTGGTCACAGCTGATACATGCTCATGGAGTAGGAATTGTTAGCCCATGAAGACCCCCAAATGGTGCATCACCCTTGAATGGGGAAGAGCAGCCCCATTCAAGACCAAATATGGAATATCCCCAGAACCAGGTGATCCCAAGACCCACAGCCACTTAGTCTTGGTAGGATTGAGTTAGAGATGGTTCCTCCCGATCCAGGTCCACACAGCCTCCAGGCAGTGGGACAGACCCTCATATCCTCACTTGGCTGGCCTTGTCCTGTTCCGACTAAGACCCGAAGCAGAAAGGTATGGAATAAGTATTTTATTTACAAGCAAGACACACAAAGTAAATCTAGAGAAAACAATGGAACACGGGGAGCTCACAGAGTTCGGGTGATCCATTCCCCCTTGGTGTGCACGCGGGCAGCCACCATGTGGCTGCGATGCAAGGTCTCGGTGCGAGGCTTGGCACGGCTGCTGTGTGAGGCTCCTGCATGAGGCTTGGCGCTGCAGCGAGGGACGATCACGGCCCAAGGCTTGGCGCGGCTGGAAAATAAGGCTCCGGAGCAAGGCTTGGCACTGCGGCGAGGGACGATCTCAGCACGAGGCTTGGCGCCACTGCAGGATGTGACTCCGGCACAAGGGTTGGTGTGGCAGCTGCAGGGCAAGGTACCGGCTCAAGGCTTGGTGTGAAGGCAGGGCAAGATCCCGACGTGGAACGGGGCGCAGCGGTAAGGCTAGGTTCTGGCACAAAGCGCGGCTGTGCTGCGAGGCAGGGTTCTGGTGTGGGGCACAGCGGGGCGACAAGGCAAGGCTCTGGCATGAAACTTGGCTGGACGGTGAGGCAAGGTTCTGGCATGAGGCTTGGCTGAGCTACAAGGCAAGGCTCTGGTGTGGAAGCAGAGTGAGGTCCGAGCAGGGATTCTGGCACGGCGACGGGACTGTGATTCACTCCAGGACGCAGTTCGGAATGTGAACGGTTGTCTCTGGCAATGGGTGCACACTGCACTCATCTTATATCCATTAAATTTTTGTGCTGTTTGTGATCGGGAGCCAATCGCACTTCGCATTGCTCCATCCACCTTTCCCACCTCCTTTCTTATGGACTAATATGTGGAGGCGAGTGTCCTACTGGGCTGCTTCCAATCAGCCTCTCAGAACCTGATTCAAATTTTGTGCCATCCCCATTCTTTCCCACTTCAATTGTTATTGGCCCCTCCACCTCCAAATCGGACTCCATTGTTGGGGTTTGATAAACCCAGGAATTTACTTCTAGATATAAATTATACAGAGAGGCTTGATATCTAGGTAAAAGGTGAAATATTCTGCACAGTCACCCAATTAGCAGCCATTGTTGTAGGAATGATGTGTCAGTGTGTGACTCATACAACAGGTGCTTAGAGTTAGGTTGGGTGTGGTGAATAACGAGAGTGACCTATAATGTGATTGGTCAGGTTCACTATATATGCAGAGACATTCTCATTTCCCATTATTCCCATTTTACCTCGTGAAAGCTGTATCGTTGATGGTGTATCATTTGTTACTTGTGGAAGTGATCTGTAAATACGTATGTATATAAAGTAAATAGGATATTTGATATAACTTCTGTTTGGAGTCTATTTACTGCATAGTACGTGGATCACTGGTGCCTAGGAGAGAGGCAGGCCGCTCCATCTCCGCGCGCTCCCTCTGACAGGGTTATGGGCCCAGAGGCGGCAGAGACACCATAGACGACGGAAGGCTTTGTACTGGCTGTGGATCGGTGGATCGTGTGCAGTCTGTGAGCTGGAAGCTTTGGAAGCCTATCCAGGAGTCGTGTGGCTATTTGGAGTGATTTGGAGCTTTAACAGGTTCCGTGCCTGTGTGTGTGTTTTCTCTCCTACCCTTGTTTTGCAGCTGGAGGACATTCTGATAAGGTCTGTGTCTTTAATCATCGGTGTCTGCTCAGAAGGGGCTGAAGACAGATGAGCACAGCGAAGATGTTGCCAGCAGTCGGGGGAGGTTTTCCTCTGGGAAGACTGAATGACAGTAATTATTCGTCATGGGCATATAAAATGGAAATGTATCTTCGGCGTGAAGGGCTTTGGAGGAGTGTACTTTGCCCTGAACCAGACCTGGAAGATGAAGAAGTTGCTCTAAAGGACGATAGAGCATTGGGAAGCATAATTTTATGTCTGGAAGATAGCCAATTGTGTTATGTTAGAGACTGTCAGTTAGCATATAAGTGTTGGGAAGCTTTAAAGAATGTTTATCTAAGAAGTTCACCATTATGTAAGGTTTTACTAACAAGGAAGCAGTGTTCTAACGTGATTAGGTCTAAGCAAAACAGTGTTTCTGTTCAGGAATATTCTGATAAGTCTGAGAATGTTTTGTATGTACGAAAATGTTTTAACTGTGGGTCGCAAAGGCATTTGTTGAAACATTGTGATAAGAAACGGAAGCCGAAGGCTAAGCTGAAAATTTCCAAGCCGGGAGAAGATGCACAGCTGTCTCTAATTAGTTCAAGTGTAGAACAAGATTTAAAGGGACCATTTTTAATTGACAGTGGGGCTTGTCAGCATATAGGGAGTAACAGACAGATGTTTAAGAGTTTTAAGCAGGCTGATAGAGTTCATGTTATTTTAGATAATGGAAGCATTGCATCTGTGACTGGTACGGGATTTGTATATGTACCAGGGTTAAATATTGAATTATCAATGTTGTGTGTACCTGAACTGGAGTACAATATAATTAGTGTGTCACAATTGGATAAACAGGGTTATACTGTACAGTTTGGTAATAATGAATGTATTGTTATGAAAGATAACAATGTTTGTGGCAAAGGTATTTTGCAGAACAATTTATATGAAATTGTACAAGCCAGGACAAGCAGCAGCCATCATGGTGTAGCTACGATTAATAAGCCAACACATGATTCATGTGCGCACCTGTGGCACAGAAGGCTTGGGCATCCGAGTTTCAAAGTGATTGAAAAGATGTCAGAAGCAAGTTCTGGAATGGAATTGAAAAAGTGCCAAGTGTATTTGGATTGCACAGCTTGTAAGGTTGCAAAGTCAAAGGTGTTTCCTGTGAGCAAATTCAGTGATAGGAAGTCACATAAACGTTTTGAATTAGTTCATGCTGACTTAATTGGTCCATTACCAGCTTCAATAGGGGGGTGCTAAATATGTTTTAGTCATTGTAGATGATTACACTAGATTTGGGTTCTGTTACCTATTGAAAGCTAAAAATCAAACATTTGAAAAGTTTAGGAACTGGGTGCAGTTTGTGGAATGTAGGTATAGCACAAAAGTGTGTAGTTTACAAACTGACCGGGGTACAGAGTTTCTGAGTGGGAGTTTTCAGCAATGGCTCCGTAGAAGGGGCATTGTGCATAGGAGAACTAACCCACATAGTTCAGCTGAGAATGGTGTGGCTGAACGTAGGAATTTGGCATTGCAGACAGTGAAGGATTCACTCATTGCTGACTCAGGGTTATCAAGAGGATACTGGGGAGAGGCAATATTAACTGCTAATTATTTAATTAACAGGTTATGGAGTGTATCTGTAAACCAAACTCCATATTATATGTTATATGGCAAGAAGCCACCATTAGTTCATTTGAAGGTGTTTGGGTGCACTGCCTATGTTCACGTGCATAAGGAGGTACGTAGGAAAGGACAGGCAAAAGCACAGAAGCTGACGTTTGTAGGGTATGAGCCAGGGACCAAGGGATATAGGTTCACTGATGGCAGGAAAGTTGTTATTTCTAGATCAGCAAGTTTTAGTGAGCACAGCAATTGGCAGAGATTACACGGGAGTAGTGAGGTATATCTTCCTAGTCAGAGAAGTTTTGAGTTTTCAGAGTGGAGAGAGGCCACTGATGTGATTAAGAAGGAAGAGGAATTAACTCCTAGTGTGCCAATGATGCAGGATGCTACAGTGTTGCGTAGATCTGAGAGAGTTAACAAGGGCATACCACCTCAGCGTTATACACCAGGTGATGTAAAAGTGTGTTTTATTGATTATGAACCTCGTAATTACAAGGACGTATTGAAGTTGCCACAACACGAGCAGAGTAGATGGAAAGCTGCTATGGATGTGGAAATGAAAGCCATTACTTCTCATAAGGTTTTCAAATCTACTAGGCTGCCTGAGGGGCATAGAGCAGTAGGCTGTAGATGGGTGTATAAGAAGAAAACCTTAGTGAATGGCGATATTCAGTATGAGGCTAGGTTGGTAGCACAAGGATTTTCCCAGATAAAGAATCAGACTTATGATGAAGTTTTTCCACCAACGCTAAGAGGGGAGACATTTAGGTTTGCCTTAGCAATGGCAGCAGCTGGGAATTGTGTAGTACAGCATTATGATATCACAACAGCATATTTGCATGCTGATTTGAATGAAGAGATCTATATGATTGAAGTCCCAGGGTATGAATCAAAGATTGCAGGAAGGGTATACAAGTTGCAGAAAGCATTGTATGGACTCAAGCAGTCGGCACGTTGCTGGAATCTTAGGTTAGATAAGGAATTACAAAGAATGGGATTCAAGTGTAATATAGCTGACCCATGTCTGTATGTAAAGCAATGTGAAAACGATGAACAGATTTTGCTTTTGATTTTTGTAGATGATTTGTGTCTTATAGCGAAAGATCAAAGCAGGGTAATTGAATTTACTGAAAATCTGAAACAGCACTTTGATGTCAAAGATCTGGGAGAAATTAAGAATTACCTAGGCATGGGTATTCAGAAGGTTGATGGGGGTTATGTTCTAGAGCAGCGGAAGAAAATTGAAGCACTGCTAAGAGAGAACAATATGGAACAGTGTAAAGAAGTTTCAACCCCGATGACAACAGATTTTGTTAAATCAGAGATTGGAGACGATGAACAAACTTCATGTGATCAAGAATATGTGATCAGTCAATAATTGGAAGTGTATTGTATTGTATTGATTTGCAATATTGTCCATCTGAGTGTAATGTAGCAGATGTGATGACAAAGCCTCTAAGCATAGAGAGACATAGGATGTGTATATCTCAAATGTGTATGTCTTCTATTCTGTACAATTGAATGTAATATCTATTGTAAATTGAAGGGGTGTTGGGGTTTGATAAACCCAGGAATTTACTTCTAGATATAAATTATACAGAGAGGCTTGATATCTAGGTAAAAGGTGAAATATTCTGCACAGTCACCCAATTAGCAGCCATTGTTGTAGGAATGATGTGTCAGTGTGTGACTCATACAACAGGTGCTTAGAGTTAGGTTGGGTGTGGTGAATAACGAGAGTGACCTATAATGTGATTGGTCAGGTTCACTATATATGCAGAGACATTCTCATTTCCCATTATTCCCATTTTACCTCGTGAAAGCTGTATCGTTGATGGTGTATCATTTGTTACTTGTGGAAGTGATCTGTAAATACGTATGTATATAAAGTAAATAGGATATTTGATATAACTTCTGTTTGGAGTCTATTTACTGCATAGTACGTGGATCACTGGTGCCTAGGAGAGAGGCAGGCCGCTCAATCCGCGCTCCCTCTGACATCCATCCTGACAGGCCTGAGGTTGAAAGATACAATTGGGTATCATCAGCATAATGATGATACCAAATCCCAGACAGGTGGATTACTTCCCCCAGTGGTTTTATGCAGATGTTGAATAGGAGGGGAGAGAGAGTCAAGCCCCCTGGCATCCCATAGAGGAGGGACTTAGGGAATTGCCTCTCCCACCCAACCCACACTGACTGGAACCAGCCCTTGAGAAATTAAGAGAACCACTATAAATGTTTCCCTATTTCCAACCCCTGGAGTTCATCCAGAAGGAAACCATGGTCGACGGTATCAAAAGCCGCTGAGAGATCAAGGACCACAAAGATGGATGCTCCACTTCCATCCTAGCTCCACCATAGGTTGGTTACAAGTGTGACCAAAGCTGTCTCCATCCAAAATCCCAGCCTGAAACCCAGCTGAAATGGGTCTAGATCAAGGGTCGGAAATGGCGGCTCGCGAGCCAGATGCGGCTCTTTGGCCCCTTGAGTGTGGCTCTTCCGCAGCTGAACTCACCCCCGCCCCTTCCACGTGATTGACCCCCGCCCGCAAACCCCGCCCCCTGGCTCTCGCACTGAGCGAGGCCCGGCGCGGCAGGGAGGCGCTGCTGGCCCAGGACGCGGCGCTGTCGGAGGCGGCGCAGGAGCGGCTGCAGGGGCTGCCGCGGCTGGAGATGGCGCTGCTCCGCGGCATCCAGGTGCTGGGCGAGGGCGCGGGCCCGGGACGCGAGCGGCAGGGTGGCGCAGGGCGAAGAGCAGCCTGCTCTCCCCTTGGCCGCCTCCGGTCCGAGCCTGGCTCAGTTCCCCCGGCCGCCGCAGGGTTCGGGTTAGCGGGGGGGGGGGGAGAGGACGCCGAACGGCGGGGTGGGGGGATTGATGGGGCAGGAGGGTGTACCCGCTGGCTGGCTGGCTTACTTCCACCGCCCACTCTGCATGGGAGCGGAGCGCACTGCCAAATCACATCCGCGCCCACCCCTGCCCTTTTCCGAATACCCCCCTCCAATCCTTGGAAGGCGAGGCCCTGGTGGTGTGGGGGGGGTGAGGAGGATTCTCAGTCGGGAGGGGGAAATCCCCGGGTCTGCGGAGGTCTTTCCGCGCCGCCTTGAGGCGCGCGTGGGCGCCCAGGGCAGGGGAGGAACGGGGAGTGCCAGGGGACTCACCCACTGCTGCTCAGCTGCCACCTTCCTCCTCCGCTTCAGCCGCCCGCCCGCCGAGTCCCGGCCCTTCAGCCCCCGCTGGGGGGAGGGGGGCAGGGACTCAGCGCCCGCACGCCCGGAGCCCAGCAGAGCTGCGTCTCGCCCCGCCCTGCCCTCCCAGAGTGGCCAGCGGAGCGCCACCGGCGCCCACCTGCTCGGGCAGGTACCAGCCTCTCTGCACGCTCCTTCCGCTGCTGCTGCTGCAGGGAGACGGCGTCCACCCGGCCCAGCTGCCCGGGGTCCAGGGAGATCAGCTCCGGCGGGATCTTTGGCGAAGAGCGGCCGTGGGGGGGGGGAACGAGGCAGGCAGCGACAAGCGGCGCGAGGCGGGAGGCAAGCGGGTGGGGCGGAGGACGCGTTTCTCTTCCTTCCCCCTCTTTAAAGCGGCTCGCCTGGGCTTTGGGTTCCCACACCCAGCTCCCACAAACCCGCCACCGCAGCAGCGCAAACCCACTTCTTCCTTCCTGCTCCACTGGGTGCCAAGCCCGGGCGATTCTCCTGCCGATTTGATCAAAGTGGGGCGGGGGGGGGGTAGGGGTTGGTGAGTAGAAGCACTGGGTAGACCCGCGCGCGTGCGCGCACACCTTTGGAGAAAAATAATCGGCAAGGGATTCACGCTGAAGTTTTTTAAATCTCCCACCACCACCCAAACACACGCGCGCGCATACACACACCCTCCTCCCCCTCTCCCTCCCTCCCTCCCTTTCTCTCATAACCAACCCCCCATACACACACACACACACACACACACGTTAGGAGACCGCCCACCGCACAACTAAGACCCCATTCGATTTAAAGAGAGACTGCATTCAGAGGCTGACATTCATTCAATAGATAGAGCGATCATAAGCAGGCTGTGCGACGGGCGTGCTCGCCCTTTCTTCCCCTGGTCTGGTTCCTGCCACTCGGGTTGCGCTCGTCTCTTTCGCTGGAGGGAAATAACTTAAGGATGTTAAATCAGAGAATCTTTCCGGGCATGGTTTTATTCCTGATGTTTTTCTGCCACTTCATAGAAGATCAAACAGCGCAGGGCAAGATACAATTCACACCTTTCCCTGCCGACGTGCCTCTGTCTCTCTCTGTCTGTCACTCTACCCCTCCCGCTCCAGGGTTCTTCTTCAGTCCACCCGACGCCCGCAAAGCTCCAGCCCTAAACTCAAATAGGGCTTCCCACTGAACTCCCGGGGGCTTCCGCTTGAAAGAAGAAACCCACTTAGGATCGCTTTGCGCGGGGGGCATTTTGTGGATGCGGAGGCAGGAGAGCAGGGCAACCCATGTTTGGCAGCGAATTCGCTGGGCAGAGAATCCCTCTCCTCGCCAGCTTTATCATCTTAACCGCCTTCTCCATCATTAGCTCTCAAGGGCTTTTTAAAAAGCTTGTGTCGCTGCTGCCTGGCTAAACTTCCAGCATCAGCTAAGAACTTTTCCGAGTTTGGCCACTGCGGAGGTCTCACCCTGCGTGTGATTTATCCACGTATTTACATTTCTAAAATCACTGAGCCCGCTTCCTTCTACGGGTGCAAAATAATCTTCGGATTATGCCTCACACTTCCGGGCGCGGGTGGGGGAGAGAGAAAGAGAGAAGGAAGGAGACTTTAAGTTTGGAGAATTTTCTTTGTGCTCCTGCTTGTCCTCCTCCAGTTTCATGCCATTCTGGGAAGGAACTTCGGAGGGCTGCCTTTCACAGTTGCAAAGCATGCCTTGCAACACCAATCTAGACTAGCCGTTCCAGACGAAATAAGTCTCCCCTTCAGTGCAGTGGAACTTGCTTCCAGGTAAGCGAGTGAAAGATCGCACCCCTGAGCTTCATTTAAAGCACAGTAAACGAAACTCAAATATTGGCAACTGAAAAAAGTCTCCTCCACCCCGACATTGGTTTGCAATGTCCCTCCCTCGCGGAGGGAGGCAAACAGGCAGGCAAGGGGGGGGGCGGCCCGGGCCTCCTCCTCCTCCTGTGTGTGTGTGTATGGGGGGGTTGGTTATGAGAGAAAGGGAGGGAGGGAGAGGGGGAGGAGGGTGTGTGTATGCACGCGCGTGTGTTCGGGTGGTGGGGGGAGACAGAGAGACAGAGGCACGTCGGCAGGGAAAGGTGTGAATTGTATCTTGCCCTGCGCTGTTTGATCTTCTATGAAGTGGCAGAAAAACATCAGGAATAAAACCATGCCCGGAAAGATTCTCTGATTTAACATCCTTAAGTTATTTCCCTCCAGTGAAAGAGACGAGCGCAACCCGAGTGGCAGGAACCAGACCAGGGGAAGAAAGGGCGAGCACGCCCGTCGCACAGCCTGCTTATGATCGCTCTATCTATTGAATGAATGTCAGCCTCTGAATGCAGTCTCTCTTTAAATCGAATGGGGTCTTAGTTGTGCGGTGGGCGGTCTCCTAACGTGTGTGTGTGTGTGTGTGTGTGTAATGGGGGGTTGGTTATGAGAGAAAGGGAGGGAGGGAGAGGGGGAGGAGGGTGTGTGTATGCGCGCGCGTGTGTTTGGGTGGTGGGGGGAGATTTAAAAAACTTCGGCGTGAATCCCTTGCCGATTATTTTTCTCCAAAGGTGTGCGCGCACGCGCGCGGGTCTACCCAGTGCTTCTACTCACCAACCCCTACCCCCCCCGCCCCACTTTGATCAAATCGGCAGGAGAATCGCCCGGGCTTGGCACCCAGTGGAGCAGGAAGGAAGAAGTGGGTTTGCGCTGCTGCGGTGGCGGGTTTGTGGGAGCTGGGTGTGGGAACCCAAAGCCCAGGTGAGCCGCTTTAAAGAGGGGGAAGGAAGAGAAACGCGTCCTCCGCCCCACCCGCTTGCCTCCCGCCTCGCGCCGCTTGTCGCCGCCTGCCTCGTTCCCCCCCCACGGCCGCTCTTCGCCAAAGATCCCGCCGGAGCTGATCTCCCTGGACCCCGGGCAGCTGGGCCGGGTGGACGCCGTCTCCCTGCAGCAGCAGCAGCGGAAGGAGCGTGCAGAGAGGCTGGTACCTGCCCGAGCAGGTGGGCGCCGGTGGCGCTCCGCTGGCCACTCTGGGAGGGCGGGGCGGGGCGAGACGCAGCTCTGCTGGGCTCCGGGCGTGCGGGCGCTGAGTCCCTGCCCCCCTCCCCCCAGCGGGGGCTGAAGGGCCGGGACTCGGCGGGCGGGCGGCTGAAGCGGAGGAGGAAGGTGGCAGCCGAGCAGCAGCGGGTGAGTCCCCTGGCGCTCCCCGTTCCTCCCCTGCCCCGGCTCCACCCTGGCTCCTTGGTTCGGAACAGCTTGGCTGCCAAGGCAGAGGCGCAGCCGGCGCCCTCCGAAGCTGGAGCCCCCGCAGCCCACAGATCGGCGCTGGATCACTTCCGGAAATAGCGGGGGGAAAGGCCGGCCGCCTTCTGCAGGCAAGGAGGGAGGGGCGGGAAGCCGGTGGGGGGGGAAACTGCTACATGGGCCCTCCCATGCGCCCCAATAAGCCACGTGATTGGCCCCCGCCCGCAAACCCCGCCCCCTTCCACGTGATTGGCCCCCGCCCGCAAACCCCGCCCCCTTCCACGCGATTGGCCCCCGCCCGCAAACCCCGCCCCCTGGCTCTCGAGCACTTCAAAATGTGCACGAGCATATCAAAATGGCTCCCGGCAAAAAAAGTTTGCCGACCCCTGGTCTAGATAATCCGCTTCCTGCAGGGAAGCTGCAACCTTACCCAAAAAGAGTGGTAGTCTGGTTTGCTTTCTTTGGGTCTGGGGCTTTCTCACGCTTAGAACCTCCATATCTATGGGACTGCCTTCTCCCAGTGGCTTCTGCCCAGGAAATAAATAAGGAAGGGTGGCCTCTCTCCTTCTCCCATCTCTTAAGGAATGTCATATTCAGGAACTATAGGGACAAGCCTTCTCAGTTGCTGGCCATTTTCTTTGGACAGGATTCTTCCTGAGTTTAGCTTGCCTCCCACTATATTGTTTCTTTAAGAAAGCAGTTAAAACCTGGCTTTTCCAAAGAGCCTCAGAATAGACTGGCGATGAAAGAGATTGGATCTCAGAGCTGTTCCTAAAGGGAAAGTTGCTCTGCTCTGTTACAATGGTTTTCCATTTTAATGTTGCTTATTCATACATTTTTAGGAATAGCAAAGTAGAAGGGAACACATCTTTATTTTTGAGGCCCTCAGCAGGTGAAAGTTGCTTGTGGATAGTCATGGAAGTGCAATTGAAGAAGCAAAATGCTGCCACTCACCACCTCAAACTAATACAAGCAGTAAAAAGTTTGGCCACATAGATAATGCCCTACCAATGGCATCATGGTCTTAAAAATCAATAATATCCCATCAATGGCTTCATGTTCTTGAAAATGTTAAAATGGTATTGACAGATTTGAGATTAAAGTTGAAAGATCCAAAAACTGTATTTAGTGTATTGGACTCCCCAAAGAATGTACTCAAAAGGATGAACATCATATTTCCTATATTGGAGCTATGAAAAGATTGAGGGTTCATTGACCAGTATGGTATGGTCCTATAATCCTAGTCACTTTTTGGAATAGCATTTTCATGGATATAAGTAGATTTATGGGAAAACCTTTACATGTTAAAGAAGTTCATGTCATGTTGAATTATATACAGTACCAAAGCTTTAGAATTTGACTGTCTCTCAGAAATTATGGGTGTTTCATGCTATGGTATTGTATGGTATTCATAAGTAAACCAGTGACTATAAGCTTAAAATAGAAGGTAAGGGTTTTTTAGTTTGGGATTTTTATCTTTACGTTTCTGGGTTTTATCATTTTCTTAACTTTAGGGATTTTTTCATTTAATTTTGTTATTTTAGTGTATTTTGGTAATATTTTATATTCTTCTAAAATAAAGATTAATTTAATATTTTTAAATGTTAGCAAAATCTGAAATTCCACAATTAAAAAAATATTGAAAAGTGTTTTGGAAGACTTTAAATCTATAGTTTATTTTTATAGAGATTTTAAGAGATTTAATAAGACAGTCTTATTCTTTAGAATATTGTGTTGGAACATCCTCTCTCAAGAAATCAATGGCCTAAAGGTATGTGGGATATTCTTCCTATTTTCTTGATATGAGACTATTTCAACAAAAGATTCTTTTTAATGTTTACTGGACACTTCAGTGGATTTTTGGAAAAGTTGGAAGTCAACTTCTGTGTGCTGCAGATGTAGCTTCTTGGAGGGGACTTTGACCCAAACTTTACGACTGGAGCTTTGGTTTAACGTTCTTAATATTGCTAATATGATTTTGGGAAGAGAAATAAAGCTAAGAGATGTCTAATAAAAAGTACTGCCCTATGAAATCCTTTGTGGCTGAAGCAGCAGGAAACATCCAATATACCCAGCACTGACAGAATAAACAGCTTGTCAAACCCAGCTCTCCTCCTCATCCTCAATTGGCCTTCTGTGTCCTGGAGGACTCCTGCTAACTCTAGAATCATTGGCGATCACTCGTAGCCGAGTAAGATTGTCTTCCAAAGGTAAAATTTTAACGGTGGATCCGTAAGTGGCTGTAAAGGCCAACTTTGGATCCGCACAACCTCCCACAATGAGGGCATAGGTTTCCGGGTGGGAGACGGTCATGATGAGGGTTTGCCTGATGTGCCTTCCTTTTAGCTCTTTTCTCCTTTTCGCCCTGTACTCGTGCTTCTTCAAAGTCCATAGCGCCATTAATAAAGGCTGACCTCCAATTGAAACGCTCATGAGTTAGGGCTTCCCAGTTCTCAATGCTGATATTACATTTTTTAAATTAGCTTTGAGAGTATCTTTGAATCTCTTTTGCTGTCCACCAATATTCCGTTTTCCATTCTTAAGTTGGGAGTAAAGTAGCTGCTTTGGAAGACGATGGTCAGGCATTCGAACAACATGACCGGTCCAGCGAAGTTGATGTTGGATGATCATTGTTTCAATGCTGGTGGTTTTCGCTTCTTCTAATACGCTAACATTAGTCCGCCTATCTTCCCAAGTAATTTGCAGAATTTTTCGGAGGCAGCGTTGATGGAATCTTTCAAGAAGTTGGAGGTGGCGTTTGTAGAGGGTCCATGTTTCACAGGCGTACAGAAGGGTTGGTAGTACAATGGCTTTGTCATAACTCTAGAATACAAAAAAGGCCACAGGAATATTTCCATCACCGCACATATCCTCAGTCTTCAGGGAAACAGGATCACCAGGATGAGGGAGGAGACTGCAATGAAAGCAGAATCGTCCTCCGCTTCATCCGAGGGCCAGATACACCCACCAAGGGGCAGAGCCGGCTGTTTTCCCAAAGCCCACCCATCCAATTGTGTCTCCAAGGACAGCACTGCCAATCCAGGATTTCTATCCTTAGGTTCCAAACTGCATCATGGCACTTCTAGAACTCCAACCACTACGAATATGGCCCAGCATTATCTTTCTTGCCTGCTAGAGGTTCGGCAGCAATTCAGGAAGGGCTTTTCTCTGCCCACCTGCACATGGCAAGCACTGAGGCTGGGATCTTTTGCAACCAAAGCAGGTTGGCCGTTCAACTAAGTCCCTTGCTCTTCCAAGGACTTTTGCAACAGCGAACCCACAGGAGTGTTTCAATAGAAGGAAGATTGCCTTATAAAAGACCAGTAAAAGTAACGCCTAAAAATAGTGGCAATATTTCACTGAGTCAGGGTGATGCAATTATTATCACCCTATAAATAGAGAGCTGTGTCCCATCCCAGAAGCACGATTCGGTCCTGAACCAATCCCAACATGAAGATCCTTTATCTGCTCTTCGCATTCCTTGTCCTTGCAGTCCTGCCTGAACCAGGTAAGAAAATAAATTACTAATAATTTAGAAAAGACTGATAATGCTTTCTAAACAAGTATGATCATCTTTGAAAGCAGGATCGTCTTCTACATCTTTGTCAGGTCTACTATTCAATCCAGGGCCAGAATTTGTCACAAGTTTAAGGAATGGACATCTGGAATTAGAGCTTTGTTTTTTTTCATTAAAAAAATATCTCAATCATTGACACCTTTTAGTTTTGCCTTAAAGAAATAGCTTTGAGCAGTGTGGACTATTGACAACGTGAGCTTCCAAACATACTGAACTGTACTGGGGTTTGTGTGTTGTAGGTTTCCTTTGTTGGTTGGTTGGTTGGTTGGTTGTAGGGTTTAGGGCTGGTTTTGGTTCACCAAATTCTCACCAAATTATGTTCTGTTTGAATAAAGAGGGAAGATAGTAATCATCTAGTGAATGTATTTGAACTTAGCATGGGAAAAAGAGATGAAATGGGGCATTCCCTAGACTTGCAGTAAAATATCTAGAAGCAGAGAAATTATCTTCTTTCCACCTATCTAATAAAAGAGAAAGCAAAACTGCACACACTCCCCCAAGAAAACCTTGACTCTTGGGGATTATGTGAACCACCCAACATAGTTCTCTTTCACAGCAGTACAGAAGTGGTGTGTCCTTGCCATATTCTCAAAAGCTTTTTTTGAATGCTGGGATATCCTGAGGGTCCCTCCTGTAGGTCATAACTGGGTCTCATATGCGCAGATTTTCAAGAGCAGAAAAGAGCAGTGATGGAATTTTTCTACATTAAGAAAAGAGGGAAAAATCCAGAGGAAAATCATGTCCTGAAGTTCAAAGGAAGTAAACAATTTTCACCCAAGGATTCTCCATCCAAAACACCCACCAGAACCAGCCATTATAACTCAGGATTCTTTCCTAGCAAGCAAGAATCCATGGCAATAGGGGGGAGAGAGATACATCACAGCAAGGTCTTCCCTTGGTGTGAACTAGATTGTTTCCTCCCAACTGCCTTAATAGGTACATGCATGCCAGCCAATCCCACTCTGGGCCAGGCTTCAGACTTGGCTTCATATGTGGTTTATTTGGGCTGCTGCAGCAGAATGACCAACAGAAACGAATTCCTCTGGTCAGACTGAACTGCCCGAAGCCACAGGAATTCTGCAATTCGGCAGAAGCAGGTGGTGTCTTGGAAGGAGCAATGTACCTAAATATCAAGGTATCTTTACTCATCATACAGCTTTCTCCTCTTTTTCTTTTCACAGGAAATGCCCAACGACGATGTGGTCCTAATAATGGAGGAATTTGCCAATTTGGATTTTGTCTTCCCTTCCATAATGTTCGGCCACACAACTGTAGACATGGAATGAGGTGCTGTAGACGGTAAGAAAACTCTCCCCTAATTGAGATGCCACAGATGTAGATTGGGAAACTGTGCCTGCATATTGTTTGCATTCACAAAGCATTGCAAGGCATTGACATGAAGAGGAAGAGGTGTTTCAAGGGCAGAAAGGAGGGCAGGAGAGATTGAGTTTTGGGGTTCAGATGGCAGAAGAGACCTTAAACCCACTTTGATCAACCTATTCTTTTATTTCATTTCTATAGCTGAAATGTTCCTGGAAAATAATGCCATCTCCGTCTACCGCCTTGGATATCTTCAAATCTGGCCAAAGACTTGACATCACTGCCTGCTATTGCTTTGCCTTCCTTTATATAAATCAAAATTGCTATCTATCAGACTGTAAAAAATGTATGCATTGAAGTAAAACTTGGCAGATTTTCTTTGAAATAAAGCTAAATGAGCATCGCAGTTCTTGTGCGACTTCTTTAAGAAGGACTAAGGGCAGTATGTTCATGTGGCTGCATGAATGTGTCTATGTATCTGTGTGTGCATACCTGTTTGCTTACATTTTGGTGTAGAAGGCATTCTAAGCTCTTCAACCACACATTGTGCCATAAAGTCACACAGAAACACTCTCATTCTTTCCCGTCTGTTTATTTATTGAAGTTGTTATTTGTTGGGGTTTTGATATACCCAGGAATTTACAGAGAGATATAAATTATACCAGAGAGGCTTGATTTCTAGGTGAGAGGGGAATTATTCTGCAGAGTCACCCAATTAGCAGCCATTGTTGTAGTGATGATGTGTCAGTGTGTGACTCATAGAACAGGTGCTAAGAGTTAAGTTGGGTGTGGCAGATGATGAGAGTGACCTATACTGTGATTGGTCAGTTTATATATATATATATACAGAGAAATCCTGTATTCTTTCTTCTTGTTTCTTCTCATTTTACCTCTCGTATGCTGTATCGTTGGTTTATCATTTGTTACCTGTGTGGAAGTGATCTGTAAATACGTATGTATATAAAGTGAATAGGATATTTGATATAATCTCTGTTTGGAGTCTATTTACTGCATAGTACGGGGATCACTGCTGTCTAGGAAGAAGGGCCAGGCCACTCCATCTGCACGGTCTGACAGGTTATGGGCCCAGAGACGACAGGCTTTGTACTGGCTGTGGATCATGGGATCGTGTGCAGTCTGTGAGCTGGAAGCTTTGGAAGCCTATCCAGGAGTCGTTTGGCTATTTGGAGTGATTTGGAGCTTTGCAGGTTCCGTGCCTGTGTGTGTTGTTTTTTCCTAGGCTTGTTTTGCAGCTGGAGGACATTCTGATACGGTATGTGTCTTTAATCATCGGTGTCTGCCCAGGAGGAGCTGAGGACAGATGAGCAACGTCAAGATGTTGCCTGCAGTCGGGGGAGGATTTCCTCTGGAAATACTAAATGACACTAATTATTTGTCATGGGTGTGCAAAATGGAGATGTATCTTCAACGTGAAGGTCTTTGGAAGATTATCAGTGACCCACCAACCGAGTTGGATGGAGAAGCAGTTGCTCTATTGCACGATAGAGCATTGGCAAGCATAATTTTATGTTTAGAGGATAGCCAGCTCTGTTATGTTAGACATTTAACGATAGCCAGTGAGTGTTGGGAAGCTTTAAAGAATGTTTATCTGAGAAGCACACCGTATGCAAGGTTATGTTGACACAGAAACTTTGTCGGGCTAGGTTGTCTGTAGGTGGGAGTATCCGTGATCACTTGCATTCTATGACTGGTTTATTTCAAGAGTTGTCCCAGAGAGATATGCTGTTTACAGAAGCACATAAGGTTTATGTAATTCTCAGTTCTCTAAATGAAACATGGGATAATTTAGCAACAAGCTTCGGGTCTTCATCTGAGAGGGATTTGTCAAGAACTAAACTGCAGGCACGGTAACGCCAAGACAATCTTGGGCGACTGGCGGGAACACAACAACCATCTCCGACGCTGTGTGGGCTACAGATCACCAGGGCAGAGGCCACTGTGGAAGTTAGCCGAGCCATCCCCCCTCTGACCGCCCTAATATAATATAGGCCATCGGGATCCCTTCGAAGTGACTGCTACTCCCTGTCACGTGTGAGAGACATGAGAGGAGGTACAAGTTTGTATGTAGAGTGTGAGAACATTCATCCCCCTCAGTGAGAGGCAGGGGGTGAGGGGTAGTGTGTGGAGTACCCCCTGTTTACCAGTGAGAGAAGTCGGGGTGGGCGCAGTGAGTCAGTGAGTGAATGAGTGAATGAATGTGAGAGTGGTGATTGGGCCCCATCAGTGCTGAGAGCTCGAGCTGGTGCACTGGGGGTCCTTCACCACTTGGGTTTATAGGGAATGAGTGAGTTGGGTGAATGATGGAGGGATACCCATTTTTAACCAGAGCTCTCGGGAGTCCAGGAGTGGGGGCTAATGGATTTAGAGACTCTGGGGTTTCAGGGCGGGGCAGGCCATTGACGTGGTGATGGGCAGGGGATATTATGACGGGAGCCGGAGGGCAGGCCATTGTAGGGGAAGACGCCCCCGGTGTTTATTACTGGTGGCGTGTTCTGGCCCTCCATGCTCATACCTAAGCCCTGGTCAGCAGACTTGTGGTTGCCCTGATTTTCGGCTGTTGCTATGTAATGCCAGGTCAATTAATAACAAGGCCCCCCTCATTCACGATCTGATTATAGAGGAGGGGGCAGACCTGGCATGTATCACAGAAACCTGGCTGGGCCCGGAAGGATGTGTTCCTCTTTCTAGAGATATGCCCAGCCAAGTTTCAGGTTTGGCACCAGCCAAGACTTCAGGGCAGGGGAGGAGGAGTGGCTGTTGTCATCAGGGAGTCTCTAGTGGCCGTCAGGGGCCCTGCTCCACAAGTGTGAGACCTTGTTTTTCAAGTTGGGTTCTCGTGGACAGTTGGAAGTGTTGCTATTGTACCAGCATCCCTGCTGCATAGCAGCCTCCCTGCCTGAGCTGCTGGAGGCCATCTCAGGGGTGGCGGTTGAGTTCCCCAGGCTTATGGTCCTGGGGGACTTCAATCTGCCCTCCTTGGGGTGGACCTTGGAAGCGGCTCGGGAGTTCATGGTCACCATGACGACCATGGGCCTGTCCAAGATCATCCAGGACCTGACTCAAGACAGTGGCCTCACCCCAGATTTAGTTTTCTTGTCTGAGCAGTGGCAATGTGATCTGAGGGGAGAGCTGCATCTTTCCCCTTTGCCATGGTCAGATCACACCCTGGTGACATTGAGATTCTCTATGCCACCCCCCTCCGCAGGGAGGCCGGACGTATTCGATTGGTCTGCTCCCGGTGACTGATGGACCCATTAGGGTTCCAGAGGAAGCTGGGGGTTATACCCGAAGATCTGCTGCACGGTCCAACGGAGGCTCTGGCTGCTGCCTGGAATAGAGAGGTGGCTGGGGCCATGGACAGGATCACGCCTATGCGGCCTCTCTTGTCCAGGTGAACTCGATGCTCCCCCTGGTTTACTGAGGAGCGGAGGGTTCTGAAGAGGATTAAGATACACCTAGAGCACCACTGGAGGAAGACAAAGACCGAATCCGAACGAACACAAGCTAGAGCCACTATTAAGATGGAAATCCATCTCCAGGGCCATGCGGAAGAATTTTCTGGGCATTTACTCGATAAAATCACTCGGATTCACTCTGGGTTGGACTCCGAGTGTGAGACAGAATCTGAAGAGATACCCAGGGAATGTACTTACCTTGTTAACTAGGAACGGTTCGAGCCTCTTGGACCCAAGGAAGTGGACAGAGTTCTCCAGGCTGTAAATGCCACCACCTGTCAGTTAGATCCATGCCCCTCCTGGCTGGTGAAAGCAGCTCGGGAGGTGACTTGTAGTTGGGTCCAGATAAATACTTGAGAAAGGGGGTGTTTCCAGTAGCTTTTAAGGAAGTGCTGGTGCACCCCCTCCTGAAGAAACCATCACTGGACCCTACTGTACTGGATAATTTTCGTCTCCCACCTTCCCTTTTTGGGGAAGGTGGTTGAGAAGGTGGTGGTGTTGCAGCTCCAGAGGATTCTGGATGAAACAGATTATCTGGATCCCTTTCAGTCAGGTTTCAGGCCTGGTCTGATGGGATGTATGCTGGCTTAAAGGGAAATACCAAGGCTTGAGAATAAACAGACAAGAATGCAGCTTTTTAGGGCTAACAGTGTTTACTGGTAGCATAAGGCAATAAATGCAGATATAGTACATTATTGCAAAAAAGGTAAAACAAAAACAAACTTATAAGCAGAGATACGTGTATAAATTCCAGGGCCAGAGTTCATGCCACGGCCTAAACACAAAGGCAGGCATATCTGCTCTATTCAGCCCTCAGAAGTAGGATACACACACAAACATGGCTAAAAAGACCAGACAGAAGTCTCAAAGTCAAAAAGAAGCATAGAACACCATTTTGCATGGTAAGATATGCAGTTCTTCCAGCATTCTGATAGGCTGAAAGTTAGGT
Organism: Charina bottae; assembly: GCA_023362775.1. NCBI lineage: Eukaryota > Metazoa > Chordata > Lepidosauria > Squamata > Charinaidae > Charina > Charina bottae. Next base: position 87,286,563 of record JALMGJ010000001.1, on the reverse strand, counting down.
GTGACACACACCAGGCCTCAACGCACACAGCATTGGGTGGCAGTGGCTTGCATCTCAGCAGGCACGTGAGTTCCCCCCCTCCTTGCTCAGGGGGCCTGGGCAAGGCTTCCCACAGAAGGAAATCAGGAGACATTTGTTCTCATGGGAAGGTCCAGAACCTAGACGTAAACAATGTATCACATGGTACCTTCTAGCTTCATATCTAATGAAGATGTACACAAGGCCATTCAATGTTATGGGACGGCTTGTTATCTAGCCACCTGGCGTTCACGTCATCATGAGAACGCTTTGCTGGTAAAGGATGCAATTTGCCAAAACACTTTTGCTTTGTAGAGAAACCCAATTTGCCAATTTCATATAAGAAATCTGACACCCCTCCAAATTGGATTTCGACACAATGGGATTAACAATGTTGTAAAATACTTTTTTACAGAAACAAGAAAAAACATGGTTAGTACATATATTCATTTACAGGCTTCAGTTTTTCAGTTTTTACAACCAATAGTCATCAACACTAAAAAATTGTTTAAAAACACTTGTTACACATATGTATAATGCATAATCTACACTTTATGCAATGTTTTATTCAGACACATACAGATACATCAAATACAACTTATGCAGTAATAGAAACACAGTACATAGAAACAGAAAAACATTGCCCTCAAACTGTCCCCTCCTTTGCAAAAAAACATAGCTGGTAAGAAGGAATTCCAACCTGCTAGCTGCTCTGTTTGAAGCAAAGGCTGTTTTGATTTTAAGAAAAACACAGGACTGTTTTCAACCCTTTGCAAGCTCGCATAGAGGGCTACACCATTTTGCAAGCTTGGTATCCTACCTGGGCAAAACTAATTCAGGGCATGTCCACTGCGTTCTGCAGAGTGATATACAACAAATTAAGGATAAGCCTTCCTTACACAAATGACACTCAAGAACCATAGGATTCTCTGTTCTGGGCTTTAAAAAAACAACATCAACACCAAGACAAATGCTTGAATTTGTGCCTACTTCCCTCAGCTGGAAATACTATTGTCTCAGCTGACTGACAAATTCTTATACAAGGTGGAACACTTCAGGTTTTTTTAGCAAAAAACCAACTACATAAGAAGTCCTACACACTTCTACACTCTCTTATATACACACAGAAAACAGCACGTGACTGTTCTACACATCCCAGTTTGTCTACACATCAATGACTGGCCTGCTTTAAATCCATAAAGCACCCTATTAAGTCAATGAACTATCTGGGAACTGCCACACATGTACAGCCAAACTCTTGCCTTACACACACTGTTTCAGGGAGATCTATATTCAAATATGCTGTGTCAACATCACAATATGTAAATGGACACCTATTTCACGCTACGCAACCAGAAAACATAACACACGTAAATATTCTGGCCTAGCTGTGGGTGCATACACTAGATTCACAGTTCACAAACTCCTTTTGTGCAACAAATCCCTGGGCAACAAGGCTGGCTTTACACTGCAGAGTATTATCAGGAAGAAATGTCTTTCTGAACACTCATCTGGAACAAAGGACAGGTTGGTTACTTTTAACACTTCACCAAAACTCAAACAGACTATCCACAGCTGTGTTCCAATGTTCTTGCCTCTCAAAAGGCAGGAGTAACATGTCTAGCAAAGACTGGGTTTTTTCAGGCATTTTGACACCTGCTAAATCTCAAATCTGTCAGGCTTCACACCCTGGAATAAGAAGACCCATGAGGAATGACCACTGTACATCCTCATCACCGTCTCTTTTCACTACCTGACTCCCTCTCCAGGCTCTACACTTGCTCAGGTGAAATTTCCACTCCTTCACCTGAGGGGCCCTTTTTAACACACTCGGAGACTGGGGAACAGAAGAAACCTGAACTGGTGTTTGCCCATCTACTGAACCATGGACAGTGGGTTTTACACTAGCAATGCAGCAACACTTCTGCAACCTTAGCATACAACCTTTCCCAACCAGTAGGCTGCTTAAACATAAAGCACTTCTGGAGATTTGGATTTGACCATGGCCTAATGAAACAACGATAAGCCTTGGATTTTAATCAACAACCAACAACCAACAACCTGAAGCACTCTGCTTCCTTGGTTCTTCCTTCTCTGTGACCTGGGGTTGTGAACACATGCAAATGTTTCACAGACATGCAGGCACTTCAGTGAAGGGCGCTTGCCATACCAAAGAAAAACAACTTTTTACAGTTGAATTCTACTACCTGGTAGTTAGAACACACTGCAGTCAAGGCAGCCCCTCCCCAGACATGGGATGGCACCTGAGCAACTAACATCAGGCTATTTTTTAATGTTATTCACAACACCAACACTCAGCTAGAATTCCAACATTGGCAAGTCTTTGGGAGAATACGTTCCTACAAAGCCAATTCTGGAACACATGACTCAGGAACTCTCCACTACAATCAGACTGGAACTGACCTATTAGATAACCATATTTTCATCCTATTATTGCTACATACACTTCAAAGCGAGCACAAACCTTCGCTTTAGACTTCAACAAGTAGCAACAACACAAGCAGGATCATCAACCAGAAGGAACATGAACCTCGCACCCCACCATTATTTGGGACATGGGGGCTAACTAGATCTCTATGAACCAACTGAAATGGTCTAGTTAACACTCTGTCACTTTGCCTAGCAACAGATACAGTCCTGATTTTAGCTTGTTTACACACAGTTTACACACAACACAATCAAGGAACTTTTGCACATTTCCTGGGTTCTAACTCAGAATGCATTTGGCTATCTGAGACACACTCTCCCATCCCGGGATACCCCAGTAGTTTGTGAAAACTTTATGGATGCATCTATGATGTGGGGAAACATTAAACACACAACGTCCTGTCCACACAATCTCCTTTCTAGGAAGCATCTCACACACTTGATTTTACAGGCTTTTCTCTAACACACTCAGTTTCAACACATGCAGTTTCATATCGCAATGAAACAGCCAGCATCTTTTGAACACAAGTACACTCAGACGTGGCCGGGGCTGGAACACTGAGGAGAGGAAAAACAAGTGTAGGAACACATACATATTTCACATTCTTATCACAGAATTCTCAGCTAAAATTACTTGCTGAACTCAAGGCTTCAAGCCGAATTCAACAACAGAGTCTCTGAAAATGCTTACACAACAGCAGCCGGTAGAGCAGAAAACTTGGATTTGTTGTTCAACTGGCATCTGGCGTCCCCTCCCTTCGTAAATCAGGCCTCTTGTGCACAGGCACCAGCCGCTGGACGATAGCAGGGAATAGCCTTGTAGAATCACAGCAAATCACGGCAAATGTAAATTCCATTCCAGGTTTCACTTCAGCTGGAACGCTCTGTTTGCAAATCTCAGGAACAACAGGAACAGATGACTTGCAATGCAGCTTCTGGAAGTGGCTTGTAACATAATCCACAAGAAGGTCGCAGGGAGATAGCGTCGTTGCTTTCTCGACCAGTAGATCAAACCTATGACCAGGCTTGACAAAGGCACGCACGCTTTTTCATAGCCCCAGAAAAACATGCCTTCTTGTTCAAAATGCAGCAAAAAAAGTCTTGAACTCACCAAGGTGGGGTCATCACAGTCTCAGCCTCACCCAGTTGCAGCTTCAAACTGTAAAGCTGTCTTGATAGACCACCAAGGGCAACAGAGTTCTACTTTGTATTAAAGGCTCCAACAGCCTCTCAGCACTCAATATGCAGTTCTGAGTAGCTGATATAAGTCCATTCAGAGGAGTTGAGTCCCAAAAGCAAAAATGCCATAAGCACAGTCCAAACACGCTTGCACTTTTTCGGAGAGATCCTCTGGAGGTGGATTTGCCACATACTGCCACAAACCTTCTTACAAAAAGAATGATTTCATCTCCACGCGCCAGGTCAGATAGTTTGTGCCATCTAAAACCTCAAATGGCAGACTGACCAGACACTGTTCAGCCATTGCTGACCACTCAAAGAAAACATGTTTACTCTGAAATCAGCCTTTAAAAACAAATTCCTTTTTAGAGCCAGGTAACAACGCAGCAAAGAAAATGCGAATTTCTCTCTGGGCAACCCACAACCTGATGGGATGTATGCTGGCTTAAAGGGAAATACCAAGGCTTGAGAATAAACAGACAAGAATGCAGCTTTTTAGGGCTAACAGTGTTTACTGGTAGCATAAGGCAATAAATGCAGATATAGTACATTATTGCAAAAAAGGTAAAACAAAAACAAACTTATAAGCAGAGATACGTGCATAAATTCCAGGGCCAGAGTTCATGCCACGGCCTAAACACAAAGGCAGGCATATCTGCTCTGTTCAGCCCTCAGAAGTAGGATACACACACAAACATGGCTAAAAAGACCAGACAGAAGTCTCAAAGTCAAAAAGAAGCATAGAACACCATTTTGCATGGTAAGATATGCAGTTCTTCCAGCATTCTGACAGGCTGAAAGTTAGGTGTGACACACACCAGGCCTCAACGCACACAGCATTGGGTGGCAGTGGCTTGCATCTCAGCAGGCACGTGAGTTCCCCCCCTCCTTGCTCAGGAGGCCTGGGCAAGGCTTCCCACAGAAGGAAATCAGGAGACATTTGTTCTCATGGGAAGGTCCAGAACCTAGACGTAAACAATGTATCACATGGTACCTTCTAGCTTCATATCTAATGAAGATGTACACAAGGCCATTCAATGTTATGGGACGGCTTGTTATCTAGCCACCTGGCGTTCACGTCATCATGAGAACGCTTTGCTGGTAAAGGATGCAATTTGCCAAAACACTTTTGCTTTGTAGAGAAACCCAATTTGCCAATTTCATATAAGAAATCTGACATGGTCATGGGACTGAAACTCCATTGGTGGCTCTTATGGATGATCTTTGGTTGAAGCGAGATGGAGGCAGTGCATCCATTCTCGCTCTTCTTGACCTCTCAGCAGTTTTTGATACCGTCGACCATAGTATCCTTCTGGAGCGGCTCAGGGAGTTGGGGGTGGGCGTCATCATGTTGCACTGGTTTGCCTCCTTCCTCCAGGGCCGGTTCCAGTCAGTGTTGATTGGGAGCGAGAGATCCAGCCCATGGGCCCTTTCTTGTGGGGTCCCGCAGGGCTTGGTACTCTCTCTGCTCCTTTTTAACATCTACATGAAACCTCTGGGTGAGATCATCCATCACCATGGGGTGAGGTATCATCAATATGATGATGATACTCAATTATACATCTCCATCCCGGGGGAAGTAAGTGATGCAGTCTCTACCCTGTCCAAGTGCCTGGGGGCTGTAGGCACCTGGATGGGGGGGAAAAGGCTCTAACTGAACCCTAGTAAGATGGTGTGGCTGTGGATTAATGGCTCCTCGATAACTAGGAAATTATCATCTTTAGTTCTGGATGGGTTGGCACTGCCCCAGACAGACCCAGTGCGTAACCTGGGGGTCCTCTTGGACTCATAACTCCTGCTCAAAGAGCAGGTGGCAGTCGTGGCCAGGAGGGCCTTTGCGCAGTTTCGTGTTGTGCGCCAGTTACACCCTTTCCTGGAACGAGAGGCCCTTCAAACAGTCACTCATGCCCTGGTTACCTCACATATAGACTACTGTAATGCACTCTACATGGGGCTACCCTTGAAGAATATCCGGAAGCTTCAGCTGATCCAGAATACGGCCGCACGGACGATTTTGGGAGCCACTTATCGGACACATGTAACACGTTTGTTACATGAGCTGCACTGGGTTCCAGTTTGCTTCTGGGTCCAATTCAAGGTTTTGGTTATGACCTTTAAAGCCCTTCATGGCATGGGACCAGGTTACCTAAGGGACCGTCTTATCCCCATTACATCGTCCCGTCCCATCCAGTCATGCAGGGAGGGCATGCTACGGACCCCATCGGTTAAAGAATTCCATCTAACGGGGTCACGGAAGCGTGCCTTCTCTGCAGTAGTGCCTGCTCTGTGGAACATTCTCCCCCCGGAGATAAGACAGCCCCCTTCGCTCCTGGACTTCCGGAAAAAACTCAAGACCTGGTTCTGTCAACAGGCCTGGGGCAGGAAGAAGAGTGTAGACTCTTGGGGATGGCTAATGCCTTAGAGTGGCCCTAGAATGACCTTTCCATGGTTTTAAAGAAGGTACTACCATCTGGATTTTATTATATTTATTATATTCTTGAATTGTTTATTTTTATTTTTATTTCAATTGCATTTCAGTGTCCCAGTTGCATTTCAAACTGAAGAGCCAGGCACGCCTCTCTGAAATGTGGACGGCATCTTGCATGGAAGAGGTCTGTGAGGGCAGCACTAATGCGGACCGATCTTTTGTTTTGGGATGGCCCACAACCAACTGTGTGGCTAGTTTCAGGTACGAGAGATTTTTTTCATTGGTTGCTCTACTGTTGTGTTTATCCAACTGAGTCCGTGCTCAAGAATTACCTTGGGTGTCAAAACTATATTCTGAAGCAATTAATATTCAACTACTGAATTTAAAGGAAAGTGGATCCATACCCCTCATCGTACAAATGAAAATTTGGAATGAGGATCAGGGTTTGCACCCAGTTGTGGCTTACTTTTAGCAGAACACAGTTATACTGATTCAAATTATTAATTTTGAAACCTAATTTTGCCACATTCCCAGCTCTTTTTAGCTTCTTTTATCCTCCCAGACTATTTGTGATGGATGGGAGCAGATAATTTGAGACACAATATGTGCAGATGAACAGTAGATAGAAGAGATCAGTGAAAATTGGATGTCCCTATTTATAAACAATTAGAAGTTGTCATAGAAGCTATGAAAACACGGCTCTTTTTTCAAATTGCTACCAAGTGCACATTACATGAAGACCTCGCTCTCTGGAGAAGGCTCTAATGCTGGGAAAGGTAGAAGGAAAGAGAAGAGGACAACCAGCTGCAAAGGACATTGATTCAGTTACAATGGTGATGCACCGTTAGAAGAGCTGAAGGACCAGGTTAGGCACAGATCCTCATGGAGAAGATCTACGTCAGTGCTAAGAGTCAACACTGACTTGATGGCACATAGTCCCTCAATCAATCAGGATGATCAGTGTAAGGAAATTGGTACGGTCAGATGGCACTGGCTGCAGCCAAGAAATGTGAGGCAAATATGCAAAAACAGAGTGGATAGCCCCTTCCCTCTGGAAGGAGAATGGAACAGAGACATGAGGAGGTTTCAAATTCATATTCCAACTGTGTTCTTTCCACAAAGTGTTACTCAAGGTTACTCAAGGTCTATCAACGGTTTCTTTTTAGTGCAAGATTAAGTGTAGAAATGGCTATTGCAATCTGTGTCCTTGGGATAGTGTAACTCTGGGTGCAATAGAGGTTACAGAATTGCTATATGGTGACATACAGTAACATTGTTGCTCAGTCAGTAGCACTTAATTAAGACTAGAACCTTATTGCCGTCAGTAATGCAGGTATAACAGTGAAGCAGGTGGAAATACCATACTTTGAATTCCTCAAAAGCCCTTTTTCCCTTCAGGACATCTTGGCTTTGATTGGCTGTGGTCCAGCATCATCTTTTCTATTTGGGCACTTTGAATGGGACCCCCGTTTTTTGGCTCAGCCTGGGATTGGCTCCTACAGGCAATGCACCAATTTAGGCTCTTTATTTTTTGCCCTTTTTTTTCATGTTTATTAATTGAATAGAAAAATAAAAACCAGAAAGAAGAGGAGTAGTAGTAATTTATTAATTGATTAGTCCTGTGACCTTATCAATACAATACAATACAATACAATACAATACAATACAATACAATACAATACAATACAATACAATACAATAATAAAATAAAATACATATGTGATAATACATATGTGATAATACATAGAGTCATAAATCAGATATATGAATCTCCCTTACAGGATACCCCAATTTGTTCAATGTATTGAGTTCTAATGACCGTTGCCTTAGTTATAAACTTAGCAGTCCTACGTACAATATGCACATTTGAGCCCAGGAGGAAATAAGACAATCTGTGGTTTCGATCCCAGTATGCTGTTCTTTCTAATAAAGATGATAAATATTTATGCCTAATGGATGCATATAATTGGCAATTGAACAAAATATGAAAAATATTTTCAATGGTTGGAGAACCGCATATGCAGGTTCTCTCATGATATGGCAAGTGGTGGAAACGCCCATATTTGGCCATGGAATCCAGCAACTCAAATCTAGCTCTAGAATAGGCCCTTCTTAAAGTTTGTGGAATACTCATTGATAGATACTTTTCAGGTTGAAATATAGTTTTATTCTTAGCCAACCAACTTAAAGATCTATTTTTAGTTAATAATTCCATGTCAGTTTGTGCACTAATATCCAGGACTCGCTGTTTAAAAATTTCCCTTGCCTGTGAGACCGTTGAAAGCAAATACTGAATAGAAAACCCATGTCTTAAAATAACTTCATAAAGTTGGCTGATCCAGGAATTGGGCTGTGCCATATTTATCTGTTCCATTAAGCATATTTTGGGAAGTCTATCTGAATCCATTTGTTGGATCTTCAGCCAATAAGTAAAAACTTTAATAATTGAGTGACTATGTAAGGAATGGATACCTAATTCTGCTCTGACTGCAGGGGCAGACGTATTTTTATCAGTTCCCAATATGGATCTTAAAAAGCGAGTTTGAATTTGTTCAAGAGGGGTAGCTTTATTTAAACCCCATAATTCTGCACCATAGGTCAGCATTGGAACTATTTTGGCCCTAAACACTTTCAATATAGGAGTCAGAGTGCCTGGATAATTGTAGTTAAATAATTTATATAATCTTTTAGTACTTGCTGCTGCCCTTTCTGAGCTTCTTTTAAAGTGATTTAACCACAAACCTGAAGTGGTAAAAACCACTCCTAGATAGTTAAAAAAATTAACTTGTTCAATAGACTCTCCATTTAACTGCCAACTATATTTCACACTTTCAGAAAGAAGAGTAAATGTTACACAAAGTTCTAAAGAAAGAAAAGAAAAAGGGAAAGAAAGAAAGCCAGAAAAAAGAACCAAAACATACGGGGGGGGGGGATAGAGATGGTGATGATAAATGGTGATGGATGATGATGAGAGAGAGAGAGAGAGAGAGAGAGAGAGAGAGAGAGAGAGAGAGAGAGAGAGAGAGAGAGAGAGAGAGAGAGAGAGAGAGACTTACTTCTTGGTAAGCATATTAATAAATGGTAGCCACACTTCATTATAATCATGCATAGCTAATCTACACTGATTAGTAATTCATTTGCAAGTTGCTAATTACGTCATCTCTGCAGACCATTGAGTAGGGGCCACATATTTATCATTCCAAAATCTTGTAGCTATAAGCAGGGCACAGAGAGAGTGCAGGGCATGTGCCAAGGGATAGGTGGCAAAACCCTTCTGCCAAGTAAGCTCAGCTCGGCTTGGGACTGGCTCCCTTGGGCAATGCTCCACTTTGGTTTTTCTGACTGGAAAAGAAGAAGCTACATTCCTGTTATTTGATAAGTACAAGCACATGTCCTCTCGGCCTCAGCCCATTAGCCCGCTGTCAGGAGCATCCACAGGAAGGTCAAAACAGTCAAGGTGGCAAGTGCAATTGTGCATTGAATCCCTTCCCCTTTTAATCATGTCTTGCATGGGCCTCATGGATATAAAAAGGGGTGGGGCTTCAATCATATAGTTGCACCCACCATCTTTACATTTTGGACCAGACCAGCCCTGCAAATGCCTCTGCCCCCCATTGACCTTAGCCGGGCTCCTTATCGCTCCTTCTTTCCTGAGATACATTATTCCAGCTTACTTATGTTACAGGCCACAGGAGAAGGCCATAAGAACATCAGCAGGACATTACCTTCTGACACAACTACATCCTTTTTCAGTAATCAACTCTGTAAAACTAATCCTTCAGTCCTAAGCACAACCAGCTTTCCTATCTTACATCGATTAGAAAGGATTCAAGCAATGCTACATTCCAGCACCCACCAGGGAAAGGACACAGGGAGAGATGGAACAAGATGCATGTAAAATACAATCTACCCAAAAGTATACAAAAATAAATTAAAAGAACTCAAAATACAGCCAGGCCTAACAATAAAAGTACGACTGTGAAGAAAAATGCTGAGGTCAGTTCCAATTCTGTTCATATAGATTCAAACTATATGGTTAAATTAACAAAATAACAACAATGGATACTTTAGAAGTGCCTGTACATTGTTATTCTAGAGAGGGTAATTCCAGCCAAATGTACCCAATTCTTCAAAAGTCACCTCCCTTCCCCTTTGTCAATCCATTTCCTGCACTAAGGAAAGATTTGCACTCAGTGGTCCAGATGGCCTTTTCCAGTTCTTTCATTCTATCATCCTTCTGACAAAGACAAAACAATTAAAGGATTTCAGTAAATATTTTCACATATTGAAAATACCCAGCTGGTGGACATGCAACTGAACAGATTGGCATAAGGAAGCTACGGTTGCATGTAACAAATTGATTGATTGATTGATTGATTGATTGATTGATTGATTATTCTTGACTTGGTTCCATTACCGTTCATGGTTGATCCTAAAAGACAGAAGCTGTCCACCACTTTGATATCTTTGATAACTTTACAGATGTTGTTGTAATACTGTTTCTTGTCTCTTCGAACAGCTCTCTGAAACTTCGTTGAGTTCTTTCCTCCATTTTTTGTCTTTCTTGGCTTTCGTATCTCTTCTCTTCTTAGTAACTTCCATGGTTTGTTCTCACATCCAGTTTGCTTTCTTCTCTTTCTTCATTTTTGGCTCTCTCTTTTCACATTCATCCTTAATTATTTCTTTAAGTTCATTCCATAATTCCTAAAAACTAAAATCCAAGATGGCAACCGCGAAGGAATGCTGTTTGCCACTCTAAGGGGTGAGCTTCTAAACTTTAGTTTTAAGAACTTTTTGACCCCCCACATCCCAACCGTGGCACTGTTAACGTCTTCTTGGGTGTATAATCCCCATACCTGGCGAGCTTGGGGTGTGGGCGGAGCCCCCCTGGATGAGCAGCGGAAGATAGCGGGCCTGATTTGGAGCCTCCCGGCACCGGGTTTGCCGGACTGCCAAATAGCTAAGAACTGTGGCTGGAACGGCTGGAACAGTTTGGGTTGCTGTCAGAACCCCCTGGCTGAGATTAGAGCTATGGCAGGAACGGCTGGAGTGACCGGAGCCAGAGCCCCCCTGGATGCTGTTGCCTTTAGGCGGCGGCGTGGTGTGGTGGGCGTGAGTGGAGCTGGAGCCTCAGCTGTGGCTGCTGCTGGGGCCATTGTTGTGGGAGCGTTTGCTGATCCCCCATGTGGAGTGGGGGACTTGAGTCGTTCTGGCGACGGTGGGACATGGCAGATGCTGGCGACACAGCAAACCCAGAGTATACAAACTTTGGGAGCTGGGGGCCTTTTTAGCAGCGCAGAGGTTTTTGCAGACCAACAGACGACGGGAGAAGCCTCCTGGAAATTAGGCTTTAACGAGGCGACACAGAGCTTGGGGCACTGGCTGGACACCCTGGGTTCAGCAGCCCGACTGGTCTGGCTAGCCCAGCATTTCCTCACGGGACAGTGGAAGTGCGGCAGGCCCTGGATATGTGGACTGGCCCAGTGCCTGGCAGACTTTCAAGAACTGGACTGCGGGCATGGTAACACCAAGACAATCTTGGGCAACTGGCGGGAACACAACAACCATCTCCGATGCTGTGTGGGCTACAGATTACCAGGGCAGAGGCCACTGTGGAAGTTAGCCGAGCCATCCCCCCTCTGACCGGGATTCCTTCGAAGTGACTGCTACTCCCTGTCACGTGTGAAAGACATGAGAGGAGGTACGGGTTTGTATGTAGAGTGTGAGAACACTCATCTCCCTGAGTGACAGGCAGGGGGTGAGGGGTAGTGTATGGAGCACCCCCTGTTGACCAGTGAAAGAAGTCGGGGTGGGTGCAGTGAGTCAGTGAGTAAATGAGTGAATGAATGTGAGAGTGGTGATTGGGCTCCATGAGTGCTGAGAGCTTGAGCTGGTGCACTGGGGGTCCTTCACCACTTGGGTTGATCGGGAATGAGTGAGTTGGGTGAATGATGGAGGGATACCCATTTTTAACCAGAGCTCTCAGGAGTCCAGGCGTGGGGGCTAATGGATTTAGAGACTCTGGGGGTATCAGGGCGGGGCAAGCCATTGACGTGGTGATGGGAAGGGGATATTATGATGGGAGCTGGAGGGCAGACCATCGTATGGGAAGACGCCCCCTGTGTTAATTACTGGCGGCGTGTTCCGGCCCTCCATGCTCATACCTAGGCCCTGGTCAGCAGACTTGTGGTTGCCCTGATTTTCGGCTGTTGCTATGTAATGCCAGGTCAATTAATAACAAGGCCCCCCTCATTCACGATCTGATTACAGAGGAGGGGGCAGACCTGGCATGTACCACGGAAACCTGGCTGGGCCCGAAAGGATGTGTTGCCCAGCCGAGTTTCAGGTTTGGCACCAGCCAAGACTTCAGGGCAGGGGAGGAGGAGTGGCTGTTGTCATCAGGGAGTCTCTAGTGGCCGTCAGGGGCCCTGCTCCACAAGTTACCAGGTGTGAGACCTTGTTTTTCAAGTTGGGTTCTCGTGGACAGCTGGGAGTGTTGCTACTGTACCAGCCTCCCTGCTGCATAGCAGCCTCCCTGCCTAAGCTGCTGGAGGCCATCTCAGGGGTGGCAGTTGAGTTCCCCAGGCTTATGGTCCTGGTGGACTTCAATCTGCCCTCCTTGGGGCAGACCTCAGAAGCGGCTCGGGAGTTCATGGTCACCATGACGACCATGGGCCTTTCCAGATCATCCAGGACCTGACTCGAGACAGTGGCCTCACCCTGGATTTAGTTTTCTTGTCTGAGCAGTGGCAATGTGATCTGAGGAGCTACATCTTTCCCCTTTGTCACGGTCATATCACGCCCTGGTGACCTTGAGATTCTCCTATGCCACCCCCCTCTGCAGGGAGGCCGGACCTATTTGATTGGTCCGCTCCTGGTGACTGATGGACCCATTAGGGTTCCAGAGGGAGCTGGGGGTTATACCCAAAGAGCTGCTGCTTGGTCCAACGGAGGCTCTCGCTGCTGCCTGGAATAGAGAGGTAGCTCGGGCCTTGGACAGGATTGCGCCTATGCGGCCTCTCTTGTCCAGGTAAACCCGATGCTCCCCCTGGTTTACTGAAGAGCTGAGTTCATGGTCAACCACCATCTGAAGTGGATTAAGAGATGCCCAGAGCACCACTGGAGGAAGACAAAGACTGAATCTGACCGAACACAAGTTAGACCCACTATTAAGGTCTACCTTGTGGCAGTAAGAGCGGCAAAATGTCAATATTTCTCCGCTCTTATTGCATCTGCGGAATGCTGTCCAGCGGCCCTGTTTAAGATTACCCAATCCCTTTTGGGGAAAGGGGAATCAGAAATCCATCTGCAGGGCCATGCGGAAGAATTTTCTGGGCATTTACTGGATAAAATCACTCGGATTCGCTCTGGGTTGGACTCCGAGTGTGAGACAGAGTCTGAAGAGATACCCAGGGAACGTACTTACCTTGTTAACTGGGAACGGTTTGAGCCTGTTGGACCCAAGGAAGTGGACAGAGTTCTCCAGACTGTAAATGCCACCACCTGTCAGATCCATGCCCCTCCTGGCTGGTGAAAGCAGCTCAGGAGGTGACTTGTAGTTGGGTCCAGACAATGGTTAATACATACTTGAGGGAGGGGGTGTTTCCAGTAGCTTTTAAGGAAGTGCTGGTCCACCCCCTCCTTAAGAAACCATCACTGGACCCTACTGTACTGGATAATTTTTGTCCAGTCTCCCACCATCCCTTTTTGGGGAAGGTGGTTGAGAAGGTGGTGGCATTGCAGCTCCAGAGGATTCTGGATTAAACGGATTATCTGGACCCCTTTCAGTCAGGTTTCAGGCCTGGTCATGGGACTGAAACTGCATTGGTCGCACTTATGGATGATCTTTGGCGGGAGCGAGATGGAGGCAGTGCATCCATTCTCGCTCTTCTTGACCTCTCAGCGGTTTTTGATACCGTCGACCATAGTATCCTTCTGGAGTGGCTCAGGGAGTTGGGGGTGGGTGTCGTCATGTTGTGCTGGATCGCTTCCTTCCTCCAGGGCCAGTTCCAGTTGGTGTTGATTGGGAGCGAGAGATCCAGCCCGTGGGCCCTTTCTTGTGGGGTCCCACAGGGCTCGGTACACTCTCTGCTCCTTTTTAACATCTACATGAAACCTCTGGGTGAGATCATCCATCACCATGGGGTGAGGTATCATCAATATGATGATGATACTCAATTATACATCTCCATCCCGGGGGAAGTAAGTGATGCAGTCTCTACCCTGTCCAAGTGCCTGGGGGCTGTAGGCACCTGGATGGGGGAAAACAGGCTCCGACTGAACCCTAGTAAGATGGAGTGGCTGTGGATTAATGGCTCCTCGATAACTAGGAAATTATCATCTTTAGTTCTGGATGGGTTGGCACTGCCCCAGACAGACCCAGTGTGTAACTTGGGGGTCCTCTTGGACTCACGACTCCTGCTCAAAGAGCAGGTGGCAGTCATGGCCAGGAGGGCCTTTGCGCATTTTCGTGTTGTGCACCAGTTACACCCTTTCCTGGAACGAGAGGCCCTTCGAACAGTCACTCATGCCCTGGTTACCTCACATATAGACTACTGTAATGCACTCTACATGGGGCTACCCTTGAAGAATATCAGGAAGCTTCAGCTGATCCAGAATGCGGCCGCACAGACGATTTTGGGAGCCACTTATCGGACACAAGTAACACGTTTGTTACATGAGCTGCACTGGGTTCCAGTTTGCTTCTGGGTCCAATTCAAGGTTTTGGTTATGACCTTTAAAGCCCTTCATGGCATGGGACCAGGTTACCTAAGGGACTATCTTATCCCCATTACATTGTCCCGTCCCATCCGGTCATGCAGGGAGGGCATGCTATGGACCCCATCGGTTAAAGAATTCTATCTAACGGGGTCACGGAAGCGTGCCTTCTCTGCAGTAGTGCCTGCTCTGTGGAACATTCTCCCCCCGGAGTTAAGACAGCCCCCTTCGCTCCTGGACTTCCGGAAAAAACCCAAGACCTGGTTCTATCAACAGTCCTGGGGCGGGAAGAAGAGTTTACACTCTTGGGGATGGCTAATGCCTTAGAGTGGCCCTAGAATGACCTTTCCATGGTTTTAAAGAAGGTACTACCATCTGGATTTTATTATATTTATTATATTCTTGAATTGTTTATTTTTATGTTTATTTAATTTTACATATATTTGTATCACAGTTAATTATGTTTGATTGTAAACCGCCCAGAGTCCCTTTGAGGGAGTTGGGTGGTGATAAATCAAATAAATAAATAAATAAATAAATTCATTCATTCATTCATTCATTCATTCATTCATTCATTCATTCATTCCTCCTGTTCTCTATCACTGAGGTCTAGGAATCTATCTAGGAATTCAAAGTGATTCCTGTTGTTCTCCTTAAAAATGGTGGGTATATGTTCAAGATCATATTGTGGAAACTGATAGGCTTTCTTCATCTTTAGCTGAACTTGGAACTTGCACAGGAGCAGTTTGTGATATGTTCCACAGTTAGCACCTGCCCACGTCTTTGATGCTATAATTCAGCTCCTCCACCTCTTTTAGCAATAATATAGTCAATTTGATTTCTCTATACTCCATCTGGTGGTATCAATGTATGGAGGCATCATTTTGGTGGTTTGAAGACAGTGTTCGCTGCGAAGAATTCATTGGAGTGGCAGCAATTGATAAATCGGTCTCCTGCTTCATTTTGGTTTCCTAAGCCATACAA
The DNA here is from genome assembly GCA_023362775.1 of Charina bottae. Lineage (NCBI taxonomy): Eukaryota > Metazoa > Chordata > Lepidosauria > Squamata > Charinaidae > Charina > Charina bottae. The sequence goes on along the minus strand of JALMGJ010000001.1, from coordinate 87,270,788 downwards.
TCCAACTACATTTTCCTCTTTAATGTTTCCAACTTTCGCATTCAAGCCTCCAATCGCAAGGAGCACATCTTGCTTGCATACTCTCTCGATTTCAAATTGAACTTTATCATAAAACTAGTCAAACCTCCTTTTCTTCTAAATCAGTGGTTTAAACACAAACTTCAATGATCATCATATTAAAGAGTTCTCCACAAAGTCTAATCAATATTATTTGGTCATTGATTGCATTGTAACCAAGTACTGTCTTTACTCTATCCTTCCTAATTATGAAAGCAATGCCAATAGTAAGCAATATGATCTTCGAACTGAAAGTGATCAGTTCCAGTCCAGTTCAATTCGCTGATGCCTAAGATGACAATGTGTACTCAATTCATTTAATTTTTCACTTTCTAGAACTTCCCACATTCCTGCTTCTTAAATTACAATTTCCCACTGTAATTCTGTCTTTGCAACTTCAGGTTTTCTTTTCCTGCATGGCAACTTCAGCAACTAGATGTCGCAAAGGCTTTAATCTAACCACGTCATAAACACCTTTAGTACTCCAGAAGATCCTCAGCTCTTCCACGTAGCATGCTGAATGCCATCTGATCTGACAGGCCCAGCATCTGGCATTATACCATCCACCACTTTATATTTTCTATCCATCTGGTGTTCTTTGTAAACTATAGGAGGGGTTTACCATTGCATTCTCCAGTGCAGTATGAAATGATCCTTTTGTAATTGTCACTGAAGTGATCATCTGCCTCCAGCATCTCCCTATATGACTGCTGCCCACTAAAGGTTTCTGCTTGCTTTAGCTGGGCAGAAGGTATGACCTTGGGTGACCCTGCTGGGATTAGATACTCTTGGCATCCACCCCCTTCTTCTTCACTCCCCCTTCCCAGGAGAATCCCCCTCCCCTTCCTTGATGAGGCATCACAGCAGGACTTGGGGGGGTAAAAGGGTTACAGAGGTCAAACAAGGATACATAAAAATAGAAATAAAATGGAACTAATATCTGTTAATAACCAATGGATACCAAACACGATCCATTTAGAACAATACACTGAAAAGATGCCACTGTATCTGGAAAACACCTCTTTGGGAAGGATGACTTCAACAGTAAAGGAGTAAGAAGTGGCTTAATTACTATCATTCTTGGTCTGGATACGAGTTAAGTGAGGTCACTGAACTTGGGAGAATTCACGCATTAATGGACATTCCAGGTTAGCTCCACATTAACTCTTGTGTTATTCATTTCCATTGGTTCTGACCGAAAATTCCATTCACATCAAGTTTTGAATGCCAAGATGAAATATAATGAGGGAAGATGTAAATTCTACCTAGCTCAATACACCTCATAGACTGATTTTCAAATTTTCTAGACCTTGAACTCAAGATTGGACTTCATTTGAAAACTAATTCCCTCTTCTAATGTATGTTGATTATTTAGCTTAGAAATTGTGGTTGCTAAATTCCAAGTCAGTTGAGGCCTTCTGGTTTCTCCCTATTTCCACACTTTCACACACGTTACATCAGAGGACATGAGGTTTGCTGGATACTGTTGGTATCCCACCATTATTTTTGCACATGAAATCCTTGTGTTGACATGTTTGGTTTCCAGGCTTTCCTCACAAGCTCCTTCCCTGGATTCCTTCAGCCTTGCAAGACATTAAGCTCTAATATTATCTTTAATCCAGGCTTTGCCTAACTTTAAGGACCTCGCACATTGGGCATGGCTTACCAGTACAAGGACAAGGGAATTCACATCAGTACTGAAGAGGGGCCAGAATGCAGCCCTTTTTTACTACTTTCTGAACTGAGATATCAGCAGAGAGAATGTTGCTACTGCCACATCTCAGTTGTGTAAATGTGTTTTCATGCAACCTCCTAATTGGGCAAAGTAACCACCAATCTATGGATGAATGACACAACGTCCACCAGAGTCTTTCTCTAGGTGTGGTATTAAGTGCTTATTAAGTTTGGTTTTATTAATAACTTGTAATATGACCTCCCACCTAAAGTAAGAGGGGGAGTCCTTTCATTAGTAATATGCTTTCTACAACACAGCCAGGATGTAGCCATAGAATTTATTTCCCAGCTTTTCAGATAAACATTCCAATAAAGAGCACAGTCTGTAGTATCTTCATCTATTACTCACACCATGGTTAAAGGTACTGACACCATACTGATTGGTCTTGTGGATAACCTGTAGTGAGACTGGGACAACAGAACTGTAACTGCCCTGTCTTTCTGGACCTCTCTGAGTCTTTTGATACTGTTCATCATGGCATCTTACTTTCTTCATGGGTTGGTAGTGGAGGCATTATCATTATAATTAGATAATGTTCTTGGACTCAAAGCTCCTGCTTGAATAGCAGGTGGCAGCTGTGGCTAGGATAGCCTTCATGCAACCTCCTAACTGGGCAAAGTAACCACCAATCTATGGATGAATGACACAACGTCCACCAGAGTCTTTCTCTAGGTGTCGTATTAAAAGTTTTATTAATAACTTGTAATATGACCTCCCACCTAAAGTAAGAGGGGGAGTCCTTTCATTAGTAATATGCTTTCTACAACACAGCCAGGATGTAGCCATAGAATTTATTTCCCAGCTTTTCAGAAAAACGTTCCAATAAAGAGCACAGTCTGTAGTATCTTCATCTATTACTCACACCATGGTTAAAGAGGACGAAAGATAATGGTATGCCACTGGAAGGTAGATGGTGCTAGTGAAAATTACTCCAAGTCCAAAGTGAAACTAGGGTGAAAAAACCTAGGGAATTTCTGGGAGAATAGGTTGAGTTCTGGAGGAAAGTGATTATCTGGATCTCTTCCAGTCAGGTTTCTACAGCATGTATGGTACTGACACCATACTGATTGGTCTTGTGGATAACCTGTAGTGAGACTGGGACAGGAGAACTGTAACTGCCCTGTCTTTCTGGACCTCTCTGTGTCTTTTGATACTGTTCATCATGGCATCTTACTTTCTTCATGGGTTGGTAGTGGAGGCATTATCTTTATAACTAGAGAATGTTCTTGGACTCAAAGCTCCTGCTTGAATAGCAGGCAGCAGCTGTGGCTAGGATAGCCTTTGTATATCTTCACTTAGTACGCCAGTTCTGGACTTTCCTGGATCAGAGGGCCCTTCTCACAGTCACTCATGCCTTACACACTTCTCCATTGGCTTACTGCAATGCACTCTACATGGGGCTGCTCTTGAAGACCACTCAGAAGGTTCCAATGATCCAGAATACAGGTGATCATAGGGTAATGGGAACTTCGGGGCTTTCCCGTGTTACATCTCTATTACAAAAGGTGCCCTGGTTTTCATTCACAGTTTAAAGGTCTACATGACTCATGTTACAAATTCTTCCTTTGTCCCACCCCTAGACATTCATACTTCATTTACTCACCATAGACACACGAGTGCCAACTTTCCACCTTGCATTTCTGACTCTAAGGATCATCGGCTTTTCCCTAGCCAAAGAGCAGAGGGTGTCTAAGGAAAGAATGATGCCATTCCCAGTGTGCAATGGGTTGATTTATTGGAAAACATATATACTGTCATTCAGTGGGCTCCTATGTCTCTGTGCAACCACAGCCCAAGCATTAAAGTTCCCAATGAATACCAAGAGGTTCTTCCAGTATTTGAGAGTTGCTTTATTAAAACAAGGCACTGTTATGCTCCTCAAACCTTCTCACAAACACACACCATATTCACTAGCCCCACCCCCCTACAACTATTGTCAGCCAGAAAGTGTCTAGGCTATTGGAAGAAGTCTGGTCCAGATGCTGAAGCTTCTTGGGCCCTCCCTGGTTCTGTCTCCATTTTATATACAGCACTGCAGCCCAAACCCTGGGATTTATTTATTTATTTTATTTTATTTTATTTATATAACCGCCCATCTCCCCCAATGAGGAACTCTGGGCAGTTTACAATAAAATAGTTAAAATAAAATATAAAATATAAAACATCAATATACAATAAATGTAAAAATAATAAATAATTATGAATCCAGATGGATGATGGAATTAAAACGAAGGACATTATAAAATTAAGGAGTTAGCCACCCCCATGAGGAACTATCCTTCCCTCGATCCCATTCCAGGCGGCAAAACCATGTCTTCAGCTCTTTCCTAAAGGTCGGGAGGGAGGAGATCTGTCTCAACTCTGGGGGCAAGATGTTCCACAGTGTGGGTGCCACCACAGAGAAGGTCCGTCTCCTAGCCCCTATCAGATGACATTCTTTGATTGATGCGGTTCGTAGCAGGCCCTCTCTGAATGACCTGGTGGGGCGGGTCGATAAAATGGGGATAAGACGGTCCTTCAGGTATTCTGGCCCCATGCCATGTAGGGCTTTAAAGATGATAACCAACACCTTGAATTGTACCTGGAAGCAAACTGGCACCCAATGCAGCTCACGGAGCAAAGGTGTTATATGTGCATATTTTGGTGCACCCAAAATTGCTCGCGCGGCCGCATTCTGGACCAGCTGTAGCTTCCAGATAGTCTTCAAGGGTAGCCCCATGTAGAGCGCATTGCAATAATCTATATGGGAGATGACGAGAGCATGAGTGACTGTACGGAGGGCGTCGCGATCCAGGAATGGGCGTAACTGATGCACTAACCGAAGTTGTGGAAAAGCCCTCCTAGCCATGACTGCCACCTGCTCTTCGAGCAGGAGTTGTGAGTCTAGAAGGACCCCCAGATTACGCACCGGTTCCGAACGGGGTAGTGCTACCCCATCAAGAACCAAAGAGGTTCTTGATGGGGTAGCACTACCAAAGGCACATTTCCGAGAGGGCTACCCCTCCCTCTTGGCCCAGCCAGGTCTCAGTAACACATGCCAGGTCTGCCCTCTCTCCGTGATTAATTCACTTATGAGAGGGGCTTTGTTGTTTACTGACCTGGCATTGAGCAGCAGCAGCCGAAAACCAGCGCCATCGAGGATCTGCTGTCCAGAACCTGGGGTTGAACTCAGAGGACTGGAACGCGCCACCAATACTAAACATCGGGGGCGCCTTCCCCGAAGATGGCCTGTCCTCCTGTTCCCGTCATAATATCTCCTGCCCGTCACCACCTCGATCGGATTGCCCACATTACAGTCCCCAGAGTTCTCTGGCCCGGTCGCCTCCACACCCGGAACCCTCAAAAACCTGGATGTAAGCAGGGATCTCTTCCATCCATCCATCCATCCTTTCACTCTCAATCTTCCTGGGGAGTCGTAGGCCACCAGTGCAACCAGCTAAAGCTCTCGGCGCTGGAAAGCCTCGACCACCCCCTTCATTCACCCTCCAATCACTCACTATGCCCCCTGTGGCCTCTCTCACTAGCCACAGAGGGGCAAACAATCACTCTTACCTACCCTGTCTCTCACTCAGGGTTAGGTACTCTCTCAATCACATACAATTCTGAACCCGCTCTCACCACTCTCACTTACGGGGGGAGGGACCACACTCACACAAGAGATCCCGCAATTTCCTGCCGCCCTGGCAGTGGGGGTGGTTGTCCTTCAGGTAACCAGCAAGCTAACACTATTGGGAAGATCTTCATGAATCCCAATAGTGGAGTCCAGATATAAAATATATAAAAATATACAAGTCCGTCCAATCTCGGGAGCACCCCAGTTCCAGTTCATCAATCTTGGTGAGGCGCATTCCACTGACCACAGTCACTCCACAGCTTCCGCAGTCGTCTCGGTGCCGGTGCCGATTTTAACTGGCCCCCGCCGGCCACCATAAGCATCACTTCTCTGACTGCTGGGCCACACACTTCTCTGACTGCTAGGCCACAGTCTCCGCAGTCACCGATTCCTCGCTGGGGCCCCCCAAATCTGCCGGACCCGTCGGACACCGCCACGCTGTATCGCACCGTCCGGGAAGGCCTGAAGGCTCCAAGCTCCGTCAAGCCCTGCTGGGCCGCGACTCTGGCAACTCTGCTGGGCTGCTGGGCCGCCCCTCCCAGCTCTATTGGGCCTGCCAGTTCCACTCGGTTCCTCTGAGCCACAACTCGGAGACTCCACCGGGCCTAAAAAAGCCTTGGTCCGTCACACCTCCAGGCTCTGCCCGGCCTCCACCGGACTCTCCCCAGGCTGATGGCTCGAGCAACTCCGCCGCAGCCGCAGCCCCAACTGCCGAACTCCGTTCACCGCTCACCGCTCACCGCTCCCTCCAGAGACGTCCGCTCACCCCAGATCCCGATACAGCCTCTCAAGACCCCACGATGGAATTCCATCGTGGGGTATAGGAAGGTTTTGGGGGGGGGGACTTGGGGGCTTACAGCTCAGTTCTTAATTCTCCCAGAGCAGCAGCAGCCGGCGTCTGCTTGCGGTCGCCATCTTGGATTCCATTTATTGTTCCCTTTTCCTTTTAAAGGCCCTTTTCCTTTTTTGGACTTCTTTTCTACTAGGTTGGCCTCATGTCCTTTCAGACACGTGTACAACTGAACGACTGGTTTTTCATGCCATCCCCTTTGGTTCTTCTTTTCTGGGCTCCAGCAGTACTACCTTTCTGCAGATGCTACTCCTCTCACGCTGCCTGCCTTGGGCAACCTCTCTTCTAATGCTGGCTGCAGCTTGCAAGAGAATCTCCATATTTCACCCTGGCCTCATGATGATGATGATGATGATGATGATGATGATGATGATGATGATTGTGATGATGATCATGAAGAATTCCATTTATTTCTTTATTCAGTTCGAACTCCAAGCAAATCTGGGCATCTCACGATACACCAAAACAATATAAAAGCAATATAAGAGTGTTCTTAATATTTATTTTTAAGTGCAGAGTTGCAGAAACTTTGAAAGAGAGATCAATAAAAATAAACTTTTGCAGTAAAAATATGGCTGCATTTATTTAAAACAACAGAACATATTTATAGGAATCTGCTTCACCTCAGAGAGGCTTACAGGCAGAAAATAACTTACATTTGAATAGATTGATAACAAATAAAAAATATAACAAAGAGAACCAAACAAACAACAGAACCAGAATCGAACAAAGAAAGAAGAACAAGATGGGGAACGCAGCAAATGCCCGCACATCCCACCAACTACTAACAACCCACAGAGGGGCACCAACCACCCTAGTCCAAGGCCTGGGAGAAGAGCCAGACCTTTAGGGCTCTCTGGAATGCCAAGAGGGTCACATGGGGAACCCCATTCCAAAAGGCAGGTATTGAGACAGAGAAGACGTGCTTCCTGGGCCCTGACCAGTGACATTGTTTAATGGAAGGAAGCTGGAGCACACCAACCCTGTCAGCTTCCATCGGTCGGTCAGATACCACAGAAGATAGGCACTCCCTCAAATAACTGGGCCTCATGCCATGTATAGCTTGTTAGACCATAAAGGTCTTGAATCACACCTAGAAGTGAACTGGCAACCAGTGCAGCTTGCGGAGCAGTGCAGCACAAAGAAGCATGCCCATAGCTGCCTGCACCGCCGCATTCTGGACCAGTTGATGTTTGTGAGTAGTCTTCAAGAGCAGCCCCATGTTGCAATAGTCAAGCTGTGAGGTGAGTAGGGCATGAGTGACTGTCTGAAGAGCCTCCGGATCCAGGAAGTTGTGAACTGGCACAACAGATAAAGCAGCACAAATGCCTTCCTGGTCACAGCTGATACCTGCTCATGGAGTAGGAATTGTAAGCCCATGAAGACCCCCAAATGGTGCATCACCCTTGAATGGGGAAGAGCAGCCCCATTCAAGATCAAATGTGGAATATCCCCAGAACCAGGTGATCCCAAAACCCACAGCCACTTATTCTTGGTAGGATTGAGTTAGAGATGGTTCCTCCCGATCCAGGTCCACACAGCCTCCAGGCACTGGGACAGACCCTCATATCCTCACTTGGCTGGCCTTGTCCTGTTCCGACTAAGACCTGAAGCAGAAAGGTGTGGAATAAGTATTTTATTTACAAGCAAGACACACAAAGTAGATCTAGAGAAAACAATGCGACACGGGGAGCTGACAGAGTTCGGGTGGCCAGTGGTGATCCGTTCCCGGTTGGCGCACACGTGGGCAGCCACCATGTGGCTGCGATGCAAGGTCCCGGTGCGAGGCTTGGCACAGCTACTGTGTGAGGCTCCTGCATGAGGCTTGGCGCTGCAGTGAGGGACGATCTCGGCCCAAGGCTTGTCACGGCTGTGGAGCAAGGCTCCAGAGCAAGGCTTGTCACTGTGGCGAGGGACGATCTCTGCATGAGGCTTGGCGCAACTGCGGGATGTGATCCGACACAAGGCTTGGCACGGCAGCTGCAGGGCAAGGTACCGGCTCAAGGCATGGTTTGAAGGCAAGGCAACATTCCGGCACAGGGCTTGGCACAGCTGCGAGATACGATTCTGGCATGAGACTTGGCGTGGCAGCTGCAAGGTGAGGTTCCAGCTCGAGGCTAGATGCAGAGGCAGGGCAAGATCCTGACATGGAATGGGGCACGGCGGCAAGGCTAGGTTCCAGCACAAAGCATGGCTGTGCTGCGAGGCAGGGTTCTGGTGTGGGGCACAGCGGGGCGACAAGGCAAAGCTCCGGCATGAAACTCGGCTGGACAGTGAGGCAAGGTTCTGGCACAAGGCTTGGCTGAGCTACAAGGCAAGGCTCTGGCGTCAAAGCAGAGCGAGGTCCGAGCAGGGATTCTGGCGTGGTGACGGGATTTTGATTCACTCCAGGACGCAGTACGGAATGAGAACGGTTGTCTCTGGCAATGGGTGCATGGTGCACTCGTCTTATATCCATTAAATTTTCGCACTGTTTGTGAGTGGGAGACAATCGCGCTTCACGTTTCTCCATCCGCCTTTCCCACCTCCTTTCTCATGGACTAATATGTGGAGGCGAGTGTCCTACTGGGCTGCTTCCAATCAGCTGCTCAGAACCTGATTCAAATTACACGTCATCCCCGTTCTCTCCCACTTCAATTGTTATCGGCCCCTCCACCTCCAAATCGGACTCATGGGACTCAGCCTCCATCCTGACAGGCCAGAGGTTGAAAGATACAATTGGGTATCATCAGCATAATGATGATACCCAATCCCAGACAGGTGGATTACTTCCCCCAGTGGTTTTATGCAGATGTTGAATAGGAGGGGAGAGAGAGTCAAGCCCCCTGGCATCCCATAGAGGAGGGACTTAGGGAATTGCCTCTCCCGCCCAACCCACACTGACTGGAACCAGCCCTTGAGAAATTAAGAGAACCACTATAAATGTTTCCCTATTTCCAACCCCTGGAGTTCATCCAGAAGGATACCATGGTCGACAGTATCAAAAGCCGCTGAGAGATCAAGGACCACAAAGATGGATGCTCCACTTCCATCCTGGCTCCACCATAGGTTGGTTACAAGTGTGACCAAAGCTGTCTCCATCCAAAAACCCAGCCTGAAACCCAGCTGACATGGGTCTAGATAATCCGCTTCCTGCAGGGAAGCTGCACTCCACTTTCTCAAGAACCTTCCCCCAAAAGAGTGGTAGTCTGGTTTGCTGTCTTAGGGTCTGAGGCTTTCTCACGCTTAGGACCTCCATATCTATGGGACTGCCTCCTCCCAGTGGCTTCTGCCCAGGAAATAAATAAGGAAGGGTGGCCTCTCTCCTTCTCCCATCTCTTAAGGAATGTCATATTCAGGAACTATAGGGACAAACCTTCTCAGTTGCTGGCCATTTTCTTTGGACAGGATTCTTCCTAAGTTTAGCTTGCCTCCCACCATATTGTTTCTTTAAGAAAGCAATTAAAACCTGGCTTTTCCAAAGAGCCTCAGAATAGACTGGCGATAAAAGAGATTGGATCTCAGAGCTGTTCCTAAAGGGAAAGTTGCTCTGCTCTGTTACAATGGTTTTCCATTTTAATGTTGCTTATTCATTTTATTTTATTTGTTTTGTTCTGTTTTTATGCATTTTGAGCCTTCCTCAATTGAGCAGTTTATCCACTATATTCCAAGTTCAAAATGTGTTCATTTACAAAGGCCAAAATAATATATACTATGGGAAAGCAAGCAAGCCAGCCAGCCGGCCCGCCCATATTTAAGGTCACAGAGTCAAGCAGAAGGAGGTGATCAAAACAGAGAAATTCATACTTTCTTATGAATAGCAAAGTGGCAGCGAACGCATCTTTATTTTTGAGGCCCTCAGCAGGTGAAAGTAGCTTGTGGATAGTCATGGAAGTGCAATAGAATAAGCAAAATCCTGCCACTCACCACCTCAAACTAATACAAGCAGTAAAAAGTATGGCCACATAGATAACGCCCTACCAATGGCATCATGGTCTTAAAAATCAATAATATCCCATCAATGGCTTCATGTTCTTGAAAATGTTAAAATGGTATTGACAGATTTGAGATTAAAGTTGAAAGAACCAAAAACTGTATTTAGTGTATTGGACTCCCCAAAGAATGTACTCAAAAAGATGAACATCATATTTCCTATATTGGAGGTATGAAAAGATTGAGGGTTCATTGACCAGTATGATATGGTCCTATAATCCTAATCACTTTTTGGGATAGCATTTTCATGGATATAAGTAGATTTATGGGAAAACCTTTACATGTTAAAGAAGTTCATGTCATGTTGAATTATATACAGTACCAAAGCTTTAGAATTTGACTGTCTCTCAGAAATTATGGGTGTTTCATGCTATGGTATTGTATGGTATTCATAAGTAAACCAGTGACTATAAGCTTAAAATAGAAGGTAAGGGTTTTTTAGTTTGGGATTTTTATCTTTACGTTTCTGGGTTTTATCATTTTCTTAACTTTAGGGATTTTTTCATTTAATGTTGTTATTTTAGTGTATTTTGGTAATATTTTATATTCTTCTAAAATAAAGATTAATTTAATATTTTTAAATGTTAGCAAAATCTGAAATTCCACAATTAAAAAAATATTGAAAAGTGTTTTGGAAGACTTTAAATCTATAGTTCATTTTTATAGAGATTTTAAGAGATTTAATAAGACACTCTTATTCTTTAGAATATTGAGTTGGAACATCCTCACTCAAGAAATCAATGGCCTAAAGGTACATGGAATATTCTTCCTATTTTCTTGATATGAGACTAATTCAACAAAAGATTCTTTTTCATGTTTACTGGACACTTCAGTGGATTTTTGGAAAAGTTGGAAGTCAACTTCTGTGTGCTGCAGATGTAGCTTCTTGGAGGGGAGTTTGACCTATACTTTATGACTGGAGCTTTGGTTTAACGTTCTTAATATTGCTAATATGCTTTTGGGAACAGAAATAAAGTTAAGAGATGTCTAATAAAAAGTACTGCCCTATGAAATCCTTTGTGGCTGAAGCAGTAGGAAACATCCAATATACCCAGCACTGACAGAATAAACAACTTGTAGAACCCAGCTCTCCTCCTCAACCTCAATTGGCCTTCTGTGTCCTGGAGGACTCCTGCTAACTCTAGAATACAAAAAAGGCCACAGGAATATTTCCATCACCGCACATATCCTCAGTCTTCAGGGAAACAGGATCACCAGGATGAGGGAGGAGACTGTAATGAAAGCAGAATCGGCCTCCGCTTCATCCGAGGGCCAGATACACCCAACAAGGGGCAGAGCCGGCTGTTTTCCCAAAGCCCACCCATCCAATTGTGTCTCCAAGGACAGCACTGCCAACCCAGGATTTCTATCCTTAGGTTCCAAACTGCATCATGGCTCTTCCAAACTCCAACCACTACGAATATGGCCGAGCATTATCTTTCTTGCCTGCTAGAGGTTCGGCAGCAATTCAGGAAGGGCTTTTCTCTGCCCACCTGCACATGGCAAGCACTGAGGCTGGGATCTTTTGCAACCACAGCAGGTTGGCCGTTCAACTAAGTCCCTTGCTCTTCCAAGGACTTTTGCAACAGCGAACCCACAGGAGTGTTTCAATAGAAGGAAGATTGCCTTATAAAAGACCAGTAAAAGTAACGCCTAAGAATAGTGGCAATATTTCACTGAGTCAGGGTGATGCAATTATTATCACCCTATAAATAGAGAGCTGTGTCCCATCCCAGAAGCACGATTCGGTCCTGAACCAATCCCAACATGAAGATCCTTTATCTGCTCTTCGCATTCCTTGTCCTTGCAGTCCTGTCTGAACCAGGTAAGAAACTAAATTACTGATAATTTAGAAAAGACTGATAACGCACTCCTTTCTAAACAAGTATGATCATCTTTGAAAGCAGGATCATCTTCTACATCTTTGTCAGGTCTACTATTCAATCCAGGGCCAGAATTTGTCACAAGTTTAAGGAATGGACTTCTGGAATTAGAGCTTTGTTTTCTTCACTAAAAAAATATCTCAATCATTGACACCTTTTAGTTTTGCCTTAAAGAAATAGCTTTGAGCAGTGTGGACTATTGACAATGTGAGCCTCCAAACATACTGAACTGTACTGGGGTTTGTGTTGTTGTAGGTTTCCTTGGTTGGTTGGTTGGTTGGCTGTAGGGTTTAGGGCTGGTTTTGGTTCAGCAAATTCTCACCAAATTATGTTCTATTTGAATAAAGAGGCAAGATAGTAATCATCTAGTGAATGTATTTGAACTTAGCATGGGAAAAAGAGATGAAATGGGGCATTCCCTAGACTTGCAGCAAAATATCTAGAGGCAGAGAAATTATCTTCTTTCCACCTATCTAATAATAGAGGAAGCAAAACTGCACATACTCCCCCAAGAAAACCTTGACTCTTGGGGATTATGTGAACAACCCAACATAGTTCTCTTTCAGAGCAGTGCAGAAGTGGTGTGTCCTTGCCATATTCTCAAAAGCTTTTTTGAATGCTGGGATATCCTGAGGGCCCCTCATACCAGTCATAACTGCGTCTCACATGTGCAACTTTTCAAGAGCAAAGAAGAGCAGTGATGGAATTTTTTTCTCCATTAAGAAAAGAGGGAGAAATCCGGAGGAAAACCAGGTCCTGAAGTTCAAAGGAAATTAACCATTCTCACCGAAGGATTCTCCATCCAAAACACCCACCAGAACCAGCCATTGTAGCTCAGGATTCTTTCCCAGCAAGCAAGGATCCATGGCAATAGGGGGGAGAGAGGGATCATAGCACGGTCTTCTCTGGTGTGAACCAGATTCTTTCCTCCCAACTGCCGTAATAGGTACATGCATGCCAGCCAATCCCACTCTGGGCCAGGCTTCAGACTTGGCTTCATATGTGATTTATTTGGGCTGCTGCAGCAGAATGACCAGCAGAAACGGATTCCTCTGGTCAGACTGAACTGCCTGAAGCCCTAGGAATTCTGCAATTCTGCAGAAGCAGGTGGTGTCTTGGAAGGAGAAATGTATCTAAATATCAAGGTATCTTTACTCATCATACACCTTTCTCCTCTTTTTCTTTTCACAGGGAATGCCCAACAACGATGTGGTCATCATAATGTAGGAATTTGCCAATACGTTTGTCATCCTCCCTCCAATGAGTTTTGGCCAAACAACTGTAGCAAGGGAATGAGGTGCTGTATAAGGTAAGAAAACTCTCCCCTAATTGAGATGCCACAGATGTAGATTGGGAAACATTGCAAGGCATTGAAGAGGAAGAGGTGTTTCAAGGGCAGAAAGGAGGGCAGGAGAGATTGAGTTTTGGGGTTCAGATGGCAGAAGAGACCTTAAACCCACTTTGATCAACCTATTCTTTTATTTCATTTCTATAGCAGGCAGTATCCTGGAAAATAATGCCATCTCTGTCTACCGCCTTGGATATCTTCAAATCTGGCCAAAGACTTGACATCACTGCCTGCTATTGCTTTGCCTTCCTTTATATAAATCAAAATTGCTATCTATCAGACTGTAAAAAATGTATGCATTGAAGTAAAACTTGGCAGATTTTCTTTGAAATAAAGCTAAATGAGCATCGCAGTTCTTGTGCGACTTCTTTAAGAAGGACTAAGGGCAGCATGTTCATGTGGCTGCATGAATGTGTGAATGCGTGGGTGTGTGCATATCTGGTTGCTTACATTTTGGTGTGGAAGGCATTTCATGCTCTTCAACCACACACTGTGCCATAAAGTCACACAGAAACAGTCTCGTTCTTTCCCGTCTGTTTATTTATTGAAGTTGCTATTTTGCCATTGAGGTCTTCCAGCTGATGTGGTTGCTTGGGGAGAAGTAGTACAAAGCAGAACTTCAAATATCAGCTAAGACCCTTCAGTGGACCATAAAGCATGTCTCAAGTTGATTTTTTTCAAGCTAAAGGACATGGGATACTACTTAAAAGAAGAACATCTTTGACCACTTAATATCAGCATAGGACCCAGGCTTGTTTCCCAGGAAAAGGCTCGGCAGAAGTCAGGTTTGGGAGGATGAGGTCATAAACAGTATCTCTCTCTCTCTCTCCCTCCCTCCCTCCCTCTCTCCTCTCTCCTCTCTCCTCTCTCTCTCCTCCAACTGAGGGTATAAAATAGAGATCTCAGATTCTTTGCAGAAGCCCTTCCAGTAGCAGATTCGTACACTCAGTTTTCCTGGGGCAAATGAGCATGAAGCATGAGCATAAGCCTTGAGGGTGACACGGTTCAAGTCCCTTCTGGATTCTCCAGGACTAATCAGTTAGTTAAGGCAGGCTAACATTGCATTACAAGAGTGGCTGCAGCATCATGCCTGGCTTTTGCCCTGCAGTGTTACAATTCCTGCAATTTCTTGAGACCCTTTAATTCTTATCCTTCATTCAAGTTGTTCAAACTTTGTTTTATGACTATGAGTTTGTGTAGGATTGTTGACAAGTTCCTAGTGAAGTAGCAATGCCTGGGATTACCTCTTTAACAGCCACTATTATTTCCTTTTCTCTCTCTCTCTCTCCTTTCCTCTTTCAGCTCCTGTCTACTTCCTCAGCTTTTATGTACCAGCAGTTTTACTGAATGAGCACCCTTTCTGAAAGGATTTCAACCTTAGCACATAGAGCTCCCCAATTGGTTAAGCAACCAAACCAAGCAGAAGTCAACAGAGGAGGTCACCACTTAATTTGCTCCTGTGTAATTCAGCACCAAAAAGGTTGTTTCTGGGAAACGTGGCTGGTGGCAGCCTCTCCCCAGGAATTGTCAAAGAGCTGAGAGAAGCCCCCATGGTATTTGGAGGGGATGACCAACCTGATTGCAAATGTAAGAGCGACTCTGTGCCACTTCTTATAAATTTCTACCCCCATCAACTGAGCCAGCACACAAAACTGAGGGACAGGGCAAGTTGCTGGATTCTTGTACAGTTCAGTCCAAACACAGGCACTTAATGGTCCATTAAACACGGGCTTTCAAAGATCAATATTACTTTTGAAACTCAACATACTTTTGGTATCACATGCTAGGTGGAATATTGGTCTAGGTCATGCGCTGAGTGATGGACCAAGTGCTACCTCTTATATCAACCTGAGTTTGAGAAGGATATAGCAAATAAATATGAATGGAAAATCTTGAGGTGCAATGCATCTCCTGCAAGAGACGTGACACATGTGCAAATCTAGAGTTTCAAAAAACCATGTGTGCCACCGCATTTTAAACCAACTGAAGCTTCCAGATACTTTTATTTAATTTAATTCATTTAATTTATTATTTTATTTATTTTCTATCCTGCCTTTATTATTTTTATAAATAACTCAAGGTGGTGAACATACCTAATACTCCTTCCTCCTCCTATTTTCCCCACAACAACAACCCTGTGAGGTGAGTTGGGCGGAGAGAGAGTGACTGGCCCAAGGTTACCCAGCTGGCTTTCATGCCTAAGGTGGGACTAGAACTCTCTGTCTCCTGGTTTCTAGCCCGTTGCCTTAACCACTAGACCAAACTGGCTCAAGGGCAGCCCAATGTAGAGTGCGTTACAGTAGTCAAGACGGGAGGTGACTAGGCCGTGGGTGACTGTGAGCAGGACCTGTTGGTCCAGGAAAGGGCGTAACTGGTGCACAACCCGTAGTTACGCAAACACCCTCCTGGCCATGACTGCCACCTGCTCCTTGAGCAGGAGTCGTAGTCCAGGAGAACCCCCAAATTACACACCGGGTCCGTCTAGGGCAGCACAACCCCATCCAAGACCTTAAATGCAATTCTCCATGAACCAAGGATCCCCAAACCCAGAGCCATTCCATCTTGCCAGGGTTCAGTTTCAACCCATTGCTCCCCATCCAGACCTTAACAGCCTTCAGGCACTGCGAGAGGGAGGTCACAGCATCGCTTAGCTCCCCATGGGCTGAGATATACAGTTGAGTATCATCAACATACTGATGCTATCTCACCCCATGGTGATAGATGATCTCACCCAGCAGCTTCATGTAGATGTTAAACAGAAGCAGAGAAAATATGTCGATGAAGGTTCTCAGTCATCCAGGTGGAACAGTCTGTGGCTTCCCTTACTAACTTTACTCAGACTGAAGAAGCTCCTTGGATAAGGAGTGAAACGTTTCTACTGAGAAAATAGAAATCCAGTTGACATGATTCAAGCCACAAAGAAGCAGAGAAAGTACTGAACCCTGCGGAACCCCCCAAAGCAGGGATTGAGGGCCAGACCTCTTGCTCCCTATCAATACTGACTGGGAACAGCCACAGAGGAAGGAAGTGGACCAGGACAACACAGTGCCCCCCACTCCCAACCCCCAAAGCTTCTCCATAAGGATACCATGGTCAATGGTATTGAAGGCCACCAAAAGGCCACGTATAGCGAGAATGGACGCACTACCTCCATCCCACTCCCGCCAGAGATCATAGAAAAGTACGACCATGCTGTTTCCATGCCCCAATCACTTCACTTCACTTCACTTCACTTCACTTCACTTCACTTCACTTCACTTCACTTTACTTTACTTTACTTTACTTTACTTTTTTTCTGTGTTTCTTTCCTTTGTTTTCCTATTTCCCCACTTTCTCCTTCTAAGCCCTGATTTCTCCAAATAAATTCAATGCAATTAATGTGGCAAGGCCTAGTTACCTACTAATTGCTTGCATAAGACCTTGGGTTTCAGCAGATGTTCAGAGATCATTAGGAGGAAAAGGGTCGGAAAGAGGTCATCTGGGCCTCTACATGGATGTTGTTGGGTCCTCCTCGCTTCTCTGTTCTGCCTTGAGCAAATGAAAGCCAGCCCTTCTGGGGATATTGACTGTTGCCTTGTCCAGTTAAATGAAATGCTCCTTTTCTGGTGTCCTAGGTCTAGCTACCAAATCAGAACCGTATCTCATAATTGAACTCACCTCCTTAAGGATCTCAAAAGGCCTATGATCCAACAAAGAAGTTGATCTCTATTTTTCACAGAGAGTCCTTAACCTCCAAGTGTCACATTAGGCTTTTTTTCCTGTGAAATATTGGCGCGTAAGTCCTTTTAGTACTTATATGAACACTGTGTGGGCTAAATATAAAGCCCCAAACTCTTCCATATCTTCAACTTTTGCTGGTTAAGGTCCTAGGGTGCGCCATAATCTACTGCATGAGACATTGAGGATTTCAAACAGATTCTTGAGACTCTTTAATTCTTATCCTTCATTCAAGTTGTTCAAACTTTGTTTTATGACTTTGAGTTTGTGTTGGATTGTTGACAAGTCCCTAGTGAAGTAGCAATGCCTGGGATTACCTCTTTAACAGCCTATATTTGAGCCTGAATGTGCAGGGGTTCCCTGAGGCCTGAAAAATATTTTGAGGGTTCTTCCAAGGTCAAAAAGTTGAGAAAGACTGCTTGATGTTTAGATAACTTAAACCTTTAAATATTAAAATGAAGAAATGTATGTCAGTATTAACTATGATTTCTAAAACATTAATGATGATAATCATAAGGTTGTTTAAATTTTACATCAAAAGCTCAATATGGCATTGATCAACAACTGCAAAATATGTTAAATTATTTGTTTTATAATAAAAATAACTATCTTAAGATTAACACTTGATACTAAGGATTTCACTGTATTGTTACTTATAGTATTGTTGTTTATGCATATAAAGAAAAGAAAAGAAAAGAAAAGAAAAGAAAAGAAAAGAAAAGAAAAGAAAAGAAAAGAAAAGAAAAGAAAAGAAAAGAAACAACAAAAAATTTCAAATAACTATTTGGTTTCTCACTTACCCCTTCTTATGACTCTCCCAACTTGTGCTGTTTCTAAGCATTTAGGAACATTTTACCACATGTGGTAGACATGTAAAAAAAACTCAAATGTACGGGAAAGATATACATAGTACAATGCAGAAAATTTTGGAAATTAAATTTGAAATGAAATCACACCTTTTTTGACTAGATATAATCCCAGAATATAGCAAGAAGAAATACCATAATTTACTGAGATACATGCTCACAGTAGCCAGAATAAATTTTGCCCAACATTGGAAGAAAGATACAATTCCAATGATATCTGAATGGGAAATTAAAATATGCAGCAATTGCAAAATTAACAGCATGTATTCAGCATATATTAAACAGAAGTTTATCAAAATTCAAGGAAGAATGGTCTCATACATATAATATAAGCTGCTCAAAAAAATAAAGGGAACACTGAAATAAGACATCTTAGATCTGAATGAATGAAATATTCGTATTAATTACTTTGTTCATTACATAGTTGAATGTGCTGACAACAAAATCACACAAAAAGCAATGGAAATCAAATGTAAGCAACCCCTGGAGGTCTGGATGTGGAGTTACACTCAAAAATTAAAGTGGAAAAGAACACTACAGGCTGATCCAACGTTGATGTAATGTCCTTAAAACAAGTCAAAATGAGGCTCAGTAGTGTGTGTGGCCTCCACGTGCCTGTATGACCTCCCTACAATGCCTGGGCATGCTCCTGATGAGGTGGCGGATGGTCTCCTGAGGGATCTCCTCCCACACCTGGACTAAAGCATCCCCCAACTCCTGGAAAGTCTGTGGTGCAACGTGGCGTTGGTGGATGGAGCGAGACATGATGTCCCAGATGTGCTCAATTGGATTCAGGTCTGGGGAACGGGCGGGCCAGTCTATAGCATCAATGCCTTCGTCTTGCAGGAACTGCTGGCACACTCCAGCCACATGAGGTCTAGCATTGTCTTGCATTAGGAGGAACCCAGGGCCAACCGCACCAGCATATGGTCTCACAAGGGGTCTGAGGATCTCATCTCGGTACCTAATGGCAGTCAGGCTACCTCTGGCGAGAACATGGAGGGCTGTGCGGCCCCCTAAAGAAATGCCACCCCACACCATTACTGACCCACTGCCAAACTGGTCATGCTGGAGGATGTTGCAGGCAGCAGAACGTTCTCCACAGTGTCTCCAGACCCTGTCACTTCTGTCACATGTGCTCAGTGTGAACCTGCTTTCATCTGTGAAGAGCACAGGGCGCCAGTGGCGAAGTTGCCAATCTTGTGTTCTCTGGCAAATGCCAAACGTCCTGCACGGTGTTGGGCTGTAAGCACAACCCCCACCTGTGGACGTCGGGCCCTCATACCAACCTCATGGAGTCTGTTTCTGACCGTTTGAGCAGCCACACGCACATTTGTGGCCCACTGGAGGTCATTTTGCAGGGCTCTGGCAGTGCTCCTCCTGTCCCTTCTTGCACAAAGGCGGAGGTAGCGGTCCTGCTGCTGGGTTGTTGCCCTCCTACGGCCTCCTCCACATCTCCTGATGTACTGACCTGTCTCCTGGTAGCGCCTCCATGCTCTGGACACTACGCTGACAGACACAGCAAACCTTCTTGCCACAGCTCGTATTGATGTGCCATCCTGGATGAGCTGCACTACCTGAGCCACTTGTGTGGGTTGTAGACTCCGTCTCATGCTACCACTAGAGTGGAAGCACCGCCAGCATTCAAAAGTGACCAAACCATCAGCCAGAAAGCATAGGAACTGAGAAGTGGTCTGTGGTCACCACCTGCAGATCCACTCCTTTATTGGGGATGTCTTGCTAACTGCCTATGCTTTCCGCCTGTTGTCTATTCCATGTGCACAACAGCATGTGAAATTGATTGTCAATCAGTGTTGCTACCTAAGTGGACAGTTTGATTTCACAGAAGTGTGATTGACTTGGACTTACATTGTGTTGTTTCAGTGTTCCCTTTATTTTTTTGAGCAGTGTATTTTGCAGCATGGCTGTATAAACACTTCAGTAAGGTTTCTAAGGGGGTATTTTATTTATTTAATTATGCATGTATGTATTTATTTATTTGTATTAAATGTCTATAGCCACTCATCTCACAAGTGTTACTCTGGGCAGCTTAATTAAAAACAACAACAAATCAGTAAAAAATAAATAAACACAACAACATACAACTATCCTAAAACCACAATTAAAAATTCAATAAAACATTATTATTAACCTGAGGATATTACATGTTAATTTAGCTCCAGGGTCACTCCAGGCTTGGCTGCCAGCTCGACCAGTCAGATTTCTCAGAGAAGCTGAGAACTGACTGAATTTCCCTTGCTTGCAGTGGATTGCAGAAGTTGTGGACCACTGAAGTTTTTTTTCCCCTGGAGAGGGGGAGACCAGAAGATTACTCGTGGGGCCATTGGGATTGCCTACCCTTGTTTTTTCTGTAGTTTTCCACCGCGGAAAGAACAGGGTAAGTGCAAGGCAATGGCCGAGATATATCAGGCTCTCGCAGGGGAAACAAGTCTCTTTGAAGAGACACAAGAGCGTCCAGCCGCTTTTAGATCACTTTAGGAATGTTTTTTTTAGATTAAAATATTTTTGAAATCTAAGATCTATCTTTTGGACTTTGTTGAAAATGTTGGCTAACTTTGTGCTTTCTTTGCTATAACTGATTCTGGTGGAAGTTTGATGGACTCTATATTTGCAACATAATGAAACGTCTGCATTTTTTTTTACTTCTCTTTTGTATTAGAGGGACTTAAGAGACTCTGTTTGTAATTCTTCGCTTGATAAACTAAATGACTATTCATTTTTTGAGAAACTCTTTGTTTGGATTAAGCAGCTTGCAGCTTGAAGAACGAAAGCTCGCAGTTTGAAGAATAAAAACACAGGGTAACGTGTTTTTTTTCCTTGTCTTCTTTTTCTACATCCTCCCTGGTTGGATTTTGTTTCATTTGGAATATATTTTTTATTTCTCCTTCTATAAACTGTTTAAAATATTATTCTCTCCTGTATTTTGGATTATTGGAACTTTCTTTTTTCTTTTGACTTTAAAAAAAACAACAACAACAACAACAACGACGTTCTGCTTAATAGATTCTGCTGGTAGTATTCCATGGACAGATTACATGACTATTGTTTTGACTAGAAGGGTTGTTGTTTTAATTTGAAGGACACAGGAAAGATGGCTTTCCAACTTGTACCTGAGGAGTTCAGAAGAGAGATTACTGAGGCTCTTTCAAATATTCAAAGGTCGTTGGAATTACTGTTCGTAACTCTGCAAAACAGAGAGAAAGAACAGAGAACAGAAACGGAGACAGAAAGGAAAAATGTTTTTCAAGTGGAGGAGAAACAGAAGGAGGAAATTTTGAGTATATTAGTTCAGAAGAACATTCTGAAGGCTTTACACTACAATCTTGGTATAGATATGTTGTGGCAGTGGAGACAGAGTGAAAATATGGGTGCACAGTTGGATGGATGTTGTGAAATATGTGGAAAGGGAGAGAAGGTTGCTCTGATATTCTATATGAGATATAGAAAAGAGCAGGCTGTATATTGCGAATCTCCCACAATGTATTGTGATTTTGGCATAACCTAAACAGAAGATATGAGAAACTGTATGGATATAAAGGTTAATGAAAATATGGACTTGAATTGTTATGAGAAATTGTATGGATATATAAAAAGTGATATTCTAAATGTAAGATGCTAAATACAAACACAAGTTGATATTATAGAATATTGTTTTCCTTAGATATATATTTATGAGAAGATAATGATATGATGGAATTAGAATGATGGTTACTACAGGATGATATATATAAATATGTATTGTATGAATATTATAAGAATTGATATATTAGCTATTAGGTTAAGTGATATGATAGATTATGCACTTAGTTTAAATGGACATTACTACAAGGAATGGAAATTACAGATGGATAATTGAGATTCAAGAATTCCTTTTTTATGGAGATATATATATATATTAGAATTAAATTATAGAAATATATATGTATGAACACTATAAGAATTGCTAAATTATGTATTAAGTTACATAACATGTTAGGTTATGAGTCATAATATGAATAGAATATATTGTAGTTTATTAGAAGTAAATAAGGCTTTTATTTGTTATACTAATTGGTCTTTATTGAAGATATAAATATGTAGTAATGAACATTCAACATTTAACTACTACTTCAAGGAGTGGAAGCCAAAGATGGATTATTGGGAGACAGTAAGATGAAGGTTAGAAGATTGGATTAAAGAAATCAAAAGGCATATGACAAAGAAAAGTTCCTGTATACTGTATGAAGGACTAACATTTAAAATCAATTGTTGTACTTTAAGTTCAAAGATAGATTGCAGGACATCTATTTTCTATATTTTCTTTGCTTATTATTTCTTGACTTCACTTTTTCTTTATCTTTTTCTTATTTTGTATTTCTGTTTCTATTTCTTTTTTCTACTTTAACTTTTATTATGTATTGTAAAACTTAATAAAATTTAATAAAAAAAAAAATTTAGCTCCAGGGTAGTCACCTCTATAATCACATACAGTACAGACTTAAAGAAGCAGAACCTCTTATACAAATTAAGGAACTACAGGTGCATTCACATACTTCAAGAAGATAGTTCAGTTCCAGCCCTCTTGATTTAATGCCATTGTCCTTCCTATTTAGCAGTGCCTTAATCGGCTTTTCCTGTTCTTGTCACCTGAGAGCAATAGGAAACAGCAGGAGACAACCCACAGCTAGATACACACAGCAGTATGATAGCATGCCTAGCCCATCATCCACTCTGTGGGTAGGCTAACAGGTAGAGATGGGGGCCTGTATCAGTTACCCTGAAAATCCTACACCATGTTGGACTCATTTGCTCATTCATTGGCACACTAATGGCCCAAATGCTTCTATATCTGATGATTCTTACAAGCACCTCTCCATACTGCAGCAGTATCTGGGGATGGAGGGCTCAAGCTAGGCATGATGATGGACACAACGTCATGATGCAAGCCCCTTCTTCTGACACCACCCCCTCCTTAGGGATGACACTGCCATTCTTAAATACTTCATATAAGTGGGACCTTCTGCTCTGCAGTGGGATGTGGGAACGACCTTGGGAGACAGGGCAACAAGATGCAACCAAGGGAACAGTCTGATAAAAGGCAGCTTAGCCCACAGCAGGAATGTGAGAAGTGCAAGAGGCTCAGAAGAGACCTTCCCTAGTTTTGGGGCTCTAAAAAAGACGAGGGGAGAGAAGGACTTTCACGCTTAAGATTCTGTTAATATATTTATTTATTTATTTATTTATTTATTTATTTATTTATTTATTTTTCGAACTTATATCACTGCCCATCTCCCCCCACAAGGGGACTCTGGGCGGTTATATAACCTTATAATAAAGTAGAATTAGCTCATCTGGTCATGTTTCCTGCCTGGTCTACCTCGTAAGGCTTGTACAGGAATCAGGAATAGGTGTAGCCAAACTGCAGAAAGATTCGGCATTCATGGGTGCTAAAGGGCACACCTTTAAATGTTTAATGCAGAGCTTTCCAAACTTTTCATGTTGGTGACACACTTTTTAGACATGCATCATTTCGCGACACAGTAATTCAGTTTTACTAGCAAACCGGAGGTTAAAGTAACCCCTTATAAGAGATACGGATGCATACATAAATTGTAATAGCGAAATGTATGGGGACACATACATCCCCTTCATGGATCACTGCCTTGTCGTGGTGAAGGGGCTTGCGTAACTCAATGAAGTCAGGTCAAGAAGAACAGGTCATGATGGAGAGTTCTGACAAAACGTGGTCCAAAAATGGAGGAGGGAATGGCAAACCACTCCAGTATCCTTGCCAAGAAAACCCATGGACAGTATCAAAAGGCTAAAAGATATGACGCCGGAAGATGAGCCCCTCAGGTCGGAAGGTGTCCAAAATGCTACTGGGGAAGAGCGGAGGGCAATTCCGAGTAGCTCCAGAAAGAGTGAAGCGGCTGGGCCAAAGCCGAAAGGACGCTCAGTTGTGGATGTGTCTGGAGGTGGAAGGAAAGTCCGATGCTGTAAAGAACAATATTGCATAGGAACCTGGAATGTAAGATCGATGAATCAAGGTAAGCTGGATGTGGTCAAACATGAGATGACAAGATTGAACATCGACATCTTGGGAATCAGCGAACTAAAATGGACAGGAATGGGCGAATTTAATTCAGGAGACCATTATATATACTACTGTGGGCAAGAATCCCTTAGAAGAAATGGAGTAGCTCTCATAGTCAATAAAAGAGTGGGAAAGGCAGTACTGGGGTACAACCTGAAAAACGACAGAATGCTTTCAGTTTGAATCCAAGGCAAACCATTCAACATCACAGTGATCCAAGTCTATGCCCCAACCACTGATGCCGAAGAAGCTGAAGTTGACCGGTTCTATGGAGACCTACAACACCTTCTAGAACTAACACCAAAAAAAGATGTCCTTTTCATCATAGGGGACTGGAATGCTAAAGTAGGAAGTCAAAAAATAACTGGAATAACAGGCAAGTTCAGCCTCGGAGTACAAAATGAAGCAGGGCAAAGGCTAATAGAGTTTTGTCAAGAGAACACGCTGGTCATAGCAAACACTCTTTTCCAACAACACAAGAGACGACTCTACACATGGACATCACCAGATGGTCAATACCGAAATCAGATTGATTATATACTTTGCAGCCAAAGATGGAGAAGCTCTATACAATCAGCAAAAACAAGACCTGGAGCTGACTGTGGCTCAGATCATGAGCTTCTTATCGCAAAATTTAGGCTTAAATTGAAGAACGTAGAGAAAACCACTAGACCAATCAGGTATGACCTAAATCAAGGGTCGGAAATGGCGGCTCGCGAGCCAAATGCGGCTCTTTGGCCCCTTGAGTGTGGCTCTTCCGCAGGCAGGCGTGGCGGGCGTGGCGCGGCAGCGAGTGTGGCGGGGCAGGCGCGGCAGCGGGCATGGTGTGCGTTGCTGTGGGCATACCCCTGGCAACCTGGCAGCCGTCTCCGGCAGCCATCTTGACGACGGGCAGGGCTTTCCAAACTGTGTGTCGCGTGACAAGCTGGAAGCGCTGAAGGGAGTGGAAATTCTCCGCGCCAATCAGCTGTGCGTCGGGAAGCCCGGCAGCCTGCCCGCGCGATTTTTGCCTCCCTGCCGGAACCGAGGGCATTTTCGGGGTCCCCGGAGCCTGCCCTTTCGAAGGGGCAGCACTGCAGCTCGGGCAGCAGTGCCCCTTCAAAAGCGCAGGCTCCGGGGACCCCGAAAATGCCCTCGGTTCCGGCAGGGAGGCAGAAACCTCCCCTCTCCACATGCACACGCTGCCCTGGGGTGGCAATTCTCCCCGCAGAACAGCTGAGGCAGCTTGCGCGCAGCCTCCCTGCCTAAACTGAGGGCATTTTCGGGGTCCCCGGAGCCTGCCCTTTCGAAGGGGCAGCACTGCAGCTCGGGCAGCAGTGCCCCTTCGAAAGGGCAGGCTCCGGGGACCCCGAAAATGCCCTCGGTTCCGGCAGGGAGGCAGAAACCTCCCCTCTCCACATGCACACGCTGCCCTGGGGTGGCAATTCTCCCCGCAGAACAGCTGAGGCAGCTTGGCGCAGCCTCCCTGCCTAAACTGAGGGCATTTTCGGGGTCCCCGGAGCCTGCCCTTTCGAAGGGGCAGCACTGCAGCTCGGGCAGCAGTGCCCCTTCAAAAGGGCAGGCTCCGGGGACCCCGAAAATGCCCTCGGTTCCGGCAGGGAGGCAGAAACCTCCCCTCTCCACATGCACACGCTGCCCTGGGGTGGAAATTCTCCCTGCAGAACAGCTGAGGCAGCTTGGCACAGCCTCCCTGCCTAAACTGAGGGCATTTTCGGGGTCCCCGGAGCCTGCCCTTTCGAAGGGGCAGCCGTTGCCGCCGCAGCGACAACCTGGAAGCGCCGCCGCCAAAGCAGTCGAGCCTCTCTTTCCCTTCTTCTTCCAAACCTCCCCCGCCCCCTTCCACGCGATTGGCTCCCGCCCGCAAACCCCGCCCCCTTCCACGCGATTGGCTCCCACCCGCAAACCCCGCCCCCTTCCACACGATTGGCCCGCGCCCGCAAACCCCGCCCCCTGGCTCTCGAGCACTTCAAAATGTGCACGAGCATGTCAAAATGGCTCCTGGCAAAAAAAGTTTGCCGACCCCTGACCTAAATCATATCCCTTATGAATATACAGTAGAGATGAGGAATAGATTTAAAGGATTAGATCTGGTAGACAGAGTGCCTGAAGAACTATGGATGGAGGTTCGTAACATTGTACAGGAGGCAGCAACTAAAACCATCCCAAAGAAAAAGAAATGCAAGAAAGCAAAGTGGCTGTCTGATGAGGCTTTACAAATAGCTGAGGAAAGAAGGGAAGCAAAAGGCAAGGGAGAAAGGGAAAGATATAACCAACTGAATGCAGATTTCCAGAGAATAGCAAGGAGAGATAAGAAGGCCTTCTTAAATGAACAATGCAAAGAAATCGAGGAAAACAATAGAATGGGGAAGACTAGAGATCTCTTCAAGAAAATCGGAGATATCAAGGGAACGTTTTGTGCAAAGATGAGCATGATAAAGGACAAAAAAGGCAGGGACCTAACAGAAGCAGAAGAGATTAAGAAGAGGTGGCAAGAATACACAGAAGAACTATATAAGAAAGATCTTAATATCCCTGATAAATACGATGGTGTGGTCACTGACCTTGAGCCGAACATCCTAGAGAGTGAAGTCAAGTGGGCCTTAGGAAGCATTACTAACAACAAAGCTAGCGGACAAGACAGTATCCCAGCTGAGCTATTTAAAATCCTAAAAGATGATGCTGTTAAAGTGCTGCACTCAATATGCCAACAAATTTGGAAAACTCAACAGTGGCCACAGGATTGGAAAAGGTCAGTTTACGTTCCAATTCCAAAGAAAGGCAATGCCAAAGAATGTTCAAACTACCGTACAATTGCGCTCATTTCACATGCTAGCAAGGTTATGCTCAAAATCCTACAAGCTAGGCTTCAGCAGTATGTGAACCGAGAACTACCAGAAGTGCAAGCTGGGTTTCGAAGAGGCAGAGGAACTAGAGATCAGATTGCCAACATTCGCTGGATCATGGAAAAAGCAAGAGAGTTCCAGAAAAACATCTACTTCTGCTTCATTGACTACGCTAAAGCCTTTGATTGTGTGGATCACAACAAACTGTGGCAAAGTCTTAAAGAGATGGGAGTACCAGACCACCTTACCTGTCTCCTGAGAAACCTGTATGCGGGTCAAGAAGCAACAGTTAGAACCGGACATGGAACAACCGACTGGTTTAAAATTGGGAAAGGGGTATGACAAGGCTGTATATTATCACCCTGCTTATTTAACTTATATGCAGAGTACATCATGAGAAATGCCGGGCTGGATGAATCACAAGCCGGAGTTAAGATTGCCGGGAGAAATATCAACAACCTCAGATATGCAGACGATACCATCCTAATGGCAGAAAGTGAAGAGGAACTAAAGAGCCTCTTGATGAGGGTGAAAGAGGAGAGTGCAAAAGCTGGCTTGAAACTCAACATTAAAAAAACCCAGATCATGGCATCTGGTCCCATCACTTCCTGGCAAATAGAAGGGGAAGAAATGGAAGCAGTGACAGATTTTATTTTCTTGGGCTCCAAGATCACCTCAGACGGTGACTGCAGCCATGAAATTAAAAGACGCTTGCTCCTTGGGAGGAAAGCTATGGTAAACCTAGACAGCATATTAAAAAGCAGAGACATCACCTTGCCGACAAAGGTCCGTATAGTTAAAGCTATGGTTTTTCCAGTAGTAATGTATGGCTGTGAGAGTTGGACCATAAGGAAGGCTGAGCGCCGAAGAATTGATGCTTTCGAACTGTGGTGCTGGAGAAGACTCTTGAGAGTCCCTTGGACTGCAAGGAGGTCAAATCAGTCAATCCTAAAGGAAATCAACCCTGACTGCTCATTGGAAGGACAGATGCTGAAGCTGAAGCTCAAATACTTTGGCCACCTAATGCGAAGAGAGGACTCACTGGAAAAGACCCTGATGCTGGGAAAGACTGAAGGCAAAAGGAGAAGGGGACGGCAGAGGATGAGATGGTTAGATAGCATCACCGATGTAATGAACATGAATTTGAGTAAACTCCGAGAGACAGTGGAGGACAGGAAGGCCTGGCGTGCTATGGTCCATGAGGTCACGAAGAGTCGGACACGACTAAACGACTGAACAACAACAACAATGGGGACACAACATATCTCATGAAAACCTTTCATTTCTATTTTTAAAATATATGATTTGTAAGATAATATCATACATTTCCAAGATTGTTGTCACTGATGAGTAACAATATATAAATATGTGCAAGAATTAAAAAAAATGAATAACACCAATAACTACGTACCATTTTAATGAGATGTATGAGGTTGATGGGATGAACACAGCTTTTGAATATTTGGTGGAATATTAGATAAAGACAAACATTTTTAAACTTCCATGTTTCAGTGTCTTTAAGTTTGTCACCATTGAAAAGGATACTTCACAAATGTATGTAGTAGAAAACGGCAGAAGAATTTTTAACGCATGTTTACCTATGTTTGGATGCATTTTTGAAACGCAAATCCAAAAGCTGTCTAAGTCACCCTCTTCATACATCATTAACAGACTTCGATCATTTTTTATTTCAGCTAATTCTTCTTCTTCACTAAGTGAAAAGTTCCTCATTGCAGTTGAACGAAATGGATTTCTGATCCAATCATAGTCTTGGACTTCAACATTTGGGAAGTAATGATGAACTTTCTCTCCGAGCAATATTAAATGGTCAACAATTAGCGAGCTGATATCACATTTTAGCTCACACTCAGCAGTTTTGGAAAACATTTCAAAATTTCCTTCTTTCACTTTCCTTTTCCAAATTGCTATTTTGTCTCTCATAGCACAAATTTTATCTACCACTGTTAAGATATTTTCTCCTTTTCCTTGCATACTGGTGTTCATTTTATTCAAATGTTCAAATACTGTATGTCAGCAAGATATGCCAATTTTGTGCACCAAAGTTTGTTTTGAATTAGATTGCAGAATTCATTTTGCTGATTTTCCTCAAAAAGTTCAAGCATCATTTCCCTCAATTCGTATACATGACAAAGCACTTGACCTCTTGAGAGCCAACGAATCTCTGTGTGTAGTAGAAGCTTTTTAAACCTTGCCCCCATTTCTTCACAAATATAAGCAAATAATCTTGATTTAGGAGGTCTACTTTTAATGTAATTGACCATTTGAACCACGTTGTCCATAAGTTTTCTTAATTCATTTCCAATGGTTTGCGCAACTAGTGCTTCGCAATGTAAAAAGCAGTGAGTAATTATAATATTTTCATTCTCTTTCTTTGCTAAACCTATAAAACCTTTTGTTGAACCAACCATTGAGGGTGCGCCATCTGTGTATATTCTTACACAGTTTAACTGTTGCAAATTATTTTCCTTCATGAAGTGATCTAAAGTTTTAAATATATCTTCACCTCTAGTTCTCATTGGAAGTCCTAGACCAGGGCTTTCCAAAGTTTTATATAATTATCTATCTTAACCAATTATGCTTAAAAAACAATATAAAATATTACCAGAATAAAAAATATCTTTTAAGTCTTAGAAATTAAAAATAAATCAGATTAACCTCATTATCAGTCCAAATTAAATATTTCCCCTTCTACTACCATTCTAAATACTTCTGTCTATACAATACACATCAAATTATAGGAACAAATAAATTTTCTACCTTTATAATAAACAATCTTAACTCTATTAGATCTCAAAGACAATATAAAACATTATAGAATTTCTGGAAATATCAAGCAAATAATTTATCCCTGATCAAATAGTCCAACTTTATATTCCTTCTTTTTGCTCTTCACAATCTTAACTTTTAAATCATTCCAATGGCATCACAGGATTTGATCTTACATCAATCTCTGGCATTCAAGAGCTGTGTGGAGTTAAGGTAATGGGAAATCAGGAAGAGGAGGCTTGGTGGAAGGATGAGGGGGAAAGGAAGAGCATGAGGGGAAAAACAAGATTGCTCCAAATAATGAGAATGAGAAAAATAGATTGTATCGTGTACCGAAACAACCAGATACAGTACCCGCAATAATATAATCAAGAAGAGCATAGAATATTTAAGACAAAAAGAGGCATAAAATATGCAGGGCAATTTTCATGGAAATCAGAACCTGGCTTTGAGGTAGGTGAAAAGGTTTAAAACAATTAGCTTCCTGGAAAATGAATGGAATTACAAATAAAAGCAAAGAAATGATATGTCAATTGCCATGAATGTTATAAATATTATGTCTAAAAATGATGAAAAGAAATTCATAAATTCTGTGTGAGAACTTAGGTGTTGGCAGGAGGGACAAGTTGGAGTGATGTAAATGATGAAATCAGGTTGAATAGCTAAGAGAAGTGACAGGGAGCAAAATTTGAGAAGTATAGTGTGTGCATCATACCAGGCTGGGGAATATGCAAATCAGAGTTTTGCTCTTCTGCAGGACACTGAGAAATGTGTGAATGAAAGAAAGAAAATCTATTGTAGATATGTTTGTTTGCTTCTCGATTTTCTATGTCGGTAGGATACAAAGACTTTAAAGAAAGCATATGATGCAGTAAGACTTGAATTGCAGAACATTTTCTGTGAACACTGTTGGCTTGATGAATGTGATTAAGAGTATTATATGTTAGAAAAAAGCATGTGTGAGAATATACAGAACATCTAGTGAAAGGTTCAATGATGAGCTGAGAGGAAGGAAAGGACAAGCAACGTCCTATTGATTGTGATGGACAAATGGAGACAGAATGTTTCTGGTCATATTAGCAGACACTTGGTTGGGGATGCGACTATGTGTGCAATTTTGTTTAAAGATATGTTGTTAGCTGAGAACTCAAATAACTTTTAGAATATTTTAAATAGATTGTGTTCCTTCGTTCTCCTTTTCACAGTAATCTACATTCCATCCTCATCTTTCCCCTTGTCAATGTTGGAATTATCAGGGGTCAACTCAGCATTGTCTCTTTTTTTTTTTAATATTAAAAAATAAACTTTATTTACATTTAACATTTAACACAGACATTTACATTTTACATAAAACATATCTCATTTACACTTAGGCATTCCATCAATTGCATATTTTCATAGTCTTATAACTTATAAATTTTTATTTCTAGTCTTTTATATAATCCGATCTTTCAATTCTATTTATCCATTTCTACTTTCTTTTTCCTTCCTACCTTCTTACCTCCCATACTCCTCTCCCACTACTACATATCTCTTAATCCGCAAAATCCCTCCCTTATCTTTTTTATCTATTTTTAGTTCTTTAATTCCTTTCTTTCATTTTTATGTTTCTATATATATATACTTATTCTATTATTCTCTTATGCATTTTTCCTTTCTTAATTTTTAAAGACTTAACCTCTACTACCTACACATACATACTACATATTCAAACACCTTTAAAATTGCTTCCGGCTTTCTTAACTCAGAACATTAAATGTAACTAATTTGTATACATTTTCTCTCTTACTTTCTATATTTCCTTATTTCCCCCCCCCCTTACTATATTTTTATTTATAGTTGTATAATTACATATATATCTATTTAATATTGTATTCCTTTTTAAGATACTCTGTAAAAGGGACCCATATCTCTTTATGCTTCCCTATTTCTTTCCCTTTTATTAGGTTAGTTAATCTGTCTGCTTGCATTAATTCCATTAATTTCATAATCCAGTCTTCTTTTGTTGGTACATTTTCTTCCTTCCATAATTGCGCATATTTTACTCTTGCTGCTGTACTTAAATATAAAAATAATGTCTTTTGTCTTTTATTCATGGTATCCTCAATTTTGCCTAGTAAATAGATTTCTGGTTTCATTTGTATATCTTTACCTAACATTTCTTTTATATATGTATTTATTTTAGTCCAATATTTTCTTGCTTTGTCACATTGCCACCATATGTGGTAAAAAGATCCTCTTTTTTTTTTTTGCATTTCCAACAGACATTTGTATTTCTAATTTTTGATTTAAATAGCACCTCAGGTGATAGGTACCATCTATATATCATTTTGTATATGTTTTCCCTTAAACTATTACTTAGGGTGAATTATATATTTTTTGACCAAATTTTTTGCCACTGCTCATATGTAATTTCTATACCTAAATCTTCTTCCCATTTCTTCATATAATTTTTAATTTTTATATCTTTAGTTTTCATTTCCAATAATATCTTGTAAATTTTTGATATCAAGTGGTCATTGTCTCGTTCTAATATATTGTCCCAATTATTTTGATCTTTTATGAATTGAAAGTTTTTATTGTCGATTTTATATTGTTCTTTTAGTTGAAAGTACGTAAACCAGTGGCACGTTATATTTTCGTTTTCTAGTTCCTCCCGTGTTTTTAATCTATAATTATTTCCTTCCATTTTTAACAAATTTTGATATTTTATAAAGTCCTTATCTGTTTGATTCCCCATTCTGGCGCCTGCCTCCTGTGGCGATACCCATAATGGCAAGCCAGGTAGTAACGTTTTTTTATATTTGCTCCAGATTTTTAATAGTGACTTCCTAATTATATGATTGTTGAATAACTTATGTACTTTGCATCTATTATGCCACATATAGCCATGCCAACCATACCTGTTATCGTGTCCTTCCAAGTTTATTGTTTTTCCATCTTCTAATTTAATCCAGTCTCTAATCCAAATTAGCCCGCATGTTTCATAATACAATTTTAAATCAGGCATTGCTAAACCCCCTCTATTTTTAGTATCTTGTAGATATTTAAGTTTAATTCTAGGTTGTTGTTTTTTGCCAAATAAATTTTGTTATTTCTCTTTGCCATTTTGTAAAAATTTGATCTTTTATTGTAATTGAGATTGTTTGGAACAGGTATAAAAATCTTGGTAAAATATTCATTTTTAATGTGGCAATTCTGCCTAATAGGGATATTTGCAAATTTACCCATTTCTCCAAATCTTTTTTGATTTCTTTCCATAAGCTTTCATAATTATTTTTATATAAATCCAAATTATTATTTGTTATTTGAATTCCTAAGTACTTAATTTTTTTAACATTTTGGAAACCTGATATTTGTTCTATTTTGTCTATTTCTTCTTTAGGCATATTTAAATTTATCATTTTGGTTTTTTCCTTATTTATTTTAAATCCTGATACTTCACCATATTCTTGTAGTTTAGAGATCAATTTTGTTATTGAGTTTATTGGATTTTGTAATGTTATTACTAGATCATCAGCGAACGCCTTTAATTTGTATTCTTCTTTCTTGATCTTAATCCCCTCTATTTCTTGATCTTTCCTTATTTCATCTAATAGAACCTCTAATACCAGTATAAATAATAATGGGGAAATAGGGCATCCTTGTTTAGTACCTTTCATTATTTTGCATTCCTGTGTTAGTTCATCGTTTACTATTATTCTTGCTTTTTGTATCTTATATATTGCTTTTATTGCGTTTATGAATTTATTTCCAAAATCTTTTTTTTCTAATACTTTGAACATGAAATTCCAATTTACGTTGTCAAAAGTTTTTTCTGCGTCTAAAAATAGTAGTGTTATTTGTTTTTCATTATGTACTTTAGCATATTCTATTAAGTCAATTACATTTCTAATATTATCTTTTATTTGTCTAGTCGGCAGAAATCCATTTTGATCTTGATTAATAATTTTCTGTAAAAAATTTTTGAGTCTTTCCGCAAGAATAATAGTAAAAATTTTATAATCGTTATTTAATAATGAAATTGGTCTATAATTTTTGCAATCTGTTGGATCCTGATTTTCCTTTGGGATTAGTGTAATGTTAGCCTCTTTCCATGATTCAGGTATTTCTGACCCTTGAAGTATTGAGTTAAACATTTCTTCTAATGGTTTAATTAATTGTTCTTGTAGTTTTTTATAATAATCTGCTGTGAGTCCGTCTGTCCCTGGTGCCTTATTTACTTTCAATTTTTTAATTGCTTCTCTAATTTCTTGGGTTGTAATATTGTGATTTGTAAGTTCCTTATCTTCTTCTGTTAATTTTTCTATGTTACAATTTTTAATATATTCTTCTACTTTATCTGCTGGGGTTTTCTGCTCCTGATATAAATTTGTATAATAATCAAAAAAAACTCTCTTAATGTCTTCATTATATGTGAACTCCATATTTTTATTTATTATTTTATTTATAATTCTTTTCTCTTTTTCTTTTCTCAGTTTGTACATTAACCATTTTCCTGGTTTATTTGCCTGCTCAAAGTTTCTTTGTTTTATAAATTTTAATTTTTTATCTAATTCTTCTGTTAACTCGATCTTAGGCTGAGATTGTAGCCATTTTATCTGGTTCATTATCTCTTCCTTTTCTTTCTTTTTTTTTATTTTTTTGCAATTCTAGCTCTTTTTCTTTTATCTGATTCATTAATGTTTCTATTATTTTTTTTTATCTATTTTTAATATATTTGTTTTTAGAAATCAAGTTGCCTCTCATGAATGCTTTGCTTGTTTCCCAAAACTTTTCTATACTTACTTCGTTATTCATGTTCCATTTTAGAAATTCTTGTAATTTCTTCTCTAGGTCTTCTACATTTTTATTATCTTTGAGTATATTTTCATTCATTTTCCATCTATATATTTTTTTATTTATATTTAAGGTCATACAAACAGGATTATGGTCAGACAGCGTTTTTGCATTAATTGTCATAGCTCTAATTTTATTTTCCAAATTTTTTGTAACCCAAATCATGTCAATTCTGGAAAAGGAATTAAATCTATTTGAATAATAGGTATATTCTTTCTTATTTCCATTTTTGTATCTCCATCCATCTATTAGCATTAGGTTTTTTGTCATATTAAAAAAATTCCTTGTGTAGTTTCCCTTGATTTTTATTAATATGATTTTCTGATTTTCTATCAATCTCTGGTTCTACTACCCCGTTTAAATCACCCATTAATATACAATTTTCAATCCTCTTTTCTGAAATTACTTCTGAAATTTTTTTAAAGAAATTTTTTTGCTCGTTATTTGGAGCATAGATTCCTATTATCATTATTTTTGTATTTTGACATTCTATTTCTACCAATATAAATCTACCTTCTTGATCTTTTTCTACTAGTTGAGGTTTTAACGCTGGCTTAATATATATTACAATCCCATTTTTCTTTTTTTCATTTGATGTTACAAAGGCTATTCCCAATATTTTATTTTCTAAATATTTTTCATCTTTATTTTTAATATGTGTCTCTTGCAAGCATATAATATCCAGTTCTTGTTTCTTTAACAATTGAAATATTCTATGTCTTTTAACAGGTGAATTGAATCCATTAATATTCCATGTTATAATGTTTAATTTATTCATTTTTATACAAGCCCACTTCTAGCTATTTTTCACACCTTATGGTCTTTAACGTCTTACTCCTGTTCTTTTACTTGTTCTTTCTTACTTCCCAGTTCTTTTTCCAGTTTCTTGTGAAATTCTTTTGCCTTAAGTACAGAGGTTAACCGGTATCTTTGTCCCTTGTACTGGAGATTTACCCCTTCCACAGCCTCCCACCTGAAATTTATTTCATTTTTCTTTAATAAGTCTGTGAGAAATTTATATTCTTTTCTTTTTTAAAAATTCTCCCTGGTACCTCTTTGAATATAGTCACAGTTTTACCTTCCACCTCAATTTTTTTATTAAATGCAGCTTGTATTACCGCATCTCTATATATTTTTTTGGAAAATTCTATTAGTATGTCCCTTGGTTTCTTGTTCACCTTTGCATATTGAGAGTTTACCCTATAAATTTTTTCAATTTCTTCCTCTACTTTTTCACCCTCCCATTCAATCAAGTCAGCAATCATTTGTACTAATGTTTCCCTTATATTCTCTTCTTTGTCTTCCTCCACCCCTCTTATTCTAATATAGTGTTCTTTTTCCTTTATCTCTAATAATATTATGCGTTCTTCATCCTCTTCTCTTCTTTTATCACATTCTTCAGTCTGTATCTTAACACCTTGTATTTCAGTCCTTAATTTTTCCTCTATAATGTCCAGTTTTTGTTGCAATTTTCTTTCTAAACCTTCATGTTTTTCTTCTAAGATTTTTTTAACAGTCAGTGTAATAGTCTCTGTTGTCTTAGCTGTAAATTCATCGATAAACTGCTGACTCTGGTCCTGTGGTGTTACTTCTCCTGTGTTGGGCCATCCTCCTGTACAAAAGTTGTTTGGTTTCTCCAATGTTTTCTCCAAAACAGCGACAGATAGGGCTGAGACTCAGAGTAAACGAAAGAACCTGGTCATTCCCTACATGGCTGGCGTGTCTGAGAAGATAAAACGGATATTTGGCAAACACCACATACCTGTATATTTCAAACCCACCAACACACTGAGACAGAAGCTTGTACACCCCAAAGATCAAACTCCAAAACACAAGAAAAGCAATGTAGTTTATGCAATCCAGTGCAGTGAGGAGTGCTCTGAACTCTACATTGGAGAAACCAAACAACTTTTGTACAGGAGGATGGCCCAACACAGGAGAAGTAACACCACAGGACCAGAGTCAGCAGTTTATCTTCATCTAAAGGAAAAAGGACACTCATTTGAGGACATTAATGTTCACATTTTAGACGGAGAAGATAGGTGGTTTGAGAGAGGGGTCAAGGAATCCATTTATGCCAACTTGGAAAATCCTTCCTTGAATAGAGGTGGGGGCCTCAGGCACAATCTTTCCCCCATCTTCCTCCCTGCTTTGTCTTCTGTGCCTAGGAAAATTAAGACCATTTCACAAGCTCAACAGCAGCATGGTGATCTTAACGATCCTCCTTTAGATGATAAAAGGACTTAAAATAACATCTCAATATAACCATGACCTAGCCCCAGGTGTAAGGTCACACAGCTACCTAGAAACATATTTAAGATTCCCTTACCAACTTTGCTCAGACTGAAGAAGCTCCTTGTATAAGGAGCGAAACGTTTCCACTGAGAAAATAGAAATCCAGTTGACATAATTCAAGCTACAGACAATTCCACCTGGATGACTGAGAACCTTCATAGACATGTTTCATGCATTCTTCTTGATGTTTCAGCAACATTTTAAGTTTTAGGCATACTAAAGGTTTCAAAATGGATGTAGAAACATCAAGGTGTTCACATGCTGGTACAAAGCTCTAGGTATCATGTAGCCTGTTCCAACAAATTAACTTTTGTGAGAAGAAGGGGAGGTGGCTTTGTATAAGAGTGTGCTTCTGGAAGAGAGAATTGGATATATCAGGAGAAATATAAATATCGTTTGAATGCAGGGGAAATGGGATGCTTGAGAAGTGTGTCTGGTAAAGCCAGAAAGGAGAAAATCAAGAATGAATGGGTGCTGATGAATGTGAATATGGAAGTGAGCGATCAGTAAGAGATACCTACTGATGGTTGGTTTGGTCACATAGAGAGAATGAATGAGTGAGGATCAAATCCCAAAGCAAGTACATAATGGAAGAGTGAATCGGCAGAGAAGTAGGGGAAGACAAGGAATGTTCTGGTTGGATGGAATTGATGAAAACCTTAAAAGGAGAGGTGGAGGAGGAATAGTTTAAAAAACAAAAGGGAAGGCATGATGTGGGGTGTGGACATGGTGCAGTCAAAGATGGTTTGTAGGGACAGAAATGTGTGGAGAGTCTAGCAGAGAGTTTCCTTTCATGTCCTTCATTTCTTGGGCTTACTACTTCTTACTTCTTTTCTGTGGTTTGTGGGACATTGGTTACTCTGAAAGGGAATAGTGTGATGAGTAAGTTTGTGTGCATGTGCTTTTCCATTGGTTTTAGACAAAACTTTCATGAGCTGGTACCTTCTCAGTATGCTGGACTACAACTCCAAGAATTCACAACCAGTCCCTCCAATAGCATATTATGAACATTGGGCTTTTATATGGATGATGCTTTGAGAAACAATACTTGGTTGATTGGATGGTGTGAAAATGCCACACAATTTGCCACAGGGGTCTTCCAGATGATTTCAGGAAGTCAAGCAACAAATGTAGTCCCCGTAGTGTCAAGGAAAACAAATGTTCGGTGCCATCTTCTGGAGGAAACAAAAAACTATTATTTCCCATGTAAATATAGTGCTTTTTTTCCATTCCTAGTTCTATTTCTGAAAAAAATACCAAACAGTTTTTGTTGATACTTTGCATTTCTAAATTTTACTTTTTTTGTTTGCTTCTTTAAAGAATGGTTATCTTTTAGTTATAAATTCCATATTGTCCTTTGGTTAAACTGCTCTTTTTGTTAGGAATTTTTTCCTTACATACAACCAGAATTTGGCTTCCTGTAACTGAAATTCATTGCTCAACATCTTCCACTCCAAGGTGAGACAGAACAATTTTCTTTTGTGTGTCATCCTTTCAGTTACCTGAAAAGACTCCCCACTTCCCCTCCTCCGCCTATAAATACATATTTAATTTTGAATGCTGGAAATAGCAAGATTTTTTAATTTAATTTAATTTAATTTAATTTAATTATTTACTTTTTAAAGAACGTTATTAATTTTCAGAGTATAGTTAAAATACAAAATAGAAAAGATAGAAAAGATAGAGTACAGGACTAAAGAAATAGAGAGAAAACAAAAACAGAAAGTGACTTCCGATCTTCTCCAATACAAATGAGGTAAGGTAAGGTTTCCCCTTCCAGTCATATCCAGCTCTAGGGGGTGGCGCTCATCTCTGATTCTTGGCTGGGGGAGCCAACGTTGTCCATAGACGCTTCCGTGGTCATGTGGCCAGCATGACTATATGCCAAGGCGCACGGAATGCTGTTACCTTCC
The DNA here is from genome assembly GCA_023362775.1 of Charina bottae. Classification (NCBI taxonomy): domain Eukaryota; kingdom Metazoa; phylum Chordata; class Lepidosauria; order Squamata; family Charinaidae; genus Charina; species Charina bottae. The sequence goes on along the minus strand of JALMGJ010000001.1, from coordinate 87,231,976 downwards.
CACCGGAGTGGTACCTATTTATCTACTTGCATTTTTACATGCTTTCGAACATAAATGCATTTCCAAATATAATCTCTTACCATTAGTTAAACCTTAGTAACATTATTTCTATCAAATCCAACTATTTAATTATTAAAACCCAAAATCAAAACTTCATTTTTTTCTGACACAAGCAATTGGTCTAAAAGTGGTTGCCAAATAGAGAGAAAGCCAGACACAGTATTTTCTCTTATCAGCACTGTTAACTTTGCCATTTGGGCCAGTTCCATCAGTTTAATCATCCATTCCTCCACTGTATGAATTTGTTGTTCTTTCCATCTTTGTGCATATAAAGGTCTTGCTGCTGTAAAAGCAAATATAAAAGCAAAGTCCCATGTTGTTTCTCGAGCTGCTTCTCCATCAATCCCAAGAGAAACAGTTCTGGGTTTGTTTTTTTTGTAATTCCACTTTAAGAATCTTTTGAATATTAACACATATTTGATCCCAAAATTTTTTGGCCTTCTCACAAGTCCACCAAAGATGATAAAAAGTTCCTTCACCAAGAGAACATTTCCAACAAACATTTGTTACTCCATTATACATTTTTGACAATTTATCAAGAGTTAAATACCGACATGCTTCCGGTGAAGAAAAATGGCGAGCGGACGCTAGGATTAACAGCTCGTCAATTCTTTAAAATCTAAAACAAGGATAGCAAGCCGGTTCCATGAAACACTAAGTCAAATGGACCACGGCAGGGAAGCTAATGTAAGGGCGGACCTGATAGAAGAAAAATCCTGCAGCTTCTGGACGCAGCTTTTGAAGACAAAGCAGGAAGGGTTCTTCTGTGCCTAGGAAGATTAAGACCATTTCGCAAGCTCAACAGCAGCATGGTAATCTTAACGATCCTCCTTTAGATGATAAAGGGACTTAGAAATAACATCTCAAAATAACCATGACCTAGCCCCAGGTGCTAGGTCACACAGCCACCTAGAAACATATTTAAGGATTCCCTTACTAACTTTGCTCAGACTGAAGAAGCTCCTTGGATAAGGAGCGAAACGTTTCCACTGAGAAAATAGAAATCCAGTTGACATGATTCAAGCTACAGACAATTCCACCTGGATGACTGAGAACCTTCATAGACATACCTCCTAGAAGAAAAAATCCAAGGATTTGAAAAAAGTCTAGATAAAAAATTAGACAGTATGGAACAAAAATTTCAAACAGAAATTAAGGGAATGAAAGAAAGAGTTAAAAAAAATAGAAAAACAAAAAGATGAGGAGACAAATAAACTTACTTTACTAGAACAGAAACAAAAAGAGAAATGCATAAGAATAAGAGGATTAATTGAAGGTAAAGAACTAGAGATCAAAAATACAGTTACCCAGATGTTGGCAAACTTGATAGATTGGGAAGCAGAACAGTTAGAAGAGGAAATTGAAACTACCTACAGAGTGAATTCAAAATATGCTAAAGACCATAATTTACCAAGAGCCCTAGTGATTGAGTTCAGTAGAAAAAAACTCAGAGATTTGATAATACAAACTGCTTTTGATAAGAAAATAAACATAGAAGGCAGAGACATAAAAAATTTCAAAGAAATTCCAAATACAATTCAAAAAAATAAGAAAGGATTGTTTTTTTCTTAACTGAGGTTTTGAAAAGGAATAAAATTATGTTTAGATGGGAAACTCTGGAAGGGGTTAGTGTTACATATAATGACCAAAGATTTAAATTAAACTCAATTGACAAAGCTAAGGATTTCCTCAGAAAATTGGAAAAGAGTAATGTACAAACAAAAGGTAATAATGACCAAAAAGAAGGGAAAAAAGAAAATTTTAAAATAGTCTCTCAAGCCTCTAAAGAGTTAAGCAATCAATCAGATAATGAGTAACCTGAGATGCCTCACTTGGAACATCAATGGTTTAAATGCTCCAGTTAAAAGAAACAAAATTTTTCATACCCTCAACAAATCAAAGCTAGACATAGTATGTCTACAAGAAATGCACATTAGACTCAAAGATTCCAAATTATTAATAAATAAAAAATTAGGATCAGACTTTATCACGGCAAGCGAAAACAAAAAAATGGTATAGTTTGCTATATCAAACCAAACTTAAAACCAAAACTCATACTAGCAGATGACAAGGGAAGATTCATAATTATAGAAATAGAAATACAAAATATAAAAGTCATATTGGTGGGATTCTATGCTCCAAATGAAAAACAGAAAAAAAAATTTAAAGCCCTTTTGAATTGTTTATCAGATTTACCAAACAAAAATTGGATTATTATGGGAGATTGGAACGGAGTTGTAACACCTACGGTCGATAGAAAATCAGACAAACAAATTAAACCAAACCAGGGTAAACTACCTCAAGAATTTTTTGAACTTACAAACAATTTAGAATTGGTAGACACATGGAGACATAAAATAGGAAATGCAAAAGATTATACTTTTTTTTCAAATAGATACAAATCCTATTCCAGAATTGACATGATTTGGATATCTAAAAACCTAGCAAATAAAATAAATGATATAACAATTTTGGCTAAAACATTTTCAGATCACAACGCTGTCCAATTAGAATTAAAAATTATACCAAAGTCATACAGATGGAGACTTAACGAAACTATATTAAGAAATAAGGAATATTTAGAAGTTAGTAAAAATAAATTAAAAGAATGTTTTGACTTAAATATGAATGACGATATAAATATAACAACAATTTGGGATGCAAGTAAAGCCTTCATTAGGGGTCATTTTATGTCTCTAAGTAAACCTCTAAGAAAAATAAAACAAAATTTTTTAAAGATTTGTGATCAAATCAAAACAAAAGAAATTGAACTCCAAAGTAATCCTAGAGACAAAAATACTAAAAATCAAATTACAATATTTCAGAAACAATTAGAATTACTAACAACAGATGAAATGGAAAAAAACTTGAGGTATGTTAAACAAAGGCATTTTCAGCTTGCTAACAAAGCAGGTATATGGCTAGCTTTCAAATTAAGAAAAGAAGGGGGAAAAATCTTTAATAAAATAAGAGAAAATGGGGAAGAGTTAATAGACAATCATAATATCAAAAAAGCATTTCACGCTTTTTATACTAAACTATATCAAAAACAACAAATACCATTGGATAGAAGTGAATCTTATTTACTAGAAAGTAATCTGGGAAAAATATCACAAATACAAAGAGATAACATGAATGAACCCATTACTATGCAAGAAATATTAGATGCCATTCAAAAACAAAAACCAGGTAAAACCCCAGGCCCAGATGGATTTGCGGCAATATTTATTTATATTTATTTATTTATATTTCTAACTTATATCACCGCCCATCTCCCCCCATTCCGGAGGGGACACTGGGCGGTTTACATCAAGCCAGCAATTAAAACATATAAAAATTTATAAAATAGAATACATAATTTAATTAAATATATAAGATCCAAGAGGCTCTGATGTTAGGCTTTAAAGAGCCCTATGGAGCAAGCCAACCCCAAGAGGAGCTATTACTCCCCCCATCCCAAGCGAGGTGGCAGAGCCAGGTCTTCAGTTGTTTCCGGAAGGTCATAAGTGTGGGGGCTAGCCTCACCTCCAGGGGCAGAATATTCCAGAGGGCGGGTGCCACTGCCGAGAAAGCCCATCTCCTGGACCCCGTCAGGTGGAATTCTCTTATAGACGGGGTCCGAAGCAAGCCCTCTCTGCATAACCGGGTGGAGCGGGTCGATGTTCTGGGGATGAGGCGGTCCTTTAGGTAACCTGGTCCCATGCCATGTAGGGCTTTAAAGGTGACAACCAACACCTTGAATTGGACCCGGAAGCAAACCGGTAACCAATGCAGCTCACGCAGCAGAGGTGTCACATGTGCCGACCTTGGGGCACCCATAACTGCGCGCGCAGCCACATTCTGGACCAGTTGAAGCTTCCGGATACTCTTCAAGGGTAGCCCCATGTAGAGCACATTGCAATAGTCTATGTGGGAGATGACCAGGGCATGAGTGACTGTACGGAGGGCGTCTCGGTCCAGGAAAGGGCGTAGCTGGTGCACAACTCAAAGTTGTACAAATGCCCTTCTGGCCACGGCTGCCACCTGCTCTTCCAGCAGGAGTCATGAGTCCAGAAGGACACCCAGGTTCCGCACTTTGTCTGAACGGGGTAGTGCCACCCCATCCAGATCTAAGGATGACAACTCCCTGGATCTCGAGGCACCATCAATCCACAGCCACTCCGTCTTACCAGGGTTCAGCTGAAGCCTGTTGTTCCCCATCCAGGCCACCACAGCCTTCAGACACTGAGAAAGGGCAGCCACTGCATCACTTAACTAACCCGGGATGGAGATACATATCATCAACATATTGATGATACCTCATCCCGTGTTGCCGGATGATCTCACCCAGTGGTTTCATGTAGATATTAAATAGGAGAGGAGAGAGAACCGAACCCTGTGGCACCCCACAAAGTAGGGGCCGAGGGTCGGACCTCTCATCTCCTATAACCACCGATTGGGATCGGCCCTGGAGGAAGGAGCTGAACCAGCGTAAAACCACACCGCTTATCCCCAACCCCCTAAGCCGTCCCAAAAGGATACCATGGTCGATGGTATCGAAAGCCACTGAGAGGTCAAGAAGGGCTAGGATGGATGCACTGCCGCCATCCCGTGCCCGCCAGAGATCATCAGTAAGTGCAACCAATGCAGTTTCTACCCCATATCCCGGTCTGAATCCTGACTGAAAGGGGTCTAGATAATCCGTATCATCCAGAATCCTCTGGAGCTGTAATGCCACCACTTTCTCAACCACCTTCCCCAAAAAGGGGAGGTGGGAGGCCGGACGAAAGTTATCCAACACTGTAGGGTCCAGCGATGGCTTCTTGAGGAGGGGGTGCACCAGCGCCTCCTTAAAGGCCGTCGGAAACACTCCCTCTCCCAAGAATGTAAGAACCATCGCATGGACCCAGCCACATGTCACCTCACTGGCTGCTTTCACCAGCCAGGAGGGGCATGGGTCAAGATGACAAGTAGTGGCCCTTACAGTCCAGAGGATCCTGTCCACTTCCTCAGGTCCAACAGGATCAAACTGTTCCCAGATAACCGGGCACAGACGCTCCCTCGGCATCTCCCCAGACCATGTGTCACGCTTGGAGTCTAACTTAGAACGAATCCGAGCGATTTTATCCATCAGATGCTCTGCAAATTCCTCCACACAGCCCTGCAGGTGGGTCACCGGGCCCACCTTACCTAGGAGGGATCGAGTAATCCTGAACAGGGCCATCGAGCGGCATTCTGCGGACGCAATAAGAGCGGAGAAATATTGACGTTTCGCCGCTCTTACCGCCACAAGGTAGGCTTTAACTGTGGCTCTAGCTTGTGTTCGGTCTGATTTGGTCTTTGTCTTTATCCAGCGGCGCTCTAGGCATCTCTTGACCCTCTTCAGTACCCTCAATCCCTCCGTATACCACGGGGAATATCGGGTCGGATGGGACAAGAGAGGTCGCATAGGTGCGATCCTGTCCAAGGCCCCGGCCGCCCTCTTATTCCAGACTGCGGCCAGGGCCTCCGCTGGACCATGCATTAGATCCTCGGATATAACCCCCAGCTCCCTCTGAAACCCTATCGGGTCCATTAGTCACTGGGGGCGGACCAAACGAATGGGTCCATCCTCCCTGCGGAGTGGGGCAGCATATGAGAATCTCAGGGTCACCAGGGCATGATCTGACCATGACAACGGGGAAAGATGCAACTCTCCCCCCAGATCATCTTGCCATTGCTCCGACAGGAAAACCAAGTCCGGAGTGAGGCCACTGTCTCGAGTCGGGTCCCGAATAATCTGGACCAGGCTCATGGCTGCCATGGTAGCCATGAACTCCCGAGCTGCCTCCGAGGCACGTCCCAGGGATGGCAGATTGAAATCCCCCAGAACCATATGTCTGGGGAATTCCACCGCCAACCCCGAAACAGCCTCCAGCAGCTCGGGCAGGGAGGTTGCTACACAGCAGGGAGGCTGGTACAGCAGCAACAGTCCCAACTGCTCTCGGGAACCCAACTTGAAAAACAGAGTCTCACATCCATCCACCTGTGGAGCCGTGCCCCTGAAGGCCACTATAGACTCTCAAATGATAACTGCCACCCTGCCTCCCCTACCCCGATGTCTCGGCTGGTGCCATACCTGAAACCCAGCCAGGCAGATCTCCGAGAGGGCAACCCCTCCTCCAGGGCCCAACCAGGTCTCGGTAATACATGCCAGGTCAGCCCCCTCCTCCGCGATCAAATCACATATGAGGGTTCCCTTGTTATTAACCGACCTGGCATTAAGCATCAACAGCCGGAGATCAGGGTACTTGAGGATCCGCTGACCAGGGCCTAGGTTTGAACCCGGAGGGCCGGAACACAGCACCGGTAATAAACACCGGGGGCGTCTTCCCCAATGATGGCCTGCCCTCCGGTTCCCGCCATAACATCCCCGACCCGTCACCACTTCAATAGGACAATCCGCCCCAGAGCCCCTAGAGTTCCAAGGCCCAGCTGTCTCCACCACCGGACCTCCAAAGACCCTAGATTGAAACAAGGGCCCCCTCTCCCATGCACACATCTTCCTAACTCAGTAAACCTCAGGGGGCAGTAAGGTCACCAGCGTACCAGCATATGCTTTCGGCGCTAGTAGAACCTGACCACCCCCTACCACTCACTCCACACTCACTACGCGCCCCTTCAGCTATAGTAGTATAAGTATAAGTATTATACTGAATATATTCAGTATAATATACTACAAATTATTCCAAGAGCAACTTATAACTCCATTTAAAATTCTCTTAAATTCTATAATGACTGGAAATACGATACCAAATTATTGGACAGAAGCTAACATAATTTTGATTCCCAAGGATGATCAAGACCTGACACTATGCAAAAACTATAGACCAATCGCTCTGGTAAATACCGACTATAAAATCTTTACCACTATTTTGGCTAATAGATTGAAAACTGTTTTACAAGACATTATTAATGTGGATCAATCCGGTTTTTTACCAAAAAGGCATATAAAGGATAATATTAGATCTATCTTAAATATAATTGAATATGCAAAAGATCATAATGAAAAACAAATTTTGTTATTATTTTTAGATGCGGAAAAAGCTTTTGATAATTTAAATTGGGATTTCATGATTAAAACGTTGAAAATTATGGACTATGGTAATAGGTTTATTAATGCAATTCAAGCTATATACACAACCCAGACAGCCAAAATAGTGGTAAATGACAACATAACTCAGGACTGTAACATTGGAAAGGGTACCAGGCAAGGATGCCCAATTTCTCCACTCCTGTTTATCTTAGTGTTAGAAGTTCTCCTAGAAAACATCAGAAAGGATAATCAAATTGAAGGGGTAAAAATAAAACAAGAAATTTATAAACTAAGGGCTTTTGCCGACGATGTTGTTATTACTTTGCAAAATCCGAATGATTCAATTAGACATTTGCAAAAAAAGATACAAGATTTTGGTTAATTGGCGGGTTTTAAAATAAATAATCAAAAAACAAAGATGATAAATTTAAATATGACTCAAAATAACATACAAAATATGGAATTGGTTACGGGTTTTGTAAATGTTAAAAAAATAAGATATTTAGGAGTGGAAATAACATCAAAAAATTCAGATTTATTTAAAAATAACTATATAAAACTATGGAATGAAATAAAACATGACTTACAAAATTGGACAAAATTACAGATATCTTTCCTGGGAAGATTATCAACCATTAAAATGAACATCCTGCCAAGAATCATATTTCTATTCCAAACGATACGAATTATAATTACAGACAAAACTTTTCAAAATTGGCAAAGAGACTTATCCAAATTTATTTGGCAAGGGAAAAAAACTAGAATAAAATACAAATTTTTCAGGATATTAAAGAAAATGGAGGTTTTGGATTGCCAAATTTAAAATTATATTATGATTCTTGTGCTCTCATTTGGCTTAGAGATTGGATAAAATTAGAAAATAGAAAATTACTAAACATAGAAGGTCATGATCTCAGATTTGACTGGCATGGGTATCTCTGGTATAACAAAACAAAAGCAAACACGGCATTCAATCACCACCCAATCAGAAAATCCATCTTAAAAACTTGGAATAAATATAAAAACACAATATCACCTAATTTACCACTGTGGACTTCCCCACAGGAGGCATTTGCATTACAAGGAAATCTGAATTCGTGTAATTGGTTAAAATACAAAGATTTATTAATATTCGAGGGTACAAATTTTAAACTCAAAACTAGAGAAGACTTAGCAAAGGAAGGAATCACTTGCAATTGGTTTACTTATTTACAAATTAATGAACAATTTAAGATAGATACTAAAAAAATTAAGTTTAAAGAAAAATCAGTAAATTGGGACAATGTATTATGGAAAGAAGATAACCATCTGATTGCAAAAATTTATAAAATTTTAATACAAATTAACACGTCTAATTTACCAAAAAAGAAATGTATAACCAAATGGGAAGAAAATATAGGTCATAGAATTCAAATTGAAAATTGGGAGAAAATGTGGTTAAAAGATCTAAAGTTTACTCTAAATTATAATATGAAAGAAAATTTCTTTAAAATGATGTACAGATGGTACATAACTCCTAATACATTGTCCAAAATTAATATTGCTATACCTAATAAATGTTGGAAATGTAAGAAAGAAGTCGGCACCTTTTTTCATCTATGGTGGACTTGCCAAAAATCAAAAAAGTTTTGGAATAAAATTCATGAAACCATATGTGAAATATTAGAAGAGGACATTATCAAAGAGCCAGAATTCTATCTACTGGGATTTATAAAATCAGACTTACACAAGAAATATGGAAAATTGCTATTTTATTTAATAACTGCTGCTAGAACCATCTTCGCTAAACATTGGAAAGAGGATTACATACCTACGATTGAAGAATAGACAATAAAAGTGATGGACCTAGCGCAAATGGCCAAACTGATGGATCAGCTGAATGATAAGAACATAGAAGAATTCAATTTATGTTGGAGTCCCTTCTATAAATTTATAGAAAAGACTCAAAAAGTCCAACTGGGAATTTAATGTAAATAATGTAAATAAGTTAGAGATTATAGTTATTTATAAATATATGATGGAAATGATGGAGAGAAAGTAGGAAGTCCTGTTGTTTTTTTCCTATTTTTATCTCTCTGTTTTTGGTTGATAGATGACCAAGTGAAGAGTAAGGCAGAGTAGATGCGTAAAGGAAGTGGAGAAGGAATGAGGGGGAAGAGGAGATAAAGAAGATGGAGAAAAGAGAAGAAGGAAGGGAAGTCAAGTTATGGGAGGAGAAAAGAAAGGTTGTTTTGTAAGAAAGTTATGATTGTATTTACTTTAAAAATGTTATGTTATGTTATGTTGTTATGTTATGTTATGTTATGTTATGTTATGTTATGTTATGTTATGTTATGTTATGTTATGTTGTTATGTTATGTTATGTTGTTATGTTATGTTACGTCAGATTTTGTTATTAATGTATTACTATAAAATAAAGAATTATTTTAAAAAAAGAGCTAAATACCAACGATACATCATTTTATAAAAATTCTCTTTTAAGTTATAATTCAAAGTAAATTTCAAACCTTTGTTCCACATGTTCTCCCATTGCTCCACCATAATATTATATCCAAAATTCTTACCACATTTAATCATACATTCTTTAACTTGTTCATCTTCTAAATTTATCTGTAACAACATTTTATACACCTTTGTAATAACATGTTCATCATTTATACAGAGTTCCATTTCAAAGTGAGTTGTTTCATTGACAAATTTAAAATTCTTTTTATACACTTTAAAACAATCTGACAACTACGCATACGTAAACCAATGACACGCAAAACCTTCCCACTCTAACTGTTCCCTTGTTTTAAGATTAGGTTCACCCTCTTCAAAGTTTAACAAATCTTTATAATTTAGCCAGCTTGTTTTCCCCACATTTTCTCTTCTAACAAATGCTTCATGAGGTGACAACCACAATGGTACATTAGGAGACAATATTGCTTTATATTTATTCCAAACCCTCATTACGGCACTCCTAACAAAATGGTTTTTAAAATCTTTATTAATTTTAACTTTATCATACCACAAGTAGACGTACCACCCAAATCTCAATTCATGTCCTTTAAGTTGCAATAACTTCCTGTTTTTCAAAGTTATCCATTCCTTCATCCAAAGCAAACAACAGGCATCCAAATACAATTTTAAATCAGGTAAACCCAAACCTGCTCATTCTTTGGCATCTTGTAACAATTTATATTTAATTCTTGGTTTCTTGCCTTGCCAAATGAACTTAGAGATATCCTTCTGCCATTGTTTGAATGGTATATCTGCTGTCAAAATCGGTATAGTCTGAAAGAGAAACAACCTCCTGGGGAAAACATTCATCTTAATCACAGATATTTTCCCCAAAAGAGACATTGTAGTTTTTCCCATCTTAACAGATCTTTTTTTACATCATTCCAAATTTTAACATAATTATTCTGAAACAACATACTATTCCTGGTTGATAAAATCACCCCCAAATATCTAATCTTTTTTTCGATCTTGAAACCAGTCTTACCCATCAACAATTCTTGATTAGACGAAGTGATATTTTTAGTCAGCATCTTTGTTTTTTGTTTATTTACTTTAAGTCCTGCCAATGACCCAAATTCTTTCAATTTCTTCATCAGATGTTCCGCAGTATCCAAAGGGTCCTGTAGTATCAAAACTAAATCATCAGCGAAAGCCCTCAGTTTAAAGACCTCTTTTTTAATCTTTAGGCCCTTTATTTGTTCATCTTGTCTAGTACCTCTATTAAAAACTTCCAATACCAAGATAAAGAGCAAAAGCAACAAAGGACATCCTTGTCTTGTTCCTTTTTGTATATGACATGGGTTATGAGCAGTCGTTAGTTACTGCTCCGGGACGAGAGGGATCCTGGTCTCCTAGAACCCTGGTTTTCTATCTTTCTCCCGCCCCACTGTGCTGGTTGGGGTTTATGGAGAGAATTTTGTGGGTTCCTCGGTTTTTTTGAGAGCTTGTAGTCGAGTAAGAGATGGTTGGACTCTCTCTGGAGGGAACGGCAGAGCGAGCAGCTGAGTGGCGGAGCACAGCTGAGTGGCGGAGCACAGAGACGGCGGCTGTTGAGCCTGGCGGACCCAGACAGACCTCCTGCACCCGATGGTGATCCCCGGACGGACCTCTGCTATCACCTACTATCTATTATTACTATCTATTATTACCTGGGAACTGGCTGGCCTCTCTGGAGAAACAGGAGAGTGTGGGTAGCGGCAGAGCGTCATGAAGCGTCATGAAGCATTGACGATAAGGGCGGAACCCAGCGGCAGTACTCCGTGTAACAGACAGCAGCAACAGACAGCAGAAAACTCTAGGTTCTTTGGGGTTTTTGCTGTGGACCCGGGTGGACCCCCTACAAATTGTGGTGGGGTTGGGGGTGGGCGGTGTGGTTTTACGCTGGTTCACCTCCTTCCTCCAGGGCTGATCCCAATCGGTGGTAATAGGAGATGAGAGGTCCGACCCTCGGCCCCTACTTTGTGGGGTGCCGCAGGGTTCGGTTCTCTCTCCTCTCCTATTTAATATCTACATGAAACCACTGGGTGAGATCATCCGGCAACACGGGATGAGGTATCATCAATATGCTGATGATACTCAACTATATATCTCCATCCCAGGTGAGCTAAGTGATGCAGTGGCTGCCTTTTCTCAGTGTCTGAAGGCTGTGGGGGCCTGGATGGGGAACAACAGGGTTCAACTGAACCCTGGTAAGACAGAGTGGCTGTGGATTGATGGTGCCTTGAGATCCAGGGAGTTGTCATCTTTAGATCTGGATGGGGTGGCACTACCCCGTTCAGACACAGTGCGGAACCTGGGTGTCCTTCTGGACTCACGACTCCTGCTGGAAGAGCAGGTGGCAGTCGTGGCCAGAAGGGCATTTGTAGAACTTCGAGTTGTGCGCCAGCTACGCCCTTTCCTGGACCGAGACACCCTCTGTACAGTCACTCATGCCCTGGTCATCTCCCATATAGACTATTGCAATGCACTCTACATGGGGCTACCCTTGAAGAGTATCCAGAAGCTTCAACTGGTCCAGAATGTGGCTGCGCGCGCAGTTATGGGTGCCCCAAGATCGGCACATGTGACACCTCTGCTGCGCGAGCTGCATTGGTTACCAGTTTGCTTCCGGGTCCAATTCAAGGTGTTGGTTGTCATCTTTAAAGCCCTACATGGCATGGGACCAGGTTACCTAAAGGACCGCCTCATCCCCAGAGCATCGACCCGCCCCACCCGGTTATGCAGAGAGGGCTTGCTACGGACCCCGTCTACAAGAGAATTCCATCTGATGGGGTCCAGGAGGCGGGCCTTCTCGGCAGTGGCACCCGCCCTCTGGAATATTCTGCCCCTGGGGGTGAGGGAAGCCCCCACACTTATGACCTTCTGGAAACAACTGAAGACCTGGCTCTGCCACCTCGCTTGGGATGGGGGGAGTAATAGCTCCTCTTGGGGTTGGCTTGCGCCGTAGAGTTCTTTTAAACTTAACATCAGAGCCTCTTGGGTCTTATATATTTAATTAATTTATGTAGAGATATATTATGTATTTTATTTTATAAGTTTTTATATGTTTTAATTGCTGGCTTTGTGTAAACCGCCCAGAGTCCCCTCTGGAAATGGGGGGAGATGGGCGGTGATATAAGTTAGAAATATAAATAAATAAATATAAATGACATAACGTTTTAAAATAGCTTCAGATGCTTTAATGTAGACATCCAAATATTTCTTTTCTAACTTGCCGAGGACCACACTTTCAAAATGGGTTGAGCAGAAAAACTAGTTAGTTAGTTAGTTTTAACCATTCAGTCGTGTCCGACTCTGTGATTTTATGGACAAGAGCTCTCCATGCTGCCTATATTTAAACTATATATATCAATCAAAGAGAATATTTGTAGCTCAGGGTTGAACTGTGGAGTCCTTGGTGCTCTCTGAGCCTTGTTGTTTTCTTGCAGACATTTCATTGCCAGGCTAGGCAACATCTTCAGTGTGAAAAGGGAGTGGGACTTGCTCTCTGTTTATATACCATGGCTTGTCCTGCTTGTCCTGCTTGTGTTGATGGAGGTGTTCTCTCCTTAGTAGTTCCTTGATTGGGCTGTTGTTTGCTACTTGGTTGATTGACTAAGTTAATAGTTCCTTGATTAGGGTATCTTGTGCTGTTTGATTGTTCCTCTAGTGCTAATCCTGGTGTTAAACTTTGCATATCTGGGTGATGATTGCTGGCAAGGAGGTGTTCTGGTCTTCTGGCTTTTCTATTGTCTCTTATGAATGGTATGTAAACGTTGTTTACCTCTATGTGTCTGTTGATGGCTGCTTTGTCTGAGTGCCAAGCTTCTAGGAATTCTCTAGCATTTTTGGACTTGGCTTGGTTTAAGATGCTCACAGTTTCCAAGTTGAAAGTATGGTTAAGTCTGTCCATGTGTTGTGAGATTAAGGAGTTTTAATCATGTCTTCTGACTGCTAGTTGGTGTTCGTGTGTGCGTTCTGCTAGTCTTCTGCCAATCTGTCCTACATAGTGGCTGTTACAGTCCTTACGCTATATGTTGTAGATAACTCCTGTTTTTTCTTCTTGGGCTACTGGGTCTTTTGGGTTACTTACAATGTTCTAAAGGGTTTTGGTTGGTTTGTGTACTACAGTGATGCCGTGTGGTTGTAACAGTCTATTAGTAGTTTCTGAGATGTTTCTGATGTATGGCAGTGTAATCCTTTTCATAGCTTCTGTCGGTTTTGTTGTGGTGGGTTGAGTGGTCAGGCACTTTTTGATAAAATTGCGTGGGTACCCATTTTGCTGGAAGATGCTATATAAGTGGTCTGTTTCATTTTTCTGGTGTTCTGGGTTGCTGCAGTGCATTTGTGTTCATCTGTATAGTGTTCATTTTCTTTTTTTACTGGATTAAAGTTTCATAAAATCTGAGAAAGTGAAAATCTCAGGTGATGTAACTGCACTTTGGTTTAAAAAGCATATAACTGGTAAATATGCATTAACATTCAAAGATGACAAATTTCCCATGTAACAAAGATGTTTGGATGGCAGCCATATATCTACCTACTCGAGTGGCTCCCAAGGGGTTTGGGAAGAGAGACTTTCTGTCCCTGGCAACTCACAGGATCTGTCAATTGATGACACAGAATTACCTGATGCAACAAGATCACAGAAGACAAACATATTCCATACTTTATGCGGCGATGCTTGCACCTGAATCTGCAAATACCATTTTGAAAGTAACAGTCCTTGTTTTTCTTTGGTTTCTTGGAAGGAAATCCTGCACAGGAATGGAGAGACATATTTTAAAAGAATCCTTTGTTGCTTAATTGATAGAACAAGTCCAAGGAAAGGTAAGACACAAGGAGGATATTTATTTATATGCATTAGAATCAGAAGAATCATCAGTGAGACTTGCAACAGAATGTACTTACAACAGTGAACCCTGCCCTCCACCAAGATGCCCAATTCTATTCCTCTTCCTCCCTTTCCCCCTCATTTTCTCTCCCCCAACTGACATATTCAGCATTTTGTGGCCATTAAGCCTGGTCACTGCTCTTGAGATTAAATGGGGCTAGGGGGTTAGGGGTTCCTAAAGATTTCTTAACCATCCACAAATCTTAGTATTGCCAAAGCCAGCTGATAACTCCCTTTTCTGTAAGGATGGCATTGTTTCAGATGGATAAGATAAAGGATTTTTCTATTCTTTTATGGTATAAAATTGGAGGGCCCTGGTGAGCTATTTAGTTCAACCTTCTGCTTAATGCAGGAAATCCAGAGCTAGAGTGTCCCCAAGAGATGGCCATTGACTCTGTTCTTAAACTGTTCTCATGCTGGTAGTCCTCTCTTCTCCAGGAAATAGCTTTAATTGTTGAAGTACAGTTGTCATGCTCATGATCCTTTAGCTACTAAATCAGAAACTCTTGACACAAGCCATTAAGGATATGAAGAGTTATTTATTAAAGCTAGTGATCCATTACACTTTAAAGACTCGAATGAAGGGAGTCACGCAAACCAACAATTAAAAATCTTCAGGGTTCCCCCCTCATTGCGGATCCGTGGTTTGACAGCCCCTTACATCGTCTCACAATTTCTAGGTCTTCCCAATCTCTAATCAACCAACACAATGATAGCGTTCTTTGATCTGCCTTTGGTGCTGAACTTTTGATATCATACTCAAATCTGCATAACTTGCGGTCTTGCGAATATACCAAGACCACATCACAAGCATTCTCATCTATTCTACAAGTCTGGCAAGTTTCCACTACAAAGCACTTCCCCTGACCCTGCAGGTATGGCCATTGATAGACTAGCAGGATGTCACTTCCTGTGTCCATGGCAGGATATTACATCCTGATGGCAGGATGTCACCTCCTATCTCCATGGCAGGATATCACATCCTGACATACCGCACCCCCTGAAAATAAATCCCCCACCTTAAAAACTTACTGAAGGAATACAGAGAGAAACATACATACATTACATTACATTACATTACATTACATTACATTACATTACATTATATTTATTTATTTATTTATTTATCGTATTTATACCCCGCCTATCCCCTCCCTAACGGAGGACTCTAGGTGGCTTGCATACATCGTATTTCATATATTTATACATTTCATATATCATACAACATTTAACCGCGCGCTAAGGGAAGGGGTAAGGGAACCGACTCTTTTCATATTACACGTTAATATGATTTTTTCAAAACCTTCTATTTTGGCTTTGCTGGGAATTTGTCATTAAATTGTTTCACTAATTGGGGCGCTTGTACGTGGTGGCTGTTTACCCATTCATGATGAGTTTTGGGAAAGTGTTTCCACTGTATTAAATACTGTAATTCCCCCCAATGACACCTGGAATCCAGTATCTCTTGTACTTCAAAATGCTGCTCTCCATTAATCATCACTGGAACTGGAGTAGGCTGTTCTGGGTGCCAGTGTCCCGAGTCTTTAGCTGGTTTCAGCAGGTTGCAATGGAAAATGGGGTGGATTTTTCTGAGATTTTTCGGTAACTGTATCTGTACTGTCACATCATTGATTACTTTGGTGACAGGAAAAGGTGGACCTAGTTTTTTCGAGGGCTGTGAAGATTTTAAGAACCTCATAGACAAATACACTTTCTCCCCCACTTTCAGTTGCCATTCTGGTGCCCTATTGCAATCAGCATATTTCTTGTAAGTTTCCTTAGCACCCTCCAGTGCTTCCCCTATTACTGGCCAACTGTCAGTTATGTGTTTTATCCATTTGTCTAATGGGATGATTTCGGATCTATCAGTTGGCAATTCTAGGAAGGCTACGAATTCTTGCCCGTTGACTACCTGGAATGGGGAAAACCCCATGTTCTGGTGTACTGAATTGTTATAAGCCACCTCTGCAAATGGGAGTAGGTCCACCCAATCGTCCTGCTGATAGCTGATGTAACATCTAAGGTACTGCTCCAACACCTGGTTAGTCTGTTCAGAAGCTCTGTCCGTTTCAGGGTGATGGGAGGAGCTTAGCTTAGCCCTTGTTCCACGCCAATCATCTTCAGGAACGCTCTCCAAAACTTGGAGGTGAATTGTAGGCTCCATTCACTTATGATTCATTCGGGGGTCCCATGTATTCTATAAATGTGCTGCACAAACATTTTGGCCCACTGTCCCATATTAGGTATGCTAGTGCAAGGAATGAAATGAGCTTGCTTTGAGAATAAGTAAGTTACTACCCAAATCAATGTTTTCTTTTGGCTTTCTGGTAAGTCCACTATAAAGTTCATGGCTATCTGTTTCCGAGGTTGGGCAGGACTTGCCACCTTCTGCAACAGTCCTCTGGACTTGCCCCCTACTCTTTTTGCCATGGCACAGGTTGGGCAACTGGCCAGATACTCCTCCACGTCTTTACGAAGATATGGCCACCAAAATAGCTGCCTTAACAGGTGCAAAGTCTTTAGGAACCCAAAATGGCCAGCTGATTTCGCATCATGACATCTCTCAAGTACTTTCCTCCTCAAAGGCTCTGGAATATACAATCTATCCCCACTCCACCAGAATTCTTGTTTCTCTATCAGTTTTGCTTTATTAGCCTGCAACCAAAAGGAGGAGAAACAGACTCAAATATACAACAACGAGCAAATTCACACATCTTCCCAGTACATATAGAAAGAGGCAGGTCTTTAAGTCAAAGGAAAAGTTTAGAAGGAAAAGGTCCAAGATGGCGGCCGCAAATCAGTGCGACCGATGAACGCTCCAGGAGAAAAGCCGCAAACCCTGTGAAAACCCACCGAAAACCCACCGAAAATCCCCAAATTTCATCCTGGGGGTTTGGAGAGGTGGTGTTGCCGATGGTGAGTGGCTTTCTCCGGGGGGAAGAGCTGGGGTGAGGCCTGTGCCCGGGTCGGAGCTCCGTGAATCTGCGCGAGAAAGCCCAGTGAACTGCCGAAGACGCCGGCGGCTTCCGAAGTTTGTTTGAAAGCCGAAAACCGCAGAGGCTTCTGAGGTTCGAGCTGGGCCGGTGGAGTGAGGCCGGTGGAGCTGGTGGGGGTCTGGAGTCCACTGAAGACCGGAGAGTGTGGGAGGCTGCAGGAGGCAGCTGGATGCTGTGAGTTATTGGTCTGCAAACTGGGCCGGCGGTGCTTGCGGGGCTGGAGTCTACTGAGGGCTGCGGAAGGCTGCCAGAGGCCTCGGACTTCATTTGTTGGAGGCGGGAGACCGTCGGAGCTCGAGTTGGGCCGGTGGAGTCGGTGGGCCCTAGCAGAGCCGGCGTGATACAGAGAGGAGCCCGGCTGGTGCAACGGAGTCTTTGGTTGAGCCCCCCACACACACACACACAGACAAGCAGACAAACTGGACTTTTTTTCCTGGGCCGATTCTAGAGTTCAGAAACTCTGATGTTAGAACTGGCTGGAGTTGGGGGCGAACCCTGCGGCCCTGGAAAGTGCAGATGTTGCGGAGGCTGGAGCCCAGGAGATCAGGGCATAAGAAAAATCATAATATGGACTAACCCCCATGAAGACCTGGATGTTGTCCCAATTCAGGCTAAGGCGGCAGAGGGTTTGTAGGGGTCCCTTAGTATGAATGTGGACCCCCCCAGGTTAGAGACGAGGTGGGGGGAGCCAAGATTGTATGGTTTTGTAAGAGTACCCCCCGGGTGAGAGTCAGGTGGGGTAGGAATGAGTGCTGGTGAGTGTTGGTGCCTCTCCCTGACCAGTGAGAGAAGTTGAGGGAGAGGTGGTGTGAGTGTAGAGTGTGAGTGGGGGTGGTGCTGGACCCTACCAGCGCCGAGAGCGAGAGCTGGTGCGCTGGGGGGTCTTACGCGCTACCCGACATTGCATGAGATTGGATGATGGATGAATGGGATAAGGGACCCTTGATTAGTCCCAAGAATTCCGGAGGCCTGGGAGTGGAGGCTACTAGGCCAGAGTCGGGAATCTCTGGGGGCTGTGCGGTGGGCCAAGTGATTCAGGTGGTGACGGGCAGGGGACGGTATGATGGGAACCGGAGGGCAAGCCATTATCAGGGAAGGCGCCCCCGGTGTTTGTTACCGGTGGTGCGTTCCGGCCCCCCGTGTTCATACCCAGGCCCTGGTAAGCAGTTCCTCGTGGGCTCCGGTCTCCAACTGCTGCTGCTGAATGCCAGGTCGGTGAATAACAAGGCCCCCCTTATAAGTGATTTAATCACAGAGGAAGGGGCTGACCTGGTGTGTATTACCGAGACCTGGCTGGGCCCAGAGGGGGGAGTAGCCCTCTTGGAAATGTGCCCAGCCGGGTTTCGGGTGTGGCATCAGCTGAGACAGAGTGGGGCAGGGGAGGAGGGGTAGCAGTGGTCATCAGAGAGTCCCTTGTGGCCTTCAGGGGCGCTGCTCCACAAGTGACCGGATGTGAGACCCTGTTTTTCAAGTTGGGTTCACGAGAACAGTTGGGAGTGTTGCTGCTGTACCAGCCTCCCTGCTGCATAGCAACCTCCCTGCCTGAGCTGCTCGAGGCTGTCTCAGGGTTGGCAGTGGAGTTTCCCAGACTTATGGTTCTGGGGGATTTCAATCTGCCGTCCCTGGGGCGGTCCTCGGAGGCGGCCCGGGAGTCCATGGCTACCATGGCAGCTATGGGCCTGTCTCAGATTATTCGTGACCCGACTCGTGACAGTGGTCTCACTCTGGATTTAGTTTTCTTGTCCGAGCAGTGGCAATGTGATCTGAGGGGAGAGTTACATCTTTCCCCATTGTCATGGTCAGACCACGCCCTGGTGACCCTGAGACTCTCTTGTGCTACCCCACTCCGCAGGGAGGCGGGACCTATTCGACTGGTCCACCCCCAGCGACTGATGGACCCAGTGAGGTTTCAGAAGGAGCTGGGGGTTATTCCCGAGGACTTGCTTCACGGTCCAGTGGAGGTCCTGGCTGCAGCCTGGAACAAGGCAGCAGCCGGAGCCCTGGACAAGATCGCGCCTATGCGACCTCTCCGGCCCTGTTCGGCCCGTCACTCTCCGTGGTTTACGGAGGAGTTGAGGGCTTTGAAGAGAGTTAAGAGACGTCTAGAGCGCCGCTGGAGAAAGACAAAGACGGAATCTGACCGAACACAATCTAGAGCCGCTGTTAAGGCCTACCTTGTGGCGGTAAGAGCGGCGAAACGTGAATATTTCTCCGCTCTTATTGCATCCGCAGAATGCCGTCTGACGGCCCTGTTTAAGATTACAAGATTGCTTTTGGGTCGGGAGCAAGGGGAGACCCATCTACAGGGCCGATCGGAAGAGTTTTCTGAGCATCTGCAGGACAAAATCACTCAGATTCATTCCAAGTTGGACTCCAAGCGTGAGACAAGAACTGGGGAGATGCCAGAGGCTCGTACTTACCATGTTATCTGGGAGCAGTTTGATCCTGTTGGGCCTGATGAAGTAGACAGGATCCTTGGAATTGTAAATGCCACCACATGCCAACTTGACCCATGTCCCTCCTGGCTGGTGAAATCAGCTAGAGAGGTGACATGTGGCTGGGTCCTGGTGATTATAAATTCGTCCTTGAGTGAGGGGGTGTTCCCGGCTGCCTTTAACGAGGCGCTGGTGCACCCCCTCCTCAAAAAAACGTCTTTGGGCCCTACTATTCTGGGCAATTTTCACCCAGTCTCCCACCTTCCCTTTTTAGGAAAGGTGGTTGAGAAGGTGGTGGCATTGCAACTCCAGAGGATTCTGGAGGAAATGGATTATCTGGACCCTTTTCAGTCAGGTTTCAGGCCAGGATATGGGACAGAGACTGCATTGGTCGTGCTTATGGATGATCTCCGGTGAGGGCGGGATGGAGGGAGTGCGTCCATCCTGGCTCTCTTAGATCTCTCAGCGGCTTTTGATACCGTCGACCATGGTATACTCTTGGGGCGGCTCAGGGAGTTGGGGGCGGGCGGCGTGGTTTTGCGCTGGTTCACCTCCTTCCTCCGGGGCCGTTCCCAGTCGGTGTTGATAGGAGAGGAGAGAGCTGACCCGCGACCCCTGTCTTGTGGGGTGCCGCAGGGATCGGTTCTCTCTCCTCTCCTGTTCAACATCTACATGAAGCCGCTGGGCGAGATCATCCGTCACCACGGGATGAGGTATCACCAATATGCTGATGATACCCAGTTATACATCTCCATCCCGGGTGAAGTAGGTGATGCGGTCGATGCCCTATCTCAGTGTCTGGAGGCTGTGGGGGTCTGGATGGGGAACAACAGGCTTCAACTGAACCCTGGTAAGACGGAGTGGCTGTGGATTGATGGCCCCCCTAGATCCGGGAAGTTGTCATCTTTGGTTCTGGGTGGGGTTGCACTACCTCACTCAGATCCAGTGCGGAATCTGGGGGTCCTCCTGGACTCGCGACTCCTGCTCGAAAAGCAGGTGGCAGTCGTGGCCAGGAGGGCCTTTGCACAACTTCGAGTTGTGCGCCAGTTACGCCCTTTCCTGGATCAGGAGGCCCTCCGAACAGTCACTCATGCCCTTGTCATCTCCCGCATAGACTACTGTAATGCGCTCTACATGGGGCTACCCCTGAAGAGTATCCGGAAGCTTCAGCTGGTACAGAATGCGGCGGCGTGAGCAGTTACGGGTGCCATAAGATCGGCACATGTAACATCTCTGCTACGCGAGCTGCATTGGTTGCCAGTTTGCTTCCGGGTTCAATTCAAGGTGTTGGTGATTACCTTTAAAGCCCTATATGGCATAGGACCAGGGTACCTGAGGGACCGTCTCGTCCTGATAACATCAGCCCGCCCCACCCGTGCGTGCAGAGAGGGCATGCTTCGGACCCCCTCAACAAGAGAATTCCATCTAGCGGGGTCCAGGAGGCGTGCTTTCTCTGCGACAGCCCCCGCCTTATGGAACATCTTGCCCCTGGAGGTGAGACTGGCCCCTTTACTCCTGGCCTTTCGGAAGGCCCTTAAGACCTGGCTCTGCCGCCTGGCCTGGGACAACGGAGGTGGTAGTGCCTCCTGGGGTTGGCTGGCCCCGTAGCAATAAGACCTATGCTACGGTCCCCAATCCATCTTGGATTCTATTTTATTTTATTTTATATCTGGATTTATTTTATACATCTTCTATTTTGTATGGTTTTAAATATTTTAAATTTTTAAGTTTTAATTATTGTAACCCGCCCAGAGTCCCTTGTATGGGAGATGGGCGGGGAATAAATTAAATAAATAATAATAATAAATAATAACCATACATCCTCCTTCAGCCCAGAGCACAACTCATTTTGTAAATCCTTCCCCACTTTTAGGGTAGGTGCGGATTTTTGACTTCTTGTAACTACTGCCATCCCCAATTGCTGGGTGGGGGTGATCGAATCTACTACCTCTTCCCTCTGGCTGTTGTGCTGGGACAACTGGGACAAAGCATGAGCCAAAAAGTTCTTTCCCCCGGGCAAGTATTAATCTACTAAAGAACTGAGCCCATCTAATCTGCTTAGGGTTCAATTTTCTTGGAGTGTGTAAGTCTTCCAAATTTTTGTGATCTGTCCACACTTCAAAAGGCTGAGACGCCCCTTCTAGCAAATGCTTCCAGTTCCCTAGAACCCATCACACTGAAAACACTTCCTTTTCCCACACATGCCAGCAGCATTCTGTGTCATTGAACTTGCAGGAAAGGTAAGCACAGGGTCTCAGTTTCTCTCTCTCATCCTTTTGTAATAAAATTGCCCCTATAGCCACATCTGATGCATCTACTTGCACTATCAGGGGCTTCGTGGGATCAGGGTACTTTAATACGGGCTCCAAGGTGAATAATAATTTAAATTGTTCAAAAGCCTCTTGACACTCTGCAGTCCATTGTAAGCTCGCTCCTGGTTTCCTTACTGCTTAAGGATCTCTCCCTTTGGTTTTTAACAAATCAGTAAGGGGTAAAGCCACTTGCGCAAAATTGGGTATAAACTGCCAATAGAAATTTGCAAACTCCAGGAAACTCTGCAATTGCCTCCTAGTCTTTGGCAGTTCCCAAGCTACCACATCCTGCACCTTTGCCGGATCCATTTCAATCCCTTTGCTTGATACCAGATACCCCAGGTAATCTAATTGTTCCTTATGGAATTCACATTTTGACAATTTGGCATACAATTGATTTTGCAACAACCGTTTTAGTACTTCTCTAACCAAAATTACATGTTCCTCAATCGTTTCAGTGTAAATTAGGATATCATCTAGATAAACTAATACGCCTCGGTATAGGAAGTCATGTAGCACTTCATTTATTAAATGAAGTGGCTGAGGGTGTTTGCATGAAAAACTACCCTCCCTTGGCCCAGTTAAGTGTATTGTGCAAGTGAGCCACTGTGTCGTGTGAACAGCCTCCAATCCATTCTGTTAGAGGAAGGGCAGAGCAGCTGGAAATAGAAAGTGATGAACAATTAAAGTGACTGATACAATCTCTTTCGCTGAACTTTTGTTTTCCAAAAGGTCAGAGTCCTGTGCACCTTGCTTGTAACAGGAGTGGTTCCCCTGACCGACACTGCAGCTAGGTCCTGTTACTGCATTTTAATTAAAATGCCAGCAGTTGTTCAGTTGAATTGCTTCACCAGGCAGGGGATGGGATTTTCCCTGATGCATAGAATGTGCAAGTTAAAAAAAAGGAAGAACACTGCTTAATCAGGTCAGGCGAGACAAAGTACACTGCATTAAGATGTGACATTTTCAAAGAAATGCGCTTGGCAGGCATATGTCAGCTCTTCTTGATCAAGCAAATTTTAATTGCTAGTTAAACTGTTGTGAAAGTTAGATTGTGCAATAATAACGTTGGGGGTGCTCTGAGAAATGCAAGACTGGACGGTTGAGAAAATCATCCTCAACACTAGCGATATGTTGAAGGTGATACTTGCTGTAGGTTACGGTGACTCGAGAAGGATAGTTTATAAGCCTTTCCCCCAAATAATCTCTCGCTAAAATATTACATGTCTTCACCCAGCCTTGCTAAAATAACATGACTTTGCTAGAAGGATCTTTCCCATCCAAGGTAGGTCAATGTCAGGTATGAGGAAGAGTGGAGACTGAGAAAACATAGCTTGCCCAAAGGTGGTTGGCTATAACATATTGGGGGGAAGAAGAAGACTTTAGTGACAACAAATACATTAACAGGGCAATCACAGGTATGTATGTCTAAGAAGTAAGGCCTATTGAGTCCAGTAAGAGATTCTTACTGGCAAGAGTGTATTGGACCGCAGCCTTCAAACCCTACTTTTAACATAAATGCTACTGTAAACATAGGGAAAGTTACCAAAACAAATCATCCAGAACAACTTGAAATACATATAACATTCTGATAGCATAAGGGCAATAGCAGCCTAAACTGGGGTACAGGAGGCACAACTTGAGACCCAGCTTGGTGTAGCGGTTAAAGGTACCAGGCTAGAAACTGGGAGGCTGTGAGTTCTAGTCCTGCCCTAGACATGAACCCAGCTGGTTGTCCTTTGGCCAGTCACTCCCTCTCAGCCCTAGGAAGGAGGCAACAGCAAACCACTTCTGAAAAAAAAAACTTGCCAAGAAAACTGCAGGAACTAGTTCAGGCAATCGCCAGGAGTCAAAACTGGCACACAACCAGGTCTTCATGGCCTTACAGAAGGCCAACAGGGTCGGGGACATCCTGATCTCTGAAGGGAGAATATTCCAGAGGGCAGGGGCTATGGAAGAGAAGGCATGCCTTCTAGTCCCTGCCAACTGACATTCCTTGGCTGATGGGACCCGTAGCATACCCAATCTACCAGATCAAATTGGATGGGTAGAAACAACTGGGAGAAGACGGTCCCTTAGGTAACCCAGTCCCAAGCCATGAAGGGCTTTAAAGGTGACAGCCAGCACCTTGAATTGCACCCGAAAGCACACTGGCAACCAATGCAGCTCATGTAGCAGCGGTGTTGCGTGTGTCGAATACCCAACTCCATTTACTACCCGTGCAGCCGCATTCTGCACCAGTTGAAGCTTCCAAATGCTCTTCTAGGGCAGCCCCATGTAGAGTGCATTGCAGTAATCTAGATTGGAGGTCACGAGGGCATGAGTGACTGTGACAAGGCCTCTCGGTCCAGGAATGAGCACAGCTGGCGCACAACCCAAAGGTGTACAAAGGCCCTCCTAGCCACAGCTGCCACCTGCTCTTCCAGCAGGAGCCGTGAGTCTACAAGGACACCAAATTGTGCATGGGGTCTGTCTGGGGCAGTGCAATCCCATCCAGGACCAACAATGGAAAAACCCTGTCACCAGAAGGCCCACAAACCCAAAGCCACTCAGTCTCGCTTGGGTTGAGTCGAAGCCCATTGCACCCCATCCAGGCCCTTACAGCCTCCAGGCACTGGGAAAGGACATCCACGGCATCACTCAGGCGGCCCAGGGTGGAGATATAAAGCTAATATATCATATAGATGAGGGGTGCAATGGCTCAGTGGTTAAGACGCCAGGCTTGTCGATCAGAAGGTCGGCAGTTTGAGACCTGAGCGCCACGTGACAGAGTGAGCTCCCGCACTTGCCCCAGCTCTTGCCAACCTAGCAATTCAAAAGCATGCAAATGCAAGTAGATAAATAGGTACCACTTCCATGGGATGGTAACAGCGTTCCATGCATGTCATGCCAGCCACATGACCGTGGAAGCATCTGCGGACAGTGCTGGCTCTTCGGCTAAGAAACTGAGATGAGCACTGGCCCCTAGAGTCGGACACGACTGTGCAGGGGAAAACCTTTACCTTTACCTTATCATATAGATATAAAGATAATATCATCATCAATATGCTGATACCTCACCCCAAACTGTCGGATCACCTCTCCCAACGACCTCATGTAGATGTTAAATAAGAGAGGGGAGAGAACCGAGCCCTGAGGTACCCCACAAAGTAGGGGATGTGGGCAGGACCTCTACCCCCCATCAACACTGACTGGAACTGACCCCGGAGGAAGGAAAAGAACCAGCACAACATTGTGCCATCCACCCCCAACTCCCAAAGCCAGTCCAGAAGGATACCATGATTGATGGTATCGAAGGCCACTGAGAGGTCAAGAAGAGCGAGGATGGTCACACTGCCCCATCCTGCTCCCGCCTGAGGTCATCTAAGAGTGCAATCAATGCTCTCTCAGTCCTGTAACCCAGCCTGAACCCTGACTGAAAAGGGTCCAGATAATCTGCTTCCTCCAGAGTCCTCTGCAGCTGCCACGCGACCACTCTCTCCACAACCTTCCCCAAAAAGGGGAGGTTGGAGACTGGATGAAAACTATCCAGGCTGGTTGGGTCGAGTGATGGCCCCTTGAGGAGAGGGTGCACCATCACCTCCTTAAGAGCTGGTGGGACCATCCCCTCCCTCAAAGAGGAATTAACCACCACCCAGACCCAATAACATGCCTCCTCCCTGGCAGCCTTGACCAACCAGGAGGGGCAGAGATCTAATACAGAAGTGTCCAAGCTAGCAGCTGCAAGGGCCCTGTCCACTTCCTCAGGTGCAACAGGATCAAACTCCCCCCAGATAACCATGCAAGACTCAGCCCCTGTAGCCTCCACTGGTGCTGCTGTAAAGCTGGAGTCCAACGTAGAGCAAATGCGAGTGACTTTATCCACTATATGCACAGCATATTCCTCACAGTGACCCTGTAGGTGAAACCCAGTATTACTCCCTCCAAGGAGGGACTGGGTCACCCAAAATAGGGTCACCGGGCGACAAGCTGCAGACACAATAAGAGCGGAGAAATAACCACATTTCGCCCCCCTTATCACCACAAGGTAGGCTCTAATGGCGGCTCTTGCTCATGTTCTATCGACTTTGCTCCCCGTCTTCCGCCAGTGATGCTCCAGGCATCTCCTAGCCCTCTTAAGCTTCCTCGGCTCCTCCGCAAACCACAGGGAGCCACAGGAGCCTTGGGCACGGAGAGGCCACTCAGGTGCAATCCAATTACTGGATTACTTGGGACAGGCCCATGGCTGTCATGGTGGCCATGAACTCCTGAGCTACCTCCGCCCCTGCCCCCAAGGAAGGCAGGTTGAAATCCCCCAAGACCATAAGCCTGGGGAACTCCACTGCCAGCCCGGCTATGGAGTCAAGGACCTCAGGCAGGGAGGTTGCTACGCAGCAGGGAGGCTGGTACAATAGAAATATTTGGAGAGGCTGTGGGGGTTTTTGGGAAGAACCCCATGCACTCTTGTAGGGTCTCAGATTGTGCATCTTTGGTGTGAACTTTAATCCCTTCTTCATACAGCTTCCCCGAACTGGATACCTGCAATGTATGGAACAATCTATGGAAGTATTACGTAGTGCTTTGGGTTTTTTTCCTTGTACTATATTATTTTAATTGGTTTGGGTCTTTATATTCTTTTTGTACATATTGTTCACCACCCAACATTAGGTATATAAGTTGGGGAGCTGTATAAATGTTCTCAAATAAATAAATAAGGTATGATGGCCTATGAAGAACTGATGGGATTCCAGCACACATGGATCATGCTAGTTTGAGCTCATAGGAAACGGAAGCTCAAACATTTCAAAGGGACTAGTTTCAGGAAAGCTGATTCACCATAAGGAATGTTCCACAGAGTTAATATGTTTCACATGTAACTTGCATCTGCATAACCACCCTCTCTTCCCTTCCCCTTCCCCCCCCCCCTTCCTCACCCCAGTTTAAATCCTACATCAGTCTAGCTACTCTGTGCATCTGATGAAGTGGGCTGCAGCTCACAAAACATTTTGCTTGTAATAAAATTTGTTCATCGGAAAAGGTTTTATCAGGGTCTTGGTTTTTTGCTACCATAGACTAACATGGCACTCCTCCTATAATGACCTTCACAGCAATATGTCTATTTATTTATTTTATCCCTGGTTGGCCAGAATCTTTTTTTACTTGTATCTCTATACATTATTCTTTTTTATTTGTATGCCTCCCAGAGTTGCTAAGGAGTTGGGTGGCCTCTAAATGTGCATGAATAAATAAATAATATAGACAAAAAAGGAGTTAACTTAAATAAAATACTTTTTACACTCAAATTTTGCAAAGTAACATAAGTCAGTTCTGTTAGAGATATCGGGTTTCAACCAAGCATTTCTCAAACAAGCTTGAAGGAGGAGGCAGCCTCTGCTGTAACCTAATCTTACTTGCTTTGTGTGGGAGGGGCTGAATCCCAGTTTCCTGTTCCTGTTCCCTTCTCTTCTTCCCTTTCTGCTCGAATCTCCTACCAAGGAGGATGGTCAGCTATGGCTGCCCACGTTGCTCATACTTCCATTCAGGTGGGCCACATTAAAGAAGCATGTGGGTCTTGTCAGAACCTATTGCTCGCACACATGGACCATTTCTACTAAGGGACTGTGAGTTACAATAAAATTGTATGCTCTTTTTATGTTACTTTACATTAATGTGTGAAGTGTGATTATTTTGTTTTGAACTGATTAAGCCTTGTGCAAGTTTATGGGAACGCTTCTACTCTGCTATATACTAATAAGAAGCTGCATGGAGTTCTGGTATTTGCATCCCAGAATTCCTACATTGGGTTATTCGGGCCCCAGTACATCCCAGAGTCAAACTGCAAACCAGTGCAGCTTGGCAGACTGAGAGTTGATTTTTTGAAAAAGGGTTTCATTGGCCTTACAGCCAAGAAACTGCTTGCACAATTCAAAAGGCTCAGTTCAGATTTTTTTTCTCTCCTTAAACAATGGAGCAGAGAGGGGAGGGGCTTCCCCCCTTCCAATGCTAAATAAAGACAACTTCTCTGCTTGGCTGTATAGATTGAGATTAAGATTAACCTTCCAAGGCAGCATAGATTGTTTAGACTCTCCTCCACCACAGCCAGGAGATTCTGATGAAGCCAAGAAGTCATGGGATCAGAAAAATAACTTAGCCATGATTTTGATCTCTGGATCATTGCCTGACCACAGGATGGCAGAAATAAAAGGTCTTGCCACTGCCAAAGATATGATTGATAATCTACATCTATGGGGGTGGTGCAGTAAGCTGGGGTAGCCACAAACAAGGCACAGTTGCTCAGTCATCCACTGAGGCAGAATACGTTGCAGCCACTGAAACATGCAACAAGGTAAAATGGCTCAAGCTACTACTTGCAGACATGGGGATAGAGGAACCAGTCCCTATCCAGGTCTTTGAAGATAATCAGAGTTGCATTAGACTTTCACAGTCAGAGAAGATTGGTGGGAGGACCAAGCACATTGATGGAAAGCATCATGTGGTGAGGGAGCTGCAACACCAAGGGTTAGTCAAACTAGACTACTGTCCCACAGGGAACATGATAGCGGACATCTTCATGAAGCCATTATCTAGAATCAGATACCAAGAACTGGGAGGGAAATTAAATCTTGTGGGACATTGAGACATGCATAGCTTGAAAAGAAGAGGATGTTAGAGATATCGGGTTTCAACCAAGCACATCTCACACAAGCTTGAAGGAGAAGGCAGCCTCTGCTGTAACCTAATTTTACTTGCTTTGTGTGGGAGGGGCTGAATCCCGGTTTCCTGTTCCCTTCTCTTCTTCCCTTTCTGCTCAAATCTCCTACCAAGGAGGATGGTCAGCTATGGCTGCCCACATTGCTCATACTTCCATTCAGGTGGGCCACATTAACGAAGCATATGGGTATCGTCAGAACCTATTGCTCGCACGCATGGACCATTTCTACTAAGGAACTGTGAGTTACAATAAAATTGTACGCTCTTTTTATGTTACTTTACATTAACATGTGAAGTGTGTTTATTTTGTGTTTTGAACTGATTAAGCCTTGTGCAAGTTTATGGGAACGCTTCTACTCTGCTATATACTAATAAGAAGATGTGTGGAGTTCTAGTATCTGCATCCCAGAATTCCTACAAGTTCATGGATAGCAATTCAGCTAAGTGGCATACAACAATAATAAGGCTTTATGGACAGCAAGCAATATATCTGATTCAAAGATTAGAATTCCTATCCCACTGCTATTACACTAAACAATAAAATAGATACCGCCACCCAACAAAAATAGTTGCATGCCAATTTAGATACGAAAAAGTTTCAAAAGTGCTGAGCTTGCACAGAAATTGAAAGTTTAGAAAGATGCTACATTTGTGAAATGTTAGGACTGTGCAACATTTCCGATTCCTTCAACAATGGTGTTTCAGAGCTCATAGGTGTCCAGAGATGTTTACAATTCTTTAAGGCACCTGCTCCTTTTCTTGGGATTGTATGATATTGTTCTTTCTAATCCTCTCTGAATTGGAACATCTCCATATCTGCTTTGTTTCTTTCCAACTAATTGGACAGATTTATTACTGCAGTAGCACCGGAAAAAAAAAAGTTGTAATGGCTTAGCGCTCGAAGCAAAAATTTCTGGCTTCTGGACAGGCTTAGTATTAAATGGATACGCATCTGCAGTATAGACTCTTGCTTTCCTACAGAGAAGATCAAAGAAATGTAAAGCAGAGATACTTATTCTTCATTCATTAGCAGTTAGTGAGTCAAATAGATTCACCAAATTGGTTGGTTCCTAGAGTCATCTAAAAAAACAACTTCAGTCTGCATGTAAAAACGTTTCATCTGTGCTACCTCAGGGCTCTCACGCTGATAATTCTGTGTATAGACATCTTGTTGGAAGGTCGATCACGAATGCTATTGGGATATGCAGGGAAATAGTGGCGTGGTAAGGACTGCATCCCAGCATCATGTGATTAGCAGGAGGCTCAGCTCGGTCCCTTATCAGAGGTGCATTTAATCTGCAAGAGCATTTAGCCTCCTTCCTGAGGTGCTTGTTTTTTATATATTAAAATTAAAGGGGGGGTGGACTTTTCATACTGTGAGTTGCCATTCCCTTTCTGAAGTGTTACAATACTTGCCCAGGTTTCCCAATGCGGCGAAAGACAAGCCAGAGATTTCCGGAGTGAAATAGAATTGCCCCTGGCTAAAACTTGATGATACATCATAAGCCAATCAACAGCTTTTTTGCACAGCCCTTACTAAGCAATAATCTCTTAAACTCCAGCATCTGGAACCTTTTTGATCATCTGCCCACTCCCTCAATCTTGGAGTTGCCAGAGGTGCAGTCTGCCACTGGCACATCCCACATCGAAGCTGCCTTTGGCTCATTCGATCACTCCTCAGGTGGAGGATGCAGAGATGCTGCTTGCCCCAGCTTGCCCAGCAGGAAGTCTTCTCCAAAGACAGGCCTTGCAGAAGTGGAGAGAAGTTTTAGTTCAAAAATGTACATCTGGGCTCTCTGACTCTTGAGAGAAAACATGGCAATGATTAAAACAAAAACACAATTCAGCTGCAAATCTTATATACCCATTGCCCTGGAAGGCAATCCTGGGACTTCAACAGAACATAAGTCTAAAAAGTAATCTGCAGAATTAGTTTATCAAATATCGGAAGCACATACAGGCTACAGCAATGTTTTGCTGACCTAAACAAATTCCAAATCAAAAAGGAAAGAACCAAGAAAGCCTCATTCTGGCAGACACAAAATAGCAATGATGTCATTCACCCTTATTAACAATATCTACTTGGAGGATAATTCAAGATTATTTACACCCATTTGACTTCTATTCCTTCCCTTCAGTGTAACAGCAGATTGGAATAATTGGGGTGGGGTAGGGATTTAAAGACTTTATTGCCCATATATTAGTGTCCCAATTCAGTTTTCAACCCTTGCGTTTGCGTTTCCCTTTTTTAAATAAATAAATTGCTACTTGCCAGAACAGTGTTGTTCTAAATGGTCTTCCTCATGTCCCTCTAACCACAGCATGAACTTGCCCTGGTAACACCTTTTTTATGTCATGTCTTTGTGACATTGCCTTTGTCTCATTCCTAGCTCACTGCTGAGGCAATGTAATGCCTTCCTTAGCTGTTCCAGTTTTAAAGTAATATCTTCCTTCTTCTCCTGACACAATTTTGGCTGGGGATATTAGCTAACAGAGTTCTTGGAAATGATGGCTGGTGTGATCAGAGATGGGTTCTAATCACCTCCTAGTGGCCATTTTAGGCTGCTGCAGGCAAGTGCCCTCCCTCCAGTCATAAGGAACTGCCCTCCATGGCCGTTTTGGCTTGGCAATACATTGGTTGCATGAGAGACAGGCACCTATCATCTGCAAAGGCACCTGCCTGCATAAAGCCTAACCAGTGTTTTCCATAACACTGCAGTAGTTGGGATGGTCATGAGAATACAGCAAAGAGATACAGACACAGAATGTTGCAGCTCAGATCTGGTAGACCTACCAAAGATGCAATGCTACAATTTCACTTATGGGACCCTGCTATTTACACAAGCAGAGAAAGTAAAGGCCAGGGAATTTTCCAACCTTGTGAAACTGATTTGAAGGGATTAAGATGGGATCATTGATAACATTAATTGTGAAATTGACTGGAGATCTGACAGTAGGCCAAGGGGAAGATGAGTGGGAGAGATGGACTGACTTCTCCTTTCTGCAATGAATTAGTGGTTATTGTGCTTGTGATTGTTTTCCTTTTCTTTTTTAAACCTACAAGAACAGTTCTGGAATGAATTAAGATTCACACCTATGTATGTGCATAGAGAGAAAGATAGACAACTGGAGTCTTCAAATCAGTGTAATTGGTTGCCCAAAATGTTACCATTCTATTATCTCCTGCTTCTCCCACTGTGGTTCCTATTATTGTAATTATTGCTGCTGTTGTTGTTTGCTTTATACCTCTTTTTTCTCTGAAAATTCAGGACAGCTTCTATGAGGTGGATTGGGGCAAAAGAGAGTGACACAGTGAGCTCCATGGTCATTTGAATCTGGATCTTCTTAGACTTCCAAGCCCAAGACTTTAACAGTTCCCTGAAACAATATTGCTATTTTAAAGTGCTTAAATTTAGCTGGACTGATCCTGTTATTCCAACCTCCCCCACTGTCCTCTTTTACAAAAAGGAAAAATAACACCATACCCAGAGTGTTGGTCAACCTTCCCATTGGGCAGTCCAGAGTTCCTCAGATTCCTAGACTGAATTCTGAAAATGGCCATTGCTGAGAAAACTGGGAGTTAGACATATCTGGAGGGGGTCCATAGTGGGGATGGGCTCGGACTATTCTAGGAAAAATGGCAAGTGCTCGTGAAAAGGAAAAAGAAAATGCTGTTTTTCCAAGAATACCTTGTAGTGGTGCTGCAGAGAGGGGAATGTACTCCTTTAGAAGTGAGATGACTAATACAAGGATATTTTCAGCTGTTATATGAGAAAAATCTCTCCCAAGAAGTTTACCTACCACTGATGTCTTGGCAATCCCAGATGAGGATCTATTCAATTATTCTGGTTATTTATTATTTATTTATTTATTTATTTATTTATTTATTTATTTATTTATTTATTTATTATTTATTTATTTATTTTTCCAACTTATATCACTTTTAACCTGCTAGATTCCAAACCCATAGATAAACTTATTTTAAATCATTCTGATTTTATATTTTGGTAAAGAGATTATTTTAAATTATTTAGATCCTGAGCTCTTCTCCACAAGAGAAAACATCATCTGGAGAATAAATGGGAGAAAGATCTTACTGATTCTTCCTTCCTTAGGACAACAGTGCAGCCACCAAAATATATACTGTTTTATTAAGTCCTTATTGCCTGGAATTACTTTGGCCACATAATGAGAAGACAGGATACCCTGGAGAAGATGCTGATGCTAGGGAAAGTGGAAGGCAAAAGGAAGAGGGGCCGACCAAGGGCAAGATGGATGGATGGTATTCTGGAGGTGACAGACTTAACCATGGGGGAGCTGGGGATGGTGACGGCCGACAGGAAGCTCTGGCGTGGGCTGGTCCATGAAGTCACGAAGAGTCGGAAGCGATTGAACGAATAAACAACAACAACATTGCCTGGAACAGCTTCTGGGATGCTGAAAGGAGAAAGAAATGGCAAAAATGTCAGTCTGCCAGCAGGAATGCCTGTATTTTAAGCCACAATATTTTACTTAAGTCAACCTGAAAGTTTCTACTGAACAGTGTGGTAATGAATGTTTTAAACAAAGAATTATAAATTTTAAAAACTGAAAACTAAGCAGGGAGTAGAAAGTAAAAAAGAATCAAAGCAAGGTAGGAAAATCATGAATAATAATAATAATAATAATAATAATAATAATAATAAGAGAATGAGAATGAGGATGGTGATTTAGATATACTGGATCTCCTGGATAGGATCCTAACATAATCAGATGTATATGGACAAACTCTGTACCTTTCCTGAAAATTGAGACAGGATCTGCCATGCATTTCTAATCTCCTTCTGTTGATTGGTCCATGACTTAACAACATCTACACAAGTTTTTTCTTGTTAGAATAGTCATAGACACATTATTAGGATATCTCAGCATGTTGAATTTCCAGAAAAGAACTTTGAATCTATTTTTAAACTCTTAATTGAATGTTCCACTTCAGTTTTCTCCCTTTTTCCCAACCTCCCAAAATAAAACAAACACCTCCGAATAATACAAAAAGAATCAAATCATTTATTTGAATAGAAAAGGAAAGTATCATTAAAACAAAATGGATCCCATCAATAGGCCAATGGACACAATATTCTCCTTATATCTCAGAGGTAGACCAACCTCCAAAGGTTTAAAGAGGAGATGGGTATGGGATATGGGAGGCAGCATATGCAAACAGTAATATGCATGTAAGCATGTGCATGCCTGGATAGTCATCTTCATCATGCAGGAATGAAAAGGTCTGAGTTTCCCATCCCTGCACATTTTCTGTTTAAGCCAAAGAGTTGTTGTGAGCATAGATATCCTAGGAACTGTGTGAATAAGCAGAATGAACCTTCTCTTTCAGTCCAGCTCTCCAACAGAACTACCCTTATTTTTGATAAACAGGTTTTGTTTTTCTGCTTTAAACAGGGACTCAGAGTGAGGAGGTGCTTGCTGGCAACTATTCAGAAGCTGGCCTACAAAGTCATTTGCTAACTCTTGGTTTTTTTTTTTTAAAGTGGCTGCTTATGTAAGATTTTGAGGTGTAGCTTTCTGAACTGGGACAAGAGCCAGAATGTATGTGAGCCTAGCTGGTGTCCCTTTATGTTCTGCAGCCTTAGTAAGAGGACAGCCTAGTCGACCATGACTAGGGTGACCATACGTCCCGTTTTGAACGGGACAGTCCCGTTATTTTAGCATTTTTCAACCGTCCCGTCGTTTTGATCAAAATCTCCATTTTGTCCCTTTTTTAAACCCGGCGGGAAGGACGACAGGAAGACAGGAAGGAGGACTGGAGCTGGACTTGCCATTGGAGGCAGCCCGGAAGAGGCCCTATCAGCGTGGCAACTGGAAGCCCAGTTGCCACGTGCGATCCCAGCAGCAGAAGCAGCACCACAGTCCAGGTTCCTGCCTCCTTACCTGATCTTGAGATTGTCTGCCCAGCAGTGGTGAGGCCAGGGAAAGCAGGCACGGGAAGGTTGTGGGAAGAGGGTGCGTGTGTGTGTGTCTGTGTGCGCGCAGATTACTTGCTCAGCATAATCGCGTGCGCGCACACACACACTCACTAGGCTGACCATACGTCCCGTTTTGAACGGGACAGTCCCATTTTTTAAACAATTCTGGAGCTTCCCATCATTTTAATAAAAATACCTATTTTGTCCCATTATTGAAAGTTCCTGCGGTGAAGTGCGTGCGAATGCATGCCCACTTTCTCCAGGGTCGTTTTTTACCTCAAAGAAATATGGTCAGCCTATCCAAGCGGGGCTTTTCATGCCGGTGCCGTCCGGGTTTTGCATCCGACCACATGACTGGGGAAGTTGTATAGGAGCCGAGATTAACTGCGGGAGTACAAACGTCGCTTTTATCCCCCACTTATTCTCACTGCTGCTCGGGCTGCCTTCTGCTTCCCTGTCTTTAATCCCTTGCAGAAATGTCAGGCGAGGAGAAAGAATTGGCTTTAACTCCCAAGGAGGGAGGCTTGGGAAGCCGCTATAGATCAGGAACAGTGTGCTGTAGATACAGGGAGGGAGGGAGGGAGGGAGGAAGGGGGGAGGGGGAGGGGAGGAGGAAGAGGAGAGAGGAGGGAGGGAGGGAGGGAGGGAAGGAAGGAAGGAAGGAAGGAAGGAAGGAAGGAAGGAAGGAAGGAAGGAAGGAAGGAAAGGGAGAGAAGGAAGGAAGAAGAGGGGGAGGAGGGAAGGAGGAAGAGGAGAAGGAAGGACAGAAGGAAGGAAGGGGGAGGAAACGGGAGGACGGAAGGAAGAAGGGGAGAGAAGGAAGGAAGGAAGAAGAGGGAGAAGGGAAGGAGGAAGAGGGGAAAGAAGGAAGGGAGGAAAGGAGGGAGGGAGGAAGGAAGGATATGAGAGCAGTACACTATGGCTGTGCAGCTCTTTGGATCACGAGGTACAAGGAAGCTTCTAAACCTGCTCTTAGAAGTATCTTTTTGCCTTTAAATCCAAAGAGCAACTGATCCATGGTTTATAACATGCAACCTCCTTGGTGGTCCCCTGCAAAGACCTCCAGAAAGGGTTAGCCAATTATCCTTTTCAACATGACGGAAGGGGGAAATCATTATCTTCAGGACTGGGCAGTAATATTATCTATGGCACCCATTAAATGTACATCAAAGCAGTCTGAGCTTTCCACAAGGCCCCATCCCCTCCTTTTGGAGCGTGTCCCTCCCAGCGCACCGTTCGAGGGTCAGTGCAATCCTTCAGTTGCAATCCTTGGTGGGACACCGTGCAAAAGATTAGGAGAAACGCTAGTGCTCCGTCGAATGATCTGGGTAGGAAGTGTGCCAGCCTCACAAAACAAAACAAAAAGCTGAGCAAACTTCCTGCTTGTCTCTAGCAATCGTTCCATATTCCTCTTGTCCTAATAAGGGAGGGGGAAAAAACTATTTTAACCCTAGAGTGGGAAATAAACATCCCTCTTTTTCATTAATTCCTTCTCGCAAAGCTAGACAATCTCTTTGCTGCTATGGTTTTAATTCTATTTTTTTTCCAGTTTCCAGGGGATATAAGGTCTCTTAATGCACCTATTCCACTTTGAGGAAGGGCATTGAAAACAAGCACACACCTGCACAAATGTGCCCCTGAATTTCTTTCGTTTGCTGTGCAATTTTGGCCATGGGACCTTGGTGGGGCTTGAAAAAA
Organism: Charina bottae; assembly: GCA_023362775.1. Classification (NCBI taxonomy): domain Eukaryota; kingdom Metazoa; phylum Chordata; class Lepidosauria; order Squamata; family Charinaidae; genus Charina; species Charina bottae. The sequence goes on along the minus strand of JALMGJ010000001.1, from coordinate 87,195,396 downwards.
GGGCCTGCGATTTACAGAAGGCCATAAACCCTGGTTGGCTTATCCTGTTTTAGCTAGTGGTGTCCCTTTCTCTATAAAGATATAGATATAACTATAGATTAGTTATACAGTGTGTGGGATATTGAGAGCCAGTTTGGTGTAGTGGTTAAAGCAACGGGCTAGAAATCGTGAGGCCATCAGTTCTAGTCCTGCCTTAGGCACAAAGTAGGCTGACCATATGTCCCATTTTGAACGGGACAGTCGCTTTTTTTAGCATTTTTCAACCGTCCCGTCATTTTGATAAAAATCTCAATTTTGTCCCATTTTTTAAACCCGGCGGGAATGGCGTGGAAGGAGGATCCGAGCCGGAGCTGCCGATTGGAGGCAGCCTGGAAGAGGAAGCCCTCCTGCCTGTCTGCACGCAGCAAAGGAGGGCGGAGAGGTGGAGAGGAGGGTGATTGGCTAGGCGGGAGCCAATCGTGTGGACCGGGGGGTGGGGTTTGCAGGCGGGAGCCAATCGTGTGGAATGGGGGGCGGGGTTTGCAGGCGGGAGCCAATTGCACAGACCGGGGGCGGGGTTTGCGATTGGGAGCCAATCAGGCGGAATGGGGGGCGGGATTTGCAGGTGGGAGCCAATCACGTGGACCAAGGGGCGGGGTTTGCAGGCGGGAGCCAATCGCGCGGGGCGGGGGGAATATTACATAAGACCCTGTCCCGTTTTTGCCATCCCAATGTCCCGTTTTTGCCTCAAGGAAATATGGTCAGCCTAACCATGACTGGCCTTGGTCCAACTGGCATCAGATATAAGACAGGGAACCTGGGAAGAGGCCTTTTTCGTAGCAGCCCCTGCTTATGGCATTCTCTATCCTGGGAGAGTAGCTTAAATGCCAATTTTTGCACTTTTGTGCCAAGCTTTTTTTGTAATTTCATGAGCAGTAGAGTGGGAACAAATCAATACACTGGTGTAAGACTATATGACCTTTTGGGAAGTGGGAGGTAGCTGTCTTATATTAATGCAAGGGGCCTAAGAGATTTTCTTTACATTTCCTTTCATAGACAAAGAAAATCAATCTTGGGGCCCTCTAATTTGGCCATATTGGCTGTGATAATGGGAGATGCATTCAACATATATAAAGGGCTGGAAATCTCTGCAAGACCATCTTGTATAAACTATTGTTATCCTATATCTTTCTGGTGGTAGCTGAAGAGCTTCTGTGTCCCCTCTGGCTTTGAAAATCCTCTTCCAATGATGCTTTTGTGGTGTTGTCTTAACTGGCATTTTGTTCTGTAGTATTCTTATTGCTGTTGATATATGGATGAGTGTTCTTTCATTTTTGTCATTTCAGTTAGTCCTGGCAGAATTATGTCCTTCAGGTCACAAAGAATCAGAAATGACTGAACAATTGAAACAACAAAGCCAGTTTGGCACAACTAGCAGAAAAGAGCAGGATATAAATTTATAAGATTAAATAACTAAACTGGGGGATCAGATCAAAATTCTATGCAGCCTACTCTTGGGCTTCCCACAGTGGCCCATCAGCTGCTTCCCAGAAGCATACAAAGAGGGCTCAGGTGTGATCCCTTCCCGTCTGTCCCAGGGCCTGCACATTGTGTTTGAACCCTGGAAAAGATGGTTCCATTACTCAGGGCTCAGAGCTACTGTTTCTCATCTCACATCCTGTGGCAATGAACTCTAAGTCATGGAAATAATGTGTGCAAAAAAGTACTTATTTTGTTTGCTTACTCTGATCCTGCTATTCCTGGTGTCTTTGTGCTTAAGCTTGTATTTATAGATAGTTTTAATTGTTGTGCTCAAAAGTACTGGGTCAGCTGCTAGGCTTCATCAAATTATAGGAAGGCGAGGCCTAAAGTAAAGGTAAAGGTTCCCCCCGCACATTTGTGCAGTCGTGTCCGACTCCAGGGGCCGGTGCTCATCTCCGTTTGTTAGCCAAAGAGCCAGCATTGTCCGAAGACGCTTCCACGGTCATGTGGCCGCATGACACACGCGGAATGCTGTTACCTACCCACCGAAGTGGTACCTATTCATCTACTTGCATTTGCATGCTTTCGAATTGCTAGGTTGGCAAGAGCTGGAGCTAGTGCGGGAGCTCACTCCGTCACGCGGGGCTAGGGATTCAAACCTCCGAACTTGCGATCTTCCAATCGATCGACAAGCCTGGTGTCTTACCCGCTGAGCCACCGCGCCCCCTAAGGTGAGGCCTACTAAGGCTCAATTTTCACCCGGCCGATTAGCCTGCTTTTAGACCGTGCGGCTTAAGAATGGCAAGAAGCAGAGGAACAGCTGATCAGGTCTTGCCATGGCCATTGTCTGGACTGAGCCCCAGCTGAGCCCCATTGCCAACCCCCTGCATTCCGGATTGGAATTCTGGCTTGAGAAACAGCATCATGGGACACCAGCCGCTTAAACTGCAATACAGAATTGGCCCAGATTAGTACAGTCCAGAAACCAAATCTCACAATAAGCAGGCCTTAGTCAGTCATAGAAGCAGATCAACAACTGTATCTAAACATTACCTGCATCCCACTGACAAAAACTAAACTGAAATGGTTTTCATACTTTCTGACTAGTTTCCAGCATCCTAGATAGCTCCTCAACACTGGAGACTGGTCTTTCTTCCTTGTAGCAACATGGATTCTTCATCTCTCTCATTATTCAATTTGAATTGGGCCAAAAGGCTTCACTAATGATTTTCAGCTATATTTCTCCTGTACTGCTCTCAGTTATGGAGCCTCCAGGTCACCACATGGTTTAGGATAATTTTGTTCTAACCATTAGAGAGAGGGGATGCTTCAGCCTGTAGGAGTTAGATTTGGATGTTGTCTACTTCCTGTCCTGGGCAGCCTCATTGTTCTTATTCTTGACCTGTCTGCAAAGCCTCCTGAGACACTATCTTTACTGGCACCCCAGCCCAGTCATATTAGATCAGTGGAAGAGCACCTGCATGCTCTCTTCTCCCTCCTTGTGCCCAACTTCCAACCAGGCAATGGGAGCTTTTTCTTCTAGGTCTTGAAGATACCTCCCATCACATGCACTTCCTGTGCTCCTTCCCCCCACCCTAACAAAGCGAGAAGCGACGGGAATTGATGTTCATTTTTGTCACACCAATGAGCTTGAGCGGAGTGGAGAGGCTGAAGGAGGATGTGAGGGGGCAATCACAGAGGAGGTCAGAGAGCTCATCCCTCTCTTCCAGCTCATAGGTGGCATCATTCAGCATCCGCCGGTGAAGGTGGCAGGTCTGCTCGATCTTGAGTTTGTTGATATCACTGCGCAGGCGCATAAGCTGCCGAGCCAGCTGCTGGTCCTGGAGACGCATTTCCATCTGGAACACAGAAGAAGGAAGGGCATGACGTGATGGCAGAGGAGCAGCACAATCAGGAGGAGATGCAAAGACTTGGGATTGCAACTTGTACATCTTTTGACAGAAAATAGGATGGCATTGCCACTGCTGCCATAGTTAAAATTCCTTATGTACAGGTCTAGGAAAGCCTTTGGCCCGAGTCCCCTGACAGGTTCCTGCTTCAAGACTGATGAACTATTAATATAATTAATTTAGGACTTGTTTTGAATAGGTCAATCTGCAAAATGGGACCTGAGAAATACATGTAATAGGACCAAGCAATAACATTAACGTGGTAGCTATGTAGTAAGGACTACATCTCATGGTCAACTATCCATCTTCTACATATACAGGATGCCATTTGCTAAGTGCCTACCCACACACTTATATTATTCAAATACAGCATTATCTGCGGGGCGGGGGTGATTAGAAAAGCTAAAACGGCAATTGCAGCAACATGACCAAAGCCCAGGCCGTTTTGTATGTGTGTTATGTTACATGCACTTACAGAGGTTGTTTGATTCCTTTGCCGTGACCACTATTTTAATGCTTGCACCCCCCCTTCAGATACTGCTGCCCATATATATATATATATATATATTCTGAAAGATATTCTATATTCTGTGCTGCTTAATCACATGGACAAGAACCTATAAACATTTAGATTTATCTTAATGCTAGATTTAATTAATTAATTAAACAAAACCAATCCTTGAAGAGGTCACCCTTCCACAATGTTCTATCCTACCCAAATGCCTTAATAAAACTCTGGATAATGGTGATTGCAATACTGTATACACATTACAATATTTGGTTACAAGTTTTACCTCTGTTGGACGTCTGCCACCTAGTGGCCATCAATGGTAGTTATTGTTGGATTTAATTGCTGTTCCTGTTGCCTCATTCACACAATCCCAATCTTTCCCCGTAGCTGAAACTTTGGGAAAGCTTTGGAAAATATTCCTTTACTGAGGGCACTTTATGTGCATTTCCAAATGCTGTTCCTGAAACTATTTGAATAGTGCACATTAAGTGCCTTCAGTAAAGATATATTTTCCAAAATGTGTCAGGCCAGCAGTAGAATAATTTTTCCTGGTGCCTTGGAACCTCTCCCTTTTGTTTTGCCTGTGCTTGCCCTTGCTCTGGGAAACTTTTGGCAAAACTGACAGAGAGGATGGCAGAGATAAACAAAAAGGATAAACAATGTGCCAAAGATCCAAAAGAAAATCCATTCAGAGCCAATGAATGCAAGCTTTTCAGGACAAGGGATGCAATTGGTCTTTGAGTGGGTGGGGCTAATATAAATTTTATTGTATTTATTTGATTAAAATGAAATAACATCAAATAGATACAATTAATATGATTAAAACCTATGTATTTAATTATTTCCCTCTTCTGTCAATGAAAAATTCCTTGGCAGAAAAATTTGGAAGGAATCTCAGGATAGGGAAGGGTCCTGGTACCCTGGAACTGTAAGATTATGCACCTTGTTTTAAAAAATCAAAGAATAGGAGCCCCTTCTCTGAGGAAAAAGATAGAGACCACAGTTATTGCAGTTTACAACAGGAAGCGACTGCTTTGTTTGCACTGTTTTGTCTCCACTATGTGGCCAACAATGTTCAATCTGCCCTTCAGAGAGGGAAAGTCCACCAACGTCTGCCAGTCACAAGAATGGTGGCAAGTGGTTCAGACAGATCTTTGCTTTATAAAGTGGTGCGTTATGGTGATTGCAAATGATTACTCTCGCTTTTCCCTAACTGCTACCCTCCACATTTTTTTAAATCCATTCAGTCGTGTCCAATTCTTGGAGACTGCCTGGACATGTTCCTGCAGTTGTCTTGGCAAGGTTTCTCAGAAGTGGTTTGCCATTGCCTGCTTCCTAGGGCTGAGAGAAAGTGACTGGCCCCAGGTCACCCAGCTGGCTTTGTGCCCAAGGCAGAACTAGAACTCATGGCCTCCCAGTTTCTAGCCTTAACCACTGCACCAAACTGGGTCTCCCATCTTAACATTATAGATATAGATATAGATATAGATATAGATATAGATATAGATATAGATATAGATATAGATATAGATTCTAAAGTGAAAATAGTTCAGTTGCTGGAATAATTTAACCTCAAGCTATTCATCTTAATCTTGCTAAGGAGAACTTTGTGGGAATCTTGCTTGGAAAAGGCTGCTAAAGAGTCTGACAACTGGGTTGGAGATTTAAGAAATAATAAATAAATATGATTACATAGAATCATGTTTCAAAGGCAGTCTTTCATGAAATACTAAACATAATTGGTTTGGAAGCTATCCTTTTTTCTTTCTACTAACTGGTTGCTGTTAAAAGCAGAATGTCAGATTAGATCAAAGTTGGTCTATATTGTCAAGCCATTTCTGTGTCTTTGTGGCTTTACAACATGGTTTTTATTTTCAGAATTTTTTTTACTGATTCCCCCCCCCCCTTTTCTTATAAGGATCAGCTTTTCACCAGCTATAGTCCAATAGCATCAAACTTTTCCCAGGGAGATAAAGCTTCTTGCTGTCAAGCATTTTCTGCTTTCAGGGTGAGAAGAGACTTTTTTGTGCTCTTGTAAAATAAAAATGGAGAGGTTGAAAGTGGGAGGGAGGAGACGGGCATTTTGCTGATAAAGGGCACAAGAGAAAGCTTGGGATGGTTGACAGAAGAATTACATGGACAATGAGGAGAAAGGTGGCGTTGCTGGATCTCATCCCATGTTCAGTACTTGTATTGTCGAAGGCTTTCACGGCCAGAGTTCAATGGCTGTTGTGGGTCTTCCGGGCTGTGTGGCCGTGTTCTGGAAGTTGTGGTTCCTAACGTTTCGCCAGCATCTGTGGCCAGCATCTTCAGAGGGCAGGAGCACAGATAGAAGCAAAATCTATCTGTGCTCCTGCCCTCTGAAGATGCTGGCCACAGATGCTGGCGAAACGTTAGGAACCACAACTTCCAGAACACGGCCACACAGCCCGGAAGACCCACAACAGCCATTCAGTACTTGTGTTTATTTTTTGGTAGCCTGGATAACTAGCAAGCTTCTTGCATAGCAAAATCTTCTTTGGGAATGTAGAAATATCCAGGGGTAGAAAATAGAAAAATAATGGTTCAAACTACACAGGAATACATTGTATATCTCTGAAGTTGGCTAATGTATAAAATCTTCTCTGATCTCTTTCTGTCTTTCTAACTCTGCATTAGATGAAGAGATGTAAGAAGAAGCAGAATGAATGTATCCCCATGTTTCCTTTTCATTCCTTTTCCATGCAACCATTTTTTCCAGATCAACTTATTCCTCTGCAAGATGTTCATAGCAGTTTTTTACTAGATTGCCTCTGTTGCACTGATCGATGCTATGGGAAATAGGAAGAAGAGATCTAGTCCTCCCGACCCAATCAAACTGCGTGAAAATAAAACGGAGAATGAGCTTATATGATTTTTGTGTTGTTTTTCTTTATCCTTAACATTCATCCCAGTGCACTTTTACATGAGAAGAACTGATTGCTAAACTGAAACTATGTTTGGCCAGTACAGCTAATTTTATTCATTGTTTCATGTAGTACATTTGCTAGATTGATAGCTTGCCTGTCATCCAAGAGCTTCAGACGTTGCACATAATGTTCCTCCAACTTTTTCCCACAACTCTTTGTGGCAATTGGATTAAGAGAGTGCCTGACCTTAAGTCAACCGGTGATCTTTCATAATTGAGGGTAGATCTGAACTTGGGTGTCTCCAGTTCCAATTCAGCAGCACAAAATTACATTCCCAAATGTTCGAGGGAGAAAAACAATAAACATACCTCTTTTTTTTCTCTCTCTCTCTCTTTCTAGTTTTTCTAGGCTATATGTAATTTAGCAGACCTCTATTATGACTTCTCAACCCATCTGGGCAGTAATCACCACTTTTTAAAAAAAAAGGAAAGGAAAGGAAAATGACTTCTGGAGCTATTGGGATATGATTCTGCAAGACACTACCCCTTTAAAAAAATAACTCTCAGATGCAGCCCTGGTCATTTCTCTGTCTCATTAATTCCAGGATTATGGCCATTGTAATCTCAGACTCAGGGCTTCCCTTCAGCTTTACAGAATCATCTCTCATCTTGGTGTGCAGAACAGTTGTATATACTGAATGCAGAAATTCAAAAGTATTTTGCTTATTCTTCCTCTTTTTTTCCCAGTTCAGCTAATGGCCTTACTAAGCATTTCCATCAAAACTAGAGAAGCTGGCATTTTAATTGCAATCTCTATTTCCAATCTGATGATAAAGCGGTCATGTACCATTGTGGTAGGTATTATCATCTATAGGTACGCAGAGAAATAATATTGCTGAAGACCTAGAAGCCATTTTTGCTCAGGCAGGAACAGCTGTTCACTCCTGGAGTTGGGTGGTTTTATTAAAGCCGTATGAACCGATTTCTCCTTCCCATCTGGGGTGGGGAAGCTCATGGTGGGATGCAATCTATTAATTCATCAGCCTGAAGCATCACTGTACATGCATGCCTTACCATGCTGCTATATTGCCCACTGAGCAGTTAAAAGCAGCACTTAGATAATGGGAGAAAAGAGAAATATGCCTTAACAAAATTAAGCTTCTCCTTGACTGTTTCAAATGGGTCCAAATAATATCCTTCCCCACTTTCTCATTTTCTAAAAACAGAATCTAAGCAAGGCATATGCCTGTGTGTATCCTGCTCTTGGTTTTCTGTAATGTGAATACTGAGCCACATAACGCATGTAAGCCACAGTGGCTCCATTAACATAAATCCCTTGTCCAAACCATCTGAAAGTCAATGAAGTCTATAGAATGAGGGCAGCTCCATAAATACTGCCATGGTCTGCCTCACAACTATGATTTTCCCACTGATGTCTTGTTGAAGTCAGAACCTATTAATCTCCCGGAAGCCTTGTGAGACCATATAGCAAGCTGCCTTATGCCTTTGGGGAAGGGGTCAAAAGAGAAGCAGAACTAGCAGAAAGAGGAAAGGAAAGAAAGGCTTTTTAAAATCATTACTGCTTGGAATAGGTGTCCTTGTTGTCCTTTCCGCTGCAATCCTAAAACATGCCTAGGATTCTTCTGATAAAAAGTTTTTAAAAACAATAGGAAACTACTTACCAGCTCTTTCCTGAGCCAATGTAATGCTTCATCAATGTTTCCAAAGCCACACCTTTTCTCTGGGGCAAGCAACATTTGCTGTCTGGAAGGGTTTCCATTGATATGAACCTGCACCTCTCTCAAAGAAATATTTTCCTCTGTTGGTTTCTTCTCTTGCCTCCCCGTGTCCTCCTCAGGAGGTTTGGGACAGCTCTTCCATGCCAGCCCCTCCAATTGAGCTTTCCACTCCAAATAAGAGGGCCTCCTTGTCTCCAGCCTCAGTTTCTCTGTCAGGGCTTTCAGATTCCGCAGATGATCATCAAATGGAGGGCCACCTTCAGCCTTATCATCCGTACTATCCAGCATTTCTTCTATCTGGATTTTTGGCATGGAGGTCATCCTTTCTGGTGGAAAATGAGAAGCATCCACTGAAAGGTTTGCAGTGGAGTCTCAGATGCTGGCAGCACCACTCAAGCAAAGATTTGTGCCTCAGAACTTCCTGGGCACTCCGCAGTGTTGCCACTCAATTCAACACACTCCTTTCAGAGATAGGGAAAGCCATCTAAGCAGAAACACAAAGACATATTGTTTAATTCAGCCAGGAACCATTAAGAAGAAAAAAAACATGCAACCAGAGCTTCCTTCTATGACCTGACTTGAGAAGAAATGGAAGTTGAATCTTTCAGCTTAAAAAAACATCCAGCTAAGAGATTTTGCACAACTATCTGGTGATGTTTTGGGGCAAGAGCCAACAAGCTTTTAGCTTTACAGAGAAACATTTTGCTGCAATGAGACCTGTCAAGAGCTACGCTTCAGGCCATAAGGTGGATTACTAAGGATGAAGTCAGACATAAAGAAGAAAGGCAATGGTAGGGTGTTACACAATTAATAAATTCTGATCTTCATATTGTGCATAACAAGCTCTGAGCTTCTCACTATCATTCTTTACAATATGAGAGGAAAAGGGGGGGTGGAGTAAAGATGGAAAAGCTGGCTCACTTCAGGCTACTCTTATGGAGGGTCAAGTTAGGCATCACACAAATAATGCATGTACAGTAGCAGTCTCCTGGCATATTTTAAACTGAAAAGGAAGCTTGGAGGTTGTAACCATCAATGAAAGAGTAGCCTGCAGAGGAAGGACTTCATCCTTTCTCTTACACCTGCATTTTCACTCACAATTGGATCCACCAGATGCTTTTTCTTTTGGGCAGATACAGAGATTAGTAGTTTGCGGACTTTGAGGGGCGAAGAGAGGGCTACATGTTGCCACTACTCCCTGCAAGTTCTCCACTCAGACCCAGCATCTTCTATGGCTGCTTTTTAGTTACAACAAGGACACATTTGGAGGCTATTTGCATATTTTACCTGTAGCATCTCAGTCTTCACTCCAGAGAAAAGTATTGAAATTATCAGAGATTATCCCTATTGTGATTGATATGAGCTTCCATGTCCTCTGCACAACCAACATTTGGTAACAATAAATGATAAACTTGGTTGCTAACTGAAAAAGTGAAAAGCGTTTTAGCGGAGGTGGATTCAAATCTCACCTGCAGTATGATCCTTTAAAAATCAATTTCCCATGCAAGTCCTGTTTATTACGAAGTCACATACTGTAGTTCTGTATTTGAAGTCTCTTGTTCTAAAGTCCAATGTAAAGCAAAACCAACTCTTTGTCCACCCAAGAACAGGGACAGAAAGGATGCCTTGGACATCATAGTACATGTTCATTAACAAGTAATCTGAGTAATTGGGTAATTCTGCTTGATGAATGCTTCCTGGGCCTCCTGTAATTTAAACACTACATCTGTAATTATTCCAATTGAATCTTTTCACAGAAAGAATTCAATAGAAAGAACCACCATGAAGAATGTATGTCTACTTTCCCATCCTCTTCATCATTTGGACAGATGACCTAAATGGAATATTAAAATTCTTTCTTGCAAACTTTGGTTTTAGCAATACCAAAATAAAATAGCTTTCATTTAAAAATGACTATATACAATGGCTTAGCATAGCAGGCAGAGTCATCTTATTACACCAGGTATGGCCAGTAGAGAAACAGATACATGCTTCCTTAAAGTGGCTCCAAATGGCTGGAGGGATTTACGCCTGTAAGCTGCATAAATTGAGGCAAGTCCACTTAGCTTGAAAAAGCTAATTTAAGGTGTTTCCCACTTTCCCCTAAGCATGGGACACACATGCCCCGGCCACATCTTTTTTCTGCAAAGTCCCCATGAAGTTTTCCTCTCATCCCCAGCCCATGACTGAGATAGCTATAAGTTGTCCTTAGCTGAAATGGTCTTAGTGTTTTCCCCTTCATTCTGGCACCAGCCAAGAGCAGCTGCAAGGCATATAAAATCTCTTAGGTTTTGTCACTCATTATCTATGAAGGAAGCCAGAGAATTTAGCAGTGATTGGGTACAGAGTAAATGCAGGCCAGGGGCTATCCAATATGTGCTGCAAAAGACCACTAGATGATAGCAAAGAGATACAGAAAACTCTATTTTCTGTCATCTAGTGGCCATCCAGAGTTTTGCACCCTGAATTTAGTAACTCTAAAAGATGCAGTAAATTTCATTGCTAATTTAGTTTTCTGCCTACTCAAGGATGCCTTCAACTTAGCAGTGGGGAAAAGCCCTAAGTCATGATGTTCTTTTCCATCTTTGACTAGCTTGTTGCATTTATAGGTTGTGTTCCCTCCTGAGAAGCTCAAAGCAGCACACTGAATGTTCTCCATGGTATTATTCTGTGTGAGGTAGTTTGGCTAAGAGATAAGACAAGGGTGATACAGTATAGCATATGGATATGTTTATTCTAAAATATCAGACAATACTATCAGCTAGAAATAGGAGATGTGGGGTTTGAAGCAGTCCTGACGTAACCTTTGCTCCACCATTAGAGCTCATCTGTTAGTCAATGGGATTCATGCAACAGTTTTGCAAAAGTAAGTTCCATTCAGATGAGTTGTACAGAGGGTAGAAAAGCATATACTGTAAGTAGAAATCTAGCTTTCAGGGCTGGCTATGTTCACACATTTAAACCTGAATTAACAAAATACAACTGCTACCTTCACTTAACAAGCTCTGCTGAAATAAATAAAGGTTATTGTGGTTTAAAACAATGGCCTAGTTACCACAACATGTTAAACAGCAAAGTACTCAACCATTTTAGCTTAATCTACTATGTTGTAACAGCGTTCCATGTGCGTCATGCCGGCCACATGACCGTAGAAGCGTCTTCGGACAATGCTGGCTCTTTGGCTAACAAACGGAGATGAGCACCGGCCCCTAGAGTCAGACACGACTGCACAAATGTGGGGGGGGGGGACCTTTACCTTTCTATGTTGGGCAAACCCAGCTGCAGAGTGAAAGTTGTAATACTTAAAATGCAAGTAAGAGTTGGCATAATTTAATGATTATCTGCAAACATACACATAGAAATGTAGCCTGTCGAAACTTTCTTCTCCCTAATGGTTTTCCAGAATCTTTTCTCCACGCAAGAACATGTTTCCAGACCATTTTTGTTATGCTGCTATTATGAGTTCTTAGAAGGAGAACAAATATTTCTTTGTCATTTTAGATGTTTGTAACCCACCCTAAGAGCAAATGAACAGGAAATCTCTAAAACTCCATTCCCCCTTAATAAAGATTTAGCCTGTTCATTGCATCAAAACCACAATAGTGCTGATGTCAAGCCTTGACCGAAGGATATCTGTCTCCATGGTTACAATGACCCTTTTGTCCTTACATTAGGAAGATCTGTTTAATCCAGGGGAGTGAATCAACCAGGTCTACTAATCAAAATGGTTGCTCATGCAGAATGAGGAAATGTTTCTCTCATTCTCCTTCATTTATTCTCTGAAATAGTGGTAAATAAGACCCGTCCAGCCTTGTGCTGATTTTTTTTTAGGAATCTACGAAGACAGATGAAAATCTCTTCAAGAAATCCAGACAGATAGCCACCAGACTCAAACAACTTACCAACCACAAGAGGGTTTATCTGCTTGCATACAAAGCAATCAATCAGTCAAGGAAGGGACAGGCAATATTTTTGGGTGCAGCCACATATAAAATATTTAGAGGATGTTGTGGGTGCTTCACAAAAATCCTAGGTAGGAGATTTCCACTCTGGAAATTTATTTATGAGAAAGGAAGCTGGTGAAGTTACTCCCAGCCACCCCTTCTAGTTCTCCAAGTTGTTGTTGTTGTTGATGATGATGATGATGATGACAATTTATTAAAAGATGCTCCCTATTCCTCCTCTGGTGAGGTAGGCTGAGATACTTCTAAATCTAAAGAAAGACCTGCCATGTTTCTTTTCAAAGAATGCCTGTGGGGCCCAGAGGCATTTCCATAAATCAGGATGACACTAAGGCTTGGCTTTGCAGAACACCTGCTTCCTATTTAGTCATTTAGTTGGTAATTAAGGAATCTTAAAAAATAACACCTAGCAGGGTAGGGAATCTTGCAAGCACCAATAAAAAGCTGCTGCAGGCACTACTGGGTAAGCTAATTAGTTGACAGTTTGAGGGCACCTGACATGCTGATATATGGAAATCAAACAGCTTTGGATAAAACATTTATTATTATTATTATTATTATTATTATTATTATTATTATTATTATTATTCCTCCTATTTATGGGGCGTGGTGGCTCAGCGGGTAAGATGCCAGGCTTGTCGATCGGAAGATCGCAAGTTCGGAGGTTCGAATCCCTAGCCCCGCATGACGGAGTGAGCTCCCGCACTCGTCCCAGCCCTTGCCAACCTAGCAATTCGAAAGCATGCAAATGCAAGTAGATGAATAGGTACCACTTCGGTGGGAAGGTAACAGCGTTCCGCACGCGTCATGCCGGCCACATGACCGTGGAAGCGTCTTCGGACAACGCTGGCTCTTTGGCTAACAAACGGAGATGAGCACCGGCCCCTAGAGTCGGACACGACTGCACAAATGTGCGGGAGGAACCTTTACCTTTTTACCTCCTATTTGCTTTGCTGTGTTATTGTCAGTCTGTATTTGGGAGCATAATGAAGTAATTATACACCAGCTTTGCTACCCCAAGTAAGGTTACCAGACACCCGGCAAAAGGAGGACATGTCCTCCTTTTTGTCCTCATGTCCTCCATCCAGCAGGCATAGCCTTAAAATCAAATATTGTCCGGCTTTTTGAGTATCTCTTCCTGCACAGCTTTTCTCTGCGGTGCAGCGCTTCCCTAATTAGTGCTAATGGCAAGTTAACAAGTGCCACTCTGTGACCTTAATTAGTTGATTAGAACCCTCCCACCGCTTTGTGCTGCTGCCTGAAATTGACAAGACCTTACTGGGTTACACCTGAAGGTTTTTGCCTCCTAACCAGCTCTAGCCCATTCCTGCAATTGAAAAACCAATCTTTCTGATGCTGGAAAAAGTAATGACATATACATGTAGGCCTAAGTACATTTTTTTTGCAGGTTTTCACTGTAATTTTTCTCACGGATGCCAAGAAAGTTAAACAGTTAGTGTGTCCTCCTTCCCCACCCCCATTTTTCCTCCTTTCCAACTGTCATTTGACTGTTCAGATATCTGGTAACCCTAACCCAAGGCTACTAGAGTTCAAAAGGATAATGTGATAAAGTGTTTCTGAGACTGACCATTTCATTATAAAGGTTTCAATGTTTTTCTCATTTAAACACTCACTCATAGACACAGTACAGATAGTCCTCAGGTAACTACCACCATTGGGACCACCAACTCCATCACTAAGTGATGCGGTTGTTAAGCAAAACATCACAAGACCACAATGGATTCACGACCTCACTTCTGCCACAGTTGTTAAGTGAGACATCACGTGACTGCAATTTGCGATTTTACTGCCAGCTTCTCTATTGACTCTACTTGTCGGAAGCCAGCTGTGAAGCGTGCAAATAGTGATTATGTGACCACAGGGACTGCGACAGTTGTAAATGTGAGGACCGGTCATAAAGTTACTTTTTCAGTGCCGTTGTAACTTTGAATGTTAACTAAACAGGGCAGTCATTAAGCGAGGACTACCTGTAGCTCAGGGAGAAAGTTAAATCTACAGTACTCCTTGCTGACAGCTTTCTGTGTGAAGGGAAGTTTTGTGTCCAAAGAAATAGTCAATCTTTTGACCCTCACTCTACCTGCATTCATATAAAAGGATTCTCTCTCTTGTCTTTACTGCATGAATACGTTTCTAGTATGAAAACACAGTTCTGGGCCTGACAATTACATGTCAATCTTAGTGGAAGAAACTGTATTTTTAGCCTTACTAATTTTTTTTAATTTTTTTCAGAAAACCATAAAAAGAGTTCTGCTGGACAACAGCAAAAGCCTCCCTAATCTTGTGCTGTTTTCTAACAAGGTGCCATTGGAAGGACCTCAAGCCAAACATGAAAGCCATGCTCATGTTCTCCAGTGTAGACTATTCAGAGCCAGGTTGCCTCTGATCCCAAAGAGCAATCACAACTAAGGTTAGCATTTTTGAAGATGGAACTTCAAAACTTCACAACTAAGGTCAGCATTTTTGAAGATGGAACTTACACTTTTACCATAACACTGCATGCAAAGTGGAGTGTTTGATAGATGAAATCCTGATCATCTATCCACAGCAGACATATTCAATACATATGATTTAAAAGCACCCACCCCCTTTATTATTTCTGAAATGAGTGAAATTTTGGCACTTTTTTGGTCAAGCGTTTTAGACTTCAGGTTTCTGTGGTGTGAGGCATTTTTAATCATCTTTTAATGACAGGTAATTAAAGCCTGGGTTAATTTATTCTTGTACCCACTGTTTGTAGATTTAATTTTATGTGAGCCTCCTAGGGTCTGTTGATCCAGGGTATATAAATGATGTAAATAAATAAATATGTGGCTAAGCAGGATGTAGAAAATGCAACACTTCCACCCTTTTGTACTGAGTAGAGTGGAGGGCAATCTTGTTTGTAAATTATCCAGATACAATGCCTAATTTTCTTTCTATAGAAGTCTGAGACCACCTGGGATTTTAAATACTTTGTTCCATATAAGATTTCCCAGACCATCTGTTGATTTTGTTTATAAAATTATCCTAGAGAGGCACTTGGGTATGTACTTAAGCAATCAGCATTCCTTTATATCTTGAAGGATCTCTTCTTACATAATTAACCTATCTACACAAAATAAGAAAGAAAAAGAAGCACCTACTAACCAGGAAACATTCAATGAAATATACCTATAAAGTACAGGCATTTACAAGGTGTGGTTGCCTCAGTTGTTGATTAGAAGTACATAATGGAATTTCTTGTTGGCAGATCTCAGTTTGACAGATCTTAAGATGTTCTCTGGCTAAAGAAGGAGAAATAGTGACTGGCATAGTTCCAAGTTCTGTGGTAATAATATCTTTCCCCACCCTAGAGAAACTTTCCCCCTTAAGGAGTTGACTAGGATTTCTGAAATAGTGCCATGTTTGGCTTTTGCATTCCTTCTACCTCTTTTGAGTACAATGAGACTACTAGCCAAAGGGAAAGGCATGGCTGACTGCTGAATTCTGTAAAATGTAGCATTTTTCCTGTATCATGAATAGGTAGGAGGAATACAAGCCAGGTAATCAGATTATTATTTGTGTTTGTTTGTTTAGAACAACCCTAGATTTCGGCCCTGTTGTTCCTAAGATGGGAGGCCAAACAATGTCAGCTGCAGAATTTCTTTGCATTATGATTGTTGCAGTTTCATTTTGATCCTACTTTTCTACATTTGAGCTTAAGATAGCCAATGTCAGCTGCAAGGTTCCGGGGAAATGGCTTGAGTACCTCACTACTGCCTCTCCTTTCACTGTGGTAGCCCTACTTTTAAACAATGTAATATCAGCATTGAGAACTGGGAAGCCCTAACTCATGAGCGTTTCAATTGGAGGTCAGCCTTTATTAATGGCGCTATGGACTTTGAAGAAGCACAAGTACAGGGCGAAAGGGAGAAAAGAGCTAAAAGGAAGGCACATCAGGCAAACCCTCATCATGACCGTCTCCCACCCGGAAACCTATGCCCTCACTGTGGGAGGTTGTGCGGATCCAGAATTGGCCTTTATAGCCACTTACGGATCCACTGTTAAAATTTTACCTTTGGAAGACAATCTTACTCGGCTACGAGTGATCGCCAATGACTTTTAAACACAGTGGGACAAAGAAAGCCATTAGGAGCTTACACACACACACACACACACACAGAGAGAGAGAGAGAGAGAGACAGAGACAGAGACAGAGACAGAGACAGAGACAGAGACAGAGACAGAGACAGAGACAAAGCAGGAGAAGGATTTTGGTTAGAAGCACCACAAGAGATGAATGAATTAAATGAGTGTGGAAGTTTGAAGAAGTTCTTATGACAGCTATTGATTAAAAAAAAACACAGAGAGAAGCAGATGCAGATTTCAATACAGATGCAAGGAATGGTATTACTGGGCTTAAGGCTGAAAAACCACTTACTACTGAGTGGCTTGGACCAAGTACCCCAGCCTGATACTTTCTAGAATTTTTTGGACTACGATTCCTATCATCTTTAGGTAATCATCATTAAGTAAGCCTTCATGATTTATTTCATTTCATTTCATTATTTATAGGCCACCCAACTCCAAAACAACTCTTTGTGGTTTACCACTAAAAACTAACTTAAAGAAAAATTCAACAGACCAGATAGCAAAGTACAAAAACAAAGCAAAGCAAAACCAAAAAGGGTTCCACAATCCACCTGTCCCCAAGGCCTGGGAGAACAATTTCTTCAAGAATTTCCTGAAGGACTTAAGGGTGGGAGCCACCTAAATCTCGGGGTGTAGGGGGAGATTATTCCAGAGGGCAGGAATTGCAACAGAGGTTTTGCTATTTGCATTTTCATTGTTCTATTTTTATCATTCATATTGCTCTGTTGTTATTCTTGTCTGCTTCTTTTGTGGGCTTTTTGTTTGTTTGCTGGGTTTGTGTTACGATTGAGATTTTTCAACAGGAAAAGAAAAGCAGGATATCATCCAAGGAAATCAGCAACCCCCCTGCTCGCCTGGGAAAGAAGTGAATGTAGACCATTCACATAAGAAGATTTGACCTGGGTTGGGAAGATTGAGTTAGACTTCAGTTGGTATGTATTCATTCATTCATTCATTCATTCATTCATTCATTCATTCATTCATTCATTCAATTTATATAGCTGCCCATCTCAAACCAGTGACTCTGGGCAGCTAACAATAATAAAAACAATCAACAATAAAAACAATACAAAAAAATTAAATATAATATAAATACAGCCGAGAGATCTTAAAAGCCATAGGGGTTAACACAACCATCAAACAGGGCCCTTCACACACTCGGGGCCCCAGGCCCAGGCCCAAAGCCAGGTCTTCAAGGCCTTCTGAAAAGCCAAAAGGGTCAGGGCCATCCTAATCTCAGGAGAAGGATGTTCCAGAGGGCAGGCGCCACAGCAGAAAAGGCACATCTTCTGGTCCCCACCAGCCGACATTCCTTGGCTGACGGGACCCGGAGCACACCCATCCTGCTGGACTGGATTGGACGGGTAGAAATAACTGGGAAAAGACGGTCCCTAAGGTAACCCGGTCCCAAACCATGAAGGGCTTTAAAGGTGACAACCAGCACCTTGAATTGCACCCGGAAACACACCGGCAACCAATGCAGCTCCCGAAGCAGTGGTGTTACGTATGCCAAGTAGCCGACACTATTTACAACCCAGGCAGCTGCATTCTGTACCAGCTGAAGCTTCTGAATGCTCTTCACGGAAGATACAAACCCATATTTCAGATAAACCTTCCATGGAGTACTAAATTCTTCCTTTCTTTCCTTGTTTGTTTGCTGAGAAAGAATGGCTTTAGTCCAGTGTTTCTCAATGTGTGGACTTCAACTCCCAGAATTCCCCAGCTGCAGGATGCTGGTTGGGAAATTCTGGGATTTGAAGTCCACATATCTTGGCTGGGGAATTCTGGGAGTTGAAGTCCACACATCTTCTAGCTGCTGACGTTGAGGAACACTGTTTAGACTATGATGTTGATCACTGATTTCATTATAAAATCTGCAGCTGAGAGGCCATCTATTAGGTAACTTCGCAGTTTTCAATGTTGCTGTAGAGATGAGAGGGGAAAGGAGAGGCAGTGTGCAATCTCAAGAGCCAGTGATGGCCCAAGAGATTTTTCTCCCTCTCCTTCATTCTGCAGTGTTCTGTAAACAGAGGGAGGTAGCATCCGAAACAAGATTGGGAGCTGGTTTAAAAAAAGGATTTTTGTAGCATGGAAAATTTATTTGGATGAAATTTCTACTTTCCAGAATAATTTCCTGCTTTTTAAAAAGACTACTAAAGAAACACTTTATATAACACTGGGACTGTATGTCCCAGCCTAGTGGCCATATAATGTCTTGGACTACAGATTATATTATATCATACCCACCAGTGCTGATTGGGGGAAGATTGGTTTAGAGCATCCTTTCTCAACCTTTTGACCCTGGAGGAACCCTTGAATTATTTTTCAGGTCTCAGGGAAGCCCTGCACATTCAAGCTCAAATATAGACCAGAAGTTACAAGTTTATTATATGCATTTCATGTGTAGGCCTGTATA
The DNA here is from genome assembly GCA_023362775.1 of Charina bottae. Classification (NCBI taxonomy): domain Eukaryota; kingdom Metazoa; phylum Chordata; class Lepidosauria; order Squamata; family Charinaidae; genus Charina; species Charina bottae. Next base: position 87,176,379 of record JALMGJ010000001.1, on the reverse strand, counting down.
TATGCATTAACAGTGTTCTTAAACTAAAAATAAAGAAGGCAAGTTACCTCTTTAATGTGAAATTGCCTGAATTTGAAATATTTTTTAAATAAATCATGATCTACCAGGGAACCCCTAGTGACCTCTTGTGGAACCCTAGGGTTCCACGGAACCCTGGTTGAGAAATCAGGGTTCATAGTGCATAGAATCTCTATGCAACCATCATTTACCAAGACCAACATCACCTTCACATGGTCGCTGGGATTGCTGGCCCCCTTCCAATGCTGCTGTGAGTCCCTCTTTTATTATAGCCAGTTTGGTGTAGTGGTTAAGGTTCTGGCCTAGAAACCAGAAGACTGGGAGTTCTAGTCCTGCCTTAGGCATGAAAGCTGGCTGGGTGACTTTGGGCCAGTCGCTCTCTCTCAGCCCAACCCATTTCACAGGGTGGTTGTTGTGGAAAAATAGGAAGCAGGGGTATTGAGTTGCCATCTTGAGTTGCCACACACATTGAGTTGCCACACACACACACACACACACACACACACATTATAATAATAGAAAATAAGGTAGGTAAGAAATAAAATTAAAAACAAAATCTGTAGCTCCTCCAGTCTGTGTCATGAGACTACCATCTAAAATTCCCATCATGTCCTAACATGCTTTGGCACATTGTAGGAAATGCCTGTTACTGTTTGGACATGTGCTAATGCTGCGTAATCCTGCTGGAGCCATCTGCTAGAAATGGACAACTTTCCAGTAGCCAAGGCTGCACTTAACATTGGGGGGGGGGGCTGCAAGAAAGAAAGTGGGCAAGGCCACATCAGAGAGATGTAGCACAGATGGATTTGGGGAGGTGCTGGGGATCTTTGTTTTTTAGTATGACGTGCCTATTTAGTGTTATACTAAAATTCTCATCTGTTTCCTATATTTTTGTCATTGATAGATGACGGAGGGAAGGGGCATCTTTCCCTCTGGGAATGGTCTTTACAACCCCTTGGTTGCTATATCTCAGGAGCCCCTGATGTCCCTGCTGCTGGAAGAGGGCTGTAGGAAAAACTCCAGTTTGTGAGCAAAAGGGCTGCTGTGGAAGCCGAGACCCCAGCCTTTTGCAGCAAGGGCACAAGTGATGTCAGAAGAAACAGCCTTTTTTCTCTACTGCTTGGCTGGCAATTTTAAGTCAATCAAAACACACATATTCTTCATAGATTCATTGTGTTTGCACATAGTATTATTGGTGTAGAAGTGGTTTACAGAACAACGAAGAGAAAGATCCCTCTATTTGTGGGATGTTTTCTATTCAAAATTCATCCCAGGAGAAGGCTGTAAAACAAGGTAAGGAAGATGGAGCAGAAGTAAGCCAAGAGAAAATAAGAATGCAGTTTATTTGCTCACACCAACCAGTTTCTGTAGGGAAGGAGGTCTTAAGGGGCTAAGTCAAGTGGTTCCCAAATCATGGGATTTTGAAGAGATATTTGAAGAAGCAGGGAGAGGTTCATAAATATTCTGGGAGGAGCTCCAATTGCAGTCCGGTGCCACTTTCTCTACCCTACAAGAGGAAGCAAATATACAGATACACAGATTGGGCAAGAGTGGCTTGCAATGCAGTGACATCACATCACACACATACACACGCACACACAAACTTTTATTCAAAAGAACAAACCAACCAGGGTTGGGAGTGGGAGACACTGTTTTGCAGTGGTTCTCCTCCTTCCTCCATGGCTGATTCCATTTGGTGTTGGTGGGGGGGGGAGGCTTCTTTTATGTGGCGTGCCTCAGGGCTCTGGTCTTTCCCTTCTCCTATTTAACATCCACATGAGGTCACTGAGTGAGGTCAGTCGATGGCATGAGATGTGGCATCATCATATGTGGATGATACTTAGTTATATATCTCCATGCCAGGTGGGTGATGCTGTTCAGGTGCTTACCCAGTGCCTAGAAGCTGTGAAGGTCTAGATGGGGAGGAACCAGTTTACTCAACCCTGGCAAGATGGAGTGGCTTTGGGGTTTTGTCCCCCCAGGCTCCAGTTAGTTGTCATCTTTGACTCTTGATCACTTTCCTAGACAGGGTTGATGAACTCGCAGCTCCTGCTTGAGAAGCAGGTGGCAGCCATGGCTAGGGGGGGCTTTACACAGATTTGTCTTGTGCACCAATTGCACCCTTTCCTGGGCCAGGAGGCCTTGCTCACTGTCCTCACACCTTAGTCAACTCTCAGATTACTATAATGCACTGTACATGGGATTGCCCTTGAAGTCTACCTGGAAGTTATAACTGGTCCAGCATGCAGCAGCACACACAGTTCTGGGTGCTTCACGTTTTGCCTGTCTTACACTGCTGCTGGTGAGCTATACTGGCTTCCAGTTGCTTCCTGGGTGCAACTCAGCAGGTGGCAGTCGTGGCTAGGAGGGCTTTCGCACAACTTCGGTTAGTGCGGCAGTTACGCCCATTCCTGGATCGCGATGCCCTCCGTACAGTCACTCATGCTCTCGTCATCTCCCATGTAGATTATTGCAATGCGCTCTACATGGGGCTACCCTTGAAGACTATCCAGAAGCTGCAGCTGGTGCAGAATGCGGCCGCGCGGGCAGTTTTGGGTGCATCAAGATCCGCACATGTAACACCATTGCTCCGTGAGCTGCATTGGGTGCCAGTTTGCTTCCGGGTACAATTCAAGGTGTTGGTTATCACCTTTAAAGCCCTACATGGCATGGGCCCAGAATACCTGAGGGACCGTCTTATCCCCATGTTATCGACCCGCCCCACCCGGTCATTCAGAGAGGGCCTGCTATGAACCCCATCAATTAAAGAGTGTCATCTGATGGGGTCTAGGAGGCGGGCCTTCTCTGTGACAGTGCCCACTCTATGGAACATCTTGCCCCCAGAGCTGAGACAGATCTCCTCCCTCCCGACATTTAGGAAAGAGCTGAAGACCTGGTTCTGCCGCCTGTCATGGGAAGGAGGAAGGGATAGTTCCTCATGGGGGTGGCTAATCCCCTAATTTTATAACTGTCTTTCTTTTAATTATTCCATCACCATCTGGATTTTTTAATATATATTTTATTGTATAATTGAGATTTTAGACCTTATTTTAACTTATTTATTGTGAACCACCCAGAGTTCCCCATGGGGGGAGATGGGCGGTCATAGAAATTAATTAATTAATTAATTAAATAAATAAATAAATAAATAAACTCAAGATGCTGGTTATCATCTTTAAAGCCCTATATGGCATGGGGCCAGGTTATTTGTGGGACTGCCTCTCTCTGGGGGTATCTGCCTGTCCTGCTTGGTTAAGAGGGTGGGCACGCTCCAGGTCCCTTCCCTCAAAAATTGCCATCTGGAAGGACCTTGGAGGGGCTCCTTTTCCATGGCTGCCCTGACCCTTTGGAACAGCCTTGCCACTGAGATTTGCAGGGCCCCCAGACTATTAGCCTTCTGGAGGTCTGTGAAGACCTTTTATTTTACCCAGGCATTGGGCTATGATGGAAGGGAGCCCAGCAAGTGCTAATGTGGAGTTGATGGGATGTTGTGGCACTGTGATGCGACACGTGAAGCTGTGAGTTTTCATGGGTTTTATTTATTCTGATTTTATGGAATGTTGTTGTGACCTGCCTAGGATTATTATATATAAGATAGGTGGTCATATATGTTTTCTAAAATTATTATTATTATTGCATTTTTATCCCGTGATAGATGATAGATGATTGATGATAGATAGATAGATAGATAGATAGATAGATAGATAGATAGACAGACAGACAGACAGACAGACAGACAGACAGACAGACAGACAGATGATAGATGATAGATAGACACACACACACACACACACACACACCCCTGATACCCCTGCCTCCTATTTTCCCCTTTTCCCCACAACAACAACCCTGTGAGGTGAGCTGGGCTGAGAGAGAGTGATTGGCCCAAAGTCACCCAGCCGGCTTTCATGCCTAAGGCAGGACTAGAACTCACAGTCTCCTGGTTTCTAGGCCAGCACCTTAACCATGACGGATATGATGAAATATCAATACAAGGGTATGTTATCCATCAAACTTTAAATGCCATGTTATATTACAATATTTGACAGCATTTCACATCACCTGTCAGCTATAGATTCTAAGCACAGTTGCATGAAAATAATCAGATGTGCTGCTACATATGAAACAATTACCTATTGCTACAAATCAAACTTGAAATAAAAATGTAACAGCTTTATATGTAATGCACATGAACATTAGATAAAAGTGTAAGATATTTGGTGAATAGTCAGGCAATTTCTGTTGAATATTGGCAACAAAGCTATCAATGGGAGAAGGAGAAATTCATTTCATTACAATGAAGGCAAGGCTACATTTTAGAGCTTCTGCAGTTTACAGATGATAGCTGAGAAATTGGTGAATGGCTTTTTTTTTCCTTCCCAAAGCTTTGTTTTGAAAAATCTGTAAACTCCTCACAGAAATGGATGCATGGACAGAAGACCACAAAGGAATACATAAATATAGAAATTTATTCCAATGAATAATAAATGTGCACACATTGTGACTGTGCTTCCCTTGTGCCTGTGGGGAAATTTACTTGTCTGACCCTGCAGGCATTCATTCTTTTTTTATTTACTCATGCATGCATGCTTTATGGTCCAAAGATTGCTATTTTCCCCCCCCAGATATCCAGCAACTCTGTATTATGGGAAGAGCATTGAAAACAAGCTAATGAAACTCACATCCAACTCCTCACAATCACATAGCTTATTGAGGGACAATGGGGTGGCAGAGTCATTCTCTCACTCTGGCTGAGGAAGATGGAGTTGTTCTGAGGAAACAGTGGGGGCAACCAGGGGGTAGACACAGGAACTGTCTCTGAACTGCTTTAAAGGAAAGATGGGCTATAAATATGACATTACAAATACTGCCGCTACTATTACAACTCATAACTGTGTACAAAGTCCTTTCACTTTTTGACCTGTCTTGTAGCATTTAAAAACCTAACAAATTGTGCATCACAGGCTACCAGCAGGGTATATGATCAGAAATTCGTTAGCTTTTCCAAGCCTGGCTGGCAGCTCGACAAGTCAGAGTTTCTCAGAGCTCTGAGCTCTGAGACCTGGCTGACTTTCTATCTTGTTTGCAGGGGTCTACAGACCACTGAAGTTTCCCCCTGGAGAAGGGGGAACCAGAAGATTGCTCACAGAGCCATTGGAATTGCCCACTCCTGTTTTTCTTTGTTGTTTCCACCGCGGAGAAGAACGGGGGTGAATGCAGTGGAATGGCCGAAGGAGGATCCTAGCTCTGCAGGGAACGTAAGTCTCTCGGGAGACACAAGAGCGACAGCCAGCTTTTAGATCACTTACATTAGTTTTCTTTTTTAGATTAGAACATTTTTCTTATCTAAAATTTATCTTTGGACTTCGTTCAAAATGTTGGCTAATTTTGTGTTTTCTTTGCTATAATTAATTTTGGTGGAAGTTTGATAGATTTTATTTTGGCAACATAGTGAATAAGTTTGTATTTTTCTGCCTTTCTTTTATATCAGAGAAATTGGGACTTAAGAGACTTTGTTGGTATCTCTCACTCGACAAACTAACTGACTTTTGAGAAATTGTTTGTTTGGGTTAAGCAGCTTGCAGCCTGAAGAATAAAGAAGAATAAAGAATAAAGTATAGAGAATGTGTGCCTCTTTTCCTTTTTATTTTTCTACTTTTTTTAGAACGGACTATCTCTCATTTGGAATATATTTTCATCTTTCCTTTTACAAACTGTTTGAAATACTGCTCTGTGGAATTTTTCATCTTTTATTTTAAAAGCTTTTCTCACTTAAAGAAATAGACATTACTGATAATAATAGAACAGCTGTTCCATGCTCCCTGAGAAAATTCTTTGTTTTGGCTACGGCAGCTGATTACGGTTTGAACAACGAATACAATGGGGGGGGTGCAGGTGGAAATGGCATTTCTCACAGCACTTCAGGATTTTAAGGAAGAAACCAGCAAAAAATGTTTGCAAATTAAGAAATCTATAGAATGTATATTAATAGTTTTGGTGGCTCAGGAACAGAAGATACAAGGGACAGATTTAGAAACAGAGGGAAGACCTTTCGAACCAGTAGAGAAACAGGGAAAGAGGATTTTGAATGTATTGGTACAGAAGAAGATTATGATATTTTACAGGAAGTGGTCTATTAAACGTTTGGGCATAAACACATTGTGGCAGCTGAGACAGGAAGATTTTAACATGCAAATTGATAGATATGGTAAAATAAACATTTTGACATCCCACATGAGTTACAGAAATAAACAAGTTGCATATTGTGATATTGGCATAACCTAAACAGGAGATTTATTGATATTGATCTGGAATGCAAGGTTAATGAAAATGCGGATCTGGATTGTACACAGAGTGAGAGCAGATATGAGAAACTGTATAGATGCATAAAACATGATATTCTAAGTGTAAGATACAAGATTATAAATATAAATATAAGTTGATATTATAGATTACTCTTTCTGGAGATACATTTATGAGAAGACAATGAGATGATGAGATGGAATTAGAATGTAGGTTATTACAGGAATATGTTGTATGATTATCATAATATGTACTAGGTTATATGTTATGTTAGGTTTTGTATTCTTGCTATATTATGTATTATGTTATGTAATATGTTAGATTATGTATTAATGGAATATATAGTCATAATATGAACAGAATATACTGTATTTTATTAGAAGTAGATAAGGCCTTTATTTTTTACACTAATTGGACTTTATTGAAGATATAAATATAGATGTAAAAATGGAAAGTGTAAATGGAAAACATTTAATTGATGCAACAATGAACATTTGATTACTATTCCAAGGAGTAGAAACCAGAGATGGATTGTTGGAAGATATCAAGAAAGGCGAAACCTATATGAAGAACAGAAGATTGGATTATAGAAATCATAGGGTATATGACAAAGAAAAGTTCCTGTGTATTGTATGAAGGACTAACATTTAAAGTTAATTGTTGTACTTAAAGTTCAAGGATAAATTGGAGGACATCTATTTCCTATATTTTCTTTGTTTGTTATTTTTTGACTTCACTTTTTCTTTTCTTTTTTCTTACTTTGTATTTCTATTTCTTTCTTTGTATTATTTTTTTTCCCCTTTCTCTTTTGTTCCTTTATTATATAAAATTTACATATAACATATAACATACAACATATAACTTTTAATATGTATTTTAAAATTCAATAAAACTTATGGGAAAAAGAAGAAATTCGTTAGCTTTTAAGGTGCTGGAAGATTTTGTTATTTTGGGTGTAGAAGGCAAACATACCTCACCATCTGGGAACTGTTTGGGGGAAGTGGAGTACAGTTACATAACATACTACACTGAGATTTGGTTATATGGCTTCAGTCCATCATCCAAACACAGCCTTGGGGTTCATGACTGGCACAGAGCTTATTTCATCTAGTCATCTTATATCCATAAATTTCCATTGAGCTGTATTTTCCAAGGAACCATGAAAGCTTTGGAAAGTTTCCCAGGAACCCCCAATAAAAACCATAACTATCTTGAAAGATAGGTTCTTCCCTGGCTGCCACAGAGAAGTATTGGGTCATGAAGAACACATGAAGCTGCCTTCTACTGAATGAGATCATTGCTCAGTATACCCTATTGTATATTGTGACTCCAGTGTTCCACCAGTGTCCCAGCCAGAAACCTTTCCAAGTAGTATAATTTGAGGTTCTGGAGACTGAAAGGGACGATCTTCTTTGGGCAAATCAATAGCTGTACCATCAATGCATCCAATAAAAAATATTGAGGAGGGGGTAAGGGAGGATAATAGAGAACATATGAGTATATACTCACAGATAAGCCCATCCATGGATAAGCTGAACCCAATTTTGGAGGTGTATTTTGGAACCTAAAATCCTCGGCTTATCCGCAAGTATATACGGTAATTTAAATTAGTAGTCTTAAAAGTACTTTATGCTGACTCAAATTGTTAGTCCATCTAGTACCTTTGCATCTACTTCAGCTAGCAGGGGTTCTCCAGAGAGTCAGAGTCAGAAAGTAGCCATGGTCTTTCCAAATGCCAGCTATCTGATACTTTTAAGATGCCATGGACTGATGAGACCATAGAAGGTTTAGTATTCACTCTAGAACTACCTTCCCTACCCTGATACCCTTCAGGTGTGTTAGGATTACAAGAATGTCTAAGTCCCAAGACACATGTGAGCACAGAAAGGCAGCCTTTAAACATTCTCCAGAAGTCTTTGCAAGTGCGCATGGCTGTATAGTAAACAAATCTAAGAAGAAAAGATTCTTCAAAGGGAGAAAAATTGGCATCATATAAAAGGATCAGGGGCTGCCATTAGAGTATAGACTCAAATTTGTGATTTGTGGTACTGTATCTTGCCATAAATCTCATTCATGTTTTCAGCTCACAACTTGGATACAGGAACAAGTTTGTTGAAAAGAGGCAGCAAGGTTCTCCCCCACCCCAGGGGACACAGACCATATTGTGATACAACAGAGGAGCTCTCTCTTTTCAAAATATCACTGAGCCAGAGAATCTTCACTTTTACTGTATGTATACACATACACACATATTAAAAACAAGGTGTTTGCACCTTCACCACCAACAAAAAAAGATTTGATTTAATATTGCTCTCCAAATAGTCAACCAATTGTTTTTTTCATAATTCACTAACTTTTTCTTAATCTTGCAATACATTTTTAAAAAGTGGGTACAGTAGAGACAAAGCAAGCAAAATCTGATCCCTCTTCCATTGTGCCAGTTTACATCATATACTGTAGGTGTTACCAGACAACCTGTGCTTCACTTCATCTCATTTTCTGCTTTCTTTCTTGTCCATCAGTGGAACCTACCATTATGAGACTCAAGGGGAGGGAAGTTTAAAATCAGAATAATCCTTCTGTATGTGTTCAGAAAAGCTAATATTCTCTATTATGCTGAGATTACAATCATCTGTTGCTATTGAAGTTCCATTCATGAGCTGTTCTTGTTATTTTCTTAACAGGAAGTAAACTGCAAACAAATGGAGATGGCTGGGGAGCCGCCACCCCCCCTCCCCATGGAATCAAAGAGTGTAGAACTTAAATATTTGGAGAAAAGCCTTTACAAAATGAGGTGAAGTCTACCTAACAAAAGGTGAGTGTACACCAGGATGTAACTGTCCTTAAATATTTCTAACTAGCCCATCCAACCATGTAATATGTGTAATGCATATCAAAACCCTCACTGTCTTAATAATAATCACTTGCCCCACATCTGTAGCCACAGGCTTGTTATTCCGGAGTTGTCCCTGGATTTCATGATAGACTCAAGAGGCTTTCAGAAGATGCTTTTATTTGCCATTTCAGAATACAATTTTCTATTGGGAATTCCTCTCATGTTTTTTGCTGTCTCTTCCTTCCTTTCTGTTTTCATATACACATACACCAACAATCTACTTCACAGGGAAGTTGCAGAAATAAAATGAGGGAAGTCTCCCCATCCACGCCATCTTGGGCTCTCAGAGAAAAGGTGGGTTATAAATGCAAAGGGAGAGAGAGAGAGAAGGGAGATGGAAGAGCTGCAGAGTGCCTTTTCAATGGTAGGGCCAGGAGACATCCATAGAGATACCTCTGGAACATACTTCAATAAGTTGAACTATGAGTTTAGCACATAATACCATCTGTGGGTCAAGGGACAAAGAGCCCTCCTGTGAAATCAGCCTGACACCCCCACTAAAAGCATCTCTTCCCAAAGGGCACTCCTCAGTTCAGATACCCGGGAACTGAGTTGCATTTATTCTTATCTCATTCCCCATTGTCCTTTTCATATAAATCTCCCATCTTTATAACAGCACTCAGTTTTCAATCTAAAAAGAAACCCCCACCTTTAGTTCAGCATACACCCTTTGAAGCTTTTTGGGGGATCCAAAGTGCTATTGGGCTTCTCACTCCTATCCTTTACTCCTTACTCTCTGGGAGGTGGTGAATGTTGCTGTTTAACAGAGGGTGTTCTCAGCATTCTCTCCCTTTGATATTATTCTGCTTTCAGCATTTTATTATTGTTGCTCGTATATTTTTATTATTCATTTCACACTATCCAAAGAATGGTATTTACTGGACAACTAATAATGCAACACATAAAAAATAAACAGACAGACAGATACAGGAGGGGAAGGGTTTCCACCCTTTCCACCTGTTCTCCACCCTAATCCAAGCCATATTTTGTGGAAATAAAATGTGTTCTATTAAAGGGAACTTTCAGAGCTGTCCTTAACATTGCAGCTCTGCTATAATAAAACACTGTGAATTGCCCACCTCAACATTATTTATCTGTTTGTTTGTTTGTTTATTTGTTTGTTTATTTATTTTTCAAATTTCATCACCGCCCATGTCCCTCAAAAGATGTAGATGATGCACAAATGTCAAAATCTCCACTTGGGGAGAAGCACCCTGGGGTATGCTTGGCTGTGTGTATGGACACTCTTAGACTCAACGCTAGCAGCTTTCGTAGAAAGCTCTTGATTTGCCGCTTTCTTTGTGAATGGGCAAATGGGATAAAAATAAAGGAAACTCACCAGGTTTTCTGGGGCAGGGAGGGTTTCCCCCATTAAAATCTGAGAGACGTATCTTCTTGTCTTGGTTCGCATCTCGTTCTTTTTCCAACTTGACTCTCTGCCCAGCTGCAGCTGTAGTCTTATTTCACCTCCTCCTCTTCCTCTGCACCTTCCCTGTCTGTGTCTGCCTCAGCTTTGAAAAATGTGTGTGCATTTTTTTCAAAGGGACTTCTCTCTCCCCCTTCATGTGTGTATATGTGATTGCGTCAAGCCCGTTGCTTAGATACCACAGTACTATTCCAGTTTGAGGCTTTTCACTCTAGAATTACTGTCTGTCTCTTCTCTCATTCATGCCAGTCAGCTAGCCCTGGATGCTACCTCCCACTAAGTCATCACCCTGAAAAGACCTGAAAAAGAAGATGCTTTGAGCAAAGCTGGGTCCTAAATCCTGCCAGATTTCACTCTGCTCCCCACAAATGAAATTTCAGGTGTGAGAAGGCAGAAAAAGTTCTCCCTGGACAGTCTGCACATCCTCCAACACTACATGGGTAAATAGACAGACTGCTCTGTCACATTTGGATTTTCATGCTAAGGTTCAGTTAAAATCTTCTCTAGCCATACTCAGAGTTATTTTGGTTTCTGAATGCTGTAGTTACATTTGTTTGACCTGCAATAGCTGGCCTTTTAACAATTTTGAAACTGGGACAGCACTTGCACTTTTGGTTAAAGATATGTCGGGAAAAACTTGGGCAGACGTTTTCAGCAAGCTAAAAAATAGGTTATCAGTCACACTTTGCATGACATGGCAGGCAATGCACTAACTGGCATTTTAGTCATCTGTGTATATGCACCAATAGGGATCTTTATCTGAGACAGGATATTAAGTCCTAGAAACCCTGAGGAAAGTTCTTGAAAAGTAACCACAGGGTCACAGAATGTTAAATTTAGGAGGCCAGATCTCTACTCAATACACGATCTGCAGGGCAAGATTTTACCGCAATACATTCTGCAACCCAGTGCTTGTATATGTATTAGATTGATATCATCTTCAACCAACCTGGATAATGCTCATGATGACTAGAGAAGGATGGGATTTGTACTACAGAAATCCAATATATCAGAGGATACCAACTTTGAACAAGCTGAACTGTGGTATCCCCAGCCAATGAGCATTCAGCCTCTGTTCAAAAGGGAAATCCCAGAGCGTCCAAAGACAGTCTGTTCCACTGTCAAACAAAGTTTGAAGGTTTTCTTATTCTTTAACAGAAATCTACCTCCTTGATATTTTTATTCCTTAGTCTTCTTTCTAGAACACAGAACAAGTTCCCTGCAGGACAGTCCTTCTGTTGTGCTTCTTGTTAATCTTCTGTTCTCTGGGCTGAAACCTAGTAATGTAACACAAAAGATGTTAACAAGACAATGCATTATCAAAATGAGGGAAATTAGAGATGGTAATTTACCAGGACCAGGACAGGGACAAGGAGGGAAATAATTATTATTCCTGGAATGTATAGCGTCTACAACTGAACATTTAAGAGTAACCCTCACAACGACTGGTACAATCAATTCCTACAACCATTAAGCCACATGGACTATGTGAACAGAACCCATATGCCTATCCCTTAGCATTTCCAGGTAGCAGATACCAAGAAAACTCCCTGATTCAAACCTCTGAGAGCTGTTACCAATCAGAGAACTTGGCTTGATGGCCATGAAAACCAACAGACTATCTGGATGAACCCAATTTTGAACAAAGCTGAGCTGTGACAAACTGAATAGCTTTGTAAATCTTCTCCATTACGAGTCAGCTAATGGTCTTTTGGATATGTTGACAATAAATCTTTTGTATGTCAAACAGTCTAAATAAATTCCAGGAAATAAGCTAGATAGTTTAATTTGCATAATCAGCTGATATATGGGAGGGATTTCTTCTATTTTGATGCTGTATTTATGTGAGAGCACAATGTTCATGAAGCCATGAAACAGAAAAGATGCTCTTCAGCAATTTATTTAGGAGTGACTTGACATGATTGGATGGCATTTAACATGGGAATTTAATGGGTAAAAGGCTTTTCAATTTGTCAGGATGTTCCATTTCTGACCTTTTGGTTGCTGTAGTTAGACAAATTTTAAAAGGCAACTAGAGCAGGAGGTTGAAGGATTGGAATTTAAGAACTCCGACTGAGTTTCTCACGCTCCTTGAAAAGGGGGCAGGGATGCTCTCTACTGGAGGACATGATTGCCTTCCACTTGACAAGTACTGATGTTTACTGCTTCATCTGTGGCTTTGGGGCCTGGAGGACATCTGGAGCCGGCTGTGCTTCCACTGATACGATATACACTCACAATGTGTGAAACTCTCAAGGTAACCATTTGCTCTGTGCCAGAAAGTGGACTAGCCTCCGTGCAGACTCAGTTGGCAAAGAACCAGGTAAAAACACCTGAGACAAGCACAATTAGCAACTCAGCTGTAGGCAGGTATTCAGCCAGAGGCTCTGAGTGAATCTACCTCAAGTCATCCCTCTGACTTACCTGTGTGTCTAAAGATCTTCAGTGGAAGCTCGTTTGCCAGAAATGTATCAGCAAGAGAGAGGTGACACCCTACTTAGAAACATCCTCTCCATAGCTCAGCTAGTGCTGATGTAACTATAGTCCAGTGTTTCTCAACCTTGGCAGCTTGAAGATGTGTAGACTTCACCTCCTAGAATTTCCCAGCCAGTTCCAATTCTGGGAGTTGAAGTCCACACATCTTCCAGTTGCTGAGATTGAGAAACGCTGTTTAGACTATGATGTTGATCACTGATTTCATTTTTATCATTCATATTGCTCTGTTGTTATTCTTGTCTGCTACTTTTGTGGGCTTTTTGTTTGCTTGCTGGGTTTGTGTTATGATTGAGATTTTTCAACAGGTGATATAAATTTAAATAAATAAATAAATGAAAAGCAGGATATCATCCAAGGAAATAAACAACCCCCCTGCTCGCCTGGGAAAGAAGTGAATGGTAGACCATTCACATAAGAAGATTTGACCTGGGTTGGGAAGGTTGAGTTAGACTTTAGTTGGTACTGATTTGATTAGGAAGATACAAACCCATATTTCAGATAAATCTTCCATGGAGTTCTAAATTCATTCTTTGTTTGTTTGTTTGTTTGTTTGCTGAGAAAGAATGGCTTTAGTCCAGTGTTTCTCAATGTGTGGACTTCAACTCCCAGAATTCCCCAGCCCCAGCATGCTGGTTGGGAAATTCTGGGAGTTGAAGTACACGTATCTTGGCTGGGGAATTCTGGGAGTTGAAGTCCACACATCTTTTAAGCTGCCAGGGTTGAGAAACACTGCTATAGTCTGCTCTGCTGTTTTTATGACTCTGAGATGTCATTTATGTTTTTATGTCTCACATTTGTAACATGTCTTAATTTTTTCCCCTTTGCATGCCACCCTATTTTCTGTTAAATTAGTTACCCATTTTAAGATGGGTAAAAATACTTAAATGGGTAACTAATTTAACTCTTGGGGGCTAGATGAGGAAGGGGCAGAAAAGATCGATCATCAGCATTTCATTCGTCTGACCAATGGCAACCACAAACAATGAAGCCAACCTGACCAAGCCAGCAGAACAAGAGGCAGCCTTATAAACCCAACAGTAAAAGGGACAGAACCAGCCCAGCAGTGCCAGGGGCAGTGCCAGCACAACAGAAAAGCCCCCCACAACCCTGGCCAGAGAGACTGCAGCAGTACAGTAATCTCAACTCATCAGCAGCCAGATGCACCAACCAAGAGTCACAGTCTCTGCAGCATCATCAGCAAGCCAGCACTCCCAGTGGCGGAAAGGGGCTCTGTAGAAACAGAAAAGCTCAGAGCAGCCCAGCAGGAAGGAAAGTCAAAGAAAAGTTGGTTGGAAGCACCTGGGACTGGGGCAGAGAGGGAAAGGATTCAATTCCTCCCTGCTTCCAAAGTTTGGAGTGTGTGAGCAAGGGAGTGATGGTGGGAACAAGGAAAGGGGAAGGGGAACTTTTTTGGGATGGCTGCTGGTTGGCCTCTGTTGACTGTCAGTGTTGTCAGGCTGGTGTTGCTGGACTTTTCTGACTTTTGTGGCTCTGCCAAGCTTGTTACCGCCATTGACATTGCTGGGTAGTAGGTTGCTGTTGATACAGGAGCTGCTAGAGTTGGCTGGTGCTTCTGGCTGCTGCTGGGTTGGGGGTGCCTAGATCTCATATTTTCCACAATGTCCTGGATATCTTGCATAAAAGTTTGATAAAAGTCAGAAGAAATCTGATTAAAATCCTGGTGAAGGTCAGAAAGAATCTGTTTGAAATCCTACATGTCTCACGCAGTAGATTATGGCACCCCCTATGAGCTTATCCAGTGAAAGTTGAAGATATGGAGGAGTTCCGGAGTGTGTTTACATAAAGTGAGAGTGAGATAGCAGACAGTTCTCAGGGGAAAGGGAAAACAGAAAGCTGAAGGTTCAAATCAGCCAATTCAACGTGTAGGAAAATGCTAATATCTTCAAATTTAATACAAAACTAATAACAGGAAGGCAATCGTTTACTCTCAATCTTTGGAATTTCCTTTGGAAGGAAAACGAAATCCAAAATTTAAAAGATTTTTTTTAAAAAAAGTAATCCCCAAAATAACGTTAAACACCAAGAGAACCAGCTTCTCCTCGTTGTAGAAAGCCTCTCTTGGGGTACATATACTTAAAAAAAATGCAAATTGGTAATTTAGAAATGGGGTGGCCGGTCTTAGTGTCCCTTTAAGGCTACAGTGCGGCTTGGAAATGGTGACGTCCCAGCCTCCCGGCTGCTCTTACCAGTCGAGCGCAAAACGCTGTTTGCGATCTTCTGGCTGCAAGCAGCCATCCGGAGGACAGATGGGATGATTCCAGGTATTCTCCTTGATCTGGAGAACGTTTCTGGGCTTCAGGAAAACCTGCCTGAGCCCAAAAAAAGTTACCGTGTTGTCAGCTCCACCCGCTGAACCAGCGGGCACAGCCGTTCAGTCCGCCATTCCCACCAGAAGCTGGGACATGGTATTTCAATTGGGTTTATCCACCTGTTAAGACTTTGTTAGGCATCTTGCTACAAAATGGATCTTAACTTTTGAGGACAAAATTTATGTTCCTTATGGGTGAAACTTCTTTTGTTTATTTGTTTTGTATTTTACCACAACATAACAGGAACTCAGACAAAAATGATTTCTGGGATGCTATCCCGAAAGAAAAAAATAATTGCTATAAGGGGAACTGAGGAAAAAGGTAAATACCAAGCTATAAAAATATAATTTGGCCTGTAAACATAAAAACAGCTCATTCTAGTCCTTTGAGGTTTCTTCCAGGGGACACTTTGTTTTCCACTGAAGTAGCCACAAGTCTAAGATTAGTTCAATGTGAGCTATCTGGTTGATTCACTGGTCTTAGGGCTCTAGACAGCAGCAGCCCCATCCCACTTTGTTATTCTCATGGTGTTGGCAGGAAACCACTAACAGAAGTCAACCGACAAAGCTGAGTTACTTTATTAGAGCATTTCTCTAGTTGCATGAGTTCTTATCAAGAAGAGCAAACTTCATTAGAAGAAGACCTGGTTTGTTTTTGCTTTTGGCAACTCTGGAGGATTTCTGGAATTTCTTGAGATATGATTTGAGCCACGCACAAGGAACTCTAAGGTGAGAAACTGAATTAAATACTAACTGTAGCTTGAATCATGTCAACTGGATTTCTATTTTCTCTGTGGAAACGTTTCGCTCCTTATCCAAGGAGCTTCTTCAGTCTGAGTAAAGTTTACTCAGTTTACCAACTTTACTCAGTAAAGTTTACAAGTAAAGTTTACCAACTTTACTCAGACTGAAGAAGCTCCTTGGATAAGGAGCGAAACGTTTCCACAGAGAAAATAGAAATCCAGTTGACATGATTCAAGCTACAGACAATTCCACCTGGATGACTGAGAACCTTCATAGACAAATTAAATACTAACCATTGGCGCTGCTTATTCATTGGTACTGCATTTGAGGGCACTGAGTGTGATCCATAGAACTGAACATTGGAGAGAAGAGTCAGTTCAGCTCTTGATTTAGTGTTCAGAAATCTGTTTGGGGGCTAAGCTTATGCCATTCACTTAAACTTAGCTTCCCTTCTGTAAAGTGGAACTATTTAAACAGATGTTAACAACAACTAGGGGAAAATATAGCTTCTGGCAGCCACATGTATCCAAAGCTATACTCACTGTTCCTCTTGTTCAACATGATTCGGCATTCTCAATGCTCATCAATTTTCTCTTAATATCTGATGACTGAATATTCCTCATACTTCATATTTTATTAATTGTTGGCACTCAGAAACAAATCTGGAGATGATCACAAACCCCAGCCATATATTGGCAATTTTAAATGGTCACCTAAATATGATTGCCAGCAACCCCGCTGAAAAGAGTTCATGAGTTTTTCTTTAATTGTGAAATTTCTCTGGCATTTTGGTCTGAATCTAAACAATTCACCAAATTTTGGACATTTGGCCTTATCTTTATTAAATACAATGTTGCATTATTTACAGTCAAAACAAAATAAAATGAAAAGACTACATATGGTGGTTTTCTCTGAAGAATTTAAATTTTGATGTTATATTAAATATAGTGACATTTAGCATTTTTATTATTCTTGTATTGAGAGCAATATTAATTTGCTTGTCAAAAAAGTTGCTGAAGTTTTAGAAGATGTTTTGCATTGTGTGCTGAAGAGATGATACTCTCTTGTTCATTGGATGGATTATTCAGGGAGAGAAGTGCTGCAGAATTAAGACTAGAATTTAATCCATTCTCTAGAGGAGTTATGACTTATCTGGGTCACTTTATTTTATTTTATTTTATTTTATTTTATTTTATTTTATTTTATTTTATTTTATTTTATTTTATTTTATTTATTTTCTATCCCGCCCTTATTATTTTTATAAATAACTCAAGGCGGTGAACATACCTAATACTCCTTCCCCCTCCTATTTTCCCCACAACAACAACCCTGTGAGGTGAGTTGGGCTGAGAGAGAGTGACTGGCCCAAGGTCACCCAGCCAACTTTCGTGCCTAAGGCAGGACTAGAACTCACAGACTTCTGGTTTCTAGCCTGGTGCCTTAACCACTAGACCAAACTGGCTCCTTTATACTTTATACTATATACTTTATACTTGTGCTACGAGTGATCGCCAATGATAATGATGATGACTTGTGTGACTAGAGAAACGTTCTTACATTCACCCTTTTCAATTCACCTGAGCATCAGACCACATCATCCCCAAGTGTCCCACTTTCCCCACACCTTTGAAAATTGCTAATATGCATATTAGACCTAAAGTGGTGATCCTATCTAAGTACCAGTCGAAGAGATCCTATCTAAGTATTTATCTATAATTAAGTCCTTCTGAATTGATTGGGCTTGACTACACTTGTGCAGGCATTCATTGTTGATCTTTCCAGCCTGTTGAGTTTGCACAAGATGCTTTTTTGTATTGGCTATGGCAGATTGAGAAGACCTACTCACTAAAATTTATCCAACTTTGCCGCTGAGTATTTCTCTCTTTCTCTCTCTGCTTATGTCTTATTCTCCTTAAAATAAAATTCTCTGGTATTCTGTGGTACAACCACAGGCAATGGGGTCAAAAAAGGCAAGATGGTGGTTACCACCATGCAACTGAAGCCCCACATCTTTTTATCTCCATACAAAGGGGCAGGAATTCAATCACAGGGTTGCAATTGTCATCTTGCTTTTTTTTACTCCTCCCCAGGTGCCACTAGTACAATCAAGAGAAGTTCTAGCTAAACAAGAATGGGACTGGGAGGCTGCATGCAAGCCATGGGCTTCATCTTGTCCATCCTTTTATTACACCCTGCACATTATTTCTAAATGTCAGCTGGGGGTAGATCAAATCAACATCAAATTAAGTTTGTCATTTGGTGGCAAACACAATGGACACATTCATGCAGTTTTCTTGGCATACGGAAACAGTTTGCCACTGCCTTCTTCTGAGATGTCTTTTCGACCTCCTAATCTAGTCTACAGCTCCGAACTTCCCAGAAAGTTCCTCAACCAAGATCTAACCAAGGGCTGCTTAGCTTTCTACCTTAGCCAAGGACAGCTAGGGGCTGTGAACACCTGAAAAACGAGCCCTGCACTTTTCAGTGACATCATCACATCAGCAATGACCTCCTCTTCAGAAGGTCAGCAGCCAGAATTATGGCTCCTGTTCACTCAAAGATTGCCCACTTGCAAAGTAGTTGCCTTGTCCTCTTTCCTGGGCAATTGGCACCCTTCTGCAACTCCTGCCACTCCAGCAGTCTCTTCTCACAGTGGCCAACCAACCCCACAAGGAAGCATGCAAGAATCCAAGCAGAAAACAGAAAATAGCTGAGGCTGATACTTTGCTGCGCAAGTCATCAGCTTCCCATTTAATTTATTTTAATTAAAAGAATCCTATTGAATCTCATGGGATAGGAACTTGGCAAAGGCCAAGGGAGATCCGCAGCACCATATCAAGGCCCTAAAAGAAAGCCCATGTTTATTGCATATCTAGTTTTGTTTGAAGACAGTTTAATCTGTCATCCCATGTGCCTTTGTGTGCCTCATATCAACATTTCTGTAGTGAGAGATGCTTTTCACTTCCTATCTTTCTCAGGAAAGGCTGATAACAGCCTGGTTTGCCCCCCAGATTAAATGATGTGGGCTTTTTATCAAAGCTGATCGCTTTTTATTTTATCATGGATCACCTACCATTTCACATGAACTTCCCCCTAATTAATATGCAGGCAGAAAAGTTTCAGTGCAGTTTGCATGGTGTGAGGATAGATTCCAATAGGTCTGTCACACTAATAGAGCTCAGCAAAAAACTAAACCAAATTTACTTACAAGCCTAATACATGTATTATTAAATGTTGCACATTTCCCCCCAGTTCTTCTGCATTACTCACATGTTTCCCACCCCCCAGTTACTCGCATTACTCACATGCAGGGTTGGAATTTGTTTGGCAAAAAAAGGAGGGAGGAATAATAGAGCTGGACTACAGCCATTATGCTACTGGCGACTTATACTAACTTCTAGCTTCCCCCAGTGATCACTGAGGAAATATAAAATATAAAATATAAAATCTGTGCTCATTACTGATACAGGTAGTACTCACTTACTGATTGCAGTTGGGACTGGCAACTCTGTCTCTAAGCGACACCGTCATAAAGTGAAATGTCATGTGACCACGCTCCACTTATGATGTCAGTTCATCAGTTCTGGCTGCATTCGTTAAGTGAATCACCGTGGGTCGTTAAGCACAATGTCACATGACCACGACTTGCAACTTCCTGCTGACTTCCCCATTGACTTTGCTTGTTGGAAGCTGGCTATGGAGGTCGCAAATGGCGATCACATGACTGCAGGATGCTGTGACCGTCATAAATGCGTGCCAGTTGCCAAGCACCCAAATCGCAATCATGTGACTGCAGGGATGCTGCAATGGCTGCAACTTCAAGGACCAGCCGTAGGTCTCCTTTTTCAGCACAGTCGTAACTTCGAACAGTCGCTGAACAAGTGATCAGTAAGTGAGGACTATAATTTATTCATTCATTCATTCATTCATTCATTCATTCATTCATTCATTCATTCAGTATATCAAATTTATTCACCGCCCATCTCGCTCAGAGAACGACTCACAATAGTTGGATGATTCTAGAGGATGCTATGGTCATCCCCCCTCCCCCTTCCCTCAGCAACTTTCTAGCGTCATCAAACCATTGTTATGCTGAAATAACAGTAACGAGGCCAGTCTTTCCATCATTTCAATGAAGGCTATATGATGCTAGGAGATAATGGTAGAAAAGTGCCACAAGACACTAGTGGAAAAATGGCCAGTAAGTGATCAGTAAAAAAATGGCTTATGACTGGGGAGACTAAGGTTCAAGCCCAAAGTCAGCCATGGAAGCTTGCTGGGTAATTTTGGGTCAAGCTGATTTCTTGGTCCAGAGTAGATTAGTTACTTGTGGGGTTAAAATAAAGGAGGGAATGTATATTGTTTTCCTGAAGGAAAAGCAGGACTTAAATCG
Source organism: Charina bottae (assembly GCA_023362775.1). Classification (NCBI taxonomy): domain Eukaryota; kingdom Metazoa; phylum Chordata; class Lepidosauria; order Squamata; family Charinaidae; genus Charina; species Charina bottae. The sequence continues at coordinate 87,155,774 of JALMGJ010000001.1, read as the reverse complement.
AAATAAATGAATATGTATAGATATGCCTCTGCAATTGAAAGTGTGGGCCTGTGTTTATGCAGACATATAGCGTGACCCATATTTCTATGCAATGTTACTCAGAATTGTGAGCCGCCTTTGCTTGACTTTTCCCTACCACTTTATCTTTGGACTTTATATCAGATTCAGAAACCTTTTTAGGCACTGAGCACTGTTTAGTGATTTTCCATGATACTGTGGACAATAAGAAACTTTTTAATTAGAAAGAGAATTTCAAGATGTTGGCATTCTCACTTAAAATCTCATGAGATTTACATAGCAATATTATGAAATTTCAATGATTTTTAGAGGCAATTTTGTATTTAATTTAGGAGTCCTGACGATGCATCTGGTAATGTCCATTTTTTTTACCAACTATCAGCTTTTTATGTTTAGGAGTAAGATATAGAACTGAGAACATGTTGAGGGGTTGGGACCTGGCTCGAAATAATAAATGCTATATTTCAGAGTAAAGCGTAAAGCATATATTTCTTGAACATACAAGAACCAGTAGTGGTTAAGGCAACAGGGTAGAAACTAGGAGACTGAGAGTTCTAGTCCCATCTTAGGCATGAAAGCCGGCTGGGTGACCTTGGGCCAGTCACTCTCTCTCAGCCCAACTCACCTCACAGGGTGGTTGTTGTGGGGAAAATAGGAGGAGGAAGGAGTATGAGGTATGAGGTATGTTCGCCGCCTTGAGTTATTTATAAAAATAATAAAGGCGGGATATAAAATAAATAAATAATAAACTCACACATGCTAAAACTTGGAGAATTTGTGTGATCTCAACTGCATTTCCCCCCCAAAAAAAAAATAAAACCAGAAGCACATGTGTGTTAAGCAAATACATTGTACCACTGCATGATAATTTTCCACTAAGAAAATGAATATTGACTATTCTTGGTTGGACATTCAATAATATTGGCTGTTCAGTCTTGGTACTTGACTTGAATATCTAATTGCAGTATGTGTTAATTGATACCTCACAGTGTTTGAGATAACAATTATGGAGCACATAATTTTCAACATTTGCACTTGCTGTCAACATGTCATAGAAAGCACTGGATGGAAGAAGAGCTGTATTCTAAATTAATTGGTATTCCTTTATTTCTGTTCCATGCTTACTTATGAAGCACAATATAAATGTATTGAAGCTATTAAATTTAAATAATCATTTAAAAAATTGTATAATGAACAGGAATGGTATCTGGATGTTAGTAGGCAACATGAAGTGGGCTCAGTCCCGTTTCTCTACATTTTATAACTAGCAGCTTAGAACATTTCATAGCTAAAGGGAAAAAACACAGTAAGGCTGAAAAACTCATTCTGTTTAAATCTGGATGGCAAAATCTGACATTTTAGAATCTTTTCTTTCAGCTGAAGAACACATTTGAATACAAACAAATGAGCATGCGTTCAGAAACTAAAACAAGTTTAGTAACAATTGGTATTTATTATCCTTTTTATTTGTTCAGATTCATGATGTGGATTAGTCTGACAATGTTTATATTGAAGAGCAGATTATGAATTTTATTTATTTATTTATTTATTTATTTATTTATTTATTTATTTATTTATTATCCTGCCTTTATTATTTTTATAAATAACTCAAGGCGGTGAACATACCTAATACTCCTTCCCCCTCCTATTTTCCCCACAACAACAACCCTGTGAGGTGAGTTGGGCTGAGAGAGAGTGACTGGCCCAAGGTCACCCAACCGGCTTTCACGCCTAAGGCGGGACTAGAACTCACAGCCTCCTGGTTTCTAGCCCAGCACCTTAACCACTAGACCAAACTGGCTCTTTGATTTACTGTTGTTGTATTGTTGTTGTTATACTATAGCAGTGTTTCTCAACCATGACAACTTTAAGATGTGTGGACATGGCTGGCTGGGGAATTCTGGGAGTTGAAGTCCACATATCTTAAATTTGCCAAGATTGAGAAACACTGGACTATAGTATAACTCATCTAGGTTCATAACCTTTAACAAGACAGCTGATACAGCTGATACAGGAGCATCTTGCAATTCTTCCTCAAAGTTAACTAAGGAGCTGCAAGCGCAACAAGATTCTTTCACAGCCTTGGGGCCACCCTTATGAAGCATGATTGGAATAGTGTTACTAAAGAAATGACATCTGGTCATCTTATCCATGTTTAAAATATTGGGGGATATTCTAGCCCTGGAGAATAGTCAGGCGTTAAGCATAACCAAAGGCATTCATGAAATGATTGCATTTTAGTTGACATGAAGTCACATTGCTAACATTTAAAGCCAGCCTTGCTTACCTTTATATCAGCACAGAATGGGAATATGCGAAAGCAGGAACAAGAGCAGCCGGAGAGAAAAGAATAATTCTCTATATAGACAGAAACCTCAAAGAACCCTGAAAAAGAAAGTTCCTCCACCTTCACCACCGGTAAGCAATAATATTCAAGAAAGTGTAGTGCTTACAGTGTAAGAACTGAAATTCTGCACCCAGGCAAGATGACTGATGCATATCTCTGAGAGGCTGAGTCCAGCTGACAGGCTGCCAAAAAAGGCAGACTGGCCACAAAAAAGGCATTTCCCATCTGGCTACCAACATTAACCTCCATCCATCAGTTATGAATTTCACCCCGTTTCCTCTAGCAAGATTTCTCATTATACATCTCAATTGATCAGCTATCGTATAGAATTCATTGCAGGCATAAGTCGTACTGGGTTTGATTAAAGGTCCACCTAATCCAGCATCTCCCTTGGGGGAGATGGGTGGTGATAAATCTGATAAATAAATAAATAAATAAATAAATAAATAGATAGATAGATAGATAGATAGATAGATAGATAGATAGATAAATAAATAAATAAAATCTTGATCATAATAATCAAGCAGGTGCCGTAAGGCAGGAAAGAAATTGGCCTCTCTCAGCTGGTAATCAGTGGCAGCCAAGGCCCATGATATGGGTAGAATTCAACTAGAGCCTCTGCTGTTGTTCACAAGGCATGAAGGGGATCAAATTTTTATTACTGTTCTTTTAGCTTTTAGTCGGTATCCAAAGATCTGAAGGCCCCTGGTGTGACAGCACGGCTGAAGCTAATTATGCCACCTGAATATCACTGAATGGGAGCCCCCTCCCACCAGACATCCCTGGCTGTGCTTCTTGAGCATCAGAAAAACAAATCAGGATATCAGTGTCACACTGCGGTGGTGAAACTGTGAGTCCAGACATTGTTGCTTAAAATGTCTGTAATTTCTGAACAACCCTGGAACTGAAGCAAGTTGGAGCCAAGAAGATCTGGAACAGAGAGATAAAATGCCCAGATGTCCAAATACTTTTGATTGGAATACCCATCTTTCCTCACCACTGGCCCTGTGGCTAAGGCTAATGAATTAAATTAATAGATTTTGATAATATCTCCCCATCCTTGATCTCTGGTAAATAATACAGTGGCTCCTGTTCAATATGATTGTTTGATGATCATGGCTAGATTTCAGCATAATATAATATTTCAAGAGGGAAGAACCTGTAGTCTTCCCGATGTTACTGAACATCAACTCTCATCAGCTCCAACTGGCCTGGCCAGTGGTGAGGAATGCTGGAAACTGTAATTGAGCCATTTCTGAAGGGGCACAATTTGCTCAATCCAGATTAACAGATGGCTTCTGCTATTAACTGGAATGAGTAAATTCTCAGCGTGCTGAATTTTGCTCCCAGGACAACATTTGGTAATAGAATTATATACAAATGTATCCTTGGCATCAGGAAGGATGGGTTTTAATGCAATGAAGTAATGCTTGGCTTCTCTTTTTATTTCTTCCAAAGGGCAAGAATGCACCCATCACTTCTGGTGACCAACTTGAAAAAGGTAAAAGGGGTTTATTTCTTCGTTTCTGAAATATTTGTCCTGTGTTCTTACCAAATGATGCTTAATGATGTCAATAACAATCATACAAATAAAATAACACGTAATGACATTTAAATAAAAGAGAGGAATAAGAAAAAAATCATTTGAGTTGTTGCTATTTGCTCTAATATGAAAATAATTCCAGGATTAGGCATCTTATTAAGTATGCTTTTCAAAGATGGAAAAGTGTAAAGAATGGTTTCTAGTAAAATTGAATATAGAGTAAACAGCCAATAGACAACAAGTGAAAAAACACCATTAGCAACATGTACTATGGGTTAAGGAGAGAAAGAGTGTAGACATTAGCCTCACATAGGCAAATATGTGAGTACTTCTACTTTTGTTTGCAAAATGCTGGTGAGCCTAACATCAAAGTACCCTCCTTCCCTTGTGCAACATCTTGGCTTGCAAAATGACATGATTCTGTCCATAAATCCAAAAGAAGAAATAACCAGTCTCTGTTCTCACGGAACTATATATTGTTCCAGAGGCATGTGACCTTGCATTGAAAAGGAGGAAGCTTGCAAGTGTTTTTATTTGAAAAGGTCAGACAATGTGAGATTTAGAAGTATCTGTCTCATGAGTGCCTACAGTATATTTAGAAAAATATCTTGCTCACCATCCATTAATTAACCAGCAAGCGCTTGAATCATAAAAACTTTTTTCTCTTTTACTGGGGAGCAGGGAATACGGGAAATCAAGTTTAATGGGATCAAGTCTGCATTGAACAATCACAACTAAAGGGACGGAAGTGATGCTTGTGATGATGTTGCTGCCACTCTCTCATCTCAAGCTGGGCCACACTCAAGAATGTGACAATAGAGGAGGAGGGATTATAAGATTACAATTATCTGTTGGAGAAGGTCGAAATTCCATTATAATTCATAACTTTCGTTTTTTAGTTTTTTCCTTTTCTTTCTTTTCTTTTCTTTCTTTCTTTAGATTTTTCTTTTACTTTATATAAAATTCTTAATAAATATAAATTAAAAAGAATGTGATAGTGGAAGCAAAGCATAAATGATATGGCAATCTTGATAATCCCCAACATGGAGGACATCTGGTTAGGAAGGCCAAAAGCATGGGGAGAAGCCATGTTAGTAAGCAAAAGACTGATTCCAGTGTACCTTTTATAACCTGATAGATCTCAAGTTATGACCATTTGCCCAGAAATCTCCAGGCACTTCTTCCTAGCTGCCCCATATGGCTGGCCCCTCTCTTACATCCTAACTCTTTCTCAATGTTAACTTTTCTGTAAAACGTTGTGTCCTTGTATCTTACTGCAGAGATGGGTAGCCTGTAGACCTCCAGATACTGCAACTCTCAGAAGCCCCAACCAGCAAAGCCAGTGATGGGGAAAGCTGGAGGTTGCAGCTGAGCAACATCTGGAAGGTCATAGACTACCCATTCCTGCCCCCATGTAACTAAACTGAAATATTCTGAAACGACTGACCAGTGAGTCCTCCACTTGCCTTCATTTCCTCCCCTTTCTCTGAGCTCTTCCTGTGTCTAGATCAGAGCTTTCCAAACTGTGTGTCGCGACACAAAAGTGTGTCGCCACACACAGCGTGGTGTGTCGCCACACCACCCGGAAGCGGCGGCGCGTGCGTGCACGGCAGCAGCTGCAGCAGCACGGCAGCAGCGCTTCCGCGTTTTAGCGGAGGCTGCCGCCGCTGCCGTGCACACATGCGCCGCCACACGCCCCCGCGCCGCCACCGTGCACGCACGCGCTGCCGCACGCCCCCCCGCGCCTCCGCCGTGCATGTGCACCCCCCGTGCCGCCGCCGCGCTGCCGCCGTCACTAGTGTGTCGCCAGCAGCGGCACTTTGGAAAGCCCTGGTCTAGATAATGTAATATCCTTAAACATCCTTTCTTTCTTTGAAAGTCCTTTGTACAATGGTGTTATTATAGTGATTATGATTTCCAGCATTCAGTCTCTCATCATAATTATTGCAACAAGATGCAGCATCTCAACATAGAATAATTTCAGGAAGGAAGGAAGGAAGGAAGGAAGGAAGGAAGGAAGGAAGGAAGGAAGGAAGGAAGGAAGGAAGGAAGGAAGGAAGGAAGGAAGGAAGGAATCCAAATTATATACTCATTTGGCAGAACATTACATGCTCAAAATGCTTCAAGATCCATTCTATACATAACTAAATGTATTCCTACCGTGGAATCATCCTTTTTGTTCAACATGTGCAGATGTTTGTTTGGAGCTTAAATAATTATAGAGAAGGAGGAACTGGATTGAGCACATCAAATCATTCTTTTCAGACTACAGCCTGGGGCCTAACCCCCTTTCCTGTGATAATTTCTACTGTAATATAAAATCTACAGAGAAGATACACACACATGCTCTCTGCTCTCTAGTGCTACATTGGAATAGACAAAAAAAAAAAGGAACAGGCAGAGGGGAGATAGCTGTGCTATCTAACCACGTTGGTTCTTTTGTAAATTTATATTTGTTTTTATCTAATTTGAATTGTTCTTTTAACTGTAGGTGTATGAACCAATTACAGTACATCGATAATCCTTCTTTTTTTCCAATTCTTCTCTTGTTTTTATTTCTAATTTGTCACCTTCATAATATAGTAAATCTTTATATCTGAACCGTTTACATCTGTCAGCACTTTCTTTTCTAGTGAAGGCTTCTTGGGAAGATAGCCAATAAGGTGTATTTGGTAGTAATCTTTTCTTATATTTATTCCAGGTTTTTATCAATGCTCTTCTTATACAATGATTATTAAACGTTCTATTTACTTTAATTTTGTCGTACCAAAGATATGCATGCCAACCGGATCTTAAATCATGACCTTCCAAAAGTAATAGTTTATATAATTACTCCTTTTATGAATGTTTTTCTTGTTGATAATTATGATTTTTTTAAAAAAAAAAAAATTAAAAAAAAGGTGATGCCAAATTGCTCTGGATGCAAAAATTGCTCTGGATGCAAAAATTAAATTAAAGAATTTAGAATTAAAGTACTACTTCCTTGGATGTAGTACAGAGCAAATTGCTCTGGATGCAAAAATTAAATTAAAGAATTAAAGAATTAAAGTACTACTTCCTTGGAACTACCTATATAAGGGCTGGTTTCAGGAATGTTATAACCAAGTGAAAACTATTATTAAAAGGCTATTAAGCCTTAGTCATTCAGGCTCCACTCTGGTGTTGTCTAATAAAGAATAGGATCAGAAAACTCTCTTGATCTACAGTAACTGAAGCTTTGAGCCACAGGGCCAGTTCTATATATGTAGGATCTAGACCCAATCAATGTTTCTGCTTTTCTCACACTATAGGCAATCAATATGTAATTGCACAGTATGATTTTGCCCCTATGAGTGACCGTGATCTGCCTTTGACTGTAGGAGAGAAGTTAGAAGTCTTCTGCAGGTAGGTGATCTTACCCAGCTTTTGACTGGTTCCATCATGCTCCAATATCCCTTTTGCTACCAATGCAGAAAAGTATTCCTCAAATATGGAACATCCCCATTAGAAAACTCCTGTATTATGCTTGTTTTGCTCATCTGCATCTGACCTGGGACATCGCCTCTTAGGAAATGTTCAGAAGAGACTTCAGGAAACTGTTCAATGTTCATTCCTCCCAGTGCTAGTCAGCCATAATGACATAATAACCATTGTGAGATTGCATTTTTCAAAGATCATAATGCCTCTGTCCTGTATTTAAGTGTATTTCTCTTCAGAGTGGATTAAACACAACTTAATTGTTTGTTCAGTCTACTTTGTTTATTTATTTATTTTACTGTACTTTGTTCACAGTGATGGGGATTGGTGGTTAGCAAAATCCCTTACTACTGGAAAGAAGGGCTACATTCCTAGCAATTTTGTGGCCTACACCAACAGCCTGGAAAAAGAAAAGTAAGTCTGAGAAAGCCAGGAGGCTGAGAGATGGAGGGCTCTTGATATTTTTGTAATGTATAAAAATAATGTGTCGTCTAACTTTGACATCATGTGGAAACCCTAGCTGATATTTAAACATGTTTCTTGCCATCATGATCTGCCACAAGCAATTATCAGGTCCATGTACGCATGTGTGTATGCACGTCTGTGCATATGTACGCATGTGTGTATGCACGTCTGTGCATATGTACGCATGTGTGTATGCACGTCTGTGCATATGTACGCATGTGTGTATGCACGTCTGTGCATATGTACGCATGTGTGTATGCACGTCTGTGCATATGTACGCATGTGTGTATGCACGTCTGTTTGTGCATATGTACGCATGTGTGTATGCACGTCTGTTTGTGCATATGTACGCATGTGTGTATGCACGTCTGTTTGTGCATCTGTACGCGTGGGTATGCACGTCTGTTTGTGCATCTGTACGCGTGGGTATGCACGTCTGTTTGTGCATCTGTACGCGTGGGTATGCACGTCTGTTTGTGCATCTGTACGCGTGGGTATGCACGTCTGTTTGTGCATCTGTACGCGTGGGTATGCACGTCTGTTTGTGCATCTGTACGCGTGGGTATGCACGTCTGTTTGTGCATATGTACGCGTGGGTATGCACGTCTGTTTGTGCATATGTACGCGTGGGTATGCACGTCTGTTTGTGCATATGTACGCGTGGGTATGCACGTCTGTTTGTGCATATGTACGCGTGGGTATGCACGTCTGTTTGTGCATCTGTACGCGTGGGTATGCACGTCTGTTTCTGCATATGTACGCGTGGGTATGCACGTCTGTTTGTGCATCTGTACGCGTGGGTATGCACGTCTGTTTGTGCATCTGTACGCGTGGGTATGCACGTCTGTTTGTGCATCTGTACGCGTGGGTATGCACGTCTGTTTGTGCATCTGTACGCGTGGGTATGCACGTCTGTTTGTGCATCTGTACGCGTGGGTATGCACGTCTGTTTGTGCATCTGTACGCGTGGGTATGCACGTATGTTTGTGCATATGTACGCGTGGGTATGCACGTATGTTTGTGCATATATATGTATGTGTGTGTATGCACGTATGTTTGTGCATATATATGTATGTGTATGCACGTATGTTTGTGCATATATATTTATGTGTGTTTGTAGGCACGTATGTTTGTGCATATATATGTATGTGTGTGTATGCACGTATGTTTGTGCATATATATGTATGTGTGTGTGTATTCATTGTGTGTGTGTGTGTGTGTGTGTATGTGTATATATATATATATATATATATATATATGATAGATAGATAGATAGATAGATATAGATAGATAGATAGATAGATAGATAGATAGATAGATAGATAGATAGATAGATTCCAGTTATGCTTGTGTGGATGGATTTTTGATGGTTAAAATGATTGCTTTGCCCAGGATCTTATTCTTACTTTGGGCTATGTTGATGTTAATAATGGTAATATTTTTTTAAATATTAGTAATATTTTCTATATTTGATATGTGAGATGAAGATATTTTTGTCATTTAGAAAGATTAATAAGAATGTTAAGGAGTATTGGGATTAGATATGCATTTTATAAATAAGATAATAACTTTTTGAGGTGGGATAATTTTTTATGATTATGGTTGATATGGATTTTGTAGATTAAGATGAATACACAGGATGTTCTTTTTATTCAAAATAGTACTAATATTGATAATGGAAATTTTATAAGAGTGTTAAGAATTACTAGGGAAAAATATGTATTGTGATCCTAAAGGTTTTTTAAACTGAATATATAACAGAACTTATCCCTTGTAATTTTGTTGAATATTTAGTTTGAAATAATGGTTTGATTTGTATTTTTTATATATTAAGAGTTAGATACTTTATGTATAATGATGGATGGTAGTATTAGGGGTATAATAAGATAAAATTAAATAGATTTGGCAAAGAAGGCAAAACTGATTATAGAAATATGTGATAATATTTAGTATAAAATGTTCTTTGCTTTTGGTTCTCTTTTGTTTGTAATTGGAAAAAAATGAAGTTATAGTTTTGAATTTTGATTATTAAGTTGAAATGGACTATAGAAATAATGTTTACTATAGTTAAAATTGGAGTAAGAGATTGATGTACTTTTTATGTATATCTTCGCTGTAAAGAGTCGGAAGTTTTTTTGTATCTTTTTCTATTTGTTTCTGCACTTTTTAGTTTTTTTCGTTTCCTTTCAATCTTTTTCTATCTTTTCATGTTTTATCTTTATTCTGAAAATTTAATAAAGTTTCTTTAAAGAAAAAAGAAAAACACTGCTCTAGCTGGAGTCGTTGAATAAAAATCTTGCTTTTTCTTTTTCAGATGGTTTTTTAAAGGCCTTAAAAGAAAAGATGCTGAACGTCTTTTAATGGTGCCAGACAATGAAGTAGGCTCATTCTTGATAAGGGAAAGTGAAACCGTTCCAGGTAAGAAGTTGGAAGGTTGTTTTGTACATAAAAACTTGCATGAGTTGCCCACATTAGGGATTGCATAATGGTAATAAAAGCAGAAAAAATAAGTTATTTTTTTCATTCTGATCATCTTCACAAACAGCAGTCCAGAGGCTGTTTAAAGTGACTCAGTCCTTGCTGGGGAGAGGCAGGTTGCAAGATCATCTGCGGGACGTCTATGAGGGATATTCTAGCTATCTGGTGGGCAAAGTCACTTGGATTCACTTAGACTTTGACTAGGCAGGTTCTGCTGAGGTGACTGAGGCAAGGCCTTGTGTGATTAGCTGGGATGAGTTTGAATGTCATTCCTGAGCATTTGGACAGGGTACTTAGGGCTGAAAACAAAGCAGCTGTCCTTGCTCGTCCTGGCTCATGAAAGTCACCCAGGAGATGACATTTGGTTCGGTCCATGCTGTAATATCAGGGAGGGGGTGCTTCCACCCCTCCTCAAGACATTATCACTGGACCCAAGAGTTCTAGACAATTTTCATCCAATCTCCAATCTTTTCTTTCTAGGGAAGGTTGTTGAGAAGGTTTTTCAGGACTATGAAGAGGGCTCTGGAGGAAATTGATTATCTAAACCTTTTTTAGTTTGGTTTCAGATTGGAAACAGTACAGAGAGAGCATTGATTATGGTTGTTGGTGACTTTTGGCGGAGCCAGGTCAGGAATGATGCAACTGTCTTGGCTCTCTCTGATCTCTTAGTGGTTTTGATGTCTTCAATCATGGTGTCCTTCTGGACCACCTACGAGGGTTAGGAGTGATAGGCATTGTGCTATGGTGGTTCTCCTCCCTTCTCTGTGGGTAGTTTCAGTCAGTGTTGGCAGAATGGGGCGGGGGGTAAATCTGGGCCAAAACTCCTGATGTGGGATACTGTAGGGGTTGCATAATGGACTGTGAAAATAACCTTGAGAAAGAAGAGGAAGAGCCGCAGCCAAGGCAACAGTCTTGAAATCTCAGAAATCTCAGCCCAAAAGAGAAATCTCAGCCCAAAGCAGGAATGGAATTTGAGAAGCATCTCAGACTTGACCCTACCTAGTTCTCTTTAGGATAAATGAAGGGAGGGGAGAGGCACATTCAGATTTGCAAAATTCTGTGTCAGGGCGAGCAGATGGAGCGGCCTGCTTCTTCTCCTAGACACCAGTGATCCTTAGACTGTATAATAAATAGACACTCACACAGAGATTATATAAAATAGCCTATTTACTTATATACATACATATTTACAGATCACTTCCACAGGTAACAAATGATAAACCAAAGATACAGCATACACGAGGTAAAATGGGAATAAATGAGAAATGAGAATACAGGACATCTCTGTATTTATATATAAACTGACCAATCACCTTATAGGTCACTCTCATTATCCACCACACCCAACTTAACTCTAAGCACCTGTTGTATGAGTCACACACTGACACATCATCACTACAACAATGGCTGCTAATTGGGTGACTCTGCAGAATATTTCCCCTCTCACCTAAATATTTATTTATTTATTTATTTAATTTATATGACCGCCCATCTCCCCACATGGGGAACTCTGGGCGGTTCACAATAAATAAATTAAAATAGAATCTAAAAATATATAAAACAACAATAATACAAAACAATAAATAATTATAAAATCCAGATGGACGAAGGCATTCATTAATAGAAGGACGTTAAAATTAGGGAATTAGCCACCCCCATGAGGAGCTATTCCTTCCTCCTTCCCATGCCAGGCGGCAGAACCAGGTCTTCAGCTCTTTCCTAAAAGTCAGGAGGGAGGAAATCTGTCTCAACTCTGGGGGCAAGATGTTCCATAGAGTGGGTGCTGTCACAGAGAAGGCCCGCCTCCTAGACCCCATCAGATGGCATTCTCTAATTGATGGGGTTCGTAGCAGGCCCTCTCTGAATGACCGGGTGGGGCAGTATCAAGCCTCGCTGTATAATTTATATCTAGCTGTAAATTCCTGGGTATATCAAACCCCAACACCCCTTCAATTTACAATAGATATTACATTCACATTTCACTTGTACAGAATAGAAGACATACACATTTGAGATATACACATCCTATGTCTATCTATGCTTAGAGGCTTTGTCATCACATCTGCTACATTACATTCAGATGGACAATATTGCAAATCAATACAATACAATACAATAAACTTCCAATTATTGACTGATCACATGTTCTTGATCACATGAAGTTTGGTCATCTTCTCCAGTCTCTGTATTAACAAAATCTGTTGTCATCGGGGTTGGAACTTCCTTGCAATGTTCCATATTGTTCTCTCTTAGCAGTGCTTCAATTTTCTTCCGCTGCTCTAGAACATAACCCCCATCAACCTTCTGAATACCTACGCCTAGGTAATTCCTAATCTCTCCAAGATCTTTGACATCAAATTGTTGTTTCAGATTTTCAGTAAATTCAATTACCCTGCTTTGATCTTTCGCTATAAGACATAAATCGTCTACAAAAATCAAAAGCAAAATCTGTTCATCATTTTCACATTGCTTTACATAAAGACATGGGTCAGCTAAACTACACTTGAATCCCAGCTATACTACAGTTGAATCCCAATGCTGCCATTGCTAAGGAAAACCTAAATGTCTCCCCTCTTAGCGTTGGTGCAAAAACTTCATCATAAGTCTGATTCTTTATCTGGGAAAATCCTTGTGCTACCAACCTAGCCTTATACTGAATATCACCAGTCACTAAGGTTTTCTTCTTATACACCCATCTGCAACCTACTGCTCTATGCCCCTCAGGCAACCTAGTAGATTTTAAAACCTTATGAGAAGTAATGGCTTTCATTTCCACATCCATAGCACCTTTCCATTTACTCTGCTCGTGTTGTGGCAACTTCAAAACTTCCTGGTAATTACGAGGTTCATAATTGATAAAACACACTTTTACATCACCTGGTGTATAACGTTGAGGTGGTATGCCCTTGTTAACTCTCTCAGACCTGCACAAAACTGTAGCCTCCTGCATCATTGGCACACTAGGAGTTAATTCCTCTTCCTTCTTAATCACATCAGTGGACTCTCTCTGCTCTGAGAACTCAAAATTTCCCTGACTAGGAAGAAAAACTGCACTACTCCCATGTAATATATGCCAATTGCTGTGCTCACTAAAACTTGCTGATCTAGAGATAACAACTTTCCTGCCATCAGTGAACCTATATCCCTTGGTCCCTGGCTCATACCCCACAAACGTCATCTTCTGTGTCTGTAGCTTGAATCATGTCAACTGGATTTCTATTTTCTCAGTGGAAACGTTTCACTCCTTATCCAAGGAGCTTCTTCAGTTTGAGCAAAGTTAGTAAGGGAATCCTTACTAACTTTGCTCAGACTGAAGAAGCTCCTTGGATAAGGAGTGAAACGTTTCCACTGAGAAAATAGAAATCCAGTTGACATGATTCAAGCTACAGACAATTCCACCTGGATGACTGAGAACCTTCATAGACATGTCATCTTCTGTGCTTTTGCCTGCCCTTTCCTGCGCACCTCTTTATGCACGTGAACATAGGCAGTGCACCCAAACACTTTCAAATGAGCTAATGATGGCTTCTTGCCATATAAAATATAATATGGAGTTTGATTTACAGACACACTCCATAACCTGTTAATTAAATAATTAGCAGTTAATATTGCCTCTCCCCAGTGTCCTCTTGATAACCCTGAGTCAGCAATAAGTGAATCCTTTACTGTCTGTAATGCCAAATTCCTACGTTCAGCCACGCCATTCTCAGCTGAACTATGCGGATTGGTTCTCCTATGCACAATGCCCCTTCTACCGAGCCATTGCTGAAAACTACCACTTAGAAACTCAGTACCCCGGTCAGTTTGTAAACTACACACCTTTGTGCTATACCTACATTCCACAAACTGCACCCAGTTTCTAAACTTATCAAATGTTTGACTTTTAGCTTTCAATACGTAACAGAACCCAAATCTGGTGTAATCATCTACAATAACTAAAACATATTTAGCACCCCCTATTGTAGCTGGTAATGGACCAATTAAATCAGCGTGAACTAATTCAAAACATTTATGTGACTTCCTATCACTAAATTTGCTCACAGGATATACTTTTGACTTTGCAACCTTACAAGCTGTGCAATCCAAATACACTTGGCACTGTTTCAAATTCATTCCAGAACTTGCTTCAGACATCTTTTCAATCACTTTGAAACTCGGATGCCCCAGCCTTCTATGCCATAGGTGTTCACATGAATCATGTGTTGGCTTATTAATTGTGGCTACATCATGGCTTCTGCTTGTCTTGGATTGTACCATTTCATAAAGACAGTTCTGTAAAACACCTTTACCACAAACATTATTATCTTTCATGACAATACATTCACCATTACCAAACTGTATATTATAACCCAGTGTATCCAATTGAGAAACACTTATAATATTGTACTCCAGTTCTGGTACACATAACATTGATAATTCAACATTTAAGCCTGGTACATACACAAATCCCTTACCAGTCACAGATGCAATGCTTCCATTTGCTAGGCTAACATGGTCACTTTAAATCTTGTACACTTGAAGTAATTAGAGACAGCTGTCCATTGTCTCCCAGCCTGGAAATTCCCAGCTTGGCTTTAGGCTTCTGTTTCTTATCACAATCTCTTAAGAAATGCCTTGCCGAACCACAGCAAAAACATTTTCGCTTTACAAATAAAATATTGTCAGAGTTATTAGAATAACATTCCTTAACAGAAATACTGTTTTGCTTAGACCTAATTACATTAGAACCTAGCCTCCTCTGCTCTTCTTCCAATAATCTGCCAGACAAATAATTTATGGTCAAATCCCTTTCAGATAAAGACCCGAAGCTTGTAGCTAAATTATCCGACGTTTCATTTAGGGAACTGAGAATTACATACACTTTATTTGCTTCTGTAAATGGCATATCTCTCTGAGCCAACTCCTGAAACAAGCTTGTCATATAATGCAGGTGATCCTGAATATTATCAGTTACCCCTAATCTGGCGTGATAAAGTTTCCTTTTTAACAAAACCTTACATAACGGCGTGCTTCTCAGATAAACATTCTTTAAAGCTTCCCAACACGCACTGGCTAACGTACATGTTCTAACATAACATAATTGGCTATCCTCCAGACATAAAATTATGCTTGCCAATGCTTTCTCATCCTGTAGAACAACGTCTTCATCATCCAAGTCTGGTTGCGTGCAAAGTACAATCTTCCAAAGACCCTCACGTCGAAGATACATTTCCATTTTGTATGCCCATGACAAATAATTAGTGTCATTCAGTCTTTCCAGAGGAAAACCTCCCCCGACTGCCGGCAACATCTTCACTGAGTTCATCTGTCTTCAGCCCCTTCTGGGCAGACACCAATGATTAAAGACACAGACCTTATCAGAATGTCCTCCAGCTGCAAAACAAGTGTAGGAGAAAAAACACACACACAGGCACGGAACCTGTTAAAGCTCCAAATCACTCCAAATAGCCACACGACTCCCAGATTGGCTTCCAAAGCTTCCAGCTCACAGACTGCACACGATCCCACGATCCACAGCCAGTCCAAAGACTCTGTCATCTCTGGCTTCTCTGTCGCCTCTGGGCCCATAACCTGTCAGGGCGAGCGGATGGAGCGGCCTGCTTCTTCTCCTAGACACCAGTGATCCTTAGGCTGTATAGTAAATAGACACTCACACAGAGATTATATAAAATAGCCTATTTACTTATATACATACGTATTTACAGATCACTTCCACAGGTAACAAATGATAAACCAATGATACAGCATACATGAGGTAAAATGGGAATAAATGAGAAATGAGAATACAGGACATCTCTGTATTTATATATAAACTGACCAATCACCTTATAGGTCACTCTCATTATCCACCACACCCAACTTAACTCTAAGCACCTGTTGTATGAGTCACACACTGACACATCATCACTACAACAATGGCTGCTAATTGGGTGACTCTGCAGAATATTTCCCCTCTCACCTAAATATCAAGCCTCGCTGTATAATTTATATCTAGCTGTAAATTCCTGGGTATATCAAACCCCAACATTCTGTTACTATAACCCTATAATAAAAGTAGTTTTAGTATTCATGACGTTAGACTGAGATTTCTCTTATCTGTCCATTGCCTTGGCTGCGGCTCTTCTTCCTCAAAGTTATTCTCACAGCCCTTTACAGGTTGACACACTCTCTCTCACACACACACCCATTTAATATCTCCATGAGGCCATTGGAAGAAGTTATCCATCAGTTTGGAGTCAAGTAACATCAGTATCTTGATGATACCCAGCTGTATATCTTAACCCTAGGCCAACCAAGTGATTTTGTCAAGGTCTGACTCTTGTTCCAGGGTCTGGAAGCTGTGAGGGTCTGAACAGAGAGGAACCGACTCAGGCTCATTTCTACCAAGACCAAGTGGCTGTGGATGTTCTCCATCCCATGAAATTGCCATCTTTAGTTTTGGATAGGGTAGCTGTTTCTCATTCAGGACTGGTGCACAATTTTGGGTTATTCCTTGACTTGCAACTCCTGCTCAAAGAGCAAGTGGCAGCTGGGCTAGAAAGGTATTTGCACAGGTTTATCTTGGGTGGCAGCTGCTCCCATTCCTGGGAGCTCATGCTCTGGTCAGCTCATGAATGAATCATTGCAATGTACTCTACATGGAGCTGCCCTTGCACTTGGAAGCTTCAGCTGGTCCGGAATGCAACAGCATGGGCAGTAATGGGCATGTCATAGCATGCCCAGGGAACACTTCTGCTTTGTGAGCTACAATGGTTGCCAGTTAGCTTCCAGGTCCAATTCAAGCTGCTGGTTACCACCTAAAAAGCCCTTCGTGGCTATTTGAGGGACCATCTATCTCCAGTACTTTCTGCTCATCCTGTTTGATCTGATGAAGTTGGCATGCTCATGGTCCCATCAATCAAACAATGTCACTCAGGAAACAGGTCTTCTCTGTCACTGTGCCTGCCCTCTGGAACAACATTCTCCCAGAGATTTATATGACTACTACCCTGCCTTTGTTTAAAAGGTTGTTAAAAATATGGGTCTTCTCCCAGGACTTGTTACAGTGGGTAGTGAGCTTCTCATAGGATTTTCTTTGTTGGGTTGGATGGTTGTCTCTTTTGGATGTCTTCTGTCTCTTTTCTGCTTTGCTTATAGTTTTGTATTGTTTTTATTGTTGTAAGCTGCCCAGAGTTGGCAGGGAGTTGGACAGCCTTATGAATCTATTTCTCTCTCTCTAATTAGCATCTATGTTGTGGTAAAATATGGAATGGATCACTTCTTGATTAACCACTTTCCCTTATAATCATAGAATCATAGAGTTGGATCTTAGAGATCCTCTGGTCCAACTCCCTGCTTAGTGCAGAATCTATTTGAGCATATCTGACAGATGACCATCCAGCCTCTGTTTGATCCCACACATGGCAGCCTGCTCCACTGGGTGACAGCTCATACGGTCAGGAGGCTTCTCCTGATGTCCTGGACCTTCTTCCTTCTAATTTTAACCCATCGGTTCCAGTCCTGCCCTCTGGAGCAATAGAGAATAAGTCCACTCCTTTTTCTGTGTGATAACCAGGGGTGTGCTGCTAAATGCTTAAGAACTGGCTCTGCCAGCTCCATTGCCACCATGGTGCCACTAGCTGTGGAACAGCTGATTGGTGCGCTAGGCATCAAGGCTCTCCTCTGCTGTCAATCAGCTTGCAAAATTCCAGAAAATTTAACGATTGGCTCTCGCAAGCTGGTGCAAGCTGGCTCCAGCACACCAGTGGTGATAACCCTTCAGATATATGAAGACTGCTTGTAATTTCTTCCCCCAGTTATATTTTCTGTATGCCTAAATATACCTAGATCTTTTAACCATTCTTCATAGGACTTGGTTTCCAGACCCACCACCATCTTGGTCAGCCCTCTTTTGAACTTGCTCCAATTTGTTACTGTTCTTTTTATAAATGTGATGCCCAGAATTTAACGTAGAGTCTGATCAGGGCAGAGTAGAATGAAACAAGTACTAATTGAAGAGAATATCTGTAGCTCAGGGTTGAACTGTGGAGTCCTCGGTGCTCTCTGAGCTTGGTTGTTTTCTTCCAGATGTTTCATTGCCTGACTACCAAGGAGAGAACAACACCCCCACCAACACAGGCAGGGCAAGCTACTGTATATACAGTAAACAGAGAGCAAACCCCATTCCCTTCTAGCACTGAAGATGTTGCCTAATCAGGCAATGAAATGCCTGCAAGAAAACAACCAAGCTCAGAGAGCACCAAGGACTCCACACGGAACAAGTACTTCCTATGATCTGGACTCTGTGCTTTGGTTAATTTGCCTTTTTAGCAGCTGCATCACACTGCTGGCTCATGTTTAATGTGGCCAAGAAGGACACCTAGATTCCTTTCACATGTACTCCTTCCAAGCCAACTTTCCCCATGTTATATTCTGCCTTACATGTTTCCTACCCAAATGCTGAAGTTGACACTTCTTCCTTTTAAATTCCATCCTATTCATTTCAGCCCACTGGTCAAGCCTGTCTAGATCTTGAAGTCTTTGTAATTTCCTAAACCGAATCTGATGACTGACATAAATATTTTTTAAATAATATTGGTTTAAGAAACTGTCTGAAATCTTACAAGATAGCAAAATCTCACAAGATAAGGTGTCCCCATGTTATGTCTATAACCTTCTGCTGTAAACAAGGTCCTAAATGCTGGATTAAAAGTCTGGAGAGTTGAGATTTAGTTCCATTCCTGGTATGAAGCCTGATGTGAGGTACTTAAGATTGTGGCATTCTTGCATGACAGCTTGGAGGGAGATTGTCAAAATCTTGCAAGTTTTGATAACAGTAAAATGGTGATAAGGCACCCTGCTGCCTTGACCTGAGATGGGGAGAAAGAGAGCCATTCAGTTTAAAAATAACACAATGAAATGGTGGCAAGGCGCATGATGGGATGAGGTGAGTGGTCCCACCACTGGGAAACTGCCCACCTCTCAGATCGAGCATTCATAGTGCAACTGCAGAATAGCTACAAAAAGCTCAAATGTCAGGAGAACACAGGAACATGGCTCCAATTCCAGTTCAGCTCAAATGCTATGTGCAGAGGAACCCTCCTGGCTCTTCTGTTCACAAAATGGCTGCTCAAAGGAACAATTGCAGGCAAAACAATTGGAATGGGCCAGGGAATGATTGTCCCCTGTTGATTAACTGACTTGAATCAGCTCTGATGCTCCCGCCTCTTCCCTGCACAGTGATAATGACTCAGAAATTGCCTCCCTCCTACTGAAAGAAATAAAGCAGTGGAAATGTTATCCAAACATCTCCATGTTACTCTAGCATCTGTATGTTGCAAATAAACATGCACAGGATTTGGCACAGGTTGGCCACACCAGGCATTTATTGAGGCCAACACATAAGCACCGATCCCTAGATGATCCCTCACTTTCCTTGCTGTCCCCTGTCCCTTGTTCATCTTCTGGCTCTCAGCTAGTGAGCAGTGACAGAAGAAAAGGAAGAAACCCTAAACTCTGCACATCTTTTGTAAGTTGGGCTCAGGGGGAATCACAGCAGTAACAATTGCAAAGAGCAGAAGGAGTTTGGTAGCCCCTTTTTCAACTTAATTTTTCTATTAAAAGGCATAAGCTTTTGTGACACAAGAAGAAAGCAGAACAGTTTTCAACACAAGCTCACGTCATCTGATGTATGGAGTGGCATCTCCTTCCCTTCTCCCTCCTTCCCCTTCACCACTCCATGCTTCTGATAAAGTCAGCTATAGCTCACAGAAGCTTATGAATTTTAACACTATTTTATAAGTCAGAAACGGGACTACCAGACTCCATCTGACTTTTGGCTACCATACTTAATCTCTTTCTACAACTTCAAGGAGAGGAAAGAAGGAAAGTTTGCAAAGCTCACTTGACCATAAAGTGTGTTGCTTTGCAAAGGGAGCTGAACTGAAAGTGCTCAGGAGTAGAGGGATTCTGTGCCTTGTGTAGCAGCCATGCATCCCAAACCAACAGTGATTAATTGAGTATTCACATTAAATAACACAAATTAGCATATAGGGTGGGTTGTATAGTGGAGTCAGGCTTCAGAAGAAACTTACTTACTTACTTACTTACTTACTTACTTACTTACTTACTTACTAATCAAATTTCTATCACCGCCCATCTCCCTCCTCCGGAGGGACTCTGGGCGGTTTACAATAACTTGGCAGATCTCTGGTCTTTCCTTTTCATTGTTCAGTGCTTTGATCCTAGTAATATGAAATCAGATCCTGTAGTCTGATGTGGCTAAAAATTCAAGAGTAGTTTCCCCCAATCTCGCACCCTCCAGAGAAGTTGGGACTGGAATTCCCAGAATTCTGCACTTCTGGGAATTCTGAGATTTGCTGCCCCAGCCTATCTGGAAGGTGCATGTTGGAATAGCCCCCTCTATGATAGACTGCTCCTTCTGATGGGACAATTTAAGCACTAACAAATAATTCCCATTATTGTTTTTTCTTGTTCCAGGTGCCTTTTCACTTTCCATTAGAGACATCTCTTCCCACGAGGATGTTGTCAAGCATTACAAAATCTGCACTATGGACCAAGGGGGGTACTACATCTGCCCCTCAATTACATTTCCTTCTCTGCAGAAGCTTGTCGAGCATTATTCCAGTAAGAATACTTCTGAAATGTGTCAGGTTCATACTTAACAAGACATAAAGCAGACTGTCCCATAGAAGCAGAACAACTCAGCTTAAGTTCTGTGGGTTCTTCGTAACAAAAGAAGAAAGCAGAACAGTTTGCAGCACAAGCCAGCTCAGGTTTTCCAAAGCCAATGAAGATTCAAGATTTGAGACGGCCAATTTAAGCACATTAAAAAAATTGTATGGATGTTACTATTTTTCAAATTGCTTTTTATCAGATATTTAAAAGCACAACCAAGAAAGAAAAACAGAAAAAGATAAATAGCACATAAAAATGAATAAAATTCAGTACTAAAAAGGTGAGTGTAGTTTAGGTCTACCTATTAAGTGATCAATATAATATGAATTATAAATCAGAATAAGAGATTGTAGTGATTTCTGTCTAATCTAAGAAATCTATCCTTGTTTAGCAAATCAAACCAAGACTTAAACATTAAAATCTTATGTTAAGAGAAACTCAAACTTTGTATGCAGTACAAGCCCATATATAGAATTATAGTGCAAAAATAGTTTTTATCTTGTACTGAATTCTGTATCAGATTTGTTTTTCAGATACCAGGTTATTTTTGACATTGCCCTGTACTCCCAAAACTTACTTTGCTATTCTCCTTCCACCACTATCAAAAGTGGAGGAGATCCAAACCCATCAATGCTGTCCCAAACACAGGACTTCTTAGTACAAATACTGCAGTGAGGATAGGACTGAGAAGCTGATGTATGTGGCATTCATGTCTTTCACATATACATCCTACCTGCATGAGTAAGGTCACTAGAGAGCAGCAGACTTGAATAATTCCTGTTCCCATGGCATACAGCATGGAGCAAGTGATCTCTCATGACGCTGCTGCTTCCATGCATTCCATGCATTTTTCCCCATTGCATACTATTTTGGTACCAGGGTACTACCATTAACAGGATCAAAAGCTTTAGTGGGCAAGGTGATGGTGCAAAATGTGAAATTCTCTGCTTGACCTGATTTTTTCCCTACCTTCAGGAAAGGGATCTGGAGGTTCCCTTCTTTCTTATCTTGGGGAGAGAGGAGGCTTTTCCAACCTCAAAATAACAGGAAACTGTCCAACTTATTTTTGTGATCTCATTCTCTGAAATTGAACCTTTGGTTTGTTCTACTTCCCCTTTGTGTCACCCTGCATAGCTAATGGGAATGGTTTGTGCCAGAGGCTAAGATATCCATGCAAGTCTCTGACTCCACAAATACCCTGGGCTGCTGATGAATGGGAGATCCCACGAGACACCATAAAACTCATCAAGAAGCTGGGAGCAGGCCAATTTGGTGAGGTGTGGATGGGTAAGTTAAGCATGATACTGTAACCTCCATGACTTTTTTAGATCCCTTATTTCCTCGTTTGTATGTTATTCTTACTTTTTTTGCTTCTACTCTTTTCTCTAAAACATCTAATTAAAAAAGCTTGGTATTGCCCATCCCAGGAGGACGTAAGTCATGTGTGAGCTTTTGCCTTGCAGTTGAAGGCTATGATAAGCAAAGAGGAAGTAATGTACTGTATGAAGATAGAGAGAATTAGTTTCCATTCTGTTTCATCTTTATAAAGCGCTTACCAAAAAAATGGCAAAATTATGACATTTAAATGCAATCCATTTAAGAACATTAGAAGAATGCTACTGGAACAGGCCAAGGCCCCTTCTAATTCACCTTCTACAACACACAGGCCAGCCAGTTACACTCAGGAAGCTTACAGAGAAGATCAATAAACCTCTTCTAGTGTTGCTCCCTATCAGTTGTATTTAAGGCCTGCTTTCTTTGATTTTGGAAGTATACTTTCTTTTGAATCTGAGTATTTTTAGGACTTTTCCCCACTTGTAAGTAACAAGGGAGAGCCAGTTTGGTGTCATGGTTAAGGCATCAG
Organism: Charina bottae; assembly: GCA_023362775.1. Lineage (NCBI taxonomy): Eukaryota > Metazoa > Chordata > Lepidosauria > Squamata > Charinaidae > Charina > Charina bottae. The sequence goes on along the minus strand of JALMGJ010000001.1, from coordinate 87,132,926 downwards.
GCTAGAAACCGGGAGACCATGAGTTCTAGTCCTGCCTTAGGCATGAAAGCCAGCTGAGTGACCTTGGGCCAGTCACTCTCTCTCAGCCCTAGGAAGGAGGCAATGGCAAACCATTCTGAAAAACGTTGCTAAGAAAACTGCAGGGACTTGTCCAGGCAGTCTCCGAGAATCAGACACAATTGAACAGATTTTTTTTTAAAAAGTAACAAGGATATCTGGGAGGGAGGGGGGAGTTAAAAAATCAAAATGGCAGATGCACCACACTCTTTTCTGCATGTGTTACATGTGCAACACATGTTTAAAAAGTGTGGGGCTTCGATTGCATAATCACACACACCGTTTTCACTATTTTTACCACCACCACTCTGGTGGACACCTCTGGCAAGTAATCATGGATCAAATATGCCTTGGCAAACCTTTTTTTCTTCTACTGTGTCCCCATGATGTTGTGTCCTCTTCCCCAACCCATGTGTAAGACAGCCTTACACCCAAATCCTTCCATGGAGGAAGTCAGGTAATTACAGTGACTTGAATGAGAGGCAGTACAGTAGAACAGGGACTGGCCATGGGGATGGTCAATTTTGCACTGGTGTAATGGTCAGGGGCCTGAAGGATGGATGGAGAACTCTTCATCTCATCAGTGGGTTAGGGTAGGGTTAGAGAGGACCACCTCTCCCTGAAGGTATCTCCCCATTAAATGGTCACATCCTCAATTCCAAAATCTTGCCGTATATTCAAAAGAAAGGTTCCTAATGAGGAAAATGTGACCCACAGGGTCTCTTCCTGTTTGGGGGAGTTTCTGATTCCCTGTCCACTTTTAAAACTACCCATGGTTTAAAAAGGCCTTCCCCTTCCCCAGTTTTTTGTCTGTTTCCCATGAAAACTTGATGGAAGCTGGGCCACTCTTATCCAGTGGTTTGCTCCCAAGTGGTGGCAGTGCAGATTTGGGGTATTCTGGAGGCTGCTGATTCTAGGTTTGTGGACCACCATTTGCCCAGAAACCTAGTTGCGTTTTACAGAACATTACCTGATAGTCATTAATTTTCCCCCAAATGTTCCCCTGCAGGCTATTACAAGAATAATGTGAAGGTGGCAGTCAAGACTTTAAAAGAAGGCAGCATGCCCCCTGATGCCTTTTTGGCAGAGGCCAACTTGATGAAGAGACTTCAACATAACAAGTTGGTTCGATTGCATGCCGTGGTGACCCAGCAGCCGGTTTACATTGTAACGGAGTACATGGCCAACGGTAAATATGTCTTGTTAATCATTCCGATGGATCTCTATCAGTGCTATAGATCTGAACTAAGCAGGGAAAATCTGATTGTAGTTTTGTTTGTTTTTGCCAAGCATTTGTGATTTGCTTAATGAGCCTCAAATCCTTGGACTAGTCTTCTTTCCTGCTTCTTTCCTATCAAGATAAGTCTATATGCTATTGTTGCAGAGGGGAAATTGCCACAAAGAGGACATGGCTGTAATTCTTCCATCCTTACTTTTCTTAGGTTGTACTTTGGGTACAGGAACTTGGATGCTAATAGAGCTCCACTTTGGGGAAAGCAGCAAGTCTTTCCTCCTCCAACTTTCCTCCTCTTTTTTCCTCCTCCAGCCATTTCCTGGAATTTGGGGGGCATTTATTGAGGGAAGGACTGAGTGAAATTGACAATATATTAGCTAATCAAGGCTCTGCCATAGGCAGGCTACACTGATAGTCAATCCATTCACATATATACACAAAATCTTATTGAAGAATCACTGAATTGGAAAGTATTCTAAGAGGTCCTCCAGCCCAATTCCCAATCTAATAATATGGTAAAGCAACCATTACAAAATCACATAAAATCTGATTTTAAAAATCACTGATTAAGTGATATGAATCTTCCCTTGGCAAGAATCACAGCCTAAAGCTGAACACAGATACCAACTGAAAACTGACTGGACAAATAAATTATTCTCACATCCACCTTTATGATTATTTGTTTGAATTTTTAATTGTGTTTTTTCCCCATTTTTGGACAGGATGCCTGCTGGATTTCTTGAACACCAAGCAAGGGAAGAATCTGTCTCTTCCAAAATTGATAGATTTCTCTGCTCAGGTAAATTATTTAATGCCTTTAAAACCATGATGGTGCAAAGTCTTGGTATTTTCTCAACCTGAAAGTTATATTGTATTAGGATCCCCAGTCACCGTCAATCCACTTTTTTTCAAAAGAGAGAAAAGAGATGTGTGGGAGAGCAGGGGGAAAAGGTAGCACAGAGAAAAGAGAAGAGGAGAGGAAAGGAGAGGAGAGGAGAGGAGAGGAGGGGAGGGGAGGGGAGGGGAGGGGAGGGGAGAGGAGAGGAGAGGAGAGGAGAGGAGAGGAGAGGAACAGAAGGGATAACAGGAACTGAAGAGGTAGCAAAGAAGACCAAAACAGAGACAAAAAGGGTATCAGAGAAAAACCAAAGAAAGAGGCAAAAGAAGTAGTATTTGAGTGACAAAGAAACAGAGAGACTGAAGGGATGGCTGAAAATGACACTGCCGAATTAAAGCACTGTCCTTGAGTTAGCAGGAAGCATACGGGCATACAATTCGTTATCCTGTCTTGCATGGCCTCTGTTTGGGCAGGCTGCTGAATAGTGGTAAACTGACTTCATGAAAGCAAGGCATTTTAAGCAAAATGGTGGCTTTGCTGCCCTCTCCTTTTCCAAGTGTCACAAATCATCTACCAGTCATGACACTCATGCAGGGATGAGGCTTGGGGAAGTGGCAAGTTTTAACCAGTGGCTTCACTTGTGCTGTCTGCTGGACCACCTGCTAAAGAGAACACATGTTGTGCTCTTTCGAGACTTCCACAAGCTGCTGGACAAATTTGTGGAGATGCAGAGTTTTGAAAGAGTGCTAAATCCATATTCTTGGACAACTTGGTACCTCCTCCAGCCCACTAAACATGTGTTTCTCCTGATATACCATGCTTTCACCAGAGTCTGGGTCTTTTAAAACACAAAAGCTCTTCAGTGGGCTTGCAGAGGTGCTGGGTTTTCAAAGACCATACTCTTCTATTTTACTATGTTTAACTCTCTTGGCATCTATAAGTCTGCTGAACACAAACAGCTGCCCCACATAGCTGGGGACCGAAGGGAAGGAGCACCAGTCTAAAGTGGCAACAGGCACTAGATTGATCCCACCCTGTACTGCCAACATGATGGGCAGCAAAGCACGTCAGATTTGACGTAACGTGAAACCACCACAAGTTGCTCTTGGCTTAAGCAGAAAACACTGGCACTGGTACAACTGTGGAGAACTTAAGGATGTCTCTTGGAAGACCTGAAGATGAGTGCAATATCTTGAGGACACGGAAGAGCAAAGATGATGCCATGGGATGTTTGTAGTATGATTAGATGCAAGTGGGGAATAGCCCAAAGACAGAAGTGATAGAGATACAGAACAGGTGGTAGAGAAGGAGAAAGAGAGAAATGGAAGGAGTTACCAAGAAAGTCAAAATGAGAGAATGTGAGGAAGACAAAGAAAAAAATGTAGAAGGGGTAACCAAGAGAGACAGAAAAAAACAGCAGGAGTAATAAAGAGAGACACAGAGAGGCAAAAGTTGCAAGCCTCTACTTCTTCTGGCTTGTTTCCTGACCAGCACTGCCATGTAATTTCCAGCAGATCATCCCTGAGGGAATGTGACTGTCAGCCCCAAAAAGAGATTCCCTGGCTATGGTGTCATATTTGAAGATTCAGGCTCAATTTTCTCCCTACCCTACCATGACACTCACTGAATGGCCAGGGAGAAGTCACTACCTCAAAGCCTGATGATGTTGTAGGGACAATGTTGTACCTGACAAAGTTGTAGTGAAGACTGAATGTAGAAGAAGCCCACACAATACAGTACCTTGGGTTCTTTGCATGAAATATAAAAATATATATTGATTGAGCTGCCAGTTCATCTCAAATTGTTTCACAAAATACCTGCATCATGAACACCACACATAGCAGCAGCATGTGGCCACCAAATGTAGGTCCAATAGCAAATGTCATCACAACAGTATTGTTTGTGTAAACAGCCCCCGGCACATCCAGTGATGACCCTTTATTTCTACGTAAAAGTTATAATTAGAGAGCTATTGGTGTGCATTTTGTCCTGTGGTCAGCCCCACTAGTACACTGAGGGAAAACCAGACTGCTGCCTTTATCACATTGACATCAGGACAGGAAATGACACCCCCTTCTGATTGCTCCATTTTCCACTGAGGTGAGCAGCATTTGAACTAAAAGCAAATCAACTTAAGCATATCACATAGTTGTGGAAAGTATGTTTTCATATCCTTTTTGAAACTGTGTGAAAGTTAAGAGGTGGAAAAAAAACCCTAACAAATCTCTATGGAATAGAAAATGTAGTGTCCCTTTAGTCAGAAGAAAATAAAACAAGATAGCCATGAGGGCGAGTAGAACATCTGGGCTATATAGCTTTGTTTGCTGGCAGGAAGGTCCAGGATTGCATCTTAGTTGCTGATACAGTAGGAAAGAGTCACTCAAAAGCTCACTTTCAATAAGAAGACTAGCTTAGCAAGAGCAAAAAATGACTAGGATTGTACCTAATTTTCATTTCCAGAAGCAGCAAGCAAAGCCAAAAGGCAGTTACCTTTTGGAATTCACTGTTACAATGCAACTTTCCAATTTTTTTAAAAAAAGTGTTTTCCCCAGAAGGGTCTGTTAAGAACAATGGTGCTCAAAAATGTGTGTTAGTGAATGTAATGAAAGGAAGGGGGAAGGACTTGTAAAACTGCATGAGAAAAAATGGGTATAAAAATACATCCATTAGGAGAAATAGTCACAACAGTGGGTTTGAATTTTCATGTGGATTTTTTAATGACAAATTTGCAAGCTGATGCTGAAATGTGATGGAACCAACTTGCAAAAAATAAAAAAACAGAGAGGAACAGAAATGTGTAGCTTTCTTTATCCCTTACCAAACTCAGAAACTCTGCCCTCCCATTGAGCAGGACAATCTTTGATCACTTCACCGCCAGGTATGTTCAGCTGTTGTCCTTATCTCTCCTAGGTTGCTGAAGGGATGGCATACATTGAGAGAATGAACTCGATCCACAGAGACCTCAGAGCAGCCAACATTCTGGTCTCAGAGTCCCATTGCTGCAAAGTTGCTGATTTTGGCCTGGCTAGAATCATAGAGAATGAATACCTTGCACAAGAAGGTCAGTGAAGCTTTGTAGTAAAGGAGATAGAATTGTGGGTCACCTTCCATTGAACAAGAGAGGTCTGGAGGTAAAAGATTTGGTTCTTCTTGCACAAGGATTATTACCTCAGTAGTATTTTCATAGTTCAGGCTCCGTGCCCTTAGCAATATAACTGCAGTTCATGCCACCTTGGACAGTCTGCAAAAGAATACTGTCCAGTTCCAATCATAGGAAAACAACATAAATAAATAAATATCGTACTGTAAACACAATACAATCTTGCTCTTTAATCCATTTGAATGATTATTATCCCTTGTCTTGAATTTCTTCAAAACTTTAACAAGCCTCTTTTGTAAATCCAGCAGGAAGAAATTATTCTAATTACTCTCTTGAATTGGCATTTTTATTTCCTTCTTAATTTTTAGAGCCTCTTCTGATTTTTTTTGTATATCCAGTAATAAATTCTTGTTCACGCTGTTCTCCATAATCATGTCAGATAGATTTTGTTCCAAATCTTTTTCTGTAACAGCATCTTCTGGTGTAACAGGTGTATCTTTTAGCAACTTAGTTAGTATATGAAAGATTATAGGAGAGGGAAAGTGGGGCTTGATCAAATTACTATGGCAAAGGATTACTGGAAGCTCTGTGAACGTTTGGAAATAGTCTGAGTGTTTGCTATAGTCAAAAGACATTGAAACAGCCTAGATATGTAGACAGAAAGACAGACTGTTTCTATTTATCCATCCCTCCACCTGTCTATCCCATCCCATCCCATCCCATCCTATCCATCATTATTATATACTGCTTAGATATCTGGTACATGAGAGGCAATATTCAAATATGCTATATAAAATAATAAATAAAATCAGATATTGCTTAGCCCAACTGCTTTCCTATCCATGGTGTTTGAAATAGTTGAGGTTTGAAAAGAGAGCATCTCCCCCTTTATCTGACACACTGTACCTACCCCACTTCCTGCAGGCAAATAATGCAATATTACTTGAGGACTAATGTTTGGATAGAATCTAGATATGCAAAATCTAGTGCATGTAAGCTCAAATCACAGCCTCAACTCCTAAATTTTATCTGATATACATACATAATACATACGTACGTACATACATACATACATATACACATACATACCGCCTTTGAGTCAGTCTTGAGTCCTGGAGACTACCTGGACAAGTCCCTGCAGTTTTCTTGGCAAGATTTCAGAAATGGTTTGCCATTGCCTCCTTCCTAGGGCTGAGAGAGAGTGACTGGCCCAAGGTCACCCAGCTGGTTTTGTGCCTAAGGTGGGACTAGAACTCGTGGTCTCCTGGTTTCTAGACTGGTGCCTTAACCACTACACCAAACTGGCTGTATTATATTGACTGCACTAAATAGGCCAAAGCATGAATAAAATTACCACCTAGGACCACTTTCGGTGCTGAACTTCCCCACATCCCCAAGTAGTAGTCAGTGTCCGTGAACCTGGTCTGGCATATTTACATTCTTCTTTGTGCTCCCACACCATGGAGGAATCCATCTTATCTGGTTTAAACAAAGAAACTCAAAACAGATATTCAGAGCCAAATCCTGCTGGGAGGTTGTTTTTCATTTTAAATGTCTTCTTTAATGGCAGGTGCCAAATTTCCTATCAAATGGACAGCACCAGAGGCAATTAACTATGGACTTTTCACAATCAAATCTGATGTCTGGTCCTTTGGAATTCTTCTCACTGAAATTATCACCTATGGACAGATTCCCTATCCAGGTAAGGCAGGCTGCAATCTAACACCCTTCACTGCATTGAGCCAGCGCTTTTCTCTGATTCCTCCACTGAAGGTGAAAGCTGAGAAGGGACATTATGAGTCCAGTTGTTCAGCCCCAGTACCGGGCAGCTTCTCATCATTGGACTGTATATACACTCCAGGTGAGTCAAATGGCTCATTTGCTAATTCAGGCTCAACTGTGTTTGAGTTTGACTTCATCAGGTTCTTAGTCTTTATTTTTAAGGAGTTCATCAGCTTCTTTTTTCATGAAGCAGGTGGGACATGCATGCATTTGCAAAGTTGAATGGGAAACAGGAGCAGGAGAAGTTAATAAATAACTGTAACTATCACCACCAACACATACACACACCACAAACCTTAATGCTGCCTGCTTAGAGAATCTTGCAATTGAATAGATTTGGTAAATACATGTTACAAGGTGTAAAGATCTGAGCCACTAGGAACCTGAAATATTTATTTTATTTTATTTTATTATTTTATTTTATTTTATTTTATTTTATTTTATTTATTATTTTATTTTATTTTATTTTATTTTATTTTATTTTATTTTATTTTATTTTATTTTATTTTATTTTATTTATTTTATTTTATTTTATTTTATTTTATTTTATTTTATTTTATTTTATTATTTTATTTTATTATTTAATTTAATTTAATTTAATTTAATTTAATTTAATTTAATTTAATTTAATTTAATTTAATTTAATTTAATTTTTATTTTATTTAGTTCAAATTTCGTCACCGCCCATCTCCCTCAAAAGAGGGACTCTGGGCAGTTTACAATAAAACTAAAACTAAATACCGATTAAAATACAAAACACATACCTCTTCAATAAAAATATAAATATACAGTAAATATAAAATATAAAATCCAGGATGGCAATATTAAAAGTTCTTAATTTAAATTCATAAATAGTGGGATTGTGCCAGAATTCCAAATGCATGTATGAATAATACAGTATATAATGCTTGTAGGTTTCTCCAGATTAAAACAAAAAGGCATGGGATTTGCTAGATATTCCACAATCTTATGTGGAATTGAAGCTGATTTAGGGGAAAGAAATGAAACTTCCTATGCCATACATTCTATAGAAAACCTGTATAAAGATTTCACAGTTGAACCTGAGGCCTAATCATATACTGCAGCCAGACTTCCCCAGTCTAATGCATTCAGATGTGTTGTGTTCCAAAATTTTGTTAATCCTAGTCACCCTGGCCAATGGCACTTTATACCGGCTAATGCAAAATGTTTATACCCAAATAAAATCCATCTCCTAGAAACTGTGAAAGTGTGAATCTGCCGTATTGCGAACTGTTGATAAGTCCATCTGCCTCGCTACTGTTTGTTTCATAGGACAGGAGCTGTTTAGAATTCTGGCTAGATTCCAGATGGAATTTTGGACCTTCAGCACAGAAGGCCAATGTCTTTCCAATGAACTTTAGTCTTTCCCCAAAGATCTTCTTGAATTTCATTTCCTAGCCCATTTTTCGAACAGTGACTTCTTACAAACTGAGTTGCCAGAACTAAGTTGTTGACAGTTTACTGGAAAGATTCACACCAAGTCAGAACATCTAGGCTTGCCCAAATAAAGTCTCAATCTCAGTTGAAAGCCTATTTCATCCTTTCTTTTGAGTTTGATGGGCAGAAGCACTCCAGTATCTGGATAACTGAACCTTTTTACTGTCCAATAAGATGCAGCAATTGGTAGCAGTTTTCAGAAACCTACAGAGAAGTTGTTTCACAGAGTTCTAGCTCAAGCAGCTATAGGCAATCTTATTTCCTCTTCTAGTTGGCTGCTGTTCTCTTCCCATCTGAAGGTATATCTTCTTGTATATGGTTTATGTATGATTTAATTTTTCCTTTTCTTCCCCATAGCAATGATGAATCATGATGTTATCAGACATCTAGAACAGGGCTACCGGATGCCCCGTCCAGAATCTTGCCCCTCTGAACTCTATGCAATTATGTTAAAATGCTGGCAGAACAACCCAGAAGAAAGACCTACATTTGAATACCTCCAGACTACCCTTGAAGACTTTTATACAACCACAGAAAAACAGTATGAATCTGAGCCCACTACTACCTGACCCATGTTCATCAAAGCTGAAGGAGTTTTTTTTTTTTAATCACAGCATGAAATAGTTGGAGAGAACTTCCTCTTAGCTGGACTTTGCAAAGTTGTTCCCAATCATTTCAGAAGGAAAGACATATCCATCTCTAAAGCCATATTTAATGCTTGTCCTTGCCTGGCACTGGTTTCTCCACCCAGTAAACAATAATGTAAGCCATCAAGGCTGGGTTTAGAGTCAAGAAAAAGAAAGAACATGTGACAAGGAGCAGGCTCTCACTCTTTTACCCATGCTTCCCAAACCCATATCCATGTCCATGTCAATTTCTCTGAAACTGCATGTTCTGCATTATGAGAAAGAATCCAAAGTAATGGTGTAAGGCAGAGCTTTCCAAACTGTGTGTCGGGACACGTTAGTGTGTCGGCTGCAGTGTCTGGGTGTGTCGCGGCTGCTGCTGCCTCCGAGCCCTGCCAGGATTCCACGCAGGTCCTAGTGCCTGCCTTGTGCCTTGCTGCCTCCAAACCTGCTGTGATTCCGCGCAGGTCCTAGTGCCTGCCTTGTGCCTTGCTGCCTCCAAACCTGCTGTGATTCCGCACAGGTCCTAGTGCCTGCCTTGTGCCCTGCTGTAAGAGTGTGTCCCGAAATGATGCCCTGCTGTAAGAGTGTGTCACGAACTGATGCATGTCTAAAAAGTGTGTCACCAACAGGAAAAGTTTGGAAAGCTCTGGTGTAAGGATTGTTCAGTCCAGTTAAAATCATTATTTCCATTCAGATTGTCCCTGGAATCAGATTTGACCATGCAAATCAATCTGGAAAATCAAACTTATTCATTTCAATGTTGCAGCTCACTTCATCAGATGCATGGAGTAACTAAACTGATGTAGGATTGAAATTGGGATGAGGTGGGGGCAAAGTGGGGGAGACAGGATGATTATGCATATGAGGTTACATGTGAGACAGATTATAAATACCATATCAATTAACAATTGCAATGTCTTAAAAAAACCTGTGTCTGTTAATTCTTTTGTGCAATGTCTGGCCTGTTTGTCCTACATAGAATCTAAAGGGGCCTTGCTGGCAGAAACCTGAACCTCTGGACCAAAGCTTTGCACAGCCCTAGTCCTAAGCAAATACACCTATGTGCAGGGAGGTTTCTTCTACTTGGCTCAAATGTGTCCATAAACAGTGCATTAGGGATGCGGATGGCTCAGCAGGTTAAACAGCTGAGCTGTAGGCTGCCGATCAGAAGGTCGGCAGTTCGAACCCCCGCGCGACGAAGTGAGCTCTCGTCGCTAAGTCCTAGCTCCTGTCAACCCAGCAGCTCGAAAGCTTAGCAAGTAGATAAAATGGGTACCACCTTAAGTGGGAGAATTTGCTGCCGTCCTGTCGGGAGCTGGTTCCACCGGAGAAAAAGATCAGACAGACGGTGAGGACAGACCCGGAAGTGACATCAACAGGACGTCAGCAGCCGGCTCAAGGCATCCTGGGAATTGTAGTCCAGAGCCTTAGAAGAGCCGGTTCCCTTACCCCCTCTCCTTGTGCGCGGGTTAAATTACACTCTATAGTTGGTGATATTGTATAATGATAAAAATGTATATATATATATATATATATATATATATGTATATATGTATATATGTATATATGTATATATGTATATATGTATATATGTATATATGTATATATGTATGTAAGCCGCCTAGAGTCCTCCGTCAGGGAGGGGATAGGTGGGGTATAAATAGCACTATAAATAAATAAATAAATAAATAAAATTCCTACTAATACCAGAGCTGCTGAGAAATGTGTTTAGCAGATCACGTCAACCTTGGGAGCAATTATTTTTATTTATTTCAAGTTTTATAACATAAACACACAATAAATCAAAAAGAAGAAAAAACAAAGCATACCCAGTGCGCAAGGTCCTGGTTGGTATTAAGATCCCAAATAGGACACCGTTGTAATGAGATGGATAATTCTCATAGGAGTTTAGGAGGTTTGGATCCAGATTTAGATTATACATAAGTGTCCTGACTTCGAGTGCAGAAATAACACGCTGAGGCTAGGAATCCAAACTCTAGTGTTTATTATGCTTACTCTAACAGAAATCCAGCTAAACTAAAATCGGTCTGACAAAACCCAGAGACACAGTCCAGAATCTAGGGCGGGGCTTTCTTGAGTCTTTTGGGAGGGAAAGATAGAGTCTCAGTACTACGCATGCGTTTCCCCTCCTGGAGGGAGCCCCCTCCTTCGCCGCCCGTTATGTCCCTGACAATAAGGAATGAATTGGAGAGAACTTCCTTTTAGCTGGACTTTGCAAAGTTGTTCCCAATCATTTCAGAAGGAAAGACATATCCATCTCTAAAGAATGAATGAATGAATGAATGAATGGAATGAAAGGATCCAGATTTAGATTATACATAAGGAATGGAAGCATGGAAGCAGTGACAGATTATATTTTCTTGGGCTCCAAGATCACCTCAGATGGTGACTGCGGCCATGAAATTAAAAGACGCTTGCTCCTTGGGAGGAAAGCTATGGCAAACCTAGACAGCATATTAAAAAGGAGAAACATCACCTTGCCAACAAAGATCCGTATAATTAAAGCTATGGTTTTCCCAGTAGTAATGTATGGCTGTGAGAGTTGGACCATAAGGAAGGCTGAGCGCCGAAGAATTGATGCTTTCGAACTGTGGTGCTGGAGAAGACTCTTAAGAGTCCCTTGGACTGGAAGGAGGTCAAATCAGTCAATCCTAAAGGAAATCAACCCTGACTGCTCATTGGAAGGACAGATGCTGAAGCTGAAGCTCAAATACTTTGGCCACCTAATGCGAAGAGAGGACTCACTGGAAAAGACCCTGATGCTGGGAAAGACTGAAGGCAAAAGGAGAAGGGGACGGCAGAGGATGAGATGGTTAGATAGCATCACCGATGTAATGAACATGAATTTGAGTAAACTCTGGGAGACAGTGGAGGACAGGAAGGCCTGGGGTGCTATGGTCCATGAGGTCACGAAGAGTCGGACACGACTAAACGACTGAACAACAACAAAATATGTTGCAAGTCCTTGTACTTCATAGATTCAAGAAACCCCAAACAATGTCTCCAGGCATATGTTGTTAGCAGTAATCTATTAATGTACAATTGTACTTCATTAGTTTCATTTGTTCTATTGGATATTAGTCAAACTGAAGTATTTTTCTGTGTGATTCCCACTGTTATACGGCCATTGAAGGTTAAAGTGCTTGTGGATTATAAGTGTAACATGGCATGGAAACCCGCTTGGCAGTGAGTGTGCTGCCTCTTGGAATGAGTGAAAAGGCTCTTTTTTCCTCTTCCTCTTGTCCTCCACCTATGGAGGCCAACAATTTCAGGGAAGAGAGTCAGGAATGAAGTCATGGAAAGATAAAGAGTCACAAAGATGGAAAGATTTGCCATTACCCACCATGGAGGAATGGTTGGTGAAATTGACAGAACTTGCTGAGATGGACAAATTGACTTCTTTGATTAGAGAAAGATCACTATTAACATTCATCGATGACTGGAAACCCCTTATGAACTTTTTGTGTGAGAAACAAAATGACTTTGTGATTTATGGTTTTGATGATTAGAAAGAATAGGTTATAGAAAGAAAGGATTTATGATGCAATTGGAGAGAGTGGTTTGATTAGAACTGTGTGTATAACTGCCGAGAGGGATATCGGAAGCCATTTCTTTATATATGCTTTCTGGGTTTTTTTATTTTCCTTTTTCTATCTTCTTTTCTCTGTGTGTTTCTTTCCTTTTCTCCTTTCCTTTCCTTTTTTCTTTTTCACACTTACTTTCCTATATATCTTTCATTGAATGTATTTCTTACTATCTTTGTAAAATCTTTTCATAAATATTATTTTTTAAAAAAGAAAGATGGAGAGTCGTCCATCTTGGTCCATCTAATCTACACTGCATGGGGCCTAGTTTTCTTTTGCGGGGGGTGTCAGGGAGAAATGGAGTGTCTTTGCTAGCATCTGGAACTGTTAAAGGTGGAACTTGAGAGACGTGCATATAACGCATCTGCTCTTCTACTGAGCAGCAGCCCCCTCTTTTCCTCTAGGGCTGGGAAACCCCTATCAAGGAATCAGACCAGCAGCCTCATGAAATAAGAATGTTCTCTCCATGGGTAGCCTCCATCTGGCAGATTCCAGGGCAGATTTGCTGCTCCTTCACCTTCTGCCATCTGGTTAACTGGCTGAGTTGGTGGTGTCATGCAAATTCAAAGAGCTATGTGTGCAGGTGGGTGTACAAACAGCTGCCAATGCCCAGTTCAACGCAATCTGTGTGGGTTGTAGCTAAGGAGGAAGTACACTCATGTGTAGCTGCTCATGCACGAAGGTGTGAGATTGTGACCCTGGAATGAGCATAATCATTAATTATGGGTGACTGAGTGGCTAGCCTATAGACTCCAGACCTGCAAGTGAACATGCTGAAGTTTAATGGTATGCGCGATGGCTCAGCGGGTAAGACGCCAGGCTTGTCGATCAGAAGATTGCAAGTTCAGAGGTTCGAGACCTGCGTGACGGAGTGAGCTCCCGCACTCGCCCCGGCTCTTGCCAACCTAGCAATTTGAAAGCATGCAAATGCAAGTAGATAAATAGGTACCACTTCCGTGGGATGGTAACAGCGTTCCACGCGTGTCATGCGGCCACATGACCGTGGAAGCGTCTTCGGACAACGCTGGCTCTTCGGCTAACAAACGGAGATGAGCATCGGCCCCTAGAGTCGTACACGACTGTGCAGGGGAAATCTTTACCTTACTTTACCTTTACTTTCCCTACAACATATGTAGCTCACAGCATATATTTTAAGCCGCCCAGAGTCCCCCAGTTGGGGGAGATGGGCGGTCATATAAATTTAAAAAATAAATAAATAAATAAATAAATAAATAAATAAATAAATAACAAATAAGTAGCAATAAGTGTCATGTAGCAACTAAAAACATTGGTCTGGTTGTCATCTCTCAGGTTAACCTGCCTCACAGGTTTCTGGGACCAAAATATTGGCTTAAAATGCAATTGTGATAACTAGTGAATAAATTTACATTTAGCATTTAAACTCTCCCTTTAAATAATTATAATATATGAAAGGTAGACATCAAATATGCACAAAAGCATGTGTCAATAATATGTTGGTGATGAAGGGTTAGGAAGCAGCACTGATGAGCAAGAAGATGCAATGCAGAATTGGAAGGGTCTTGGGTAAGACTCACCCCATTATGTCCTCACCCCATTGCTGAGTGGAAGTGAGCTCCACCCATCTTTCAGCTGGCATAATACTACAGTATATTGGCATGGAATTGACTGTCCCCATTGCTGGTTCCTCTCCTGCCTGTATTTCCCAGTCATTGCAGTCCCCTGATATCCCTCCAAGATAATGGGGGACAAAGACTAATAGATTTTATACTTCCTGAGGCTGCCCTTGGACAGTGTCAGAATATGGGGCAAAATGATCCCTGATGGACTTTTTGCATGAAGATGAAAAAAAATGAACTTGAGATTCATGGTTTTGATGATTAGACAGGATAGATTATAGAAAGAAGAGAGTTATGATGTAACTTTAGAGAGAGAGGTTAAAATATATTTGTACTTATAACTGCTATGAAGAAGATCAGAAGCTACTTCTTTGTACCTTTATATTTTTCTTTATATCTTTTCTTTTTTTCTTCTATTTTCTTTTCTTATTGCACTTTTAGCTTTTTCTGTTATTTCTCTTTCTTTTTCATTTTCTTTGTTCTGATTTAGTTTGTATTAGTTCTTATTATTTTTAAAACTTTTACTAAAAATTATATATATAAAAAGAATATGGGGCAAAATGCCACTTTAACATCAATACAACTTTTGTTGTTGTTGTTCAGTCATTTAGTCAGGGATGGCTTAGGCTGACTCACTCATGGGCTGGGAATTAGGACTTGTACAACATACTAGCCTGGGATAAAATGGGCTTAGGTTGCTGGTAGTTCAACATGTAGGAACTCAGCCATTGTCTTAGACTGTTGTATGAAACAGGCTATCATATTTATCTCAGCATAACAAGTCATGGGAACACAGCAATTCTGTTTTGCTAACTTGAGTTTAGCCTTTATCTCTTGTGTGACTAGCTATTTGTGATTCCTGATAGAGGAAACAGATTATTTTGAACAACAGCAAGTAGGTACCTACATTGCTGATTACAATGCCGTACTACAGTGATTTATTTTTTAAGGAGTACCAAAACATTTAGACTTTCTGTACACTTTCTGTCCATTGTATCTTATATCCTCCTCTCCCCTCGGCTTCCGATGCTACTGGATCTTATTTCGGGTTGATTTACCGAGAGAGAAGAATCTATTCCATGGCTGTTAAGAGTATATTCTCTCTGCTTACTATGATTTTTGGAGGAAGGGGGTTGATCCTAAATGGGAGCCTACTGTGTGCTTTCCCCTCCCCAAACTAACATTTCATGGTACACCTCAAGGATTCCCCCAAACATTGTCAAATGCCTCACCCAGCTATCCACATGCACCTTGGTTCACATAATTAATGAAAGGTTTAAGAATAGTGACTGGTCACCTGATCAGAAGGCAACACTTTGGAGAACAGAGTTGGACCAGAAGTGACTGAGCCACTGGGTGGCTAAAGAGAGTTGGCAGGAGAACAGACTGGGTTGTAGCTGTAGAAATGTAGAAACAGACATGGCATTTCATGTATTGGGGTGATGGACCATACAGTATTGAAGGCTATGATTTGCTGTAATGGCATTAGTCACTAAATATTAGGGCCCTTCTTGAGCCAAAGCATCCTTAAAGCAAATGATTAAATCAAAGTGGTCAGTGCATTCCATCAAAGCACTAGTTCAGAGCAACTGCACCTCTTTGAAGCAGAAGGTCAAAGGGATTTCTTTGAGCACAGAGGCCCACTTCCAATAGACTGAAACAGCCATTTGGATCAAATCAGCCCATTCTGATATTACAATTTGAGCCATCACAGTGGAATAACTCAATTTTCTACAACAATCCAGATCAGGCAAGGCCTTGAGATGCAGCAGCGTCACTTTGCACACATAGGCTGATTAAATTCTGTGTCTAAAGGATTATTTCAAAGTTTTGATCTTCTCTGATTTCTCTTCAGTATCTTGAAAGACAACAAATAAATAGAATCTAAATATTCAAATGCAGCATCCCTGTCCTCCTCCTCCTCCTCCTCCTCCTCCTCCTCCTCCTCCACCTCCTCCTCCTCCTCCTCCTCCTCCTCCTCCTCACAGTTATTGATTACTGAATATCTGCATTTATTAAGTAGATACAGAGGGCAAAGAACTAGAGAGACCCTGCCTGCAGGATTAGGTTCCAATGCTTGTGATACCAAAGGGGGGGAAAAAAAGCAAGGAAGGAAAGGGGAAGCAAGTAAATTCAGGTTCCAATGCAGTGTTTCTCTTTTTTTATCTAAGAATTTTATTAAGTTTAAGAAAGAGATAAAAACTACAAAAAAATTAAAAACTACAAAAGGAAAAAAGAAAACTAAAAAAGTGTGAAACACAAGAAAAAAGAATTTTAAAGATTACATACAGAGGTGACTTCCGACCTTAAACAGTAAGAATATACAGCAATTTCTCTAATCAATCTCTTACTCTATATCAAACCAAGATCACATCATTTCTATAAATCCTTCCATTAGCACATATACAAGTCACTAATGCAATTGCTCCATCCCCTTATATAAAGAAAATGTGTGGTTGGATAGCGTAGTGGTTAGAGTGCCGCCTTTGGAGCGGGAGATCTGGGTTCAAATCCCGGCTGAAATCTATGTTACCAGTAGAGGTCCTTGGGCAAAGACCCCCTAACACTTCACCTGCCTACCTCAAAATATGAGAGTGACACGAACTAAGAGAGTCATGCCAGCTCGGACTCCGCGTCAAATGTTGGAGAACCAGGGTAATCTGACGATAAGTGGGCTACTGGAACAAACCATACATGGATGAGACAAGAGAACCTGGAATTGATGGAATGCTACTACAACAGTAGACCTAATGAGAGGGGATATATGAAACGTATGAAGGAACTATGGATGGACAGAAGACCTGCATCCACACTAACTGAGAAACAGCTAGTTACCCAATGCTTCAACATAGTGAAGAGGAATCTGCTCTCACAACTTGAGATAGACCAACTACACATTATATCCCAGATTCAAGAAGACCCGGAAGAACAACTGGAGGTGCAGCCAACACCTGAAGCTGGAACGTCACTGCCACCTCCTCCATTACAGAGCACAGCAGCTGATATGAGGCAAAAGATCATGGATAAACTAGCTACAGTCAACTCTCGAGACCGATTACCAAGGCTAGTGGAGAAGTACCATCAGATAGTATGCTAGAAGATGCCAACAGAGCCATCACAACAATCCCTACTACCAGTATAACTCAAACCAATGAACTGGTATACGCTACAGCCACTGTAATCCTGGAGATGCTTGGCTACATGATCAAGAAGAACAGCACTACATACCCCCCTGGAAAATGAGGTTGGAGGCTAAGATCAAGGCAACTCGGAGAGAAGTTAGTCAGCTGGTATAACTACAGAAGAGTGTGGAGATTAAGGATAAGACTCAGCTACTGAAAAAATACAAAGGCCTGACTAGCCCTAGAGACTGCTAAACAAAGGCTCACAGCACTGGCTACCAGGCTAAGGAGACACACTAGAGAAGCAGAGGCCAAGAAGATAAATGCCCTGTTCACCAAAGAACCATCCAAGATGCACTCCCAGCTGCAGTGCAACAACACAGTAACAGCAGAGCCACCAACAGCAGAAATGGAACAGTACTGAAAGAACATATGGGAGAAAGAGAAGACACATAACACCAGTGCAAAGTGGCTGCAGGACCTGAGAGCAGACCACAGAAATCTCCCAGAACAGGAACCAATCACCATCACAGTAGCAGATATCCAACAGTGCATCAAGAACATGAAGAGCTGGACAGCACCTGGCCCAGACATGATCCACACCTACTGGCTAAAGAAACTAACAGCAGTGCATGAACACCAAGCAGCACAGATGAACCAGCTGCTAGCAGCAAGCTCCCACCCAGACTGGCTAACACAAGGTAGCACAGTGCTGATCATGAAAGACCCCAACAAGGGAACAACACCGTCCAACTACCGGCCAATAACCTGCCTCCCCACAACATGGAAAGTCCTATCAGGCATCATAGCCAAGCTGCAGGACCATATGGGCCAGTACATGAGCACAGCTCAGAAGGGCATTGGAAACAACACCAGGGGCTCCAAACAGTTGCTCATAGATAGAGCAGTCACCCAAAACTCAAGGTCTAGACAGACCAATCTGAGCACAGGCTGGATTGACTACAGGAAAGCCTACGACTCAATGCCACACACATGGATCTGTGAATGCCTGGCACTATACAAAGTCAACAGGACACTAAGAACCTTCCTCAAGAACTCAATGGGACTGTGGAAGACAACACTGGAAGTCAACTCAAGACAGCTCGCACAAGTGGCCATCAAGTGTGGCATATACCAAGGTGATGCACTGTCCCCACTGCTGTTCTGCATGGGCTTGAACCCCCTCAGCCAGATTATCACAAGAACTGGATACGGATACAAGTTCAAGAGTGGAACTACCATCAGACACCTCCTCTACATGGATGACATCAAGCTGTATGCTAAGAGTGAACAAGACATCAACTCACTGATCCACCTGACACGGATCTACAGTGAGGACATTGGGATGTCATTCGGACTAGAGAAGTGTGGCCAGATGGTAGTAAAGAGAGGGAAGGTAGTTAAGACTGATAGGGTGGAACTACCAGCAGGCCACATAGCAGACATACAGACCAGCTACAAGTACCTTGGTATCCCACAGTCACATGGGAACCACGATGGGGAGGCAAGGAAGACAGCAACATCCAAGTACCACCAAAGGATAAGACACGTACTGAAGAGCCAGTTCAATGGGAAGAACAAGATCCATGCCATCAACATGTATGCCCTGCCAGTCATCAGATACCCTGCCGGTATAGTGATCTGGCCAAAGGAGGACATGGAGGCTCCTGATGTGAAGACCCGGAAGCTCCTCACAATGTATGGAGGCTTTCACCCCAAGTCTAACACCCAGAGACTGTACACCAGCCAGAAAGAGGGCGGGTGGGGTCTGGTGAGTGTCAAAGCCACTGTCCTGGATGAGACCCAGGGCATCCAGGAGTACATCAGTAGATGGCACCTAAAGATGAGCTGCTGAGAGAATGCCTGAAGCAGCAGCAGACATGGAAGAAAGATCAAGCAGAGGAAGTGCCATGGCAAGACAAGACCCTGCATGGGATGTAGCATCGACAGATAGCTGAGGTGGCTGACATTGGGAAATCCTACCAGTGGCTGGAAAGGGCTGGACTAAAAGACAGCACTGAGGCACTGATCATAGCAGCAAAAGAACAGGCACTAAGCACCCAACCCATAGAAGCGGTGGGCTACCACACTAGACAGGACTCAAGGTGCAGACTGTGCAGAGAGGCCTCAGAGACAGTCCAACACATAGTGGCAGGGTGTAAGATGCAGGCAGGAACAGCATACACTGAACGGCACAACCAAGTAGCTGGCATTGTGTACAGGAACATCTGCACAGCATATGGGCTAGACCCTCCCAAGTCCAGATGGGAGATTTCACAGGAGGTCGTGGAGAATGACAAGGCTAAGATCCTGTGGGACTTCCAGATCCAGACACGCAGATACGCAGGCACTGGCCAATCATCCAGACATTGTGGTAGTAGACAAGGACCAGAAGACGGTGGTGGTGATGGATGTAGCGGTGCCAAGTGACAGCAACATCAGGAACAAGGAGTATGAGAAGCTGGAGAAGTACCAGCACCTGAAGGAGGAACTAGAGAGGATGTGGAAAGTGAAGGCCAAAGTGGTCCCAGTGGTGGTAGGAGCACTCGGGGCTGTGACTCCTAAGCTGGGAGAGTGGCTCCAACAGATCCCAGGAGCAACATCAGAGCTCTCTGTCCAGAAGAGTGCAATGCTAGGAACAGCTAAGATACTGTACAGAACCCTCAAACTCCCAGGCCTCTGGTAGAGGACCCGAGGTTGAGGAAGGCACATACCACCCATAGGGGTGAGAAGGGATTTTTTTTTATTTCTAAATCAACTTCCCTCCCCCATAAGACAACATCCATTTAGTTATTTCCTTCCTATCACTATTCTCTATATTTCTGTCCACTATAATAAAAATCAAATTATAAATACATATAAATAGTCTGCTTTTATAATCAATAATACTATAATAATCTTAACTCTATTAAAATCAAACAATTATTGTTATATCTTATAAATCTCTAATAATTCTTGCAAATTAAACAGATCTTAAAAGAATTCCAATATATCTTAATCTAAATCATTAAAAGAAAACAAAATCATCATAACCTCATCATCAATCCAGTTGTACATTCTTAAATTTTTACCCTACTTCAAAATAAACTAAGACAGTTACATATCTCCCAATTACACCTAAGGCATTTTTCTTGTAGAAATCAAAAGGCTCGACTGCCCCCCTTAAAGATTCAAACCTCTCAGTAAAAAAACTCCCACATCACATATTTTTTCTTTCCCATAACAATCCTTCAGAAAGACATAACATTTCCTCAGAAAAACAAAACTCTTTATAATCTGCAGTTCAGACTGTCGTTGTTACCCCTTCAGTTCCAAGATGTAGTCTTCGCCTGGCATAGCTTCAATATCACTGACCACAAAAGCATCTCCCTCTTTGCCAAAATCTTCATCTTCCTCTATACCATCTTCAGCCAGATGACATAGTTTAGAAATGATCCCTTCCCCAATATCCTGTATATTATGCAGAATAACTTGACTGTACTCCGAGAGGGTCTCTTTAAAGGACTGCTTAAGCTCACAACGAAACTCCAAAAAAAATCTCTTTAAAATCTTCCATTTTCAAGCAGTAGATTTTGACGCCCCTTAGCTACTTAACTCACAGTAAATAGGAGTTAAGTTAATAACTTGATAAAAAGTTGCTGCATGAAATTGAATCAATACTAACAAGCAGATCTCAAGGAAAATGAACAGAAAACTAAGAATTAAAAACGAGAAATCCAACGTATAGGAAAATGTTCAATCCTTCAAATTCAGTACAAAATTATTAACAGGAAGGCAATTATTTACTC
This sequence comes from Charina bottae, assembly GCA_023362775.1. NCBI lineage: Eukaryota > Metazoa > Chordata > Lepidosauria > Squamata > Charinaidae > Charina > Charina bottae. The sequence continues at coordinate 87,111,715 of JALMGJ010000001.1, read as the reverse complement.
TCAATTTTCCTTAATCCTTTAATGGGAAAGCAAGCCAAAACTTTAAAAGATTTTTAAAAGTAATCCAGAAATAACAATAAGCCCCAAGAGAGCCCGTTTCTTCTTACTGTAAAACGCCTTTCTTAGGGTTCAAAATTTAAAAATATAAATTGGGTGCTTTAGAAATGAGAAGGCAGGACTTACTGTCCCTTTAAGGGGCTGCAGTGCAGCTCGGAAATAATGAAGTCCAAGCCTCCCGGCGAAGTCTTTACCTGTTGATCGCGCACACTGTCCACGATCTCCTGGCTACAACTTGCCATCCGGAGGACAAATGGGCCGATTCCAAGCTTTTTCCTTAATCCAGAGCTTTCCAAACTTTTCATGTTAGTGACACACTTTTTAGACATGCATCATTTCACGACATACTCTTACAGCAGAACACAAGGCAGGCACTAGGACCTGCGTGGAATCCTGGCAGGGCTCGGAAGCAGCAGCAGCTGCGACACACCCAAACACTGCAGACGACACACTAACGTGTCCCGACACACAGTTTGGAAAGCTCTGCCTTAATCCATAAAAAAGCTCTGGGCTATAGGAGAAACCAGCCTGAGCCCGAAAAAACTGCCACAAAGCCAATTCTTCCTGCGGATCTTGTGGGCACAGCTGCTCAGTCCACCATATTCTCACTGGAAGTCCCAATGCAGTGTTTCTCAACCTTGGCAACTTTAAGATGTGTGGACTTCAACTCCCAGAATCTTAAAATTGCCAGGGTTGAGAAACACTGTTCCGATGGCTGTTGTGGGTCTTCCGGGCTGTGTGGCCGTGTTCTGGAAGTTGTGGTTCCTAACGTTTTGCCAGCATCTGTGGCCGGCATCTTCAGAGGGCAGGAGCACAGACAGAAGCGATCTCTCTGTGCCCACGTTAGGAACCACAACTTCCAGAACACGGCCACACAGCCCGGAAGACCCACAACAGCCATCGAACTCCGGCCGTGAAAGCCTTCGACAATACACTGTTCCGATGACTGATGTTATCTGATCTAAATAGGGTTACTAATTTATTTAAACTATTTGAAGTGACAAGCAGCTCCCTTGGCATTACATTCACACACACTTGCGCAAACTATAGTTCTGCTATCCTGGGCAACTGGCAACTGCAGCCAAGTGTTCTTTCTAGTAAGTAAGGTCAAAAGCCATTTCCCTGCATCTTTTCCTGCTGTGGATGTTGATGGGTCATCTCAGAATTGGCTGAAATGGAAACATCCTGTTCAGTCAATAATGGTACATGTGAGTACCTGTGACTATAATAAAAGCAAATGGCCCACCAGTTAATCCAAAGATGGATTCAGGGGATTCAGCTCTGGATTAAACTGATTTAAACTCTCAAATCTGCTTACATATTTCTCCGTTGCAGAACTTGGAAGAGGCTTCACAAAGAGGGAGGAACAAGCAAAAATATATTAATGTGTTGTTCTTCAGTTGACCACTTGGTGTCACCCTCCTCTTAGATACCTTCCTTGGATGAAAGGATGCTAAGATTGCCTTTTAGAAAGAATGTTAAATAAATGTGGTGTAAAAGACATTCAAGTCTCCTCCAAAAGGCAGTTTTTTAATGCATTAAATGTTTAAGAACTTTTAAAATACGCATTACTTTTTCAGTGTTAAAAAGGAACTGTCCTCTCAACTATTAAAATGTATAAATGTGAAGTTAGCAATAATAGTATGTATGTAATTATTTTATAATATATGTAATTATTTTATATTGTATGTAATTATTTTGTGTCCAGAATTGATAAGGCTAAGACTAGGAAACAAAAAAAATTGCCAAAAAAGGTAAGGGCAAACCATATCCATATGATTGCTAGGAAAACTACATGAAGATGTCAATTTTATCAACCAGGAGTTGAGATCAATTGGAAGGAGATTTTAAGTGAAAGCCAAAAAGCCATTAAGATTCCCATACAAAACAACCTAATAATAATAAAAATAGTGCAAATTAATATAATCTAAACCAGAGCTTTCCAAACTGTGTGTCGGGACACGTTAGTGTGTTGGCTGCAGTGTCTGGGTGTGTCGTGGCTGCTGCTGCCTCCGAACCCTGCCAGGATTCCGTGCAGGTCCTAGTGCCTGCCTTGTGCCCTGCTGTAAGAGTGTGTCGCGAAATGATGCATGTCTAAAAAGTGTGTCACCAACATGAAAAGTTTGGAAAGCTCTGATCTAAACAGTGAGTGGCTGGATTCACACACTGCGATGGCTAAGCTAAAATGGGTCTAGGCAGTTTGTGATTTTAAAGGTTTTTCAAAAATAGATTACAAGCTCATATCATAGACCCATTGCTTAGCCCACAATCCTGGGATTTTTTAATCACAGATTAATATTGATATAAATAGATGGTTAAAAATGCCGATATGTTTATGGGGAAGATAAATGTAAAAATTATTATTATTTCAAGATATTAGAGGTTTTTTTCAAATCAATACCTTCAAGGTGCTTTGTCTTCATTGAGCTAGGGGTACAGCAAAGAGGATAATCCTACATACCTGAAAAGAAAGTCACTCTCCTGATTTTAAGCAATGGGTCCATGATATGAGCTTGTTATCTATTTTTGATAGAGATTTTTGTGCTCTAAAATGAGAAGATGACAGATTATGTTTCTACATGGGCTAGATTTAATTATAAGCTCAATGACTTCAATATTATCTATATCTTTTCTTTTTTGTTAATTGGGGGTCTTGTATGCTTAGTTTATTTAACCACTACAATATACTTTGGGGTATTTTTATTGTCACTATTGAATGTAGACAGGGCGGCGAGGTGGTGTAACAGTTAAGACTACTGACAGGTCGGCAGTTCGAGACCCGGAAGCACCGTGTAATGGGGTGAGCTCCTGTTCTCGCCCAGCTCCTGCCAACCTAGCAGTTCGAAAGCACGTAAATATGCAAGTAGATAAATAGGAACCACTCCGGTGGGAAGGTAACAGCGTTCCATGCGCCTCGGCGTCTAGTCATGCTGGCCACATAACCGCAGAAGCGTCTATGGACAATGCTGGCTCCCTCGGCCGAGAATCGGAGATGATCGCCGCCCCCTAGAGTCAGATACAGCTGGAAGGGGAAACCTTACCTTACCTTACCTATTCAATGTAGGCTTTTTTCTTTTGTATTTCACTACTTTAACTATGATAGAAATATAGATATAGATATAGATACACACCAAGGGGCGCGATGGCTCAACGGTTAAGACGCCAGGCTTGTCGATCGGAAGATCGCAAGTTCGGTGGTTCAAGACCCTAGCCCTGTGTGACGGAGTGAGCTCCTGCACTCGCCCCAGCTCTTGCCAACCTAGCAATTCGAATCTGTAGCTTGAATCTTGAATTCATCGACATATAGCAATTCGAAAGCATGCAAATGCAAGTAGATAAATAGGCAACACTTCAGTGGGTAGGTAACAGCGTTATGCGCGCGTCATGCCGGCCACATGACTGCAGAAGTGACTTCGGACAACTCTGGCTCTTTGGCTAACAAACAGAGATGAGCACTGGACCCTAGAGTCGGAGACAACTGTGCGAGGGAACCTATACCTTTACCTATAGATACACACACAAATACACAAACACACACATACACATAAATACCTTCAAGATATTTCAAGAAGATTGATAGATCTTCTATCTTCTATCTTCTAGATAAAAAAGAGAGTTTTTATGGAAAAGACAAATCCCTAGATTAGTGTTTCTCAAACTTGGCAACTTTAAGATATGTGGACTTCTTGCTGGCTAGGGAATTCTGGGAGTTGAAGTCCACACATCTTAAAGTTGCCAAAGTTGAGAAACACTGCCCTAGATGTTTTATATGGGTGTGTGAGATGTCATGATTTGGGGGTTGGGGGGAGGCAGCACTTATGTCACAATGTCACAATCCTGCTTTCATCATTCTTCCCCTCTCCCTCTCCCTCTGCCCCACAGATCCCACTATTCATGGGCTATTAGGAGTATTAATATTTTGCCAATCAAGTTTTTAATTCATTGAAGTGATTGCAAGAGGAATATGGATTTCCTAAAACTGTGGAATGGCACCATTTGATCCAGATGTCTTAAAAAGGTAAAGGTTCCCCCCGCACAGTTGTGCAGTCATGTCTGACTCTAGGGGCCAGTGCTCATCTCTGTTTGTTAGCCGAAGAGGCAGCGTTGTCCGAAGACGCATGCAGAACGCTGTTACCTACCCACAGAAGTGGTACCTATTCATCTACTTGCATTTGCATGCTTTCGAATTGCTAGGTTGGCAAGAGCTGGAGCTAGTGCGGGAGCTCACTCCGTCATGGGGGGCTAGGGATTCGAACCTCCGAACTCTTCCGATCGACAAGCCTGGCGTCTTACCCGCTGAGCCACCACACCCCTACCAGGTGTCTTTAAAAGGTAAAGTTTCCCCCCGCACGTTTGTGCAGTCGTGTCCGACTCTAGGAGCCGGTGCTCATCTCCGTTTGTTAGCCGAAGAGCCAGCGTTGTCCGAAGACGCTTCCACGGCCATGTGGCCGGCATGACACATGTGGAACGCTGTTCCAGATGTCTTAGTGGCATCTAAAACATCTGAGTTACTGTCAACACTAAAATATGTTTTGGACAATTCCACATTGATGGTATTTTTTAATAGGCAATTAAAGAGTATTATTAAGATGGATAAGGATATTTAGTATGTTTCTTACAATTTTGAGATTAATCTAACAAGATTTTTTTATGTTTATTGGACACCTTTGAATGTTTAAAAAGAGCTGGTTGTCAACTTCATAATGCAGAAGTAAAAAATGATGCAAGGGGCATTTACACATTCTGAGGTAGTATCCATAAGTTTCCTAATATGGTTCTGGGAACAATAATGTGTTTTAAAGGTGTGAATGTGGTTTGAACTATATGCTAAATATTAGACTTTCTCATCATACAAAGAACTATGAATTAAAGAGGAAGAGGCATAGCAAAACATATTTTTGGAAACGTAGTGCTACTTCAGATATACATGCTTTGATTGATTATATGTGTTCAGTTTCTGTTTATGAACTGGCTCTATCAGTGTAATGGAAAGACTGAACTTCATTACTCCTTGTGGACAAAGTTTAATGCTTTATTTTAAAAGTGAGCAGGGTTTTGTTTTGTTTTGGCCCTTGAGGGTTTTTTTCTGTTTCTTTTTCTTTTTATATATATCTCTTTTTCCCTTGGGGATAGTCCTGGAAGTATACTAACCATTTTGGGTTCGATATAATGAACCCTGGGTTTTGGAGACAGAATTAAAAAGATCTCCATCTAGGCTTTTGAACCAATCACATTGTCTCAGACCATGCATGTATATACTGTATATCAAATTCCTGCTTTTACAGTATTTCTGGCTGGGAGTTGCTGACTAGCTTAAGTATTTGTGGAGTACATTAATGAATTCCCCATTTTGAAGAAGAGACGTGTGTAATTTCAAAATTGTTTAATAACTTGATTGTATTTATTGAAGAGAATATTTGTAGCTCAGGGCTGAACTGTGGAGTTCTTGGTGCTCTCTGAGCCTTGTTGTTTTCTTGCAGACGTTTCATTGCCAGGCTAGGCAACATCTTCAATACAACTTGATTGTATTTGGCTATGGAGATATCACACTTCAAGTCTCTGGGATAGGGAATGGGAACTTGTGGCTCTCCAGAAGGTGCTGAATTCCAAGCATATCCCATCCTCAATCACATTGGCTGAGACTGCTGGGAAATGTAGTTCAGCAAGAACTGAAGGCCCAAATGTTCATCACACCTGCCCTATAATTTCATATATTTATCCTAATAGTTTCATACCTCTTCCCATGAACAAGTAAGTACCCAATTATTTTATTGGAAGCATGGTTACAAGGAAGGCAAACTAATACCTTCCAGATATTTTCAGGTGAAACCTTATATAAGATCTTCTCATTGATCAAACTGGATGGAACTCAAAAAAGCTGTAGTCCTCAGGATGTTGAAAGCACCAGATTGCCTACTCCCACCCCCACCCCCACATTGTCATATTTCCTTATGTTTCTATATTTTGAACCTTTTGCAACCAACTAATATTTTACATTCATTTCTCTTCCTTGTATCCTTCAGACTGCATACTAGGTGGTCCTCAGGGCCATCACAGGATTTACTTCCCTTTTGATAAAGCAGGGGTTGAAGAGGTCAAACCCTGAGTATGTATTACCCATGGACACAATGGACTTCAGGGGTAGCTACATCCAAGGCCAGTTACACTCTGATCTTTCACAACCTGGTGGCAGCTTGTATAAACTGCCTTCTCCTTGATGTGACTGTGATTTCACCTTGTAATTGATTACCTCCTCCCCCACCAATGTCCTGGACTTCTTCTCTTTCCTTTGGGTCTTCACTGCCTCCAGCTTCATCAACCTTCTGAGAGAGAAACTAATAGCAATGTTAGGCTCTGTGCCTGAGACTCTGCATAGCCTTGTGCTAAACTGAAAGGTATAGCGTGATAGTATGCAACTTCCAGCAGCTTGAAGCCTACACCCAGTCCTGCATGGCATGCCAAGGGCTGTAGTCTTAAAGGTGGTGGGCCAAGGACCCCAATTTTTTAGTTTTTTCAGCATTCTTTGAGATAGAGTGGTGCCTTGTATTTCTGCAGAACTTAAGGCATCATTTTTGCCCTGTAACCCCTCCCCCTACAAATCTCCCATACCAAAAAAAAAAGACCATATTTGAAGGCTTCATCCACTTGCAGAGAGGAGCAAAGGGATTAATAGGAGCCCACACTTTTTTAAAAAAAAATTATCCCACCTTTATTATTTTTATAAATAACTCAAGGTGAGGAACATACCTAATACTCCTTTCTCCTCCTACTGTATTCTCCCCACAACAACCACCCTGTGAGGTGGGTTGGGCTGAGAGAGAGTGACTGGCCCAAGGTCACCCAGCCGGCTTTCGCACCCAGAATATCCAGTATGGTTGTCATCACTTGAATAGAAATAGTTTATAAGAATTCTCCATGTTAAAGTCTTGCAAGATTATCGATCCTGGGCAGGGCAAGTGGGTGAAGAAAAATCATGAGATATGTTCAGTATGTTTTCCATAGCATAGACCCATTTATCCATCATCATATTTCCCAATAGGAAATTTTTCTAGGAAAGCCCAAAACAGTTTCCATCAAGAAACCTTTCTGGTGGTTTATCCCAAGCAATTGAAATCAAAAATATGTTGCATTCAAACAAGGAGGTGATTTTCTCTAAGAGACCTACAGTACATCCCGTGAAACTTCAGTGGATTTCACAGCTTTTGTATTAAGAACAAGCAGTAGAACTCTGTTCATTCTTTCCCATGCCAAACATAATTGCAACTATTTCATATTCTTTTGATCTTGTTTGGATTGTCTTTTTTTTTTTTTTTTTTTGCTAATGGTCACTGAGATAATTTGGTGTGTGGCTGCACATTGTTTGGCTGCAGAATAGGGAAGGAAGCCAGATGAAGAGTCTGTGACATCATCAGTACCAGCCAATTGGAGAGGCCGACAATCTGCTTCTACCTCTGGAACTTGTAGAGAATGGCCTTTCCCAAACTGGGGCCCTCTGGATATATTGGGACTTCAATTCCCAGAATTCCCAGTCAGCCTGACCATGTCAGCTGCCAACCCCAGGACATCTGGAGAGCATCAGATTGGGGAAGTGGGGTGCAGAACAACAAGGCCAGACACAAAGCTATGCCTCCATTGCAGCTATGCCACTCACTGTCTGTAGATTTGGGGAATGCCTCCATCTGTGCAAAGTTGTCTTTTATAAGGTTGCTAGGCTCTGATTAGCTTCAGCAGAAGCCAAGCAGGTTGTTTTTGTTTTATAACCTGGAAAGGCCCAACTAAATCTCAAAGGCCGCCCTCCCTGCCTTTTCAGCTCCAAGGCAAGGTGAAGGCCATGGGATCTGGCCATCTGTGTGCATCAGCACCCCAGAAGCCTCCTCCCTTCAGCGTTCCTCCTCCAGCTCTTGGACAACTCCTGTGTGCCTTGGAGAGAAAACAAGCTGACCACATCCAAATCATGAAAGAGAAAGAAGGCTCTCTGAAGCTCAAGGTAACAACAAGGAACAGCTGCACCCGGTTCCCATGTCTGCCCTCCTCTTCTGGCGGGAATGTCCTGTACCCAGCAGCAGGAGAGGAATGTTGAAGCCAGGAGGGGAGGGCAGCAATTTGCGTCAGTCCGCCCCAGCTAAGGGGCCTTGACTCCTTGCATGGGAGAGAGAGGGACCATCGAGTGTTGCATTCAGTGAAGGGCATGCTACAAATCTTGTTTATAAAGGCAAATAGAACATCTGGGGAATTAAATCCATACTGATGCCTGCATGCACATCCATTGGTAAATGAACCTCAGTCCATTGATGAACAAAATCAATACACAACTATGTCTTAGGACTCTAGCAGGGTCATCTGCCAGCTGGTGACAGACTTACTGCTTTGTACTGAGTCAGAGTATTGGTTCATCTAGGCCAGGGTTGCGGACACAGACTGGCAGTCGCTGCCTGGATTTCTGCAGGAGGGACTGAACCTGGGCTCTTTTGTTTCTATAGCATGTACGCTACCACTGAGTTATTGCCTGGAAACCAACTCTGGTGAGGAGCATGTGAAACAGCTGGCTGGATTTATGCTGCGGAAGGGCTGTCGTGCAGAAGATAGACCAGATGTGTTCTTGGTCGCTCCAGAGGGCAGAACAAGAGCCAATGATTGGGCATTGTAGGGAAGCCAGTGGTGGTTATATATTATGCAAAACATTTTCTTAGTACTGAAAGCTGTGCAAAAATAAAACAGATGTCCTTTGGTCAGGGCCGCAACTGGGGGGGGGGGCAAGCGGGGAATGTGCCCCGGGGCGCCGCGCTGGGGGGGTGCCAAAATGATGCCCGGGGGCGCCAAAATGACAAAATAACCCATGGGGGGGCACGGAATCCATGTTTGCCCCGGGTGACACAGACCCTAGTTCCATCCCTGTCTTTGGTGATAGTAGTTATAACTTTTCTGGCAAAGGACAGCCAGTAATCAGGGGTGCATTTTTATCCTGCTTTCTAGAACGTCTAGAAGGACTAGAAGGACCTCCAGGTTCTTTCCCAACTGTATAAATCTGGGTGTACTTACAGTAATGCTCCTATTGCTCAGCTAGAACATAAAGTGCAAAAGTATTTTAGACAATAATGAATTGCCTCATTACAGGTTCCCTCCGTTGCTATCAGGGAGGAGCAAGCGAACTCATTAAACATCAAAGCTTTCTAAGAGCTCAGCTGGATTAAGCCAAAGATTTGTCTAGTTCTGAATCTTCTTTTCTTCAGTGGCCAAGTAATGCCCCCAGAAAGCCCACAAGCCGGGCACAGAAACAATGGTACGGCAAATATATTCAGATGCACGTTGCCCATGATCCTGTAGGGAACACATGGCCCCAAGACTATAGACTAATATACTGTGAAATAATTGAGTCTCTCTTAAAAGTTTTAAGCTAGTAATTGTCAGCACATCTTGTGACAGTGAATTCCATGGTGTGTTTTTTTAAAGGTGAAGTGACTTATGAAAGTGAAGTGGCACACTAAAATTATAAAATACATTATAGCATATATTTCTGTGGCCTACACCCATTGTAGAAAAGGCAAATGGAGAAAATGTTTTATGAATTACTACCATCAATCTTCTATCTTTTGCAGGTTTTGATGAACTACAGAAACACAGCAAATCAAACCTCACAGGGAGCATGTACAGGTGAACATAAAAAATATACAGCTTGCCAAGATGAATAAAACAGCCCAGAGGAATTGCTTTATTAATGGAAATGAATGAATGAATGAATGAATGAATGAATGAATGAATGAATGAATGAATGAATGAATGAATGAATATAAATGGTAGGGAAATCATGCAAGTCAATACCAATACCAATACCAAGTGGTCTGTTACCACATAAATAGTAAGCAGTTGGCTGAAATGGCAAGAGTGGAGAAATGTGATGGCTTCTCTGCAGATTAACCTTTAATTTAATTCCAACCACAGTAAGAATTCTCTGCTTGAACAGCAGACATTTGGAGATTAGTGAAAGAATTGCATTTGTGCGTGCTAGGCAAAAAATGCTGAGCTTGGCTGAAGCAGAAGAAAGCTCGGCAGAATTTTGCTGGCCATGGGTTTCCTCCAATTCAGTTAAGGATTTCCCCCCAGAAGCCACTCATGAGGTGAATTAATCTCCTTATTACAACATCCTGTCAAGAGCGTAGCCATTTGTTTCTGATCGGTGATGGGGCAGGTTCCAATTTGTCTTGATGGTGACAGGAGCAGCACGTCATGGCGGGGACAGGAGGTACAAAGATATGAGTGAAAGCCTTCCATCCCTGTTCTTCTCGTGCTAGCGTAGACAGAGATTTAAAAAAATTAATGTATTTGCATGCTTTTTAAAAAATGCCCAACATTAACCAAAAGTTACCTAGGTAGCATACAGAAAGCATTTTGAACCATCAGCTATAAAAATATGTAACTATGAAATGGAGAGAGAGCCAATTTGGTGTAGTGGTTAAGGCACCAGGCTAGAAACCGGGAGACTGTGAATTCTAGTCCTGCCTTGGGCACAAAGCCAGCTGGGTGACCTTGGGCCAGCCACTCTCTCTCAGCCCTAGGAAGGAGGCAATGGCAAACCACTTCTGAAATCTTGCCAAGAAAACTGCAGGGACTAGTCCAGGCAGTCTCTGAGAATCGGACACAATTGAAAGGATTTAAAAAAAAAGAAATGCAAAACAAGCTAAAAGGGCACAGTAACGACTGAACAACAACAACAAAAAAGAAACTTAGAAGCACTCACGTTTTTAAAATGGAAAAATCCATGCAAATGTTTCCAAAAAGTCTTTGCCTGGCACTGAAAAGATTGCAGTACATACATGCCAGGCCTTTCACCTACTGTCAGGCCCACAGGTGAAAAACCTATCTGGAGTGAGCTGTATCTTGAGGTTTGCATTTAATTTCCAGTTCCAACAGGGGGCAGCATCTGACCAAACTTGGCTGATCTCAGAAAAAGCTAAACCAGGTCAGACTTAGCTAGTCCTGGAATGAGAGACCATCTGGAAATCTTAAAGCTGTAAGCTAGACTGGGAAGTCCAGAAAACATTCCAGGAGCTGATGATGGCAAACCACCTTCATATATAACAATAAATAACAAGGTAATAAAACATAATAATAGTTTTATTATTTTGTACACAGCACAGGGTTCTTTGGGACAGTTAATTAACCTTAAAAGTAAATAGATGTGTTGCCATGGATGTGTCCACGTATCACCAGGAGTCAAGCTTGAATCAAGGGTGTCTTTGCTTTTATTTAACCTTTGTTATTACTTCATTTAAAGTTTGCTGGAAAATGCCATAAAAATCTTCCAAAATGCTAAACATAGACATGGGTGTGTGCGTGCAATTTTACAAAATCTGAGAGGCATCAGGCACTGAAGAATAAGTTATTATGATTCACATCTGATCACAGGAAGGGTAGTGAACTGGCAGAGTAAACAAGCCGAGAAGTAGGACGTCAGCAGTGCGGAGGAGAAGTCAACAGAGACATGCAGTTGATGTAGAACAAGAGCTCAGAAACAAAGTGGTTTGGACTGGACTGTTTGGATGCTTGCCCTGAATCTTTTGTAGCTCTTGGGTTTATGACAGTTTCTTCCCTTTTTGCATGTTTAGTTTAAATACCAGAAATGAAATACACCAGCCTCATCAGGAGTTTAAAAGGTTGACAATACAAGAATGCATTTTTAAAAATGTGTGGAGTAACTGCCATCCTTGAGCTTGTATGGTCTATCACAGCCTATCACAGGACTGGCATGATGCTGCCTTTGCGGGCTTCTGCCGTTTCAGACTGCAGTTGGGTTCATCTCAGGGTTGTTTCCCCCACATTAAAAAAATGAAACTAAACCTAGAATTGAGTGTGGAGACTTCTCCATAAGTATGAAGCCAGTGTTTAAGGACAAAAGGCTTAAAGATTGTTCCATGCAGGAACAGCATTGCTCACCATCCGTGATTGTCCAATAGCACCAGAGTCTGTAGAACAGTGTTTCTCAACCTTAACAACTTTAAGATGTGTGGACTTAGGATGCATGGCTGGCTGGGGAATTCTGGGAGTTGAAGTCCACACATCTTAAAGTATGATCTGATGTACATCTGCTTTGTTTTAATACAGGCTTCAGACACCTTTTGAATTTGAAAATGTTGGACTACAGTGTTCATCAAAAGCATCCGGTACAGTCAATGACCTCTTAGGAAAGCATATATTCAAGGTTTTTTCAGACTTGGCAACTTTAAGATGTTTGGACTTTTAACTCCAGGATTCAGCTTCAACTCCCAGCATGCTGGCTGGGGAATTTTGGGAGTTGAAGTCCACACATCTTAAAGTTGCCAAGGTTGAAAAATACTGCTCTATTCCAACACCTTCAGAGATTACCAGGTTGAGGAAGATTGTCCCAAAATTACAATCCTCCTCAACTGTAATAAACCAGCATTATTTTTCTTTCTCAAATCATGTTAAAAAGTTATAGCTTCTGGTATATAGCTGGATATGCTTCTGTAATCATTAAGATGGGGTTGTGGTCTTGATGGCGCCGCTGAAACTCCAGTACTCAGTGTCTGTAGCAACCTAAAAGAAAGCATTTTTTTTACTCTGGCACCCTGAAAAAGGAATTCCAGTCCGGTTGCAAATGATGCTAAGCCTTATAAACGTTAGTGCCTGCTAAAAATTTAATTGTTTATCCATCTGGACCTATGCTGCTGGGTCTCATGTTATCTCTTCTTGTTATCTCGATCTTAAGATGTTGCAATGTTATGGTTTTATCATTTTAACAATGCTGCCCTTTTACAGTTTTATAGTGTTAATTCTATTTTGTATTGCCTCTTTGGAATGTTAGGTGGTAATCATGAAAAACAGTTTGTACATTTATATATATATATATATATATATATATATATATACACACACACACATACACACACACACACACACACACACATACAGACACAGACACATACATACATACATAAGTGTGTGTGTGTGTGTGTGTGTGTGTGTGTGTGTGTATGTGTGTATGTATGTATATATATGATGGAATTATTACTGACAAATAATTTTGTTTGTTTGTTGCCATGACCACTGTAACTTGGTTACAGCTTAATTATACCTGGTATGAATATGACTTTTTTCTTCTTCTTTTTTAGCCTATCTGAACTATTGCCAATAAATTTCAGGGAGTGACCAATTGTAAATGAGGAAGGAAAAGCAAATCCAGAAACATAATGATCTGGATTTTAGTCTCTGTGTATCATGTATGCTGTTCTGACTTGCCATGGTAGAGCCTAGGTTTTAAGGATTCAGCCTTAAGAAGCAGCCTTTCAAGGCTGTCGCAGAGCTGAAGATTCCCTCTAGAAGTTTTCTAAAAATACCCCCAAATTCCCTACTGAGATCTTCCCTCCTCTCCCTTCCCCACATGACCCTTTTCTTGACAGGAACCATGCCTCCCTATAACGTCCATCAAAGCAAACTTGGCCAGTGTCAGCCACAGTTCCCCATAATCTCCCAGGAGGTATAGTGGTGCCAGAAGTGACAGAACTCTTTATCCACATCTCTGAGATATAAACAATATTCCAGAATAATGACAGAAGCTGCATTAGCAACCAATACCCTTTAACCACTCTGGTCCAGATAAAGTTAAGAAAAAAATGTTTTCATTAATACCTGGCTTGGGGTCTTCAACACATCTTTATCCTTATCTACTGTAGCAAAGTACCTCAGCAAAAGGCAAATTTCAGACTGCTTCTCTTTTTTGTTTTTCAGGGGGACAGGAAATCTTTTCTGTAAGCTTCATGTTTCTACAAAAAGGCAAGATCAAAGATCCTGCTGGGTTTAGGATGGAAAGTCTGGAGATCAGTTCAAATGGCATGTAAACAGTGTCAGATTCTTGCAGAAAATGACTATGGCTGTCAAGTCACTTCAAAAAAATAAGAAAAGCAAAATGGATTAACTGCCTGCCTTTTAATTTGTTCCCCAATTAATCCACAAAATGCATGTACACTAGGGACACTAGGATAGATGCCTTTTAAAGATTTTGAAGAATAGATAGAAAGTGGTTTCTTTCACTAGCTTCCTGGAAATTTAATTTGAATGGAAGATGGGTTGCCTAGAGAAGACGGACCTGCCATTGGCACTCATACCCCAGCTTTTCCCAACCTACTTCTCATCAGTTATGTTGGAGAACCAAATGTACAGGCACATGTTGGGGAGGACTGGTGCAGTACATTATTCATAAAAAGGTTCCCACCGCACATTTGTGCAGTCATTACTCATAACTCATTACTCATTACTCAACTTCCTACTATTGCTAAATATGACTACTCTAATGCACAATGGATTCCAGGCTATGCCATAATATACATATACTTGGATTTGGATTTGGATTTGGATTTGGATTTGGATAGGTAATGATGATTCTATAGGCAGGACTGGAGATGGAGATGGAGATGGAGATGGTATCTATCTATCTATCTATCTATCTATCTATCTATCTATCTATCTATCAAATTTATCACCACCCAACTCCCCCCAAGGGGGACTCTGGGCGGTTTACAACAAAATTAAAATCATTAACATACAATTATAAATAGATTAAAATACACAGTAAATAACAATTTAGAATATAATGAATATAATAAAATCCAATAGGAGAACCTTCTTAAGTTCGTAAAAAGTGGACTCCAGGGCTAATCTAAGGTGCTAGCCATCTCCAGGTATTCCAATGAACAGACAAAATATGGGGAAAAGAGAGTTGGAAACATATTCGAAGAAGAAGGATTAGCAAGAGTAAGAACTAGGCTTGCATCTCAGGAATTATGTGGCCAAGGCATCTATTGTTGCCACTGCTAGATTTAAACATCCAGAATAAGTTGTTTCTGAAGTACTAGCATATGGATAGACTTTTGTTGCTATCACACTCTTAGCTTCTACAAGAGAAGAGATTGGAAGCCCAACTGAAGTTGAAGCCAGCAACTGTTAAGTCAGGTGATCTGCAAGATGTAGCAACACTCATCACTAGCAGAGTTCCATTTCTCATCACCAACAATGTGTGTCCCTGAACCAGCAGACCAGACCACACTCTCTGCAATCTTGGGGAAAACCTGAATCAGCCAGGCTTGCAATAAGCACAAGACCTACTTGACCAACAGTGAAACTTACTGAACTTGCACCAGTGCACAAAGTCAGACTCAGTTAAAGTTAGCTGGGTTCACAAACATGGTTGTGAACTCTTTAATTCCATGAGCCAATTCTTCACTCTGTTTTATTCAATGTGTTATCTAATGTGGATCAGGAATTTAGCAAACACAACTCAATTTTTTTAGCCTTCAAACATGATACACATTAGAATTCTGGAGAAGAGGAACCATTTAAAATATTTTGGCTTGAATTGGAGAAGTGGAGAGAGAGGGAGAGAGGGAAGGAGATCTAGTTGAAGGATTTTGGGGGGCATATGGTAGGCCCAAGATCTGCTCTAGAACTGCATATCTAAAAGCACTGCTTACTTACTTAATTAATTAATTCAAATCAAATCAAATCAAATCAATTTATTACGGTCACTGACTAGTACAAGTTGGAATTTTACAAAGTAAACACATTGGGCTTTAAAATATAAACCCTGTGATTTGAAATAGTTTTAAATCTAATTTAACAAGTCCCAATTAAATATTAAAATGCATTTAGATCACGATGTAAATGAGCCCCTTATCAAATTTAAAAACAGTCTTATTCATTTACATTATCATGACTAATATTCTCTGTTGTACATAATTTTAAAAATATAAAATACAAATATTAAAATGAGTGATACGAAAATAAAATATCATATATAATATATATGCCACTTAAAATTATTACAAGGAATACCATATTACATTTTCAAATCATAGTCTGGTGTATCTTCATGGCAGCTGCACAGAATCTGGCTACTTGTGCTGTAACATTTGGATATTCATCTATAAGTAGCATTTGCATAGAGACTATATCTTGCTGCCTAGGATATTTATTGATCAGAGGTATTATTAATTTATTCCTAAGCTCTTTATAAAAAGGGCAGCGAAGGAGCACGTGGTCTGTGGTTTCTATCTCTCCTATGTTACAAGCGCAGCACCTTGCAGCTAAAGGGATTTTTTTGTATCTGCCATCCAAGACTGCAGAAGGGAGTGCATGGCTTCGAGCTAGGGAAAAAGCTTTCCGATGGCTAGGAATTTTGAGTTAATTAATTAATTAATTAAAGATGTCTAATTAATGCCCATAACATTTTATCTCACTCAAAGATAGAAAATATTTTTCACTCCAATTCATAATAAATTATAAT
Organism: Charina bottae; assembly: GCA_023362775.1. Taxonomy (NCBI): domain Eukaryota; kingdom Metazoa; phylum Chordata; class Lepidosauria; order Squamata; family Charinaidae; genus Charina; species Charina bottae. Next base: position 87,095,364 of record JALMGJ010000001.1, on the reverse strand, counting down.
GCAGATCACAATACAAGTATTCATATCAGACTTTTTTTTTTAAAAAAATGTTCATTTCTTCTAAAAAAGAATTGGTTTGATTTCCAGTTCTGAATCAAAACTTACTTTTTCCAGGAAAGGGGAATTATGGCTCTGCTTGGCTTCTTGAGATGCAGATTCTTCATTTGGCAACAGCAACATATTCATACACCTTATTTTTCTTCTTCGTCATCTTCTCCCACTCATCAACTGTGCCAGAAACTTTTTCCAGGGTCAGGAATCTGGTACAAATAAACTAGGAGAAACAATAGATTTCAAATCCCTAACTGAAATTCATTTTAAGTTAAAACATAGCAAGAAACAGCCATACATGTGTCTGCCTTATACCTCAAAAATGTAAATCAAATTGATTATGACTCCATCCCATACCACCCCCTACTAAAGCCAGCTTGTGTAGAATAATCTAATGGTGCTTCTGAAAGATGTTCAAACAAAGGTTGGGTGGCTTGCAAAAGAAGGGGAGTATTCTATTGTTGTACATGCATGCAGCCTGAACATGGTGCATAGATGTTGGCAATGTAGTGTTTGAGCATAGATTTTGATATCTCAGTGGATGGGGATGATCAGCTACCCCAGGTTTTATACACCTAGAAAGAGTACTGTTATCTCAGCTAGTTTCCAGGATTAGAGGAAAAAGGCAGAAAAGATTTCCCTTGTTTTCACCAACACAATGCATACATGCTGACTTAAGTGTGGAGTCCTTGGTGCTCTCTGAGCCTTGTTGTTTTCTTGCAGACTGGACTGTAACAGCCACTATGTACGACAGACTGGCAGAAGACTAGCAGAATGCATCCACGAAAACCAACTAGCAGTCAGAAGACACAATGAAAACTCCTTAATCGCACAACACATGGACAGACTCAACCATTGTCAGAGTGTGTGCGTGGAGCGGCCCGCTACTTCTTCCTAGACACCAGTGATCCACGTTCTGAGCAGTAAATAGATACTCAAACAGAGATTATAAAAATATCCTATTTACTATATATACATACGTATTACAGAATACATCCACACGGGTAACAAATGATACAGCGATGAGAAGTTACAGCAAACGAGAAGAAAGAATACCAGATATTCTCTGTTTATATACATAAACTGACCAATCACATTATAGGTCACTCTCATCATCTGCCACACCCAGCTAAATGATTAGCACCTGTAGTATGAGTCATATACTGCCACATCAGCCCTACAACAATGGCTGCTAATTGGGTGACTTGCAGAATAATTCCCCTCTCACCTAGATATCAAGCCTCTCCAGTATAATTTATCTAACTGTAAATTCCTGGGTATATACAAACCCCAACAACCATACTTTCAACTGGGAAACTGTGAGCATATTAAACCAAGCCAAATCCAAAAATGCTAGAGAATTCCTGGAAGCTTGGCACTCAGACAAAGCAGCCATCAACAGACACATAGAGGTAAACAACATTTACATACCATTCATAAGAGACAATAGAAAAGCCAGAAGACCAGAACACCTCCTTGCCAGCAATCAACAACCAGATAGGCAAAGATTAACACCAAGATTAGCACCAGAGGAGCAATCAAACAACACAATAGACCCTAATCAAGGAACTATTAACTCAGTCAATCAACCAAGCAGCAAGCAACAACCCAATTAAGGTACTACCAAGGAGAGTACAACACCCCCACCAACACAGGCAGGACAAGCCAAGGTATATAAACAGAGAGCAAGTCCCACTCCCTTTTCGCACTGAAGATGTTGCCTAGCCTGGCACTGAAGCATCTGCAAGAAAACAACGAGGCTCAGAGAGCACCAAGGACTCCACAGTTCAACTCTGAGCTACAAATATTCTCTTCGATTGGTGACTTAAGTGTCTTAAAGAGTATTCATATTGTTTCCCTACTGCCTTAGTTTACTGTTAGGGGATGTCAAGCTTTCTAAAAACTACAGCTGCTAAATAGGAACACAGAAAATTAGTAGCAGTTACTTTTCACAAGCAATATAACTTGCAGCACTGCTTATTTTGTTGGCTTGTTTTTCTTTTTAAGCATTATAACTCATATTTTCTCATCAGCATGTACTGTATGTAGGCACTCTGAAGGGTGAATCAGGATGACTGTGCAACAAAACCTTTTACTGTGGTTATGGGTTGCCCTACATCTAAATAGCAAGTAGCCAAGCAGGAGCAATTTTGTGATTCTAAGAAAGCACTGTACCTTCTTAGAACACAGAGTATATTTGTGAAATGTATTGCCACGTTGCCACCTTTATCAACCATACTGGTTGGGGAAGATAGGAATCAGAGCTCAGTATATTAGGACATCAAATTAGGAAAAGTTCGGCTAACAAACGGAGATGAGCACCGGCCCCTAGAGTCAGGCACGACTGTGCAGGGGAAACTTTTACCTTTACTTTAAAAATAAATAGAAGACAGCATTCAAGAATGAGAATATAACTTTGACAATTAAATGGATCTTCAATGTTTGGAAATTGTCTGCCTACTTAATAAAAGTTGCTGGAAAACTATACAAAGAGAGAGAGTGGTTTCCAAACCCTACATGGGACTAAGAGGTTGGTCACTAGGAGAAGCAGGATACTATACCTAGCTGGATCTCTCATTAATCCAACTTCTTACATTCCTTGATATTAGGCTCATTTAAAATATGTATATAACCAAAATTTGGATCCGTTCCAGATATTTTGGGGAATATTTTGCATGTGAACCGAGACATTCAACTGGTGAAGCTAGAATATCTAAAAACAAATACTGGTCTTTCTTACCAATGAAACAAAAAGATTTCAGTACATTTCATTCGGATTGGCTACCAGAAACCCAACTCTAATCCCAAAATAAAAATATGGTAATAAATCCCGCAGTTTCCCCTAGATTCCACTCCAAATGACATGAAATGGAGTCAATCATAATAGAGTATTTATCAAAGGCTCACACTTCAGAAGCCTCTGGCACAGCTCGAGATGTTGAACGCCAGCCAAGGCTCAGCCAAGGATAACAAAACAGCTTTCATTCAAGTATTCCGAGCCAATTAAAAAAGACAAATTAGCAGTGTCCTTATCTCTACCTCCTTCTCCCCTTTCCACTCTAGAGGAGTTCTTGGGAAGGAATGTTTCTCATTCCGAATTGCTGGGCCCCTCTGAACTTCTCCAAGGTCTGTGATGGATGGAAATCTGTTCTTGTGTGCATCAAATGTCATATGGCTGCATTGAGTCAAAATGATGGTAAAGCTGGGGATCTACAGATAGAAGATAAAACTGAGGGGCTGTAAGAAGGTACCCCACATGCTGTGCCTCTCTCATACCCTTTGGCTGAGAGCCATTAATGATCCTGCCCTCTGAGGCTAACTCATAGGGTTACACTTCAGTTAAGCAGGTAAGAACTCTACTAGACCAATCCAGATTCCTGTTTTCAACAGTGGGCAACAGATGCCTCCTAGAAGCACATGAAAAAGACAATAACCTCAGTTGTGTGTGCTCCTCAGCTGCTATTCAGTAATTCTAGCTTGTTATACAAAAATAGCTTGAGGTCTCCTCCAAATTATTTAAAAAAAACCAGCAACATAATTTATTCTGGTTCATGAGTAGAAGGAGGACCTATATTTGTTTCCTAGCATGAAACTGATAACTCAGCAATCTGGAAATATATGAATTTATAATCTGTCCAAATAATGCAAAAGCAGCAAGTGCATTATGGATCTAGAGTGCTGTTAGAGTGCTAAATTCAGTGCACAACCATAGAGCTATAAGCAACCATTTAAACCATTAAACTTGGCATTCTCCATTGATTTAGATCCTAGCTTTTTTTTTTTTGCTGCAGGCAGAAGGCTCAATTCACTTTCTAGGTGGATTTGAAGCCATGTCTGGTAACGCTGTTAGTTTCCAGTCCCATGATGATCCACTTTGTCTTTCTCTGCACTTGTTTCTGTTTCTCTGAATCTTTTTTAAATATTGTATTCAGAACTGGGCATATTTCTTGGGGCATCTGACCAATGGAAAATATAGTAGTTTTATTACTTCTCATGATTTGGAAGCTATATAATCTGAAGTTGAATTTGCCTTTTTAACTGCCATAAACTAGTGTTGACTTTTATTACTCTATTTTCCTTGTACGAACATGGTGCATCTGATTCCTTTGATCTTGGAAGTAGGAAGAATTCTAAAGTCCTGGGCACAATATAATAAGGACTGCCTTCCTCTGTGTATCATCCTTAGTGCTTATACTATGACTACTAAGTGATTAAGGAACAGTGTGATATGACTGTAGAAAATACTATATTTCAATCAAAGTGTAATTCCTAAATCACAGGAAATAACACTTCCACTATATTCCACAATAGTCAGGCCCCATCTCAGGTACCATGTCCAGTAGTGGATATCATGGATTTAGAGAAGCTGAAACAGTTTACTCAGAGTTTGGAAGCTTACAAGACTGAAAGAAGTGATATATTGTGCAAAGACAAGGGGGATTTTAAATACCTGAAGCGCTATCTCTTCGTTTGTCAAGGAACAAATGTCAGGACCTCTGATGGTGACCTTAGGTATTTAGCCAAATCGGTATCACAGAAAGCAATCTATCAGAACCTTGGTTTAGTATCTTACATCAGTCAAGGTGCTGGACTGGGAACAAAAGACTCAGGTTTATGCACCTCCCCTCAGCTTGGTGATTTTGGGACAGTCACTGTCTCTTAATCCAATCAACCTCACAGATTTGTGGCTATGGGGGAAATGGAGAGGTGATTTCTTGGTATTTTAAGCTCCTGAAGGAAAAGCAAGCTGTAAAGCTAATGTATAGATTAATAAATACATAATATGTCAAAACCAAAGGCTTCAATCTAGTTCTCTAATTAGGAGGTTAGCATTGCAGTTGCTTCAGCCCCAGTAAAATACTTGCATAAACATGTGTCCCACCGACTGGAATCCTGATCTTTAGTAACCCCTTTCTTGTCCCCTGAGGTTTTGGTGGCTATGTCCCAAGGGCTTTCTGCTCAAGGAAACCAGAGGCCCTTCATTTTAAACAGCTGGTTGGAGTGTTACGGCCTTGAAAGACCAGTGTTCAAAAAGAAAAGTTTAGTCTGAATTCCAGCCCTTGCAAAAACCTCCCCCAAGCCGATGAGCTGAAGTGTCCTTGGAGGAGAGTGACTGCTTTAAGATCTGAGGTGAGCTGGGTGCAGACCAAGATGTGGGATCAAAATATTCCTCTTAATAAGCCATCAGGCTCAAGCAAGTATCAAGAGAGGTTCAAAAGATAGTCTAATGGCTCTCACCTTTCCCAAATGATTTAGAAGTATGAAGGAAAATATCTAAGAAGTTTTCCATTATTAACTTCTTACCTGTCCCTTTCAATTAGCACCAGAATGAAAATTACATTGGTCCTGGAAAAGTCTCAGCATGGTCACAAATGACTCCCTTTGCTTATGTTGGATATCAAGTTGTTGAGCTCTGGCCTGAAATTCAGGGAGATGTTATTTCCCAAGCAATGATTTAAAAAATCCTTCTCTTCCTGGGGATCTGCTGGATCACTGTATACAACTGGATCTCCTTGGACATCTTCCTACTGAAGGGATTTTTGCCATTGTGCCACTTGAAATCCAAATGTGCACCTATACTAGTGTTGACCTTTTTTCCTGGTCCAACGTTGTCTCTGTGCTTGAGGCATGGGGAACAGATAGGGAATTGGGGATCAATTCTAGGAATTCCAGCTGAGTCAATGATTATTCAAGGCATGTTATTCCTGCTTTTCCAATATATTTTCTCTGCAAAGTCTAATGCTTTTTTATTTCAAGCAATTTACTCCCAGACTGGCTGAAAACACTGCAGATCACTTCCAACAGTTTGACAAAAAGTCACTGAGACATAAGAATGACAGGCCTCTGTCCTATTAAATAGGGATGGGGAAAAGTCCACAACCAAAAGGGATGTGGTAAGAGGGTGTGCTTCCCTGCTTCCCAAATTTACTCCTTTTCTTCCCTATTTTTATTCCTAGTAGTGTGTGATGACCAGAAGTAAATTCTCACAAAGAGAAAAGAAATTGGGGCAAAGGAATTTGAGGGAGAAGAGCTTGAGCAGCAAGGAGTCCATTCCTTCTCCTACCCACTCCCTCTGAGACTTAAGCTTCTCTTGCCCACACCATTTCCCAACTTGGATTCTTCTAGCTGACCATCCTGGTTAGGGGTGATGGAATTGCAGTTCAGCACAGTTGGCGAGTGCCAGATTGGGGCAAACTACTTTTTAAGCATTTAGCACAAGTCACCTTATGTGGGGGTGGAATGGATTGTATCTGGCCCCATTCCTCTCCACACTCTTTCCCCCCTTCTCATTATCTTTCTCTTACAGAGAGCACAATAACTGGGGTGATCTACCCAATAGCTTGTGTTATCTCCAGCTGAAGTGTGATCATTCCCTGGGTCAAACACTCACATGTCTTGAGATAGCTTTGCAGCTGACTATTTCAAAAGGAGGTTCTGTGAAAGAGAAGCTGGACTTCAGAGACAAAAACACACACCCAGACAAAGGGAAATGAGAGCAAAAGGGGAAAGGGAAATGTCCAATTTGTTAAATGCTGTTTGGCTTTTGTCTTGTTGATGAGGAAGAAGATGAGGATCTATTGAAGAAGAGGGAGAAGGAAGACTCCTTCCTGGTCCAGCTCGGAAAGAGCCCAAGAAAGAAATAACAATGGAAATGGTGACCAGAGACAAAAACAAATCCATCCCACTGACAGACAGCTGCTTTGGGATAAATAGTAAGAGAGAGAGAGAAATCAAGTATTTCCATTCCGGGCACTCCATTTATTTAGTGTGTGTGTGTCCTTTTCCAAGATCTGCCCAGCTGCTTATTTCATCTCCTAGGTAAAACCCATACCTCTCCCACCCCCACCAGTTTTCTCTGTGTTGCTTCTGGGCTTGAATAAAAGCTCTGTAGAAAAAAGAAGTGAAGCCCTCAGAAGAAGAGAGGATGAAGGTGAAGTAAAAGCCAGGTTAGGGGCTTATTGTCTGAGTACCTGGATGGGCAATGAAGCCAAGCAGGGTCAGACCTGGTTCATATGTGGATGGGATCCTCCAAAAAATCCCAGGACTGAAGGCAATGCCAAACTATTTTTGTATTGTCAAGAAAAGTGCACCAACATGTAAAAAGTGAAGATCATTCAGTGGCCTGTTAGAACCAGTGAATGGAGCAGAGCTTAACGTTGTGTAAACTCGTGGGCAGAAAAAGGAATATTGTTTTAAAACACAGCCTGTGAGCATGTTAGAGAGATTCAGGTTCTTTTTCTTACACTTTTAGCCCACCCAAGCATAAAGAAACACACACTTAGACATTGCAGGTACAAAAAGTAAGTACAAAAGAGTTCTTACATTTATTCAGTCCAGGTACAGCCATTTCAGTAGAGAATTGGTTTCAGTTCTTCTTTCTGTTCCCTAAACTGCATACCTCTGGCCCTGTTTGCTGCCAGAGGCTGCGTGGAGAAAGGGGGGGGGAAATCTCCTAGGCCCATCCATGTGGCCAAGATGGAGGGAGAGCAGCTTGCACGCTGCTTCTCTGTCAGTGGAAGGAGCAGAGAGTTAAGAAGTGGGAGAGGCAACCAGCAGCTTCCTCTTGAAGCACAGAGTTTGCCTCCTAGAGCAATCACCCATATGCTAATGAGGCATGCTTGATTTGCTGGATTCCAACAAAAAGCTCATGTAAAACTCATATGTTCACTATCAAGATTGATTTGAGGGCATCTTTACCTTGCTCCTGCCCTCCATTTCCTCATCCAAATATTTTCCTCAAGTTCAACTTATTTAACAAAATGGGGTTGGAAACTCCAGGTCTATAACATCACTCATAACACAGATAGAAGTATGAAGGAAGGTGATTGCTATTGTTTACCAAGGTAGGATATGGGGATCACTCGGCCATGAGCCTGGAGTAAGACACTAGGCAGGAGCAGGAGCTGGCTTCCCAAAACATGCTAAAAACTAAACTTTGGTTAACAAAACACCAACTGGGACGTTGGTATGGGACGCGGTGGCTCAGCAGGTTAAACTGCTGAGCTGTAGACTGCCGACCAGAAGGTCGGCAGTTCGAACCCCCCGCGCAACGAGGTGAGCTCTCGTTGCTAGTCCCAGCTCCTGTCAACCCAACAGTTCAAAAGTCTAGCAAGTAGATAAATGGGTACCACCTTAAGTGGGAAAATTTGCTGGCGTCCTGTCGGGAAGTTGGTTCCACTGGAGGAGAGAAAGATCGGAGGAAGATCGAATGGCGGCGGTGACGACCAACCCAGAAGTAACATCTACAGGAAGTCAGCAGCCGGCTCAAGTCATCTTGGGAATTGTAGTCCGGAGCCTTAGAAGAGTCGGTTCCCTTACCCCCTCCCTTCACGCACGGTGAATTGTATAATTGTATAACTGTATAATTGTATAAAGGATTGTGAATGTAAGCCACCTAGAGTCCTCCATTAGGGAGGGGATAGGCGGGGTATAAATATCACAATAAATAAATAAATAAACTGCTGTGTTCATATAACCTGGTGTGCCTAACAGTATGGCTTAACATAATGGTGTGATTTATGCAACAAGTTGCTACCCGATTTCAGTTTTGCTACTTGTTTGACAAAGACTATTAGAATAGGAAGACTTGTAATATTGGTTTCCAGAATGATCCAATGTCTAGTTTGGTGAGAAGATGTCATCTGCAATTCAATATCTCACACATGGGACAGATGTCCAAAATTCCAACAACTCTTGATACCTGTCCTCAGATGTTGTCGTATACCCTATATCCATAGAGACAGTTGTGTGCACTCTGTGAAACTAGGAACCCTGTGCAATTATCCCACTGAATTTGAGTGTCAGGGCACAATGTGTGACTAGCAGGACCCAGTAACACTGGAATCTTGGAGTATTTGTTGAATAACCCAACACCTTATAGCAGGGTTCCTCAACCTCAGCCATTTTAAGATGTGTGGACTTCAACTCCCAGAATACTGGCTGGCTGGGAGTTGAAGTCCACACATCTTAAAATGGCTGAGGTTGAGGATCCCTGCCTTACAGCACTAACAAGATTTCCCAGATCTTTCAATAATATAATGAAGAAGAATATAACCACATTAAAATATAGAATAAATCTAGTAATCCAGTAGAGGAGAATATCTGTAGCTCAGGATTGAGCTGTGGAGTTCTTGGTGCTCTCTGAGCTTGGTTGTTTGCTTGCAGATGTTTCATTACTCAACTAGGTAACATCATCAGTATAAGTGAGTGTGGGGTTTGCTGCCTGTTTACTCCCATACCCACTTGCACTGATGATGTTACCTAGTTGGGTAATGAAACATCTGCAAGCAAACAACCAAACTCAGAGAGCACCAAGAACCCCAAATCTAATAATCATTTAGTGGGTATCATTGGCGATCACTCATAGCCTAGTAAGATTGTCTTCCAAAGGTAAAATTTTAACAGTGGATCCATAAGTGGCTATAAAGGCCAATTCTGGATCCGCACAACCTCCCACAGTGAGGGCATAGGTTTCCGGGTGGGAGACGGTCATGATGAGGGTTTGCCTGACGTGCCTTCCTTTTAGCTCTTTTCTCCCTTTCGCCCTGTACTCGTGCTTCTTCAAAGTCCATAGCGCCATTAATAAAGGCTGACCTCCAATTAAAACGCTCATGAGTTAGGGCTTCCCAGTTCTCAATGCTGATATTACATTTTTTTAAATTAGCTTTGAGAGTGTCTTTGAATCTCTTTTGCTGTCCACCAATATTCCGTTTTCCATTCTTAAGTTGGGAGTAAAGTAGCTGCTTTGGAAGACGATGGTCAGGCATTCGAACAACATGGCCGGTCCAGCGAAGTTGATGTTGAATTATCATTGTTTCAATGCTGGTGGTTTTCGCTTCTTCTAATACGCTAACATTAGTCCGCCTATCTTCCCAAGTAATTTGCAGAATTTTTCAGAGGCAGCGTTGATGGAATCTTTCAAGAAGTTGGAGGTGGCGTTTGTAGAGGGTCCATGTTTCACAGGTGTACAGAAGGGTTGGTAGTACAATGGCTTTGTAAACAAGCATTTTGGTCTCCCTGCGAATGTCCCGATCCTCAAACACTCTACGCTTCATTCGGGAGAAAGCTACACTCGCAGAGCTCAGGCGATGCTGAATTTCAGCGTCGATGTCGGCTTTTGTAGATAGATGGGTATATGACACCATCAATGGGCACAGTAGCTGGTACTTGTGTGTCTGCACTGTGTCTGCAGTTACCTTCAGAATCAAATTGAATTGAATTTAATCAAACTGAATCAAATAGATAAATTGGAAGCTGGGATCTTGCAAAGCAAAGCATCATTCTCTTCCAACCTCTTTATTTCCAGAAATGCCTCTGGACCTAGGCAGACCCAACAGGCACTCTTAAGAAAATGAAAAGCGTAGCTGGCTGCAGTCTGATGCTTTCTTTGGAAGTGTGATTGCCCAGAAAAAAAGTCAAAATCTGCTATTTAGGTATGAGCTGTTGATCAACATGTCTTAAATAAAAGACTAAGTTAAATAGCTTTGAAATAAGGGAATGCCTTCCACCCATCCTACAGATGGATAACCTGCAAATCCTGAGGCCCCAGTGCTGAATATTGCTTCCAAAATCCCTGGATGTCGGCCTCAAAAATTTGTATTAGATAGTAATTTTTAAGATGAAAAAAGAGGAAAATTACTGAAGAGGTATTGTGGTATCTAAAATTAATTCAATTAATTTTACATGCCAATGAAATCAAATCAAATTTTGTTTTTCTCCTGCACCCATTAACTAGGCTTTTGGATTTTGTTCCATGACATCACATTAAAAAGTCAGTTGTGGCCTTTGTCCAGAAGTTGCATATCCCTGAGATAAAGGATGCTTTCAATAGAGGCTTCAAATACAGGACTGTTGAAAAAGAAAGACACTTGGACTTCCTACTGCAGTCTGAAATGGAATTATCAGCTCTAGTTTTTGTTGTCTCTTCTGCAGGCAAGGACTCAGCCTTAGTAGTCATTAATCAGGAATGACTTCTGACTGTAGAGAGGAAAGCCCAGGTCAGGTTCTGATATGGAAAGCTGGCAGACAGCCTATTCTAAGGACAGAAAATTCTGCTCATCCAGCTGAATTTGCCAGAATGCTACATCATCCAGCGGCCCAATGAAGATCTCTGCCCTGGCTGAGTGAAGAGGTTGAGCATACAGTTTGTGACTTATTGATCCAGAATACTGACCAGGAAATGTCTTTCAGTTGGATCCTCTCCCTGGGAATCAATCAATCCATCAGTGTCTCCATCTCAAATATAGCCAGCAGAGGTTCTCTTCCCACACAGGTTTTGACCCTTCCGTTGCCTGCTGCTTCTGGAATCCCCTATCGCTCAGTGACTCAGCTGACAGCATGGGAGACAATGGTTTTTTACCTCATCCCAGGCTGTCAGGAGCCTCTCTTATCCAGGCAATGTTTTTCTATTAGTCTAACACTCCATTGTGCTCCCCTGTTATCAGCTACAGTGATGATGTAATACCCTGGGCTTGGAAGTAGCTCTTCCACCAGGACAGTTCCATTTTATTTGGGAGGAGAAAGAAGCGGGAGGATTCATTTATCTATCGCTAGCCCCAGGAGGTTGGATCTTCTGGACAACCATTCCCAGCCCAAGGTCAAAACTGCATTTAAGTTTCTCTTTGAAAGAATCCATGTGCTTGAACTTTGTTGATCTTGGGCGGCCCATTTAACTGATTGTTCCCCTCTTTTGCAGAAAAAATGACTTTCACATAAATTAATAGACTAAAGATGCAGGATTTTCTATCAAGTTATTTTATTTAGGCACAGGCAAAAGAACAGTGTGAATTCCACATCCAAGCAAAAGTGTCTTTTATTCCAGCCTCATCATGAAGCAAAATGAAACTCTGGTGCCATTAAAAGAGGATTATGATTTAAAACCAGAGGGCCTTAACCACCAGGGAAGGCTCTTCCACATGCTTCCTAGCAGATCATGACCTATATGAGTGAGGTAAAGAGAGACTTTAAATCTTCTGCTGTGAGGTACCAAGTTAACCTTGGACTAGTCCTAGGGCTAAAGCCATGTTTTTCAAATCTAGAGTTCAACAGAAGTCTGTAGCTTGAATCATGTCAACTGGATTTCTATTTTCTCAGTGGAAACGTTTCGCTCCCTATCCAAGGAGCTTCTTCAGTCTGAAGAAGACTGAAGAAGACTTCAGTTCTTCAGACTGAAGAAGCTCCTTGGATAGGGAGCGAAACGTTTCCACTGACAAAATAGAAATCCAGTTGACATGATTCAAGCTACAGACAATTCCACCTGGATGACTGAGAACCTTCATAGACATAGTTCAACAGAAGCTTACCAGAATCTCCTCCATAGGAAGAAGATCATGAATGAACAACACATTTCCCTGAAATGTAAGAACACATTTGGGACCAGCAATAAACTGTTGGCAGTGTACAGAGTTCCTGTTCATGAAGCCAGCCAGCCATAACCTTTTGAAGGACATAGCATACCACCTCCACTCCTAGTTTGCTGTGGGGGCTTTTTTGTGAGGGGGGATCTCCATCAGTCAGGTGATCACATTTTCAGTCCTCAGATTGTTCTTGCACTCCCACTCCTAAATTTTAGAATCTTTTCCCTAAACGTACTTCTGTAAACCTAGTTCCTACAGGCTTCCAGATGCCTTCCTTTTATATGTGAGTGGTTCTGTTTTGGCTACATAAGTAATAGTACACAGAAAATAGTACTCAATAATAGCAGTTTCCTACTGATATATAGAAGAGAAAGAACTCTGTTGGGTTGAAAATTCATCTAATACAGCAATAGCCTTGAATTGCAACTGTTAAGAAAACCTTTTTTAGATTTGTTCATCATTTACTGTATTACAGCTTTAGAGCATCTTGACTAGCGTTTCTTTAGTGAGCACATGCAATAATAGCTGTTGGAGGACTTACGTCCCAACAATTTCTTCCAGGTGGAGTTGGGGGCCCTTCGGTCAACTAAGCAAAAAAAGTGTTATCGATTACTGTGTGAAAGAACACGAGTTGCTGAGCAACAGTTCGGAAAGCCTGAAGGCTTTATATTAATAACTACTCCATTGGGAGGCTCTGTTTGTCCTCTTGGCCCAGTGTAAGAGGACTTTGGCCTCCCCTTATCATGGGGGGAAAACCAAAAGACCCAGGAATGCAAATGGTCAGGCTCACAGTGCTGTCTATTAATCCAACAGCTACCACCCCTTAACCCTTTTGTGGGGCAAGTGAGGTAAACATGGCACGGTGATCACGTGGAACATACTAGAGGGCCTGCATCTTTGGAAGGAAACAATGCCTCTGCAACAAAGGAAGCTGTTTTTTATTGGGCCAGACCAGGACTAGATTTGTACTGGCAACACTGACCAGCAGTGGTTTTCCATTTTAAATCTTTTATCTGAAATAATAAATATTTATTTATCTATTTAAATTATGTTTAGGGTTCCTAAGGGCAGAATTCTAAAGACCCCTTCTCTTCAGACCTTTCCCTAAGGCCTTGAATTCTCGCAATGAAAACTCATTCCAGGGGTGTAAGTCCGCTACGAAAAAGTCCATGGAAAGGCTTGATGGATGACTTTGGAGTGCAAGCAGTCTGGCAGAGATAAAGGCACCCTACAGATTGTCCAGAATCAAATTGTTGGAGACTTTAAAAAGTTAAAGTTAACATTTTAAACTGCGTCTTATTTTTATTATATAAATTTTGTCAGGCACCTACAGTCCAGTTGGTTTTAGGCAGTCCAATAAATTTCATAAATAAATAAATAAATAAATAAATAGGCTGACCATATTTCCTTGAGGCAAAAATGTCGCCAAAGTGGGCGTGCAGGCACGTGCGGGGGGGTAAATGTAGTCAAGTCATAACAGATAAGCACCTAAGAACATATAAGGTTCTGCATCATATTTTTTTCATCCTAGTGTTTTTCCCACAGGTGTGGGGTCCACTTTTTTTTTTCAGATCAACCAAATGTTGATCCGTTGGTTGCAACAGGAATTAACCGACCGGCTTGTCACCCAAGCCTGACATCGTGGGCTGAGAGAGAGTGACTGGCCCAAAGTTACCCGGCCAGCTTTCATGCCCAAGGCAGGACTAGAACTCACAGTCTCCTGGTTTCTAGCCTGGAGCCTTAAGCACTAGACCAAACTGGCTCTCGTTCTGCATCAATATACTTGCCCTTTAACTTGCATTTAAAAGGTATTTCCAGTTTGTCTTAGGTTGTTGCCTTTTTTTTTTCTCTAGCAAAGCTGCTGTTCTCAGTATTTTCCATGATACACTGCAACTTAATAGCTGAAACCATTCCTTGCAGATATTAAAAGCCACGAGAAGAACTGACAACAGTGACTGCACCATGAAAACTGGAACTGGAGTACAGTGTAACACATACAGACTCAACACAAAATGTCGCATTGTATCCTCACCCACTTGCAGAAGTATTCCTATTTTGGAATTTATCTTACTAGATAAATATGCTTGCTTCAGAATATTATAAGGCAGGGGACAACAGTGTGGCATCCATGGGCAGCCATGCAAGAGTTGCCCTCTACAGTTTACATAAACAGAATGTCCAAATCTTCAAAGCACTTGTGGAAGAAAGTTGAAGTTTTACCGGATTTTACCAATCTCCTTTAAGATCTCAATTATCTGGTACTGAAATCTTGTGAGGTTTTGAAGATGTGGGTGCATATGCCATCATATGCAATCACATGATATCTCCCGAGGCCCCAAAAGATTCAGACCTTTATTATAAAATTAGAAACTCAAGCAATCCATAAATTATTCCATTGCACTCCTTCACTCTCTTTTTGTTTTTCCTTAACTGAACCCAGAACACATGGTTACTGAATACATTCAGATCCCATTGGCCAGTTTGGGCATAGTTTTATCTCTTAAATGTGTCTATGAAGGTTCTCAGTCATCCAGGTGGAACAGTCTGTGGCTTGAATCATGTCAACTGGATTTCTATTTTCTTAGTGGAAACGTTTCACTCCTTATCCAAGGAGCTTCTTCAGTCTGAGTAAAGTTAGTAAGGGAATCCTTAAATATGTTTCTAGGCTGGCTGTGTGACCTTGCACCTGGGGCTAGGTCATGGTTATTTTTGAGATGTTTGTTTCTAAGTCCCTTTATCATCTAAAGGAGGATCGTTAAGATTACCCTGCTGCTGTTGAGCTTGTGAAATGGTCTTAATCTTCCTAGGCACAGAAGACAAAGCAGGAAGGAAGATAGGGGAAAGGTTATGCCTGAGGCCCCCACCTCTATTCAAGGAAGGATTTTCCAAGTTGGCATGAATGGATTCCTTGACCCCTCTCTCAAACCACCTATCTTCTCTGTCTAAAATGTGAACATTAATGTCCTCAAATGAGTGTCCTTTTTCCTTTAGATGAAGATAAACTGCTGACTCTGGTCCTGTGGTGTTACTTCTCCTGTGTTGGGCCATCCTCCTGTACAAAGGTTGTTTGGTTTCTCCAATGTAGAGTTCAGAGCACTCCTCACTGCACTGGATTGCATACACTACATTGCTTTCCTTGTGTTTTGGAGTTTGATCTTTGGGGTGTACAAGCCTCTGTCTCAGTGTGTTGGTGGGTTTGAAATATACAGGTATGTGGTGTTTGCCAAATATCCGTTTTATCTTTTCAGACACGCCAGCCATGTAAGGAATGACCAGGTTCTTCCGTTTACTCTGAGTCTCAGCCCTATCTGTCGCTGTTTTAGGTCTGGTAGACTTAGATTTAGTGAAGGCCCAATTTGGATATCCACAGGCCTGCAGAGCTGTTCTCAGATGCTGCTTTTCATTCTTTTTGGAATCCATGGAGGTGGGGATGGTTTCTGCTCTGTGTGACAATGTCCTGATGACTCCTAGTTTGTGCTGCAGTGGATGGTGGGAGTCAAACATCAGGTATTGATCTGTGTGTGTGGGTTTCCTGTAGATCCCTATTTCTAGCTTGCCACCGGTCCCAATGAGGACTTCACAGTCTAGGAATGCCAGTCTGTTGTCCTTGGTGTCTTCTCTGGTGAAGCTAATGTTGGCATCTATAGTGTTTATATGGTCCGTGAAGGCCTGTACTTCCTGGGCCTTGATTTTGACCCAGGTGTCATCCACATACCTAAACCAGTGGGTGGGCACCGTTCCCTGGAATGTGTTGAGTGCTTTCTTCTCCACTTCTTCCATGTATAAATTGGCCACAATGGGTGACACAGGAGAACCCATGGCACAGCCGTGTTTTTGTCTGTAAAAGTCACCTCTGTATGTGAAATAAGTGGTGTTAAGACACAGGTCCAGAAGATGGCAGATCTGGTTTGGGTTGAGATGGCTTCTCCTTTCCAGGGTGCTGTCCTCTTCTAGCCTCTTCCTGACAGCGGATAGAGCATGAGTGGTGGGGATGCTGGTGAAAAGGGAGGACACATCAAAGGAGACCATAGTTTCATCTGTATCCAGTTTCAGGATCTTTGCTTTGGAAACAAATTCTTCCGAATTATGGATGTGGTGTTCAGAGTGTCCAACTAGAGGTGCTAGTATGGTAGAGAGGTGTTTGGCAATGTTGTATGTTACCGAATTGATGCTGCTGACTATGGGTCGGAGGGGTGTTCCTTCCTTGTGGATCTTAGGAAGTCCGTAGATGCAGGGGATGGCTTCTCCAGGATACAGACGGTGGTAGGTAATCCTATCGATGGAGCCATCATGTTCCAATTGTTTCAAACTGTCTATTGCCTTTTTCTTGTAATTGTTGGTGGGGTCTCTTTTCAGTTTTTCATATGTATGGTGATCCTCCAAAAGTGAGGTAATTTTATTGTGGTAGTCTGCAGTGTTTAGAACCACTTTTGGAGGATCACCATACATATGAAAAACTGAAAAGAGACCCCACCAACAATTACAAGAAAAAGGCAATAGACAGTTTGAAACAATTGGAACATGATGGCTCCATCGATAGGATTACCTACCACCGTCTGTATCCTGGAGAAGCCATCCCCTGCATCTACGGACTTCCTAAGATCCACAAGGAAGGAACACCCCTCCGACCCATAGTCAGCAGCATCAATTCGGTAACATACAACATTGCCAAACACCTCTCTACCATACTAGCACCTCTAGTTGGACACTCTAAACACCACATCCATAATTCGGAAGAATTTGTTTCCAAAGCAAACTGAAACTGGATACAGATGAAACTATGGTCTCCTTTGATGTGTCCTCCCTTTTCACCAGCATCCCCACCACTCATGCTCTATCCGCTGTCAGGAAGAGACTAGAAGAGGACAGCACCCTGGAAAGGAGAAGCCATCTCAACCCAAACCAGATCTGCCATCTTCTGGACCTGTGTCTTAACACCACTTATTTCACATACAGAGGTGACTTTTACAGACAAAAACACAGCTGTGCCATGGGTTCTCCTGTGTCACCCATTGTGGCCAATTTATACATGGAAGAAGTGGAGAAGAAAGCACTCAACACATTCCAGGGAACGGTGCCCACCCACTGGTTTAGGTATGTGGATGACACCTGGGTCAAAATCAAGGCCCAGGAAGTACAGGCCTTCACGGACCATATAAACACTATAGATGCCAACATTAGCTTCACCAGAGAAGACACCAAGGACAACAGACTGGCATTCCTAGACTGTGAAGTCCTCATTGGGACCGGTGGCAAGCTAGAAATAGGGATCTACAGGAAACCCACACACACAGATCAATACCTGATGTTTGACTCCCACCATCCACTGCAGCACAAACTAGGAGTCATCAGGACATTGTCACACAGAGCAGAAACCATCCCCACCTCCATGGATTCCAAAAAGAATGAAAAGCAGCATCTGAGAACAGCTCTGCAGGCCTGTGGATATCCAAATTGGGCCTTCACTAAATCTAAGTCTACCAGACCTAAAACAGCGACAGATAGGGCTGAGACTCAGAGTAAACGGAAGAACCTGGTCATTCCTTACATGGCTGGCGTGTCTGAAAAGATAAAACGGATATTTGGCAAACACCACATACCTGTATATTTCAAACCCACCAACACACTGAGACAGAGGCTTGTACACCCCAAAGATCAAACTCCAAAACACAAGGAAAGCAATGTAGTGTATGCAATCCAGTGCAGTGAGGAGTGCTCTGAACTCTACATTGGAGAAACCAAACAACCTTTGTACAGGAGGATGGCCCAACACAGGAGAAGTAACACCACAGGACCAGAGTCAGCAGTTTATCTTCATCTAAAGGAAAAAGGACACTCATTTGAGGACATTAATGTTCACATTTTAGACAGAGAAGATAGGTGGTTTGAGAGAGGGGTCAAGGAATCCATTCATGCCAACTTGGAAAATCCTTCCTTGAATAGAGGTGGGGGCCTCAGGCATAACCTTTCCCCTATCTTCCTTCCTGCTTTGTCTTCTGTGCCTAGGAAGATTAAGACCATTTCACAAGCTCAACAGCAGCAGGGTAATCTTAACGATCCTCCTTTAGATGATAAAGGGACTTAGAAACAAACATCTCAAAAATAACCATGACCTAGCCCCAGGTGCAAGGTCACACAGCCAGCCTAGAAACATATTTAAGGATTCCCTTACTAACTTTACTCAGACTGAAGAAGCTCCTTGGATAAGGAGTGAAACGTTTCCACTAAGAAAATAGAAATCCAGTTGACATGATTCAAGCCACAGACTGTTCCACCTGGATGACTGAGAACCTTCATAGACATATTGCCATACATTTTGGGGATGAAACCCTGAAGTTGGTAAGGAAATTCGAGAAGACAGCAAGAAAGGTGGCAGACTATAGAAACCACCTATGTTTTAACCTCAGATGCAGACAACAGAGACTCATCCCGACAAGCCTACGCCTGCAATCTACAGTTAAGGGTCACAGAGCAGATCAGATCCTGCAGCAGGCACAAAGACATCTTCTAAATGAAAGAATAAGGCAAGTCCACTTCACCATTGATGCCCTGCAATACAATTTTGAAAACCTTCACCAGGAACTCACAGCCACCCTTCCTGACCCAATCCTGGATAGAGTTATTCAGCTTGGCAATAAAGTACAGCTGGCCCAGCATCACAAGACAAAGGAGAGGCAAACTAAGAAATTTGACATTCTTCTTTCTCGCAGCAAGCAGAAACAAGGAACTGGAGAAACCGCTGGGAGGAACAACAACAACAGGACCACAGAGGACAAAAAGAACATGTGGGTGAAAAATCTCTCAGACAGAGAACTTACCCAACCAGAGAGAGATGTCCTAGCCAAAGGTCTTAATTTTGCCATCACTCCCAAGCAAGTTCCGGTTGTGGAGCTCATTACAGCCACAGAATCTGCCATCCACAACAACCACCTACCTTTTGAAGAAGCAGAACAACTCCGGCTTAAAATATCTGCAGCTCTGTCTTGTGCTCAACCTCCTCCCCCCAACCTTACCGTCCAAGAGAGGAGAGCCCTGACAGCCCTCAGCAAAGATGAAACCATCACCATTTTACCTGCTGACAAAGGAAGATGTACAGTGGTTCTAAACACTGCAGACTACCACAATAAAATTACCTCACTTTTGGAGGATCACCATACATATGAAAAACTGAAAAGAGACCCCACCAACAATTACAAGAAAAAGGCAATAGACAGTTTGAAACAATTGGAACATGATGGCTCCATCGATAGGATTACCTACCACCGTCTGTATCCTGGAGAAGCCATCCCCTGCATCTACGGACTTCCTAAGATCCACAAGGAAGGAACACCCCTCCGACCCATAGTCAGCAGCATCAATTCGGTAACATACAACATTGCCAAACACCTCTCTACCATACTAGCACCTCTAGTTGGACACTCTGAACACCACATCCATAATTCGGAAGAATTTGTTTCCAAAGCAAAGATCCTGAAACTGGATACAGATGAAACTATGGTCTCCTTTGATGTGTCCTCCCTTTTCACCAGCATCCCCACCACTCATGCTCTATCCGCTGTCAGGAAGAGGCTAGAAGAGGACAGCACCCTGGAAAGGAGAAGCCATCTCAACCCAAACCAGATCTGCCATCTTCTGGACCTGTGTCTTAACACCACTTATTTCACATACAGAGGTGACTTTTACAGACAAAAACACGGCTGTGCCATGGGTTCTCCTGTGTCACCCATTGTGGCCAATTTATACATGGAAGAAGTGGAGAAGAAAGCACTCAACACATTCCAGGGAACGGTGCCCACCCACTGGTTTAGGTATGTGGATGACACCTGGGTCAAAATCAAGGCCCAGGAAGTACAGGCCTTCACGGACCATATAAACACTATAGATGCCAACATTAGCTTCACCAGAGAAGACACCAAGGACAACAGACTGGCATTCCTAGACTGTGAAGTCCTCATTGGGACCGGTGGCAAGCTAGAAATAGGGATCTACAGGAAACCCACACACACAGATCAATACCTGATGTTTGACTCCCACCATCCACTGCAGCACAAACTAGGAGTCATCAGGACATTGTCACACAGAGCAGAAACCATCCCCACCTCCATGGATTCCAAAAAGAATGAAAAGCAGCATCTGAGAACAGCTCTGCAGGCCTGTGGATATCCAAATTGGGCCTTCACTAAATCTAAGTCTACCAGACCTAAAACAGCGACAGATAGGGCTGAGACTCAGAGTAAACGGAAGAACCTGGTCATTCCTTACATGGCTGGCGTGTCTGAAAAGATAAAACGGATATTTGGCAAACACCACATACCTGTATATTTCAAACCCACCAACACACTGAGACAGAGGCTTGTACACCCCAAAGATCAAACTCCAAAACACAAGGAAAGCAATGTAGTGTATGCAATCCAGTGCAGTGAGGAGTGCTCTGAACTCTACATTGGAGAAACCAAACAACCTTTGTACAGGAGGATGGCCCAACACAGGAGAAGTAACACCACAGGACCAGAGTCAGCAGTTTATCTTCATCTAAAGGAAAAAGGACACTCATTTGAGGACATTAATGTTCACATTTTAGACAGAGAAGATAGGTGGTTTGAGAGAGGGGTCAAGGAATCCATTCATGCCAACTTGGAAAATCCTTCCTTGAATAGAGGTGGGGGCCTCAGGCATAACCTTTCCCCTATCTTCCTTCCTGCTTTGTCTTCTGTGCCTAGGAAGATTAAGACCATTTCACAAGCTCAACAGCAGCAGGGTAATCTTAACGATCCTCCTTTAGATGATAAAGGGACTTAGAAACAAACATCTCAAAAATAACCATGACCTAGCCCCAGGTGCAAGGTCACACAGCCAGCCTAGAAACATATTTAAGGATTCCCTTACTAACTTTACTCAGACTGAAGAAGCTCCTTGGATAAGGAGTGAAACGTTTCCACTAAGAAAATAGAAATCCAGTTGACATGATTCAAGCCACAGACTATCTCTTAAATGTTTTTTTAAAATTCTGCAAATCTTAGAGTTCCTCTAAGAATGCTGGCACCTTTCTCTTCATCCTCAGTGACCCATTTTGATTCTATTCCAATGGGTACATCCCCTGAGTTTTCTTTTAGCAGAAGCCATTTTTTTATAATTAAGTGAAATAGGCTAATACTGAGGACATTTGTCATGAAGACACATATGAGAGCTCTGAATGCAAAATAGCATTTTGTTTACTTTGAATTGTTTCATTTAGTGCTTTATTTCCCATATTAGTAAACAGAGCTAATATGGGGAATCCAGTTCCTTATCTGCAGAAATCCAGTCAATCACTAAATGGCACTATAGAGCGGGTTGCATTTTTTTGCCTCCCTCTAGTGGTTCTACAGATATTTGCAGCCTAGATGGGTAGTAAGAACCTCTAATCTTGTGGAGAAAGGTTAACAGCCCCAGCTCTTTCAATGGGCCATAAATAATGGGTGCCCTGGGCTCCTTTAAAAGCTGGAACTGATTCTTTTTCAGCCGCCTGTTTGGAGTAGGCCTCTTGCCAGGGCCCCTCCCTAATTTCCTTGTAACATGCGACCAACAAAGGTCAATAGAGCAGAAATCCTTCTAAAGGGCCAATCTGTATTTGAATTATTTAAACAATGTCGAACAAGCAAGTTAAATGGAGCTTATCAAACGTCACACCTCTCAAAGCACAATCAGAGATGGCAGGATATTAACTGGAAAACTCTCCAGGGCTGCCTGGGATGAGAAAAGCAAAGGGGTGGTTTTTCCCCCTCTGCCTCTCTCTCTTTAAGAAGAGAAAAGAAGGGCACAGACAAGGCCAGGCCAGGCTCCTGGGTGGAAGAACATAGATGTCTGTGGCTTTGCTGCCAAGGGGCAACCTCTCGGTTGCCAAGGATAGGTTGTGTGGGTGGCAGCCATGTTGTGTCTCTCCCCTCATTACCCACCATCCTTTGCGAGGCTGCTGAGCAGCGTCTTGGGGGCTTTAGAGGTGGGGGGCGGCTTTCTTACCAGAGCCTTGAAGTTCAAACCAAACGCAAAGCAGTTCAAATTCTGGCTCAGGCTTTTCCATCCACTTCAAAGGAGGGAGAAACTGGAAATAGCCCCCAAAGATACAAACAGCTTGTCTGAGGTTGTTTGAATTCTGTTGTTTTTCTGGAGAGAGGGGGTTTTCCATTAAGAGGAGGCTGCTGAAAAGAGGTTATCCTTTCCTCTCCACCCCAAGTCACTTTTCATCTGGATGTTAATATCAAGAGTAAAGGGAATAAAGGCTACAGGGAATACACTGGAGGACGAGGAAAGCATTGTGAAATCTAGGGCCTTTGCACTGCTTTTGCCTTTTTCAGCACTATGTGATCAGGGCAAATCTGGATTTGGAAAACATAGATCTGGGCTGCCACCAAAATGCCTTTTGACCTTAAGATTCATCAACAGTAATTTGCTTTAAAGCAGTGTTTTTCAAACTTGGCAACTTTAAGGTGTGTGGACTTCAATTCCCAGAATTCTCCAGCCAGCCTGGGAGTTGAAGTCCACACATCTTAAAGTTGCCAAGTTTGAAAAACACTGCTTTAAACTCTCACCAAATTCTGAAGCAAAAATAGATCCCAAAAGTTGATGGGTCCCAAGAGACTTCATATGGCATGTGTGGAGCAAAATTTGGTAAAATTCAGAAGTGAGAAGAATTGTACCATATTAGACTAACAGTAGGAATCATATTTTAATGGCATCTCTAGGTTAAAAAAAACTGCAAGCAGCAAACGAACACATTCATTCATTCATTCATTCATTCATTCATTCATTCATTCAACCATATTCTAGGGTGCCCGATCTAAACAGACTCTGGCCAGTGTACAATTGTTTCAAAAATAATGTAATTTTTTAAAAGGTAATAGTAACACTCAACTATGAGAGTCACCCAAACAAAGCTTTGAGCCAAATTTTGCTGATGGGAAGGAAAAGCTGAGCTGGGATCTTTATCATGGTACATATTATTAGTAATACTGATATTTTATCACTGTTCTGCAGAGCAACCAGGATGGTGCATAGCAATTTAAAAAATCAATACCATAAAACCCAGCAGTCACATGCCATCACTAAAAAAACAATTAAAATACCAATTTAGAAGTAAGGTAACACCTTTTCTAAAGTGTTTTTCTTGTTTGGGACTTAAACATGGACAGCTGTTCCAAAATGGCAACCCCTTACTTACAACTTGGAGTAGTACAGCCTGCTTTACCCCTTCAGGATTCTGGCATCTCATTATGATGCATATACTGTATAGACCAGGTTGTATGAACCTTTGTGGTGCAGTACCTATTCAACCTGTACGCAGAACACATCATGCGACATGCTGGGCTTGAGGAATCCAAGGCTGGAGTTAAAATTGCTGGAAGAAACATTAACAATCTCAGATATGCAGATGATACCACTTTGATGGCTGAAAGCGAGGAGGAGTTGAGGAGCCTTATGACGAAGGTGAAAGAAGAAAGTGCAAAAGCTGGGCTGCAGTTAAACCTCAAAAAAACCAAGATTATGGCAACGAGCTTGATTGATGACTGGCAAATAGAGGGAGAAAAAGTGGAGGCAGTGACAGACTTTGTATTTCTAGGTGCAAAGATTACTGCAGACGCTGACTGCAGCCAGGAAATCAGAAGACGTCTACTTCTTGGGAGGAGAGCAATGGCAAATCTTGATAAAATAGTTAAGAGCAGAGACATCACACTGACAACAAAGGTCCGCATAGTTAAAGCAATGGTATTCCCTGTAGTAACCTATGGCTGCGAGAGCTGGACCATAAGGAAGGCTGAGCAAAGGAAGATAGATGCTTTTGAACTGTGGTGTTGGAGGAAAATTCTGAGAGTGCCTTGGACTGCAAGAAGATCAAACCAGTCCATACTCCAGGAAATCAAGCCAGACTGCTCACTTGAGGGAATGATATTAAAGGCAAAACTGAAGTACTTTGGCCACATAATGAGAAGACAGGATACCCTGGAGAAGAAGCTGATGCTAGGAAAAGTGGAAGTCAAAAGGAAGAGGGGCCGACCAAGGGCAAGATGGATGGATGGTATTCTGGAGGTGACGGACTCAACCATTGGGGAGCTGGGGATGGTGACGGCCGACAGAAAGCTCTGGCGTGGACTGGTCCATGAAGTCACGAAGAGTCGGAAACGACTGAACGAATAAACAACAAAAACACTAAACATGGTGAAGGAATGGAAAAGAGGTATTTGCACTTGGCTGAAAGAAGATCCTTCTCTTTTCTGAGATAAGAAGGTACATAGATAAAACACTAGACCAGAGAGGGAGTTGATGTAGCAAGTGAATGAGTTGCAAATCAGGACATCCACTCCATGAAGGCAATTAGTAGCTTTAGGAAAGTCACCCTCTCAAAATTGCAGCTGCTGCGGCTGCTGATGCTGATGATTAGCCATGAGGCCATAGCAGAATACAAAATTAAAAAGGTAAAGGTCTCCCCCGCACATTTGTGCAGTCGTGTCCGACTCTAGGGGCCGGTGCTCATCTCCGTTTGTTAGCCGAAGAGCCAGCGTTGTCCGAAGACGCTTCCACGGTCATGTGGCCCGCATGACACGTGCGGAACGCTGTTACCTTCCCACCGAAGTGGTGCCTATTCATCTACTTGCATTTGCATGCTTTCGAATTGCTAGGTTGGCAAGAGCTGGGGCGAGTGCGGGAGCTCACTCCGTCACGCAGGGCTGGGGATTCGAACCTCCGAACTTGCGAGCTTCCGATCGACAAGCCTGGCGTCTTACCCGCTGAGCCACCACGCCCCTAGAATACAAAATACAAGACAATATTAAGACCATACATAACAAAATAAAAGGCAAAACTAAAAGAAAATACAGTTCATATTTCTGTATCATCCCTATAATTTAACCTAATCAGATCCATATATACAGTTCTGAATTGTATTGTTTTATTCAGATAAAAGGTGGTAGTATATGTAATATTTGGATTCTGACCACACATAAAATATGTTATGCTAATGTATGAATCAATAGCCTTAATTTCACATGCTAGCAAAATAATGCCTAGGATCATCCAACACAAATTAGAGCCCTTCATGGAAAAAGAGATGCCAGATGTTTAAGCTGGCTTTAGAAAAGGCCAAGGAACACAAGACATTATTGCTGATGCACACTGGATAATTGAGAAAGCCAAAGAATACCAAAAAGAAGGCACTATGTGCTTCATTAATTATAGAAAGGCTTTTGATTGTGTCGATCACATCAAGCTGTGAAAAGTGCTCAGTAAAATGGGAATCCCAGAACAACTCATTGTCCTCAGAACATGGTGAAACAGAACATGGACAGAACATGGTGAAACAGACTGGCTCCAGGTTGGCAAAGGAGTGTGACAAGGCTGTATACTCTCCCCTTATATCTTATATGCTGAATATGTATATTAAGGGAAGCTGGGTTGGAAAAAGATGAACATGGTTTTAAAACTGGAAAAAGAAACAGCAATAACTTGCATTATACTGATGACACTACCCTGATAGCCAAAAATACAAAGAATCTGCAAGGTTTGGTAATAAAACTCAAAGAAAACAGTGAAAAAATGGGGCTAAAATTAAATATAAAGAACTAATGACAACAGGTAGAACAACCAGCTTTAGAATTGGCAATGAAGATATTGAAACGGTGGATAGCTTTTGCCTTTTAGGATCAATACGCCACAGACTAGCACTTGGTAAAGCAGTCATGAAGGCCTTGGAAAAGATATTCACATGCAATGATGTGTCTATACCTGCAAAGACCAGAATCATTCCCTGTGACGCTCTATGGAAGCGAAAGTTGGACTCTGAAGAAGCAAGATAGGAAGAGTATTGATGCTTTTGAACTTTGGTGTTGGAGAAGACTCCTGAGAATACCATGGACCAGCTGAGAAAACAAACAAATGGATCACTGAATAAATCAACCCAGAGTTCTCACTTGAAGCACAAATGACCAGGTTCAAATTATACTACTTTGAACACATTATGTGAAGACCTAGCTCTCTGGAGAAGGCTCTAATGCTGGTAAAGGAGGAAGGAAAGAGAAGAGGACAAACAGCAGCAAGGTGAATGGACTCGTTTACAGTGGTGATGAGTGCATGTTGGAAGACCTGAAAGACCAGGTTAGGGATAGAATGTCATGGAGAAAAGCTATGTGGTCCTAAGAGTAACATAATCAATCAATCATTGTATGGAGCCAAATGGGGTATTCGTCTAATGTGTGGTTCAAGATACTGGACTCTCACTTTACTATAAAAAAGGTAAAATTTCCCCCCGCACATTTGTGCAGTCGTGTCCGACTCTAGGGGCCGGTACTCATCTCCATTTGTTAGCCGAAGAGTCAGCATTGTCCGAAGATGCTTCCATGGTCATGTGGCCAGCATGACGCATGCAGAACGCTGTTACCTACCCACCGAAGTGGTACCTATTAATCTACTTGAATTTGCATGCTTTCGAATTGCTAGGTTCGCAAGAGCTGGGGCTAGTGTGGGAGCTCACTCCGTCACTTTACTATACCTGGTTCTTAAAATGAAAATTATAATATTGGTATAAACTTGTAAGTTCATAACTTTATCTTTTATATACGTTTTTGATTCCTATTTAATTTCTCTCTCTTCCTCTTCCCTCAGAACAACTAAACACATTTGTAAACAAGTAGTTATTTACTCCCATTTTTCTGGGTTTGCCCAATACTGTGCACATACGGATACTTGATCTTCAACTAACAGAATAAATGAGTTTGCAGCCATAATATGCTTGATAATTTCCCCTCACTATTCTCACTTAATTATTATGTTGTATTTATAATTAATAGAGAAGAACAGACCAATCAACTCATCCTTTTTCCTCCCAAAGAATAAAAGTATCCAGTTTTTAAAAAGCAAGTTTGAACATCTAGTTGGCTCTGTATATTAGTCGCTATGAGTTGTCCTTAGAGTGAATAGCCTTAAATTTGCAATTGCCTTCTGAGAGTTTGGATCCAATCTAGTTTAAAGACTGTGGTGGTGGCAGAGGTCTTAAAGGTGTCCATACAGTATTAACATTTGGGCAGCACACCAAGCAGGTATATGTCATCTATTCACCATCTTCCCCATAGTATTTTAATCTAAATGATAGTTATATTTATAATTCTTATCAATTAGCAACTCTGATGCAAATCTGTGTTCTCATGTCTTTGCATAAGCTACTCTCCCTAGTAGATTGCATTTTACTTTTTAAAATTAGAATCCCAGTGGTTTGCCAAAATGCTTCAAATGACAAACCAAAATGTATTCTCTTAATGACTTTATTGAAATTAAGTGATCCTGAGTATCCACTGTCATAAAAACAAGCAGTTCTTCCAAAAAAATTTCTAAGCCAATCATTCTCACCTTCTGCTTTCCAGAGGCTTTGATACTAGTAGCTACAGTTCACCCTATCTGAAGGAGGGCTCACCTAATCCCATCTTCCTTCCAAGGATCCGGAAAATGATAGTTACAAATGACCCAGAGGCCTACCAGTGGTCTACAAATCAACCATCTGTCTGATCTTGCTAGAAATGAAGGGTTTTATTTTGGCAAACCACCTTTTGCACAAATATTCTGAGATGGTCAAAACTATTTTTAGTCTTTGTTTCTTTAAATCAAATATCTTTAACAGATATATTTGGTAGTGGTGGAAAATCCAAAATGAATATTGGCATGAGTTTTCCTTTCTGAGTATAGATGATTTGCTAGTTTAGTTCGATGTGAGCCAATCAAAAACTTGCCTTCTTGTTAAACTATATGCTGAAAAATAGATTTTAAAATTTGAAATACTTTCTAGTTCTTTAGTGGTTAATGTGTATTCTTGGCTTTTTTCCCACAGATTTGGACTATCTTTTATCTTTAAATGTTGATGCTGCAAAATCTCTGTGTAAGCAAAGATTATATGAAAGTGCACACAGGTCAGAGGGTTCCCCCCACCCCTTACTGCTACTTTAGCTCAGCACCTACAAACACCCTTTACTCCTCAAATGGCACACATGTATGTTTCCAAATCTGATACTTGCCTTCTTTTCTTCTCCCCTCCTATTATTTAACCCTCATACAAATGCATCTGATCAAACATTTGATTATACTTTCTATATTGTTGCCCAGAATACCACAAGTCATTAGGAGTCAAGCCTGGCTCAAAGGAGACTTTATGTATAAATTTAAAATCAAGTTTTCAAAATTATACAATACTTTTCTGGCTGAAATTAGGGAGACAATTTCAAATAGTGGACAGAACCATGAGAAAGAACTGAATAGGACAAATCAGTTGCAACAGTTAATATGGATACTCCTCATGCATTTATTAAGTTTCCTCTTTGGTCATATTACAAAATTCAATTCTGTGGCAACTTTTGAGAGTGACTTAGGGGACTGCCACCAAGTTTTGAGGGTGGCTCGCACAGCTCCAGGATTATCCTTGCTTTAAAACTGGAAAGCTACTTTGGGATCTGAGTTCAGGCAGATTACAAGGGCTCTGTATGGGTATTTCCTTATTTTTGCTGTTATTTTTGTTTTTTACAATTACATCATTTATGGATCTTTCCTACCAGTAAACAAATGCTATTTGTAGGTCTAATTTTTTTAAAAGTTGGATTTCTTTATTACAAATTATGTTTTACCTAAATTATTTAATTAGGGGACAAAATGACAAAATGTTATTTTTCAGGAAAGGTGATTACTTAAACCTATCCACAGTTTGTCCCTCAGATCAGGAGATTTCTTTTTCAGGAATTTTTTTTTCAGCCTTCATTTTGAAGGCTAGACAGCAAAACCTGTAAAAACATTTAGCTAAGTCTTTTCCTTGGAAAAAGAAAAGAAATAGTTAATGCAAAACTTGCATTTAAATGGCAGAAGAATTATTGTCATGGTTTAAAATAATAAAAAACAAGTATTTCTAAAATTATGCCCTTCATCCCAGATCAATATTCCTCCAATGACAATGATATAATATATCTGCCTGGTATTCTTGAGTTTTATACTGCTAAATCTCCAGCAAAGGAGATCGTTACCTTGTCGTGGTGCTGGAGCTTGAGCACCTCAATGAAACCATGAGCTAAACCGTGAAGGGACACCCAAGACGGGAAGGTCGTGGCAGAGAGGTCAGACTAAATACGATCCCTGGGGAAGGTAATGGCAACCCACCCCAGTATTCTTGCCATGAAAACTAAATGGATCAGTACAACCAAAGATATGTCGGTATACCATCGGAAGATGGGACTCCCAGGTCGGAAGATGGTCAAAATGCTACTGGGGAGGAACAGAGGATACGTTCAACTAGCCCCAGATGTGATGACGCAGCTAGCTCAAAGCCGAAAGGACGGCTAGCGGCCGACGGTGCTGGTGGTGAACGACGAATCCGATGTTCTAAAGATCAACACACCATAGGAACCTGGAATGTAAGATCTATGAGCCAGGGCAAATTGGATGTGGTTATTGGTGAGATGTCAAGATTAAATATAGACATTTTAGGTGTCAGTGAACTGAAATGGACTGGGATGGGCCACTTCACATCAGATGACCACCAGATCTACTACTGTGGACAAGAGGACCACAGAAGAAATGGAGTAGCCTTCATAATTAATAATCAAGTGGCTAAAGCAGTGCTTGGATACAATCCAAAAAACGATAGAATGATCTCAATTCGAATTCAGGGTAAGCCATTTAACATCACAGTGATCCAAATATACGCCCCAACCACAGATGCTGAAGAAGCAGAAGTAGATCAGTTCTATGAGGATCTGCAGCACCTACTAGATAATACACCAAAAAGAGATGTTATTTTCATTACAGGAGACTGGAATGCTAAGGTGGGTAGTCAGACGACACCTGGAATTACAGGCAAGCATGGTCTGGGAGAACAAAATGAAGCAGGACATAGGCTGATAGAATTTTGCCAAGACAACTCACTGTGCATAACAAACACTCTCTTCCAACAAGCTAAAAGACGACTTTATACATGGACTTCACCAGATGGTCGACACCGAAATCAGATTGACTACATCCTTTGCAGCCAAAGGTGGCGGACATCTATACAGTCGGTAAAAACAAGACCTGGAGCTGACTGTAGTTCAGATCACGAACTTCTTATTGCAAAATTTAGAATCAGACTAAAGAGAATAGGGAAGACCCACAGATCAGTTAGATATGAGCTCACTAATATTCCTAAGGAATATGCAGTGGAGGTGAAGAATAGATTTAAGGGACTAGATTTAGTAGATAGGGTCCCAGAAGAACTATGGACAGAAGTTTGCAACATTGTTCAGGAGGCGGCAACAAAAAATGTCCCAAAGAAAAAGAAAACCAATAAGGCAAGATGGCTGTCTGCTGAAACACTGGAAGTAGCCCAAGAAAGAAGGAAAGCAAAAGGCAACAGTGATAGGGGGAGATATGCCCAATTAAATGCAAAATTCCAGAGGTTAGCCAGAAGAGATAAGGAATTATTTTTAAACAAGCAATGTGCGGAAGTGGAAGAAGACAATAGAATAGGAAGGACAAGAGACCTATTCCAGAAAATTAGAAACATCGGAGGTAAATTCCAGGCAAAAATGGGTATGATCAAAAAGAAAGATGGTAAGGACCTAACAGAAGCAGAAGAGATCAAGAAAAGGTGGCAAGAATATACGGAAGATCTGTATAGGAAGGATAATAATATTGGAGATAGCTTTGACGGTGTGGTCAGTGAGTTAGAGCCAGACATCCTGAAGAGTGAGGTTGAATGGGCCTTAAGAAGCATTGCTAATAACAAGGCAGCAGGAGACGACGGTATCCCAGCTGAACTGTTTAAAATCTTGCAAGATGATGCTGTCAAGGTGATGCATGCCATATGCCAGCAAATTTGGAAAACACAAGAATGGCCATCAGATTGGAAAAAATCAACTTATATCCCCATACCAAAAAAGGGAAGCACTAAAGAATGTTCAAACTATCGAACAGTGGCACTTATTTCACATGCCAGTAAGGTAATGCTCAAGATCTTGCAAGGTAGACTCCAGAAATTCATGGAGCGAGAATTGCCAGATGTACAAGCTGGGTTTAGAAAAGGCAGAGGAACTAGAGACCAAATTGCCAATATCCGCTGGATAATGGAGAAAGCCAGGGAATTTCAGAAAAACATCTATTTCTGTTTTATTGACTATTCTAAAGCCTTTGACTGTGTGGATCATAACAAATTGTGGCAAGTTCTTGGTGGTATGGGGATACCAAGTCATCTTGTCTGCCTCCTGAGGAATCTGTATAACGACCAAGTAGCAACGGTAAGAACAGAGCACGGAACAACGGACTGGTTTAAGATTGGGAAAGGAGTACGGCAGGGCTGTATACTCTCACCCTACCTATTCAACCTGTACGCAGAACACATCATGCGACATGCTGGGCTTGAGGAATCCAAGGCTGGAGTTAAAATCGCTGGAAGAAACATTAACAATCTCAGATATGCAGATGATACCACTTTGATGACTGAAAGCGAGGAGGAATTGAGGAGCCTTATGACGAAGGTGAAAGAAGAAAGTGCAAAAGCTGGGTTGCAGTTAAACCTCAAAAAAAACAAGATTATGGCAACGAGCTTGATTGATGACTGGCAAATAGAGGGAGAAAAAGTGGAGGCAGTGACAGACTTTGTATTTCTAGGCGCAAAGATTACTGCAGACGCTGACTGCAGCCAGGAAATCAGAAGACGGTCTACTTCTTGGGAGGAGAGCAATGGCAAATCTTGATAAAATAGTTAAGAGCAGAGACATCACACTGACAACAAAGGTCCGCATAGTTAAAGCAATGGTATTCCCTGTAGTAACCTATGGCTGTGAGAGCTGGACCATAAGGAAGGCTGAGCGAAGGAAGATAGATGCTTTTGAACTGTGGTGTTGGGGGAAAATTCTGAGAGTGCCTTGGACTGCAAGAAGATCAAACCAGTCCATACTCCAGGAAATCAAGCCAGACTGCTCACTTGAGGGAATGATATTAAAGGCAAAACTCAAGTACTTTGGCCACATCATGAGAAGACAGGATACCCTGGAGAAGAAGCTGATGCTAGGAAAAGTGGAAGGCAAAAGGAAGAGGGGCCGACCAAGGGCAAGATGGATGGATGATATTCTGGAGGTGACAGACTCAACCATTGGGGAGCTGGGGATGGTGACGGCCGACAGAAAGCTCTGGCGTGGACTGGTCCATGAAGTCACGAAGAGTCGGAAACGACTGAACGAATAAACAACAACATACTGCTAAATAAAAGCTGGATGAAATTTGTAGAAATAATGTTTATATATTTCATGCGGTTTTACTTTTTTAAAAAAAGCTTTAATTAGACTGTTATTAAAGAATCCTTATTTGATGGGAACATGAACTTATTCAGAAAGAGTTAGAGAGGCCATAAGGAAAAACCCCTCACTAGAGGCACAGTGGCTCTAAAACAGCATTAGTAATACTTTATCATTCCACAGGGGATGGCCTAGTACTATAATTGTGTTTTAACTGGAGAGAGAGACAACCACCATAAATTGGATCAGGAAGTAGATAGGAGTGCAGCACACAAAACAGCAAAGCAGATGATTAGTGATGTTATCATCCATGTTCACTGTCAAAATTTAGCAAATAAAGATTGGTAATTTCATAATCCCTAGCCCTGCGTGCGGAGTGAGCTCCCACACTAGCTCCAGCTCTTGCCAACCTAGCAATTCGAAAGCATGCAAATGCAAGTAGATTAATAGGTACCACTTCGGTGGGTAGGTAACAGCGTTCCGCGCACGTCATGTGGCCACATGACTGTGGAAGCGTCTTTGGACAACGCTGACTCTTTGGCTAAAAAACGGAGATGAGCACCAGCCCCTAGAGTCGGACACGACTGCACAAATGTGCGGGGGGTACCTTTACCTTTACCTTTAATTTCATACTGACTGGAATGGAAGCAATGTATTGGGATAGAATACACAATTCCATATGTAATTATTTATTCAATTCAATTTCAGCAATTTATTTATTGATTTGATTTTAATTCGGCACCGCCCAATTCCAACCGACTGAGTACTCACAGTGTAAAAAGTGAAATGCAAATGCAATAAACAAGTACAATAAAAGAAATAAACAAGAAGGAACATCCAGACAACTAACATCAAAACATATGCAACATATGTCAAACACATCTAACAAGGGGTTTCATACACCCTACCCCAAAGTCTGGGAGAACTGCCAGGGCTTTAAGGCCTTCTGGAATGCCATCAAACAGTTTTCTAGGAATTTGCACTTCACCGTTTACATGTTCAGCAACCTGCCATGAGAATTTTAGGATTTGTTTTCTCTCGTTGCCTAGTCATATGCAGTGCTTTGAAATGTCAAATGTGTGAGTCCAGCATCAAAGTCTAAAAGATAACACAAGGTTATCTCACTATGAGACTTTCTATGGAAGAGTCACAGTCCTGTTTTGGCCATATATTTCAAGACCAGAGGATTTGGTGGGCATCATTTGGTCGGGGACCATCATCAGGGGCAATTACTGATGAGGAGCAGCAGACAAAGCAGCACAGTGTGAACCAACCTCCCTGCCATACTTACCCATCCTACTCTGCCTCCCAGCACTCTGTAATTCAGCCTTGGCCCTCCTTTTCAATAGCTTTCACAAGACAACCTTTCTCCCAACTCCTCTGAATGAAGGGGAGGATGCTTATCTTTTAGCCTAGATCCTGTGAAAAACAAAGCCACAGCTTGTGATGCTTTCAAGGTTTCCAGCATAAACTAAAAATAGCTGTATAGTCATTGTGGTAGGTTGTTCAAAATGTTCTGGACATTGGCGCATTCTGGACACTTACTATGGAGGAGGAGGAGGGGGGGAGGGGGAGGGGGAGGGGGAGGGGAGGGGAGGGGGAGGAAAGCTTCTGGCTGATACCCATATTATTAGGAGTCTGGTAGCACCTTTTCAAACATTATATTAAAAGACATATGCTTTCATAGGCTACAGTTCACTTCATCAGATGCATATTGATCTTGCCAATATCAGGTTTTGGAAGACTGAACAGATCATATTAGGTCTACCTGATTTGATCTGTAAAAGTATGGATGACCAGTAGAAGGCCATAAAGAATTTGCATTTTCTCTGTCTCTTTGCTGCCGTATAAAAGGCAGCCAGATTTTTGCAGCCCAGATCTCATAGCCATACATAACGTTGGGCTATCTGGATCCATAATCTGGCAACCCAGTAGTTTGACATATCAAAAGTCAGATTCATATTTTTAGATGCACAACATTCCTCACATTTTATATCAGAAGTGTGAAAACTGGACACTTCCATCACTTATTCACTGTTGCTGCTACCTTGCAACATGAACTGATTGGAGTTCATTCTTCATTAATCATTTTAAAGTAAAATACGTCTATTTTGTGTTATTCTCCCCCACCTCTTATCTCTTCTCTGCTCATTCTTACTGTTCTGGATCATCTTCTTCTTTGTCAAATAAGGCATTTTTTAAATGTATGTGGAAATCACGTATTTGATAGTAATAGTCCTAAAAGTCAGAGCATTTGTAGACATTTTTTTAATAAATAGAATTTTAAGTATAAAAGCAGCCTGCACAAAGCTAGCTTTTCCAATGACCTTCAAGCTTTTTTTCCCCAGAAAAGCCAGAGGCTTTTGGGCAATCCTATAATTTTTCTTTCTTTTAATCCAAAATATAACAACCCTTGGTAAATAGCCAGTATATGCTTTGAAGGCTGACTACAGTCTGTAGCCACCTGGTTGCATGCACAAAGGCGAAAAAGAACTGCTGAAGAAAAAGAAAAAAGAAATTTCCTAGTCAGGCTGAAATAGACGTTAACATTTCTGATGCTACAGTACAGTTTCGTTAGAGCAATAAGAAAAGATTGACAATCCTTACTTAACAGAAATTAGATAAAGGTGTCTCTGTTTCTAAGTCAGCTTTCCACAGCATGATGCCCTCCAAATGTATTGAACTGCAGCTCCCTGGCTAGAGATGAAGGAAGCCATAGGCCAACACTTCTGCAAGTCAGCTGTTTGCGGAAGATGGAAG
Source organism: Charina bottae (assembly GCA_023362775.1). Lineage (NCBI taxonomy): Eukaryota > Metazoa > Chordata > Lepidosauria > Squamata > Charinaidae > Charina > Charina bottae. The sequence continues at coordinate 87,059,930 of JALMGJ010000001.1, read as the reverse complement.
ACTGGGCTCACTTGCATAGGTGTTCATAAAATGTCTCTGCAACCCAGAATGTAAAGGAGGGAAACACCAGCAGTGACACTAGACTCAAGAGCAAAGTGATTGCATAGAACTTTATCACGGAAGTGAGAATTCTGCTATTTTAATATTTGGAGAGATAAAATAATAAATGTTATTTCAGTCCATTCATTAATGGAGATCTCAGAACAAGATTTTTCTTGGTGTCCATGATACCCAGTTAATTGTCATGTGACTCCTCAAATTTTAGCAAAGCACTCTCCTGTTGTTTTTTATTGTTGTTTGTTCATTTTGCACATCTGATAATAGTGGAAGACATTTTGGCTTGCTTGATGCTTTTCTCTGAGGCATTTGGATTCACAAAAAGTCTGTAATTGTCAAATTGTTTAATGTTTTCAGATTTATTGAAAAAATGAGCCAAATGTTCTCTTAGAAAATACTAGATAGGTTCAGATATCATGCTTAAAGTCATAATGTGGTTTGCTTGTGACATAGTGCAATGTGAGAACCAGCCATTAAGGTTTATCAACCATGGTTTTGGTTTAGCACAATACAAACATTATTTGCATGACCATATTTTACCGAATAAACCACAGTTGGCTAGATTAACACAATGTATTAGGTAGAAACCAAACAAACTACATTATGTGTGAACCCCACCAGCTGCTGCTTTGTGAATTAGACCAAGCCTTCCTGCATGTTTTCTGAGTTAATTTGTTTTCTTCTGCCCAAGAACTCTGGTAAGAAAGACTAAGGTGGGGCTGGGGAAAAAATGGCAGGCTGCAATCCATATTCATTACCAGAACTTCTTGGGGGGCTCTTTCACTTACACCTAACCCAGGTGGGGGCAGGGGAAGGTCATGGATTTTATGTTCCAGTTGTTGAATGCTTTTGTCCAGAGCAAAAGGTCATGAGATAAAAATGGTCGATTCTTGCTTTGTGTGTTGCTAAGAGATGGTGATATCTGTCCTTTTTGCCCTGTATTTGCTCACCTGCTAAATGCCAGAACTCACCAAAAAATACAGCAGAATTAACTATTTGTTAGCTACCATGAACTATTCTGTACCCCTCAATATGAAAGTTCATATTATGAATCTTTAGCTTATTTTCTCTGCTCCTTAATCTCGTTTAGTATCCAGTCTCATAAGCTTGGAAGGATCCCTTCCAAAACAGCATCAAGGCCAACAACTCTACCACACAACTATGCCAGTAACTACAAGTTTTAGACTGGAAAGAGCAGTGGAACTGTAAAGCATTCAAGAGTGGGTAAGGTCAGAGACTACCTCTCCATTCCTTCAAATGAAAAAGAAAAAGAGACCATTGGCACTATTGCATAGCATTTTTGTTTAAAAAATTTTGAGGGGGAAAAAACTAATGATACAGGGATGGGATGCAGAGCAATAATACTTTGGTCAAAACAAAATAATTATGAATAATTTTGATGGCAAACAATCTAAAACAACTGCTTTATGTATGTAGAATGTATTGTTTGCTACAAAATCCATACGGACTTGATTGATTGATTGATTGATTGATTGATTCAGAGTTATTAGCTGCCCAACTCCAATGGACTCTTCCATTGATTGATCTTTGATCTTCAAACATTGTGCACCCTTAACCATGGAAGTTCATTGGATGACTTTGGGCCAGTCAGTCTCTCTCGATGCAATGTAAGGATGCTGTTGTAGGGGGAAAATAGAAGGAGCAAGTGATATGTATGCTGCCTTGAGCTTCTGAACACAAGGTGGGATCTAAATCTAACAAATAAATAAAAAAGAATACATGCTGGAGGCAAGAAATATGGTCCAATAACTCTAGAAGTGGCTACTAAACTGTGATTCTCCAGCTCAGAGGCAGTCTGTTCCTGAATACCAGCTTTGGGCCTAGTGGTCAAAGAGGACTGTTGCCTTACTGCTGTCTTTTTATGTACTTTGGTGGACTATTGCGAGAAATAAGATGGATCTGTAGAGTGGTCCATCAGAGCTCCTCTTACGTTTCTTGTATGTAAGTGCAATTCATATTGTTAGAGCTAAGTGTGTACATGTCTCTGTGTACATATACATACATACATACATACATACATACATACTTACTTACTTACTTACTTACTATATATATATATATATATATATATATATATATATATATATATGGCTGCCCACCTTAAGAAACACAACTCTGGGTGGCTCACAATAGTTCTATAAAACCAAACATCATAAAAACAATATATGCATGCACATACATGGCTGGTAGTTCTCTGTTTGCTATGGTGAGTTATAAGCTGCTCAGAACTGTTCCACATATTTCTAAATATTGCCCTCTCCCTCCCCTTTTACTGCTATGACAAATTCCAATTTACAAAGCACTTTGCAAGGTGGACTTTCTAAATGTACAGGTCCAGCTCCCACCGGGACCACATTAGGAACACAGCTTGTGCTCCTGGTCACTACTGGAATGAAAGTGCCTTTTAATCCTGCTTGTTTCCCTCCTTCAAGCCTAGTCTAAACAGACATCTTAAGAAAGAGACTGCTTAATTGCCAAGACAACTTGTGATAACACTTTTTTTCCTCCCTCCCTTTCAAACTTAAACCCCAAAAAATGGTCCCGGGAGGCTGATTCCAGGACTGGAGCAGCCCCTAATGAACACTCAGGGAATTAGAAGTCACTGATAAGGCCCTGCCTTTTATAGTTTTAATTTCATAGCAATAGTCACAGCTTCCTGATAAGGAAAGCATACATTGGATTGCACTGCACTCCCTGTTTCATAGCTTAGAGGCCTTGGGTGAGTTGGCATCCATCAAAATGCTTTTTGCAATTTACATGAATACCCTGATGCCTGTTGATAAGGAAAAGTGTAAGTCAACAGAGTTGTGGCTGTAATTGGGTGTTACCTGTTTAGATATTCTGGGCTGTTATCTCAGGATCATTTCACTGGCTCTGTTGAACTTCAGCTTCACCCTTGCTAGGGTTGAAAAGCTTTGCAACCTGTGTACCATTCCAGCTCCCTGTAAAAGACGCTTGGCAGTCTTCATGTAACATTCCATGCCTCAGCCATTTCCTGGAATTCTCAGGGCTGGCATTCCCAGGCGCCAACTGGGGAAGGCTCTTGTAGAATTATGGAATCCCAGAGTTAAAGGAGGCCTTTTAAGGCCATCCAGTTGACTCAGACGCTCAATGCAAAAAGACTTCAGAATTCAAGCCTCTTCAAAAGGGCTGTGTACAAACCCTCTCCTTGGGAGAAAGCTTGTCAAACTGCTCTTATCCTCAGGAGGTGTCTCCTAAAGTTGGATCTCTTGGACCTTAAACCCACTTGACTTAGTCTTGCCCTGTAGGGCAGCAGAGAGAGAGAAAAAAATGCTATCTATTACTTAAGAGCCATTCAGGTATTTGTCATGATTATTATTACTTGTTATATTATTTATTTGAATTTGTTAGCTGCCCAACTCCAACGGACAGTGTATGATAGTAAGTGTTCACACCTGGCTCTGTAAATCTATTATGTATTCATAATTTGTCAATTGTTTTACTATTTGTTTCAGCTGTAGAAAGAATATTTGAACACAGTAAGTAATGCCAGAGGTGGCCCCAAGACCAGGGCCCATTGATTCCTAGTTACCTGAGTCATAATCAGGAATGGGAGGGGAAGACTAAATATTTAAAGCCTGCGGAAATTACATCTGTGTGGGATATAACAGCATTCATCAAGGATTTGAAGGGTATTGCAGAGAAAGTGGCTACGATCTGTTCTCTACAATCTCAGAGGCAAAACAGAACAGTTACAAGAAGGCAGATTCTGACTAAATGTAAGGAAAAACATCCTAACAGTGGGAGTTCTTTAAACTAGAACCAGTTACTTAGAGAGACTGTGGGCTTCCCTTCATTGGCTGCATCCAAGTGGAAGCTAGACAGCCATCTGCTCTGGATGCTTTTTTAAAAGATTTTCTATCCCACCTTTATTATTTCTATAAATAACTCAAGGCAGTGAACATACCTAGTACTCCTTCCTCCTCCTATTTTCCCCACAACAACCACCCTGTGAGGTGAGTTGGGCTGAGAGTGTGTGACTGGCCCAAGGTCACCCAGCCGGCTTTCATGCCTAAGGCGGGACTAGAATTCACAGTCTCCTGGTTTCTAGCCCAGCACCTTAACCACTAGACCAAACTGGCTTTAATTTGGATTCCTAAGCTGAGCAAGAGGTTGGACTTGATGGCCTAGCCAAAATGGCTCTTTCCAACTGTTGAAGACAGCTAAACATATGGTTCTTAAAAGGGTGAATTGATAACACCTTGGGCAGGAGATGTCTGTAGCTTGAATCATGTCAACTGGATTTCTATTTTCTCAGTGGAAACGTTTCGCTCCTTATCCAAGGAGCTTCTTCAGTCTGAGCAAAGTTAGTAAGGGGATCCTGAATTCCCTTACTAACTTTGCTCAGACTGAAGAAGCTCCTTGGATAAGGAGCGAAACGTTTCCACTGAGAAAATAGAAATCCAGTTGACATGATTCAAGCTACAGACAATTCCACCTGGATGACTGAGAACCTTCATAGACATCTTGGGCAGGAGACCTCTACTAAGGTTGGGTCCTCACCCTGCCAAGAGGTAACGTTCTCTGATATTGCCAAGGAACTTTCAGATCCAGACTGGCAGGCAGCAAAGGGGTAATATGCAGGCCCTCACACTCAGCCTAGGCTGGGTGGTCTGTTCTTGCACAGGAGGTGGAATGCACTGGTACTAAGAGGAGAAGGAACCATTCCGATTGCTGGGGAAAAGACTCGCTCCCCGCCCCATCAGGCCATCAGGCCCTACAGGGAAAATAGCACTGCATGTGAGCTAGGGAGAAAACGCGTGTGCCTTAACTCATCTAACAGTCTTGCCCTTTTCTGTGCCCTTGAAGGATTCTATGGAACCCACCCAGGGCTGGGAACCCACCCATCTGGAATGTTTCCCCATCTGCCGGGTAAATGATGCAGCCACACTGAGAAGAACCTCATTCAATAACGCTGAAAGATGGGAACTGATCAAGCTCATGCTGACTCTTGGTATGAAAAAAGGAATCTGTTAAGCAAGTTCTTATGTCAAACCATGTTATTGCTAGGACTACTGACTCATTCTCTACTTTCATAATGAAACTGTAAGCATTTAAATTCAAATAGTTTTAATGTCTAATCCCCTCCCTTGACTGCTGCTGCTGTTTTAATTCTGTGTTGTTGCTTTCGCTTGTATATTTATTCTTAAGAGTGCAGCCCTAAACTTCTCTAGTATGTCCCACTATATGCCCACTCCCTTGTAAATTGGCTTTTTTTAAAAAATACCTCTCTTTGATTTATTTTAAAAATCATTAGTAGAAGTTTCTTCTCCAGCCTTTCCTATGCTGGGCTATGTAATTGTTCTACTTCCTAGTAGCTATTGCTTAATTTTACATGGGGCGGGGGAACTCAAAAAGTTTAGTTTCCCATCTATAGTCCAAACTCAGTCCATTTTATCACCTTAGGACTCTACCACTTTATTGTGCTACATGTGTAATCTAAACCAAAAAATACTAAGGATAATTAAGGCGTTCAGTTCTAACACAGCTCTTTTTTGTGGAAGTCATCCAAATATACAGTATTATCTCTGCTGCAGAATGCTTGCAGCCCAGACATCATTACGTTTCTTTCTTTCCTAGGGCAAGAGAAGTTGAAACTGAAAATGACCAGACCCTAGTCTATAATTAAACTAGGAGACTCAAACCGATTTGCAAAAAGTCAATGGCATCCTGTCCACTCTGCAGCATTTTTATTAGATTCTTATAATTTTTATTTCAGTTCTCATAATCTAGGGTGTCAACATTTTGCAGATAAAGAGAATCATATGTCTTGTAAAAGATACGTGTTCTCTTCCCTGAGGTTTGTCTGTACAAAGTTGCAAACATGGCTAAATGGAATGGAGAGACCCATTACTCAGTGATGAAATGCCTGGGTTGCATGCATAAGATCCCCGGGTTCATTTCAGACAAATAAAATCTCAGGTTAGGAGGACTGGACAAGAAAGAGCATATCGGGTTAGAAGCGCTGTAGCCAGTTAAATAATATTGGCACAGGAAGGCACCAGGGGCATGGCTTTTTGAGAAATCATCAATCACACAGTAGTATGCCAGGGGTCACATGACAACAAGTAGGTGGAACCAGGACAAATATATATGTTTTAATTTTAATTTAATTTAAGAGTTAATAACTTTACTTAATAAATTTAAGTTAATAAATTTAGTTAATTTAGTTAATAAATTTACTTACCAATTATTTTAAACAAAAGGGGCGTGGTGGCTCAGTGGGTAAGACGCCAGGCTTGTCGATCAGAAGATTGCAAGTTCGGAGGTTCGAATCCCTAGCCTGCGTGCAGAGTGAGCTCCCGCACTAGCTCCAGCTCTTGCCAACCTAGCAATTCGAAAGCATGCAAATACAAGTAGATGAATAGGTACCACTTCGGTGGGTAGGTAACAGCGTTCCACGCGCGTCATGCGGCCACATGACCGTGGAAGCGTCTTCGGACAATGCTGGCTCTTCGGCTAACAAACGGAGATGAGCACCGGCCCCTAGAGTCGGACAGGACTGCACAAATGTGCGGGGGGAACCTTTACCTTTACTAATTTTAAACAAACAAACAAATAATAAATAAATAAAATACTTTCTATGCTTGCAACAATTTCTCTCTTCTGTTACATTAAAAATTACTGGCAGAAAGTTTTGGAGGAACTCCAGGGATGCAGCCAACTTTACAGGGGCACCATTAGTCCCCTGATCTACAGAAATATGTTTCCACTCTCCAACATATCTGACAATCCACAGACATGCCATGCTTGAGTTTCAAATAGGTGCATGTAAGAAAACATTTTTGATGGAATGTATGGCTTGCCTATTGATCCAGCAATTTATTATTTTTTATTTTTCTTCCAGGAAGGCCAGGGAAACCTTTTGTTCAATCCAGCCTTGCATCTTCCCATTCTGTATCTACTTCAGGCCTCTGAAATGTTGGGATGCTCAGTGGACCCTTTATAAATAAGATTTATACATGGTTTTCCAAAGACCTTAACATATGTGAAAAGGAAAGAAGGATGGAGCTGACTTACAGACTTCATTGAAATAAGATGAATCACTATCTTGGAAAATGATTCTACAAATTTGTAGCTCCTAAATATGCTTACTAAAATGGGATGTGGAGCAGAGTCTACTGTATATCTGCTCTTGGTAATAGAAATGAGGAAAGAACACTTCCTGGAGCCATGTTGTAAATGAAATTGGATCTGATAGAATGGTGCTGCAATCCAGACATGAAGGAATTAGGCTCTTTGCACTGCTGGAACAGAACTGGTATACCAAGAAAGGAGTAGAGGCACCCACCAAATAACCACTGTTAAGAATTATGGGAGTTGAAGTCTATGCATGTGAAAATTGGGGAAGGCCAGTATAGAACAATTTTCCGAATCATACATCCTTCTGATGTATGTATTGAAACTACATAGTCTACACTGACTGTGAATTCTGAGACTTATAGTTCCAACACATCTGGAAGATACCAGGCTGAAGAAGCCAAGTTCAGGACCAATGGGAAGGAAAGGAGAAAGGAAAGAGGCCAATATTTCCTGGGTAGAAGATTGGCACTGGAACAGTGCATTGTCCTTCCATTCATTACCTCCCTGGTAATTCACATAGATCTCATCTAGCTTCTTCCAGGAGCTTGCCATGATTGTTCAGTCATCTTGAAGTCTCTGATAACTCCCTCTGCTGCTTTTTTACTATCTAATCTGTACAACCCTAACAATCAATTAGACAACTCTGGACTTTCTTCTCTTTTTTTGTTCTTAAGCTTCTAGGAGGGCACCAATCACTAACCACAGATAGAGATATCTCTGGATGGCTATTGACGATGGGTGGGGTTTGTTGTAATCAATTGTTTATCCTTTGTTTGGACTGTCTGAACAAGCAAAGGGTCACAGATGATAGGGTGGGTTCCATCCTCCCCATGCACTGAGGAGGATTTACATTTAATTAAAATGTTGCAATCCGCCACTGTAGAATTTGCAAATCATCCTGTCTAGACAAAGAGACCACTGCGGAGGGGGAAAGTAATAAGACAAAGCTGGCTGAAAAGCAGAGCTATTGGACTTGCTCTTTCCAAGGCCATACTCCTCAAGGTCTCCTGGGGGTAACACATTTGGGGGTTGAATAAAGATGAATGAATAAGCCAAAGGTGGGCATGGATAAAGAATTTATTTGGCTCTCTGACTGGAGCAGCTATAAGGAGAATCAGCTTGTTCCATGGGACACAGTCGCTTTGACGCTGTGACTTTTCTATAGCTACAGCAGGCTATGATGATATCAGAGTGTCAGAATAGCCAAAATCCACTCAACTATCAAGCATGGGAAACCCCGGGCAATTGCCACTTTCTAGCCTGAGAATGGATGGGTGAAATCATGTCTACCTAAAAGGAAAATGCAAATAATAATGCAAATAATTTATAGTTGAAACTTCTGAACACTGCTGTGATTTAAAAACAACAAGAACATTACTCCCAAAATTACAATTTTTATTGGTTAGGTGGAGCTGAGAGCTGGCATATAACTGAGCTAGCTACAATCAAATGTTGCTCTCTTTTTTTCTTTCAAAGAAAGCCAGCAGAATTATGAATCTGAATATGTTTTATTATGCTAGGTTGCAGACAAAGAATAGTTAGGTTATTATAAGCCAGGGAAAGGGAATTTATGGCTCTCTAAATCTTGTTAGGCTACAACTCCCAGAATTCTTCATCACTGATTGGTGTTACTGGGAGTTATAGTTCAGCAGCATCTAGAATACCACTGATACCCCACCCTTGATATATAGTGATGGAGGGGGTTGCATATTTTCAGCTAAAAATGAAGTGGGAGAAGCTGAAATTCTGAGTTTAGGAATCACAGTACCTACCAAATCCAGAAGGTGACTAATATAGTGCTACAGAATATAGAAGTATGTTTGTATGTTGGCCTTTATATTGCAGACAGGCCCATGAGGGAGACACAGCAGATGCTACACCAAATGGTACACCAAGTACAGAACAACTTTGACACTCTTCCCCCACCATTTGAGCTATGAATACCTTGAGGTTTTCACTGCTTTTGTAATCCATTTTCCAATAAAATATATACCCTTTATATGAAAAGATCCGTTTGCAACCCAGAACCTGATTGCAATCACTTGGGATCACACATACGCCAGCATTGTAAATCCTCTTGCAAATCAGGAGCAACATGAACATAATACTGGCCATTCAAGTCAACAATATTACTTTGCAGACAGAAGCAGACATATTTATTGGATGATTGGTTTCAGATGAATATGCGGTGATATATTGATGAAGGCTTTCACAGCCAGCGTAAATCCAATGGTGATGAGTTTCCAGGCTAATAGGCCATGGTCTAATTATCTGGTATTCCAACATACCATACCAAACATATCATATCTGATAATATCAGATAATGCTGGTTTCGCCAGCATCTGTGGCTGGCAACTTCAGAGGTAAAGCAATCTACTCTGTAGTGCACTTCTTGCCAGCTCACAGATAATTGAGATCACTTTACCTCTCAGTTCCTGGCAAACATCAGAATTCCAGATAATTAGACCATGGCCTATAAGCCTGGAAGCTCATAGGATCATAGAATTGAATAGTTGGAAGGGACCCCAGAGGTCAACAATTCCAACCCCCTGCACATTGCAGGATTTATTTTATTTATTTATTAGTTAAATTTATATGACCGCCCAACTCCCCCAACCGGAGAGTTCACACCAGGATTCACACCATCCCCCATAGATGACTATCCACAGCCTCTGTTTGAAAACCTCGTCACCGTTGGATAAATGAGGCAAGTTTGTAGAACATGATAAGCTACCAAGGTTAACGGTAACCAGGTCTTTAACTGAGCTGGTGAAGAGGGTTGTGTGAACAGCACAGACAAGTCTCAGTTGCAGATTAACTGCATCACAACAAATTCACCAGCAGAGCTACTGCAACTCTGTGGCGCTCTTCTCCAAATACCTCACCTTCCTACCATGGTCACACAGCAGTGTGATGGGATTATGCAGCCAGTCTTTCTATATGCAGATAAAGGAGGAAGCCGTTGCTCAATCCTTGTAAGGCTGCTGGGGTCCCACCCCACACCAGCCGAGCCCAAACAAGGACTCCTACAGGCAGCAGCCAGGAACACGACTGGGAATATAACGACTGTGCAATCTCCATACTTTCACATATTCCAAATTCCTGAAAAACTGAGATCACCGGCAGGAGATTGAAAAGAAAAGACCCCAGTCACGATGTTTTCTTTACTCTGCATTGTCTTTCCTTGCAGAGCCTTTTGTTTGTATTTGGGGAGGTGAAATAAAGGGGTTTGGGTAGGTATGTGCCAATTTGCTCCCCTGCAACTTCAAACGAACTGGTTGGATTCACCCGTGGCCTTGAGAAGCGGCATACTTCCCTTTCCCAACCTGGCGCCCTCCACACTGTTGGACGATGGCTCCATTCTCCCCAGCTCGCACGGTAAACCCAGCCCTTGTTAGCTGGGGATGGCAGGAGTCGCGGTCCCATGCTTGAAGGGCCGGCCGGAGGGCTTGCGGTGGGTTGGAAAGGCCCCCTGCACAGGTTCAGGGTGTCGTTCTCAACTGACACGTTCCCGACAGAGGTGTCTGTTAGGCGGATCGCGTTGGGATTTCAGACCCATCTGCTCTGCCCGCCAAGAAGGGAGCGGATCCGGCCAAGCCATACCCGCTTCCTTTCCCTGCTGCTTCCCTTGCTGCTGTAATCTGCAGAGAAACAAGGGCTCGCACGGGGCGATCGGGGTCCGCCGGCTTCTGCCCTTACCCAGCGCCGGGGAGTCTACGCCCGAGCAGCAGAGACAGGCCGGCGGCGACCCTGCAGAGCTCCCTATCAGCGGACACCTCATTAATATCCCGGGAGGCGCAACACTCCGGCGCAGCAGGGGAACCGGCGCAGCAGGCGCCGTTTACACGGGGCGGAAGGACGTTGAAGCCAATAAATAGGAGGGCGAAAGAGCATCGGGGTCGGTATCCATGGGAAGGGGGATCTGGGATGTGTATAACCGCTCCACGCTATGGATGGGAAGCAACGTCAGTGGAAAAGGGCGGTGGGGAGAGCTTCACTTCGCCGACGCTGAAATAGGCCTAATTATAGAGATAAAGAAATAATAGTAAGGGACCTGCATGTTGTAGGCTGCCAGCAGCCACCGGGAGTGGGTGGTATATAAGTGAAATAAATAAATTATATAGATATGTACGTACACAACGGTAAAAATAAAATAACCACCAAAATTGCAAGATAATCATTTATGGAATTCATAAAAGCTGTGTATGCATGTTATCATAATCCTCATGAATTTTCAATAAATATGGACTAAAAGTAGAACTTAATACTGAGTGATTGCATGACACGTGAGCAAAACTAAAATAAGACAAACATGAGTCATTCTCCACCTCCCAGCCCCCTTCATCAGAAGCCACTTAAGACACCAGGCATGGCCAAATTTATGGCTGTTATTTTGTACTGGCTAAACCGAGTATTTTTAAATAAGGGTTGGGGAATAAGGTGGGTTACTGTCATGATCAGTCATGATCTGCACACATGTGTGCTATCACAAGATGAATTAGAAGAAGCCCACTGTGCAAAATAATTTGCTAAGTATGAATGGCTATGGGCACTCATCAAAATGTACTTTTGCAGCAATACTCTCCACACAGATTTTCTTTCCTTTTTTTTAAAATATATTTTATTAAATTTTAAATATACATAGATAAAAGTTGGAAATGGAAAAAGAAATAGAAATACAAATCAAAGAAAGAAGAAAAAGGGTGTAGTAAAGTAAAGAAAAAAAGAAAAAGATGAAACAGAATTTTTTAAAAATATATTTTATTAAATTTTAAATATACATAGATAAAAGTTGGAAATGGAAAAAGAAATAGAAATACAAATCAAAGAAAGATGAAAAAGGGTGTAGTAAAGTAAAGAAAAAAAGAAAAAGATGAAACATAGAAGATTTTCTTTCCCATATTCATAGATGGCTTGAAAAGTGATACCGGGGTGAGTGATACAGAATGACAGATGGCCATATAAGCAAACATCTGAAAACAAAATCAAGGAGGACGGTTTTTTTTCTTTTTATTTGGTGTTACTAATACATGCATAATCATTCGTAAACACTGCAGAGAGCATAAGATTCTACCATCAGAGCTCATATTCAGGGCTTAGAAAGAGAAAGCGTTTAAACAAAACCAGATTTCATCCCCCCCAAGTTTCCTTCCAACTTGCCAGTAGAACCCCCACTTGCTGGCTGGGGATTTCTGGGACTTGAAGTCCACACATCTTCAAGCTGCCAAGGTTGAGAAACACTGCTCTAATTTTTAAGTACCTGTCTAGCCCAATGCCCACTTCCTGCTTCCTCTCCAGCTGATGCTCACTTCCTGTTTCTTTCCCCAGCCTCCTCCAGTGAGGAGGGTTGACACATTCTCCCTCCAGGAACAAGGAGACTAGGGAGAAATGAAGCTTGGAAGCTCAGTTTCCAAGTCTTACATTTCTCCATTTGTTGGTGCATTTATTTATTTTTTCTCTTTCTCATCTGTCCCAATGACTCCCCCGACTCCCCAAGAATAACTGAAAATCAGGAAAGTACAGAGCAGAAGAGCCAATGCTTGAAATGAAGCAGTGCAACACACACACTGGTCTTAAAATTTGACCTAATCAAAAGGACTTAGCTCTTTTTAATTCTACTAACAGTATTAATCACTATGCACAGGGGTTACCGAACTGAAGAAAAACTGTTGTTGTCCCATCTATTAGCCAAGGGAACAAGGGCCTTTGGAAGATTGTAGTCCCCCCCCCTCCCAGTTCCCCTGAAATAAGATAAGGATAAGGTAAAGAGGATTGCGATCTTGTTCAGTGGTTATAACAACAGGAGCTGGTATCCAATGTTTACTTTCATCTTCCTTCCCAGTTCGTTTTTTTTTTCTCCTTTTTGGCTGTTTCTAAAAGATGATGATCCTGTGAGTAGAGGTTCCTTTTTAAGAGATTACAATTATTTTCTCCTCCTTGGTGAATATGCATGCAGGAATCCAGGAGCCAGGTCATACACATAATCTGAAGTTAAAACTGGCCTCTAGAAAATGCTGCATGGGCAGGTTTAATAATAACCTATTTCAACTATTATTTGAAGCTACCAGTGCCCTTAAAGTGATGTGCCCTATGCTATAGGATCCCTGTTTCTTTATGCAAAATTTGGATGTGGATTTATCTTTGTTTAGCAAGTGCCCTACTCAGACTTGCTAGGAATACCCATTAGCAGTATTGATTGCAGCAAAGCCATCTGAATGGCTGTGTGCCTTTGATCTTCTCTCCAGAAAGAGGAGTTTTTCTTTTTTCTTTTTTTTTTTTTGGAATTATATTTTCTGGAGAGAAAAAGATCAAAGGCATACATTTAGGATACAGATGGCTTGAACCGTCCCAGTCAAACTCCGAGGCCACGCTAAACTCACTTAAATATTTCTCCACTGAGGTCAGGGGCTCTGTTGGTTGGCCAAAATTAAATATCTGAGTGAAACATGTATCAGATGTTCCAAAGCCTTGAAAGATTAGCACAGCCTTCCTCAAGCTGGAGCCCTCCAGATATGTTAGACTACACTTCCTATCCTCTCTAGGAAGAAATACTTTAATTTGTTGGCTGAAGATGAAGGGACTTGTAGTGTACCATTTCTGGAGGACCCAGACTGGGGAAGCTAGGCTAGATGTTAGAATGGACTCTGATGATGTGCAAGGACATAGACTCTCAAAGTGCATAGAATTCTCCAATAGGACTGGGGAATTGGTGGGTCTTTTGCATGTATTTTTCTTGATCTAACTGGTCATTTGACCAATCAAGCCTTCTACCAGTGTGAATGAGGTACAAAGTTCTTTATCCTACCCTATTAATTTTGAAGATAAATTTATTTATTGCCCATTCCTGATGTACTCTTATAATAGTTCTCCCAAACTTTAGTAAATGCCTGGAGTGTGGAAAACCTGGCTTAGGTTAGCAAACTTCATGTTCCACAATGAGGAATTGAAATTTAACTGAAGAATTAGCTCAGAGTGAATCAGATTATATTGATTAATTACAGTGCTACAGTATCCTACTTTTCCTCCAAAGACTTTGGGGCAAACTGAGATAGCTGCTTCTCCATTTTACAATTTACGATTCAGTGAGGTGGATTCATGTAAAAGTCATTTTCTGTTTACCCCACTGGAAATGCACCGATTTTGCTCTAGCATAATCTATTGTAAAAGATAAAAGACTTCCTATAGCCATTAGAATATTTAATTTTCAAAATGGGGTACCTAATGCCTTCCAGGTGGGGTGGATTACAAATCCCATCACCCCAATCAGCATGGCTAGAGACGATGGGGTTATTCATCCAACATATCTGGAGGACATCAGCTCAGGAGAGATTGTTCTGGAGGGTCACCTTTGAATAGGGTCAAAGCCTAACCATATCATTGTTTCTGTAATTTCCTCTGCTGTGGTCAGTGAATCCTCATGGTCAGGTGTGTGGACCCGGCTGGCTCCATTCTAAGAGGTGGTCTGAAGGTTCCTGTTATGTGAGGAGAGGCATTTCTCTCCTCACCCATTTTGAATTCAGACTCCCAAACTATTCATATCAATTGCCTTTATATTTATGGTTAGCCTGGAAATGTTTCCCAGCCTTGAGCTAAGAAGTTCTGCCAGTCCTGGAAAGAGCCGGGCGATACAATTCCATGTAGAAAAGTCCTTGAAATGTTCTCTCCTGCTCTTAGCAGCCAGAGGGTTCGGTTGTTCAGAAAAGAAAAGGCAAGGACAGCAGAAAGGAGAGGAAGAAAATGGAAGTGGGAGGAAGAAAAGCCTGCAATGACAGAGAAAGAAAAATGACAGAAAAGGTAGGAAACTATATCACCAATATGAGCTGAAAGAAAAGATGTGCAGAATGCATCTAGGAATATCTATTTCCTGTACTGAGGACTGAGAAATAGATCATGAAGCCACCTATATATAATGTGAAAAGAAAAAGAAACTAAAGTAAGCAGGATTAGAAATTCTTTTAACTATTCAAAATGAATATTCAAAATGAATAATGAAGCACAGAAGGTATTGCGTGTGAAAGCCTGGCCTTAGAATTAGACGGTTCCATCAATGCGGACTCAGATAAAGTTGAACCCCAGGCAATCCCTTAGATGGTTGAGGGACCTTTTTGTATCAGGAGAAACATCCACTGTTTTTTACTAGCAGTTTTGAATCTGGCTCCCTTGACTCAAACAAGATTGTTCTTGAGAAAACACGACTTGAATGTGGTATCCACTGGTTCATTCATGACTAGTTTGGAGATGCTTTTCATCACAAACTTTACACTTGATCTAGTTTCTGGTGAACTTGGCTGATCCAAAACAGCGAGATGCTTCCAGAGCAGTTAACAAAGGGGTCCATTTAGTATAGAGGGATGGGTGATGGCGTCAGCTGAACAAGTGTCCCATTTCATTCTTCCTGCTGTCTGTTTAGGTAGATTTTTCTGCAGCGTCTTGCTGCAATCAACAGAAGTAACCAAAGAAATATTGAAGCCTAACTGTGTTTAACACAACTGTATTTGAACACCTAGTTTATATTTTTAGAGGTCTTGAATTTAAACCCTTTTATCATTTGATACGGATTTTCTCCAATGTCAGTGCAGACTGCAACTTCAGCTTGTTATTTTACCCACTTACCTGGGAGTAAGTCTCCTGGAGCTTAGTAGGATTTCTGAGGAGCTGCATCCTGAATTGCATTTTTATGAGTAAACGGATATCAGTATTAACCTAAAATGTCTTGCATTTACTGCAACACATTTAACACAGCTACCCTTAAAAAAAATGCACTGTCCTTACAGCTAGGGAATAAAGAACTATAAGTTACATCCAAATTAACGGGGTCTGTTGCTCAGCAAAGCTGTAAGCTATTCACTAGTTTGGGAAGAGAGAGTTTTAACTTTTTTATTATTGAAATGTTGTCTTGTAAAGAACCTCTGTTTGAAAAGAGGTGAATAAACCCAGTGAAGAAATAGAAACCAATAAAAGTTATCCGACAAGGCTACCAGATCGCAAGCAATGCCTTCTCGGTCTTTGGAGCTGGGAAAATGTTGGCAAAGAGTGAGGCTTTATCTCCTGTGCCCTAAGATTTGGTGGTGAGATACCCAGTTTGTCACATCCTCTTAAATGGGGTTTCTTGTTAGGTAACTATGGATGTGAATGAGCCTCAAGCTTGGTTCTGGTTAACTTGAAACCAACTAAGAATAGCTCCAGGGAGAAAGGCACTCATTCCAACCTCCCCCTCTCTTTACTAGGTGGTTGTAGCTGAAACTCTCTAACTCAGAAATAGGTATATGGGTGTGTACACACACACACAGAGAGAGAGAGATGGTCAAACATGCAACAACAGATTCTACAACAGCTAGTTCAGACAAGACCCTTTTTACTTGGAATCGTATGGCTAAAGACAAAGATTTTTTTTTATACCCTATGCTAATTATTTGATCATGGAAGGTAACCGTGTCCAAAGCGAAGATCCCAGCTAATCGGAGGATTACTAAAATTAATCAATCCAGCGGAGGTCAGCGGCAGCTGCTGTGCGGATCTCTACTGACTCCCTGCCGACAGTCGAGGCAGCTTATTCCGGCTGGGTGTAAAATGGCGCTACAGGAAAGTGCGCAGCGGATCGAGGCCCGATCGCGGCATCCTAAGCATTTCTCTGCGCAGCTCGATTCTACGCCTCTTCAAAGGGCCTTCCCCTTCACTAGTCTCGAACTAGTAAACGAGTAGCGGGAACTAGTAAAGCCTCTGACAACACCCGCGCTTCCTCGCGAGCAAGCCCCGTCTTGCTGAGGCCCACCCGCGACCTATGGATGTAGTCTGGGGACCTCTAGGAATTTACCACCCAGTTGTGACAAATTTAAGGCCCGTGGAAGGTAAGCGGCTTCGCTTCCGATTCCACGGGCAGCAATTCAAAGCGAGCAGGGCGGCGCTCACCGAAGGAGGGAGAAACAGCGGGCCAGCTTCCAGCCCGATCCTATGCCTGCTTATTCGACGGCAGAAAGGCTCGGGGCAGGAAAAAATCTCGGGGGAAGGAGGGGGAAGAAATAACAGGATATTTCCCTTTATAACCGAGCGGGAAGGAGATAGGTTTCCCTTTGGAAGCTGCGTGGCTTTCAATACCACCTGATCGGAAGTCCCACAACTCTCTTTTCCTCCTCCTTACCCCTCGAACAGGAAATCGGTTTCGCTTCGAAACTGCCCTGATGGGCTCTACTCCTCTATGTCCTCCTTGAGCCAATATGTGCGCGGTTTGAAATGTTTCTTGTACGCCAACTGTCTTGCCAAGTTCCTCTGCGCGGGGAAAGACATTGACGCCGGTCCTCTGCTATTTCAAAAGCAACAAGCCGCGTTAAACCATCCGAAACGTTAACACCGGTTAAATCGTATCAACGAGCCGGGAGCGGGGAGAAGCCGGAGCAGCGGCAGAGGCCTAACCCCAACGGGAATCTGAACGGCGGGGTGGCCTTGCTTTTTCTTTGCAATGTCGAAACGCAACAAAACTTAATTGCTGCCTTGAAACTTGCCATATTTTAATGTATCTTAGTATATATAAATATTTAATATATGTGTATATAATAAAGTGTGTGTGTGTGTGTGTATATATATATATACACACACACACAAACACACACACACACACACATATATATATACACACACACACACACACACACAGGAAAAAAGGATGAAACTTTGCTTTCATTATACATATTTCATCCTTTTTTCCATCAGAGCACTACTACATCCCCCCTCGTTTGTCCCGGAGGGAGGGCTATAAGCCCGCTTTTAAGACCCCCCTTCATCTGGGGAGGAGGGTTGCGGGCGGGCGCGCGCCTTGCCCGTCTTCGCTTGGAAGAAGCCGAGTTCCCGCGGCTCTTTCCAGCCGGCCCCGCTGCCCGAAGAAAACGCCGTGCAAGCGGCCTTCCGCGCGTCCTCGACAGCCCCCTCTGCTTTCTCGGAAGGCAGCCTCAGATAACTCCGTTAGGCGCCTTCCGAGTTAAACGTGGAGTTTGGCTCCACCGCGATTCCTTCCTTCCTTCCTTCCTATCAGCAGTTCCCGTTTAATTCTTTTTCCTATCAGAATTTCACTCCCCTCGAATGGGGGCGGAGGAGAGAGAGACCTGTTTCCACACCTTTTCCCGTAAAAGCCTGCGAATCTTCTCTCTGTTCATTACAAGACCTTTTTAAAACACACAACCACCGTGGGCCAGCTGTACAATATTGTTTCTTTCCTGATACATTTTTTAAAAATCCTACTGTTAAAAAAAAGAAGCCTGCCAGAGAATATCATTTCTTAAATAAAAATTGTAAGAAAGTTTTGAATGGGGAAGGACAAAAGGATTTTGTCTTGTTTTTTTTATTACCCTGAAATAGAAAACATGGAATAAATGCCTTTTATTCAAGTGTCCTTTACTTGAATAAAAGGCATATCCTTATGTAAGGACATACATTATATTTCAAATGAAACCGTTGATTTTTTTATTTATTTATCGAGTTAGAGCTAATACTACTTTGTTCCTTATAGAAGTAAAACATACATAATGGCTCTAAGCTCTTACTTACCTGGGAGTGAGTCCCACTGAATTCACTGGTTTTACTTTTGACATGTACCAGAAGTAAAAAAATACACAATACGTAATGATGGTCAGGATACGCATCTCTACGAGAAAATAGAGCCAGACAGAATATTTTCCAATGGTATGAATTCGGTGGAAGCATAAAATCAATTACTAGGTGGGAAGGGGTGTTACTTAATAATGTATGCTTAGCAACAATATTCTTATTTCCATAGTGGAAGCAGCGTTTTAGGCTGCGGTCTCATCTGCATTTTCACGGGCGAAATCTCTCATTCGCTCCGTGGAATTAACTTGCAAGTAACGCTCAAATGGGCAAACTGGATGTAAAAAACAAACCCACGATTATATTCATTTAGAAACGCCCGATATACGTTCACGGTGTACGTGTGTGTGTGTTTCATATTTCTTCTACGACAATCTCGCCTTTTAATTTAAGAAAGAAGAACCTGAGAAAAACAAACGTCACTTCTTCACACAGTTTAAGCAATCTATAACTGAGAGGAAATCCACCCATTTCCTGGGTGTTAGAAGCGCCTCCTCGCCCTGCTCAGTTACCTCGATCAATTGCGACGCTGAGATTCAGTCGGCGTTTCGACACTTCGCTCGGCCAAGATGTCCCGCAAGGAAAAATATATGTAGAAAATCCCCCTTGATTGTGGAAAGCGGCATGTCGAATTAATCCGAGATTCTTTCCATTCTTCTTGGCTGCTAACAAAAGTCTGCCTCAACATCTCGGCCGACGCTCGCTCGCTCGCTCGCTCTCTGCCTGTTTATCTCAAAAAGATTATAACAGAATTTTTTTCCCTACACATGGTAACTTCATAAATAACAGACACCGACCACCCCAATCACGGAGCGCGCTTTTCCACCTATTAAAAGCTTTAAAAATATTCCCCATGCCTTGATACTGTAATGTTAAAGGACCGCAGCCCCAAGAAACAACAGAGACATTAATTCTCCTTTCGAATTGCAATTCCCTCAAAAAACTCCGTAAACTCAGGTAAAACTCAAGTAAACTCCGAGAGACAGTGGAGGACAGGAAGGCCTGGTGTGCTATGGTCCATGAGGTCACGAAGAGTCGGACACGACTAAACGACTGAACAACAACAACAACAACAACAAACTAAGTTTTGGTAATAAATCCCCAAATGACAAGTATAAGTATAAACACGATTTCCATAGGGTCATAATACATGCAGCAACTACAAGAATTGTATGTTTTAAAACCAGAATTAGACATTCCCAATTATTTCCATTTTACAGGCAGGTAAATTAAGGCTAAGGATGATTATTCAAAACCCTGGATGGTCTCATATTTGAACTCAGAACTCTGAATCCCAAGTAGAGTGACTGGATTTTTCCCGATTGTTTTTGCATCTTTTCCTTTGGAATTGTTTAAAATTTTCACCCACTATAAACAAATGCTTGTGTGTGTGTGCGCGCGCGCATGCACGTGCACATGCACATGCACATGCACATACACATACACATACAAATAAACTAGTTTGAAGGAATAAAACAAATAATATGGAAAAAGAATTTATGGGAAGTATATTAGTAAGTTAGTAAGCCATATTGATCATGTGTGGAATGCTTGTATGTAATTTGCAAAATACCATTTATATTTAATTTTAATTTGATGAATTTCTGGACCCCAGTCATAAATACTACTTCTTGTAAACCAATCCTGTTTGTTTCAAAGGAAATTTACTTTCAGGTAGGAAGATAATGATAATGTATACAATGAATAAATTAGTTTTGTCCAAATACAAATCATGCCATCCAGCCTAAGTTATGCACTTTTAAGAACCTTCAACTTCAAAGGAGAAGAATTAAAAGCAGTCTAGACCACCTATGTGCTCCCATTTAAATGAATCAAATCACAACGTGTTTTACTTTGGCTCCTGATGCTGAGAACCTGAATGGATCAACATACAGCATCCGGAAATGAATGATACTGACACACAGAGAGAATCCTGCTTAATGTGCAGGTCCGTCGGTGTTGTGTGTATTCATTTACTTAGAAGTATGTCTGGGGCTCTTTGCCCAGTACAGTATGCAAAAACATTGCAGCCTTAAACTCTGCTCTTAAATACATCTCCACTTAGATAAGAGCCTCTGGCCACATTAAGTAAAGTCCAGATACTATGCTACTTACGTAAACATACCTAATAATACTTGGCAGTTCTATCGTGTTTTATAAGGGTTCCAAGCACTCGTATGCATCGCATCGTCTGAGTCATCCTCACAAGAACTCATGTTGCAGTGGAAGGGCGGGTTGTGAGACTGGTGGTGCCTTGCCCAAGACCACCTCCCTGGTCTATGGGAGAGGCAAATCAGAGACCAGACATTTCTACAACTTTTCCACTCTTCTACAACAGCTTGAGAGGAAGCCCCATTAAACTCAAGGGTGGTTTGAGAAAGGTTATCTAGGAACAGCAAAAACTTCTTACAACTGAAAGCAACTTAAACAGCTAATCTTTCTGTTTCATTTCACTTTTCATGTAAGTTTTTATTTAAATAAACTGTGCATCAATCAAAGGCACTAGGGCAAATATTTTTAAAAAACACATTGTTTTAAGATATGAACTTTTAAACAGACATATTCAAATTTCAGACCAAAAAGACATTTGTATAGATGGAGGTAATCTATTAAGAACTGCTTTGTTAATGCAAGTAAAAAGAAGTATGTAAAACACTCTGATTAAAAAATAATAAGATGTAAAATATTTTGATTAATGCCTTTACATGGCCACTGACCAACCATTCATTACTGGCAGCTGAATATTAGACTCTGTTGTTAACTATATCTGATATCCTTTTCCAATGGTTTTGTGTGAGCCGATACCTCACTCACCCCCACATTTTTTTATCCGCACAACAACCTTGCTTGAGAAATGGAAGCTAAATTTCAACAGCATGCTAGATTAAAATAAAATGGGTTTGGGTAGTTCATTAGAGCTGTACAGTGATTTAGATTCAGAAGAAAAAAAGTGTTTTAGAGTGCAAGGGAACCCATGGCTTTTGTAGTTGGGTTTTTTTTTTTTTGCTTCCAAATCACTGCTTAACCTTATGGCTGATGGATTCAGTAGGTTGGGAGAAACTAACCATTGTCTCCACATGTTGCATGAACCAGGCCATTAACCACAGTAAAGGTATTTGAGCATCTTATGTCATCTGAATGCAGCAATTGTGTTCTAATAATCCAGGTTCAAGATTTTTGTGTTGTGTGAACAAAGCCTATGACTGGCCCAGAATAATTCCAGGAACCTCTTGATTGGCAGGAGACGTTACTTGGGGCCCTCTAATCCTAGCTTCACACACTGGCTATCACACTATGGGCTGGAAATTAAATATTTGGGGGGCACTGTTGAAAGGTATAGAAAAATGGCTAAGGATCACTCACTGCTTGTGTTCATGTAACAGTCACAAAAGGCTAAAATGAGGAGAGATGATTTGAGATTTAACCTGTTGTAGGAGTCAGGATATTATCTTAACATTTTGTGTGAACCAAGATATCATGTCAAGTCATAATCAGGTTTATTTGTTTGTATAAGCAAGTATGTGACCACAGCAATTATTTTTGTTAACTGCTTAGTGCATTGTGCAGCCTCAGCCATTGCTTTGTGCTTTTGTGTGTCAGCTGTTCCGATCGTATGTTTTTTGTATTACAAGGCTCAGTTCTGTTTCTGATTCATTCTCATAGGATGGCCTTCAGTGTGGGGCTGACCCTCCCTCATTCCCTAATTCCACATTGGTGTGGCATGATGGGTGATGTTTGGGGAAGGCTGCGTTAGAGGTATATGAAACATAAGGATGTTTCATTCTCTATAGGTTCGTTCTCTTTCTTCTTTCCTTGAGATTTAGAATTTATGTAAAACTTGTCCTTATCTGCTGCAAGCCTTTGCAGGAGGAGGACAAGCCATACATTGTTCATTGACCATTCAGTACAGCAGAGAACATGTCCTTGCCATAAACAGATTATCTCACAGTCCTTCCCTTTTAATTCCTGCTGCCTCTGTTTCCCTCTCTTTCCTCTGTTGCTTCTGTCGTGTCAAATTTTAGATTGTAAGCTCTTTGGGGCAGGGAAAAGTACTGTTCTGGTACACATGAACTATACAGGGCTGTCAGGTTTGTTAGCTTTATTTATTTATTTAGATTTAGATGCCCCCCCACTCCAGAATGACTCTGAGTAGCTCACAATATCAAACAAACAAGATAAAAAACACAATACAATATAAATAAACAAGATAGCTTCCATCCAATCAACACATTCCATGTACAAAGACTCATCCAATGGTGGGGGGGAAGGGGAGGGGGCACCTGCCCTATATCTGGCCTGGGAGAAATATGTAAGTTTCTTGACTATACAGTATATGAACTCTAAGCAGCAACTTTCTTGTTGTAGGACACAGAAACTAATATACCACTGGCACTATTTGAATATTAGCAGTGGAGCAGGCAAGTGTGTGTGAATTTTTATCACTTTACTCTGCACAATTCCTTCCACAGGTAATAACTTTTTCAAAAAGTAAAAATGGTGCTTGTAATATCTATCTATCTATCTATCTATCTATCTATCTATCTATCTATCTATCTATCTATCTAATCTATCGTAGTTCCTGGGCTAAAGAAAAAAAAGATGTGACACTGTGCAGAATGTTGGTATAAGATTGCCAGGAGATCCACTGGGTAACCTTGGATCAGTCATTACTGTCTTGCAACAGTTGTGGTGGATGCTTTCTTTCTTTCTTTCTTCTTTCTTTCTTTCTCTCTTTCTTTCTCTCTTTCTTTCTTTCTCTCTTTCTTTCTTTCTTTCTCTCTCTCTCTCTTTCTTTCTCTTTCTTTCTTTCTTTCTTTCTTTCTTTCTTTCTTTCTTTCTTTCTTTCTTTCTTTCTTTCTTTCTTTCTTTCTTTCTTCCTGGTAAGTTTTAATCCAGAGGTAAGCAGTTCAAAGCCCACGTGTGAGAAACAGTTCACCACCACTACCACCAAACAAAACTGCTCTAAGGGTCCTGGCAGAATAAATTTGAAATAAAGAGGAAGCAGCAATTTTGAGGGATGTGGGAATGACATACAGTAAGTGTGGAACGAAGGCATTCAGCAGCTTGGAAGTGGCCCTGGGACACCTTTGCTACATGAGTGCTAGGTTCTGTAGTATCCTCAGCTTGAGTATTTTGGCTGGGAAGTCTGTCTGTTTCTACAAGCTCCTCTGCATCAAATAATCCAGTTCCTCTGGATTCTCTCCTCCTTGGAAGTTCCAAATTCACCAAATTTGTGAGTAGCATGGCTGGATACTGATTCTGATGTACCCACTGACTAAGCAGACTTTATGTATAAACCAATCATCATGGCCAAGGCCGGCCCCAGACCAAATGGCGCCCCAGCACAAAGGGTCTTTGGTAGCCCCCTCTCCATTTGTTCAATGATTGTATAACTTGTTTATTTAATTTCATTTGTCATCCCTTGCACAACTTTGATGTGTGCCTGATTAGTTTCATGCACACTTTTTGATGATAGGACACCAGTTTTGCACATTTTGTAGATTAATAGGTACCACTTCGGTGGGAAGGTAACAGCGTTCCACGCGTGTCATGCGGCCACATGACCGTGGAAGCGTCTTCGGACAATGCTGGCTCTTTGGCTAACAAACGGAGATGAGCACCGGCCCCTAGAGTCGGACACGACTGCACAAATGTGCGGGGGGAACCTTTACCTTTACCTAAAGATAATTTTAAAAAGGAAAGGAAAAGCAGAGCAGAGCAGCAATGCCAAACTCAACAAAGGAAGAGATGTTGGTTTGGGCTACTGAACAGGAAATTGAAAGAATGCTCAGCAAGAGCTATGCCCCCTCCCCTAAACATGGTGCATCCCAAGTCCGCTAATCCAGGCTTTTGCTGAGAACCTTTGCCCTTACATGTAGCCCTAATCACAACACATGGTTAGTTGTTTGGTTATGTCAAATTGGAAGATGAGACAATAATGTTGCAATGGAGTGTTCCTAAGGATGTTATGTTAGGCTACCAGATCTGGGCTGCAAAAATCCAGATAACCCCAGGTGGCAACAAAGAAGTTCAGAAAACTCTATGCAGCCATCTAGTGGCCATTTGTAATTTTGCAGCCCATGTCTTACAATCCTAGAACAGCGCTTTCCAAACTGTGAGTTGGGACACATTAGTGTGTCGGCTGCAGTGTCTGGGTGTGTCGCAGCTCCTGCTGCTTCTGAGCCCTGCCAGGATTGCGTGCAGGTCCTAATGCCTGCCTTGTGCCTTGCTGCCTCCAAACCTGCTGTGATTCCGCGCAGGTCCTAGTGCCTGCCTCGTGCCCTGCTGTAAGAGTGTGTCGCGAAATGATGCATGTCTAAAAAGTGTGTCACCAACATGAAAAGTTTGGAAAGCTCTGCTTTAAGTACTTTGCATAACGTACCTCCAGGGAAGGCATATTCCAGGCCAGAGGGGCCACTTCCGAGAAGGCTAATGCCTGACCCAAATCCGATGTATTTATTTTGAAGGGGAGAGGCTTAGCAGGCAGTCTCAAGTATTCAGACTAGATGGCCAGAAACAATTTTGGCCAGCTAGCTATTATTTGTTTTCTTACAGCAGCCTATGCTGCTCATGCAAAATGGTCAATTGCCAGTTGATTCCCTCTCCCTCCCCACCTTTATGAAACCAGGGCAAACTTGAAGAAGTATAGTGCAACTTAATGGGTAACGGGGGTCCATTTTCATAAGCCCACATCTTAAGGCAAAATATGAAACATTTGGTGGAGTTGCAATTGAGATAAAACAATGAAATGGAAGACCTGTAAAAAAAACCATTAGATGAGCTTCAAAAATTGAAGGGTGTGGCTATTCCAGAATTCCTCAAATAGAATTTATTAGAAGTATTGGACTACAACTTCCATCTCCTTCAACCAGCATGGCCAATGGTATCAAGCTGCAGAAGCCTAGTCTATTCTAATGATGTATTTTCTCCTGACAAAAACAATGTAGTGAAGATCTTTTGGAGCACTGAGTGATGTACAGTACACAAAGAGATCGTCCTTCATCAATGACAGTGCAGGAAATGGGAGGGCAATCCTGGACTCCATCATTGATGATCACATCTCCTCAATGTCCCTTCTGATCAGACCTATTCCATAACCTCATTTTAAAAAAAGAAAAAAGATCATTGTATACAACCAGCTCCCTGGAATGAAGTAATACGCATAAATGATCCTATAGGGCTTTATTTTTGTCCATAGCACAGAAAGAACTCTTTGGAAACCCACAGCTTACATCCCCTTGAGCAGAGTGTCAAACAAGGCCACAAGTGGCTCCTGACTTGGCTGTGACTCTCAAGGCAACTCCAGAAATGTCATTAATTTGTGTGACTGATGTAGAACATTAATATATGCATATGGAATACTCAACTTAGTTGCACATAAGGAAGCACATTTACTTTTAGAATTAAATTTAATTAACTAAATTATATTGAGGTTAGTTTTTCTTCTGCCGACACCACTTTTTGGAGCACAGTCAAAATGTGCATGCGGTTCAAAGGCTACACATTCCTGCTCTTGAGGATAATCTGCTACTAGAAGTGTCCTGGTGGGTGCAGGGTCAGAGCTAGTGGTGGGTAGGATCAGAGCAAAGAATTAGTGAGACCACCCCACCCATTTCTCTCTCCCTCCCTCCCTCCTTCTCCCAGGCCCTTTCTGCTATAGCTTCTTTCTCATCTTTTCCTTTTCTCTGCTACTGCTTCCCTCTCTGGCTAGGTTCACATTGCACACTAGGCTAAAATGAGTTTGGCTAGTTTGTGGCTCAGTGCATTGTGCCGACCCATAAAATGAGCTTCAGTAAGCCATGGTTTAGTTAACCATGGGTTAGTGAGTTGAATGAATATAGCCTCTCTCTTCCTTTTTCTGTCTCTCCATCCAGTGGTTTGCCAAGCAATAGAGAGATCCCTCTTGCCAAAGGTTTTCATTGACCATTTGTAAAAGTAGTTGCTCACTTTTGCCACAAAGCCAGCAGTGGCTCCAACTGAGTCATGGCACAAAAGGCCTTCTTTACATTACAGTGGGCACTCAATATAGTGCGTACTGCAGCCACTAGGCTCATTATCCCCCTAATATTTATTTACTATTACTTTGTTTTTTCTCTTTTAGATTTTTGCATCTCTCTTCCCCCTTGCCCCAAACTGTCCATCTGGCATGTTGCAAAGCAGAGTAACAGGCAGAGTAACAGGTTCCAACGCCCTCTTTATCTAAGAATGTCCCTGAGTTCCTGGAGGCATTCAAAACAATAGTGGGTGGCTGCCACCCAGTGAATCAGACAGGAGAGTGTCCAACTACCCAGAGAAAAAGAAAAAGGTGATGCCAGGAGGCTAGCAAGCGATAAGGGCCAGTTTTGCCTGCAGAGGATGGGTATCTTTCACCTGGTGATTTTTAATGTTGTGTCTGCCTGGGAAAGTGTCTCACCGAATTATTCTGGAGTTGTCTTTGATACAGATATGGGACTCTTGCATCCCTGGAAATGGCTCCCTTGCAGCTGGCACCCCACTGTCCATAGGCAAACCTCCCCATGGCAGCCATTTTCTGAGATGGGTTTTGACAATTTAAATATGTCTTTGGCTCAGAATAGCTGCAGTCCCAAGACCAGCTCTTCTCTGAATGTCATCTACATCTCACCTTCACCACTTTGTCTGATACCTACCTGTGGCAGTGTGCTTTGTGGCAGTGAGTTCCACAAGTGGTTTACAGCTTGGATCCAAATGTTATAGTAATAATTCTGTTCTATAAACAGAGTTTGCATAACATGCTTCACTTGGTTGATTTCTTAATCAAACATATTTTGAGCATTTACATTTTGCAGGACATTGAATCAGGAACCAGGTTATGTTCACAGAACACAGTGTCAAAACAAAAGAAACAAAAACACAACCAGTACTCACAGAGAATACTAAGCTTGGTTAGTTTTAACTCTTTTTTAAAAAAAAATAGTGTTTACCTAGCAGGCAATGTATAACATTTATGGTGGGTCTGTACAATGTGCTAGATTAGACTCACTGCCTTGCAGCTCTTTCTTTATGGAAGCAGCTGTGATTCCTCCTCCAGCCATCTCCTAATTAAAATCTCTATCTTTATTCTATTCATGTTAATGAATAGAGTGAGGTCTCAACCTGATGGTCACCAGACGTTTTGGATTATATCTTCCATCATCCCTGATCTTTGGCCATGATGGCTGCAGCTAATGGGAGCCATAATTAAAAATGGAGGGCACCAGGTTGGAGAAGAATTAGGTGCTCTCTAACCAAGCTGCCCTTCTAGAGATGGCCTCCATCCAGAAGCAGAGATAAACCATACCAACCAGACTAATCTGGATGAGTCAAGGAAGAGGGCCAAGATCTATTCTGCAGGGAAGGGTCAAGGACAGCTACTGTGGGTTCATCGTAGAGTACAGCAATTGAATTGAACTGACCTTGGGAGTTTTATGTTCAGTCCCGCTTAGTCATGTAACTTAGTGGCTGAATTCTGACAGTGTAATATGCTATAAATCCAGATTAACAAAACATGCCCACATGCTGTATGATACATACATACCAGGGAACCATACTATGGTTTAATACAATTGACCTAGTTCATTTCTCAGAATATGCTGAACCTCAAAATTGTCCAACCCATTTTAGCCCAGTCTGGCACATAGCATAAATGCAATCAGTGAGTGATTCTGAGCCACCAGAGTGTTTCCATGAACAGAGGAGATTCCTTCCTTCTTAAGTTCACCTTCCCATTCACAAATGGGGAATGCAAATGGAGAGAATGCAGAGATATTGTGGGGGGGCGGGGGGCAGGGGGCTGTCCATCTCTCTTGTCATAAGGAAAGCAAGACCCAAAGAGGGCTAAACAGCATGATGTAGGATTCAGAATGCTAGGCTGCAGTTGAGAAGGTGCAGCATCAAATCGTCTCACCCAGCCACGAAGCTCACTAGTTGATTGTCAGCTAAGGCAAGGTGGTCACTTCTGGTGGCAGTGAACATTTTTGGGGAAGGTGGGGACTGCAGTGACAAAGCAATACTGCAAAGTGGGTGGGATCATATCACACACCTGGCTGGGTCAGGATTTTCTGGTTTTCCTGGGTTTGGGGGGAGGAGAAGGGAATTTTTGTTTTGGTGGTTGTTTGAACCCATTAAACCGATTTTCCACCATATACTATGGCAGAGCTTTCCAAACTTTTCATGTTGGTGACACACGTTTTAGACATGCATCATTTCGCAACACACTCTTACAGCAGGGCGCAAGGCAGGCACTAGGACCTGCGCAAAATCACAGCAGGTTGGGAGGCAGCCAGGCACAAGGCAGGCACTAGGACCTGCGCGGAGTCCTGGCAGGGCTCGGAGGCAGCAGCAGCCCCGACACACCCAGACACTGCAGCTGACACACTAACATGTCCCGACAAACAGTTTGGAAAGCTCTGTACTATGGTTTTTAAGTGTTTCCTGCCTCAAAATAGCGGGAAGCTGGTTTTGGCAATTGTGAACTGAGGAGGCTGTACAAAAGTGGTTCTGGAGCCACCCTGCACTTGGGGTTAGTTGCCTCATAGGGTTGCAGAAGGAATGAAATGAGAAGAGAAGAGTGGACAGGCTGCCTTCAGAGCTTTGAAGGAAAGCCTGGGACATATGGAAGAAAAGTCACTACCTTAAAGGGAGCCATGTAGGTTATGTCATTCAATCTCACCCCTGCTCCTTGTTGCAGCATTCCCATGAGCTGCCTGTCCAGCCAGTGTGAAGAACTCCAGCAAGGGAGAATTCACCACTGCCTTGCTGAACTGGTTTCATTACCAAACTCCTCCTCTGAGGCTTCTCAGAAAGCTCCACCAAAATCTGCTTTCCTTCCTTCCTTCCCTTAAATCCAGCAGTTCTACATTCTCAAACACAACTTGCAAAATGGAGTTTGCTTCCGTGCACTTTACCCATCTGATCATTTGATCACATTGGATGAGCTTCCCGCAACAGTAAATCACCTGACAAAAACTTACACAGCTACTTGAACTGCTCCTAAGCGCAATCCTGTTCTGTAGAGCCCGCAGCTGTCAGTCTTCCAACAGAGGTCATGCCTGCATGGGGTGGAGGTTTCCTTCTCTTTTATCCTCCTCAGTGAAATGGACCAGAAAAAGATTCCAGAAGAAATCTGCATAATTACAGAACTCACTGCTAGAAGATCGGTATGAAACGCCCTGGCTTGGAAACGATTAAGAGTATGCATAAGATAATTTAAGGGAAGAACCTTCCTTTCTGCTGCAACCCTCTCTGACACGGAGTCTGCCAGATGGAATGGACTACAACTCCCATGACCCACAGCCAGCAAGACCACTGGCTGGGATAGGGTGGCAGTGATGGTGGCAGTTGAGTGCAAAACATCTGGAGGGTGCCAATTCAGAAAAGGAGGCTGAGGCAGAAGTAGTTGAAGCCCTCCTCATGTTGTTTAGAGGTTTGGGGGCACCAGCTGAAGGTAATTCCCTCTTGGGTTTCGCCTGCTCTGAGCTGACAGCTGCACCCATTCGCCCACGAACGCACGTACCTACGTTCGTTCTCTCTCCCTCTCTCTTCACACATACAAACACACACACCGTGTCTGTCTTTCTGTCCATCTATCTACCAATCATCTGTGTGTGTGTGTATCCCCACAGGAATGAAGCTTGGCGCCGGCTGATGGTGCAACAGATACCCCCGTCCGCCCCCCCCCCCGCCCCCCAGTTCACCTCGTCCCTCGCCACGTGGTGTGGAGAGGCCAGTCACCAGGGTGGAGACAAGAAAGGAAGAGTGGGGAAAGAGGGACGAAGAGGGGGGTGGGGGGAGAGAGAGAAAAGCCGGGGAAGGGAGAGGAAAGCGCCCCATCGGTGGCTGCCCAGACTCAGAGCAGCGGCGTCACCGGGCGCGAGGCGGGCCAGGGAGCGCACCGCCTCACCCTGCCCGCTCCCCAGGCGTCCAGGCAGGGCTGCAGGGGAGGCAAGGCAAGGCGGACTCTGCTCCGCGCCCCGGGCACCCAGGAGGCCCGGCCTCGGTGGGCGGGGGCGCCTTCGCTCCTGGCGTCTCCGTGGCCTAGAGGTGGCGGCGGGCGGGCGGACGCGCGGGCAGCCGAGCTCAGCCTCAGCGCGCAGCCGTCGGGCTCTCCTTCCCACCGCTGCGCGGCTCCTGCTTCTGCTTCTGACAGGCGCCCTCCCAGGGTTCGTTCGGGCTCCGGCGGGGCAGCAAATCGCGAAGAAGCCGAAGGCGGCGAGCGGAGACGGTTTGGCTCTGCGGGAAACTTGAGGTGATTCTCGGCTCCCTTCTGTTCCGGAACTCCAACACACCTCTGGCAGCCCTTTCCGTCAATTTTTTCCTTTTTCGTCCTCCCGGCTCCCCGCGTTTATCGAAGTTGCTCTCCGAGCAGCCCCTACCCGGGAGTAATCCCGCAGGGCAACTTGCCCCGGATCGCGGGTGGGCTTTCTTGTTCGCTTCATTCCGGGCGCAGCCCTTCCCCTACCCGCCGGATAGATTCCCGCGAGACGTACATGGAATAGACCCGTTCGAGCGAGCCTCGCAGACTTTGCCACAAGTCCCCCCCCCCCCCCTTGCTCCTTCCTTGACTGCCGGGTTCTCCCTTCTCGGTACAGACACCCCAAAAAGCCCTTTACTTTTCAGCGTAAGAAATCATAACGAATTCAGTTTTAGAAAAAAGGATTGGGCATAGCGTTCAACATCCCTTTATTGAACTTGAATAATAATAATAACAACAACAATAATAATAATGCAAGAAATATTATTTTCCCGATAATTTTGGCAGTCTTCCTGGCGGGAGTTCCATACTGTATTCCAGACTTTAGGTGTGTTAATAATTTTGTTTTGTTTTAATAGTGTTGTTTTTGAAGTAGTATTCACAATTCAGTCAAAGGTAAGGACATTTTAAGTTTCACTGATCTAAATTCGACCTCTTTTTGTGCTCAGTTGGTAAGGAGAAACAGTGCCTAACTTTATCTGGGTATTATTATTATTATTATTATTATTATTATTATTATTATTATTATTCCTTTTCTGCCATTGATTATTTAAAGTCTGCAAGATATTTTGGGAGAAAAATTGCTTTTCTTTCCTGTTTATCTCAGTTAAAAGTGGATCCATCTACTGAGGGTTCCCCCCCCTTTTTTTTTTTTGCTTAAGAGAATCAAAAGGGGTGCTCAGGGAAAATCTGCAGACCCGCATATTCTTCCCATTCAAAAACAAAAGAATTCCTGTTTTCAAAAGGGGTTGAGAAAAGATTAGAAACATTAAAAACAGGAGGAGAGATTTAAAATATAGGCCTTCAGTTTTTTTATATTGCTCCTTTCAGAATGGGTGAATGTACTGTGCCATATCGTTATTTATTTTATCATGTCCTTTCTTATTCTGTTGTGATTATTTTAAAATGATATAGGGAATTAATATATTATTTTAACCTGAGCAGGTAAAAACCACCAGAGGGAAATAATGCATTTGAGGATCTGTTTCAACTATTTATTACAATCAATTATTTCTACCTGCAATAGTTTCAAATAATAACATACTTAAGTTATCTCTTACTTTTCTTCAAATCTGCTTTGAAAGTACATCAATAAAATGGTTGCATATTATATCGTAAATATTTGTTCTAGAAAACAGTGGGTAGAAATAATGCCTTTTGGTGTAATTCTGGTATTTTTATGTTACTTTGATTTTATTTTAAAAATAATTCATTCTCTCTACTATTTACTTATAACAAAGAGATAATGAAATTAGTAGAGTTAAGAGTTCATATTTGCATTAATTACATCTCTATTTTGAGTTAATTGAATTCCATTATCCAGTAGAAATCACTTTCACATCCATTGATTTTGATGGGAAGATTAATATGCATTAGCTAGTTAGTAAGTAAACTGTGTGTAACTTAAAACATGCTTATCCTTGGGTGGATTGTGTCCATATTCCAGGAGTAGTGACTACTTTGTAGAAATGTATGCTTCTGAAAGGTGCAAATACTGCCTAAATACAACTTTTGTTTTATAGATTAGTATTTTACAAATGTTTTTCCAACTTGTCTTGAACAATTGCTTTATAGACACTCCTGTGCCACTTAAGTTTGCTTGCTTGTGAGATAATTTCACTGGAATATTAAAAAAGACATATATTTTCCCATGGAACTGTGAAAAAAGTATTGTAGTAATAGTAATACGAATATTGATATCAAGATGCAGGGTATGATTAAGGCACTTGGGTTAAGTGATTTTTAATTACTTCCATTTCACATGGAAATAAATCAGAAATTGCCAGGGAAAAAACGAGCTTTTTGACAAGTTTTGTCGGATATTTTTTCCGATAGTTTTCTTTCACAATTTCTTTCATTAATTTCACATTTTGAACTTCCTTCCTTCCTTCCTTCCTTCCTTCCTTCCTTCCTTCCTTCCTTCCTTTCCCCCTCCCTCCTGGTATACGAGACAGGGCCTGATGAATGTGGTTTTACCTGAGGTAGTGAAGAGTGGGGTGGAAAAGGAGGGGAAGGGGGAGGAGGAGGTAATCCAAATTCACACTTAAAACTGCAGCTGAGATCACGCACCCAATTGGGGGGTGTAGAACTCCGTCCGCG
This sequence comes from Charina bottae, assembly GCA_023362775.1. Taxonomy (NCBI): domain Eukaryota; kingdom Metazoa; phylum Chordata; class Lepidosauria; order Squamata; family Charinaidae; genus Charina; species Charina bottae. The sequence continues at coordinate 87,026,584 of JALMGJ010000001.1, read as the reverse complement.
CATTTCGCTTTTGCGAAAAGCAAAAAGCGGCAAGCTTCTGGTGGATAGCCGAGAGAAACAGTGAGAAGTTGGCAACCTTGCTCCTTAAAACACGCCGCATCCCTTTCGAAAGAGCAAGTCCTTCCCTCGAAGTGGAGTTCAAGCGGCGCAGGAGGTTTCCTCCTTTGGAAAAACTGGTGAGACCCGAAGGCGGCAGCCCTTGTCCTGCTTCCTGGAGAGTAAGTCTCGTTGAATGCCGCGGGATCGCCCTCAGGCTAGACGTGCACAGGATGGCTCTTTAGATGGAAAACATTGGGACAATTCTTTGTAGAGCCATGCAATCCTTGGTTTCCTCTGCGGTCCGATCCGTGATGGAGAGCACCCACCGCTTCCCACCCTCAAATGCTCTTGATGGGTCTGCTGGGGTCTGGAAGAGGATGGGGAGAAGAAAGATCTGGGGAAGGATGGCAATCTGCACAGGTTGAACGTGCTGCAATCCGGGGTCTCCAGAAGCGTAGGATTTAACAGTTTCAATTTATCTGGAAGGGAAAGATTGATGCATTTAAGAGGCTGATAGCCCCTGTATCTCACTCTGGCTTCTGTTGTTGGGCAAGTAGGAATTTTGTCCAGACATACAATGTATGCATAGCTCAGTCAGTTTCTTGGTTTGATCATAGATCCTTTTTCCAGGTCTGTCTTGAAAAATGGAAGTAATGAATAGAAGAGAAACTTCTGAGGCTCTTTGGCACAGAGCGGCCAAAGTCTGTCTGTACACATTTGATTTATAGGTCACCAGGTGGACACATTCTAGGTACATTTGAGTTTTTCTCTTGTACTTTCTCTCTCTCTCTGGCCCAATCCCAAAACCATAATAGGTGTGGATTTGCACAAGACTGCACTAAAGCAGGATTAAGCATTTTGCGATGCAGTGTGTTGTGGGAACTCAGCCATTGTTTTAGCATGGTTACATAAAGCAGACCATCGTGTTAAGCAAATATTTGCTTTGGCATAGTAGTATGTGAGCACATAAATTTTGTTTTGCTAACCTGGGTTTAGTATATTGTGTGAATGCAGACCATAAGCAACAACTGTTAACTCGCTTTAAAAGTAGTGTTTAAAAATTGTTAAACGGGGGCCTCCCTATAGCTGTTTTAAACCACCATTGTTTTATATAAAATTGCTACACACTAGAGTGACTAAGAAGCAGGATCTCAAATAGACCTTTATGGCTGAGTGGCCAGGCTAGATCAGGATGATGAGAGTTGTACTTCAACACCTCTGGAGGGCATAAATTTGGGGAATATGGGATTTAAATCAAGAATAGGCTTGAGATCTAACTGTTGTGTAATCACTAAGAATAGGGAGAAATTTTAAATATTCCTGTAAAGGCAGCTCTGATGGAAGTGAAGGGTTGCCATTTTAGTTCTATTTAGAAAATTTCCCTTGGTGACAGTGGTGTGTGTGTGTGTGTGTGTGTGTGCGTGTGCATGCAATGTATCTCTACATGCAGAGCTAGCCCATGCATTGTATACCTAAGAGATCTTGCAGACAACACTCAATTCTTCCCGTTCTTCATCCTTTACTTAGAATAGTCACAAACCACTAAGTGCTAGGCAACAGCATAGTCAACCGTGATGGTTGTATATAGATTGTATGTCCGGAGTGTTCTTGCCAAAATGTTGAATGCTAAAATTTTGGGGTGTGCAACTAAATGTATATTCAGCAAAGTGAGTGTTTTGTGTTTTGTTAAATTGGGCCAGCCTCAATGGTGGGGCATAGAAGTCTTCCAGTTACTTTGAATGGTTTATCAGGACAACTGGAAGGGCAAGTCTTGTTTTCAACTGGAAATGAGCAAGATCAACTTGCTCCTACATCAACAGAAGTTGGAACAGCCTTCCCCAACCTGCTGCTCTCCAGATATGACTATGTCAACTGAATATTTTTTTAGTTGAAGTCCAATACATCTAGCGAGTTTCAGGTTGGGAAAGGCTGTGTTGAACAATGAATATGGTTTTGCAGGAATCCAGATCTGAAATGGTCAATCTTAGCCCACTAGAATCTATATTCATGGTGTAAATTCCTGTATTTTGAATCTCTGAGATTTTTAAAAAAATTGAACTAAAGCATTTTTGGAGAGGATCATTTGTAGAATTTCTTTCCTTTATCCCTGATCACTACATGACTAAGATTAGGGTTCCTGACCTCCAGAAAGGATTGGGCTTCTCTGAAGTTTATTTTTAATTTCTTAGCAGTTCCAAGTATCATGTCACCTGGGATTTCTGGGAGTTGTAGTCCAGCATATCTGGAAGGCACCAAGTTGGAAAAAACTTAACAGTATTATACAATCTGACTTCACCATTACTCATCCCCATGCACAACATTTTCATTTTCCTCTATGAATTAGATGTTCATATCACTCCTGCCTCTACAAGGGCCTTTTGATTTTCTCTCCCTTTCTGCTTAGCAAGTAGCAAGACTGACCTTAACTTAGAAGCCACATGACCGTGGAAGCGTCTTCAGACAATGCTGGCTCCTTGGCTAACTGAGATGAGCACGGCCCCTAGAGTCGGACACGACTGCACAAATGTGCGGCGGGAACCTTTACTTTAAGAAGGATTGGAGTTGATTAACTGCATGATTGTGTCCATGTAGTCACTAGGATCTCAGCTCCTTTTAAATGCACATTTCCTGCACCCCAATCCAGATTTTGAGCCTCCTAGGGTGATGTGATTTTAGATCAAATAATAGCCTTGGGTTTAACTAACAGGACAAAAGGGGTAAGTTACCTGAGGGCAAAGGATTGGCTTCAAAAGGGTATCTATCTCTCACCTTCTCTAACTTCCTGGTGTCTTCCCTAACCTTGCTGCAAATGCCTTTAACGGGGAGGTCTTTCTACTTTCTGCCTTCTTTTTCTTTTTCTCTTTTCCATCCTGTATGTATACAATCTCATTTTATTCTTGCCTCTGTTATAGGTGTGAGCTGTCTGAAGACTCCACCAGCCGGGATGGGATGGCTCAAATAAGTCAGGAAAGATCTAAAGTGGAACACAGTCAGTTCTGTTAGGGATTTCCTGGTTAATCCTGGAAACCACCCTCACTGGATCTGAGTTGGAACTGCATGGTCCATCCTGCCCCTTCCTGGAGGAAGGTGCCTTTACTTGTCCCCAAAGTTGGATCCCTGGAGATAACTTGCTTGTGTGGCTGGGTTGCAATTCAAGACCCACTCTGCAGAAATGTACCAGAGTTTAGCAATGGCAGCCAACCATGGCCCACCAGCATACGAAGGGACTAGTAGTTTTATGCACACCACAGCTGCCGCTTCTCCTGTCTACATACCCACCACAAGGGTCACTACCATGATCCCCAGTCTGCCTTACCTCCAAGGGAGTGGTTCGTCCCAGCAAGGCAGCCCAGTCTCCAGCCACTCCATTTGGACTCAGCCTGGAGCTGAGAGTGTTCCTTACAACCCTGGATCTTCTCATCCATCGGTATCCCCAAGATTCTCCTTTGCTACCAGCACCCCCATCCCAGCAACTACTTCTAGAGAAGCATCTGCCTATAGCAGCTCTCTTAGTATCTCAGCTAACAGCAGGGACCAGTATGCTCGGAGTTTCAGTGGGTCCTATTCCAGTCCATATCCAGCAAGTTATATGACCCCAGAATTGGGCACCACCTGGACTTCATCTCCCTTTGATAGCCCCATGCTCCACAATCTTCAGAATCGGGGAACTCCAGGAGCTTCAAGACACACCAACCTAGGTAAGAATGAATCTTCTGAATTTTATCATACCAAGAAAGGTAACATTCCTTTCAATCCAGGATAGATTATATGAAATTGATTAAATTTTAAATGATAAAAAATACTAGGCAGCTCATCAGTGAATTTAGCCATTGCATATACAGATTATCAGTAAAATGTATTTTTCACATTTTATCAGTGAGGTACTCTTTTGAGGATCCTTTCTTTTAGAAATGGCATGTAACAATTTCCTTACTTACTCCCTTGAGTGGGAATTAATTTAACAGTCATTATAAACAAAAGAGCTCAAGGAGATAGTATCTGTATTTTCTTATCCATCAGCTTTAGGAACCGGGAATATTGGTCCCAATGATAGAAATATTAAATGTGTCTTAAAGAACAACAAGTCCAAGAATCAACAGTATTGTGAGGGAGCTGCGTCTTAAAAAGTGCAGCTGAGATCAATGTCAGGAAAATTCTGTAACTTCCAATTCCACATAGTTCTTGTTTTTACCCTATTTATATTTTACTGCACTGGTGCGTGAACTGCTTCCTGTTAGCTTCATCCCATTTCAATTGCAGTCCTGTCACATTGATCTGGGAGGAAGTCCTTATGATTACATTGGGACTTGTTTCTGGTACGTCCTGCTATCCCCATGATCCTGGCTCCATCCTATAATTCTGAACTGAAAAAGGCCTGCTATTTGCATAGCTTAGGGTACAGACAACAAAAGATTCATGGCTAAGTTTATTACTTTGTACCATCTGATGCAGGAAGGAGGGTGTTGGCTTACTTTGGTAGCACTACAAATGTTGCAGGTTGTTTTGAGACAGGCAGATCCTTTGGGAGATACAAGGATGGATACTACCTCTTATGAGCAAAATTAATCCTAGATCAGCCACTGCCTGCTCAGCTGTAAATAAGTTAAAGCATTTCATGTACATTTGCCCAGTAATCTTTTCTTTTAATTAAATAAGAAATTATTATACTAACACGTTCAGTGATGAATTGGTAACCTATGGACTGTTAGAAGTGCTACCATTCTAACTGTCCAGTCAGCCAGGGTCTGTGTGTTTCTTTAGTTGGTTTTTGACCATCTGGAATGAATGTTGATACCCAGTAGTATGTTTTTCTGCAGAAATCCATTAAATTGATATTTTAAAAAATGAATAGGATGTGTATAAGAACCTTCGTAAAACAACTCTAGAACAGAGGGAGTAAATGTAAATCTGTAGTTTAAATTGACCCATGGTCCACAAGGACCATGAAGTATACACAAATTAGAACAGGGTTTTTCAAACTGTTCTGCAGAATCCTAGAGTTCCATGAGAGAGTAAGGGAGAAAAAGATAGTTCACTCAGACGCAGCCAAAGATGGCCATAGCAATTTTTCTAAGGTACAGTGGAAAGGGTGGGGCTTGTCATCTGACATTCAGAAGCCTCACCCCCAGAGCATTTGTGGCTCAGGGCGACCCATCACTCTGTGTGTGCCTGAGAGGCAGGCAGGGGCAGGACGAAAACCATCCTGCCCCAACCTTGCCTCCCTCCCCTTCCCCTGAGAAAGGTCAAATGGAAGGTTTGGGGTGAATCTGTAAGATTCAGATAACTTCAGTGTGTGTGTGTGCATACATACATACATACATACATACATACATACATACATACATCGATTACAGTGAGCACAAGTTTCATTTTATTGCCCATTTCCTATCACTAGAGGTTTGTCTATTGATCAGAGGTTCAGGGAATTTTTAAAAAATTTAACAGGTTCCATGGCCTAAACAAGTTTGAAAAACCCTGAACTAGAACACTATGTAGTAAATTTGTAACTTATTTTATCTTTGTATTATTTAATTAATATGAGTGTCATATTTACACTTTTGATTTGGTAGTGTAGTACACTTATAAAACAATGAAATCCTCCTGGACTTTCACTTTATAGACTAGCAATTTATTATCACTAAGGCCAAAAAATGTATAAATCACCATGTCTTTTCATCTCTCTCTCTCTCTCTCTCTCTCTCCCTCTCCCTCTCCCTCTCCCTCTCCCTCTCCCTCTCCCTCTCCCTCTCCCTCTCCCTCTCCCTCTCTCTCTTCTCTTTCTTTCTCTTTCTCTTTCTCTCTTTCTCTTTCTCTTTCTCTTTCTCTCTCTTTCTCTTTCTCTCTTTCTCTCTCTCTCTCTCTCTCTCTGGGTTCAAATGTTTATTAATGTTTCTGCTCCCATTCATAGAGAGGGAGAGAGGGAAGTGGGGAGGGAGAAAAAGGAAGTTAGGATTTTAACATCATTTGTTTGTTTAGGCTACCTTCCTGTAAGGTAGCCTTTCCCAGCCTTTCAGATATATTGGACTTTGAGTCCCGTAATCCTCTTCCAACCTGAGGGCACCAGAATGGGAAAGGATTCTAGAAATACTTCATTGTGATGATGAACTCCTCTTTTAGTTTGTATTTCTTCTACTTTTCTTCTAAGAAGCTCAGGAGACAAGATACTTAAATTGCCTTTCTTGCTTTTTTACTTGTTATAATAACCCTAAGAGGTGGGTTAGATTGAAACAGAAATGGCTAAGGGTGGTTCAGCATTAATCACAGTTTCTCATCACAAGGTGGAAAGTTGAATCTTAGTTTCCTGAGCTTGGCTGTTATTCTGACCACTAGACCACACTGGCATTTGATAGAAGCTCATTTGAACCATCCTCTTGATTGCTAGTTTTATGCACCTCCAAAACTTTTTGCCTCAGGGACTTCTTTTTCATCCCGGCTCCCTTCTAGAACTGGAGCCAAATTGAGGACCTAAAGTTGGGAGAAAATGATTATTAACTGGAGGAGATAATCCTAAAAGGTGGAGAGGAGCAAAGAGATTCAGCTCTCATTTTCCTAGTGCCCCTTTTGATCTTTACATAACTCTGTTTTTACATGAATAAACAAACTACACTAATCTTCTGTTACATCTACCTTATTATTAAAGATTTCATTCATTTAATTAAATTAGTTTTCCTAAATATTTTAGTTCATTTTTCAGGGGGGGTTTAGGATGATATACAGAATAATAGGTCAGTATTAAACCATAATTTCAAAATAAAAGAAGAAACAAACTGGCAACTTAATAAAACTCAGTATAAAGAAGCATATATTATCAGCAATTAAAGCACACTGAAAGTTGCTACATGCTGGAATGCCTGCCTGGACAAGAATGTTGATAGGTACCAAATGGACATCATAGTTGGCCCCAAAGGTGAACTGTTTGAAAGTACACATACTCTAAATTGGGAGGGAGGGGTGGTCAGGACCAAGTTTTCTCTGACTCTTCTCCCCTCCATTCAAATTTCAGATAGCGGATTGGAGGATTTTAGTCTCTGAGAGAGACTAAACTACAATTTCAGCTTTTAGCTAGGCTGGAGTTATAGATGGTGGTCTTTTAGGTATCAGAGGCAGCACAATACTAGGTAGTGGGGAACATAAACATTGGGGAGGATATAATGAGTTCATTTCCTACTTGTGGGCTTCCTAAAAGCATCTGGTTGGCCAACCTGGGAACAGGATGCTGGTTTGGATAAGCCTTTGATTTGATCCAGTGTGCTGTTCTTTGTGTTCAGTGATTCTGTGCCCAAAGCTGCTGATAGTGTTTTAGATTCAGATAAGTAGAAATCAAGGGTTGTGGTTAGCTCAAAGAAATCCAGTTCTGATGAGATTTGGATTCAGAATCAAATGCAACAGGCAAAACCAAATTAGTTTTTGAATGAGGGATTTTCAAGGAATATTACAATTGTAGGCTAAGTTGGAAAGTGAAAAAAAAATCTCAGAAGAAGACAAATCACTTCTGTATTGCTACCAAGAAAACTACATGGCTGTGTCCACAAAGTCACCAGGAGTTGAACTCAAATTGAAGGAGACTTTATTCCTTCTCACCTTACTACTGCTTGTTCCTAGGTCTGCCTCCAAACAGCAGGTAATACCTGTGACTTTGTACTTTGCTGCCTGATGTATTAGGTCAAACTTTCCATTCACACCCAACACAGGGACCTGTATTCACATCTACACCAGCAAATTGTCTTTTGTTGGGACTGGGGCACTGTGTTGGCCTGCAAATGAGGCTGAGCTTTGCAAAAGTTACACACGTGTGTTTGCTTTTGCAAGCTGAGAAGAATAGGGGCCTTTCTGGGAAACGCCTTCCTTTCTTCCCCACTTATACATATTTAAATGAAACACCAGGAACCCCTGGGGAGGTGTTACTTGCAAATAAGATCATAGGCTTTTCTTCAGTAAGGATTTAAAGGGAGGGGAAGGAAATAAGATTAGGATTTCGATTTGTTTTATATGGGAAGCGATTGATAAAAAAAACCTCAAAGTCATGCATTGCTGAAGATTTAAATGGTATTTTATTTGTGGAGTCCTTGGTGCTCTCTGAGCCTTGTTTTCTTGCAGACGTTTCATTGCCAGACTAGGGGTGGGCCTTGGCTCCTGCCCGCAAACCCCGCCCCTTCCACCTGCAAACCCCGCCCCCCAGTGCTTGTGATTGGCTCCCGCCCACAAACTCCAGCCCCGGTCCACGGAAATCCCAGAAACCCCGCCCCCCCCTTCCCCAGTTATAAATATCCAAATGGCCCTTGGCAGAAAAAAGGTTCCCCACCCCTGTTTTAGGGGAAGGTAAAATAAGTTGTTTCTTAATAGCATTTCTCAGATGGTTTTCTTCTTTTTCTTTTTTTAGAATTCTAATGTTATGTTAAAAGACACCACCCAAGGAGACTTACCTATGAATAATCTCTTGAAATAAAACCTCCAGACAACTGACAACATTTTAAAAAAGCAATCATGCAGAAACCTCTAAAATTAGCTGATTAAAATAAGAATAAAAACACCTGGGGAACCAAGTTAATCCAACAGGAAGAATCAGACCATGAAAGAAACAAATGTTCATGAGAACAGGATAGATTTGCCCAGAGATTGCACTTAGTTTGGGATAAGGGAGGGTTTCCCAGAGTTTGTATGGGCATCAGGAAAGGATTTTGAGACAGGGGCATCCTGAGAGAAGTTCCCACAACAGGATCTTAACTGAGCAAAATTTGGGCAGAAAAATATTAATATAAATGTGTATTAATATAAAGCAGCTGCTCACCATCTGGTCTTCTTTACTTAAACTATAGCTCTTATTGTCTTCATCAAGGGGAGGGGAGCTGAATGCCTTGTGCCAATTATGGGTCAGTTCAAGCACAGCTTGAACAAATATTCTTCCAGATTTCTCTACAGGGATTAAAGGAGCAGAAAGGGGTGCGAAGCTGCAGAACATGGGGAAGTAAGACGAGGAAGATGGGTGTTCAGCTCTTTTTACTTAAGTATTCCTTTCTTGTTAAGGAAGAAACACACACACACACACACACACACTAGGAGAATGATGAAATTGCATACTCATGATTAAAGTTAAATTATTCAAGTCAGCATGGCAGCCCTCCAGCCTCTGAATCATATGCAGCAGCCTTCCCAAACCTGGTGCCCTTCGGAAGTGTTGGGTGATGGCTGGAGATGATGGGATTGAAGTCCAATATACCTGGAGGACATCAGGTTAGGGAATAAATGCACATGATCTAGGAGGGCAAAATTTAGGATACATGCTTGATCTGATTCCTTTTGGTTTTGGTTTTGGTCTTGGTTTTTGGTTTAGTTTTTTTTTTAATAGCTCTTCTAGGCAGCTGTATTTCTTTTAATATGTTACTTGTTAGTTGGAAGCTGCCCAGAGTTGTTTAGGATGAGCAACCCATAAAACAAGCGAACAAATAAGTAAATAAATAAACAAACAGACAAACTGCCCCATATACAGTATACCTCAAAGATTCCTACTCTTTTTGCTTCTGTATCTGCTCCATAGATCCTTAGTACTACAGGCTCAGCTCCACTTTTGCTTGTTTGCAAACAAGTGGTTTTCTGTACCCCTTATGGTTGGAAGTTTTTTTTTAAAGAGTGTTCAGTCCTGCAGATAATGAAAACAAAACGCTGCTCTCTCTCTCTCTCTCTCTCTCTCTCTCTCTGTTGCAAATGCCAATTTTTTGCAGTTGCCCAATTTTTTAAAAACCTAACACTGTGAAAGCAAAATTGCACTAGAAGCAAACAATACAAAGCAAATCAAGGAGGATACAAAAATGTCCTTGTAATGTTAGATACATACATTTATACAAGGCTGATCCCATTGAAACTATCTCAGTCTGAATTTAGCAGTGATTTTTCAAAATCATTGTTCTTTTTAAAAGGGTAGTAATACACACACACACACACACACACACACACATCAATAGTGTTTCTTTTTAAGTTCTCCAAAGTGTTGCCATAGGTTGGATTTTGAATGTCTTTTGGGTGTATGTGTTTTGCTCCCTTCATTGCTGCCAATTTTGCTTTGATACTGTTTTTAAAAGCTGATGTATCGATTATTTTATTATGTTGATATCATGTATCAGTGTGTATTGTGTGTGTTTTGACTGCATTGAAGAGACTACAGATAATGGCATAATTAGCTAAATAGCTCTTTAATCCTGTGCATCTTTATTTGGAAATTAATTTCATAGCAAGCAAGTAGTGGAATGCAACTGAAATACTGTAAACCAAACCCTTCATGTTTCATCATCCTTCTATCCCAATTTCTTAAAAAAAATAAATTTCTGGGCTGAAGTAAAGGGTATAGTTTACCATTACATTGGATTCATGAAGTGTAAAGGAAGCAGAAATGATATTTTAATATTTTTAAATTGCAGTAGCAGTGACAGCGGGAGTGAATAAGGCAAAGATCCTTGATGTGAGAACAATACCAGAGTGTCGGTATTTCGATTATGTGAAAAGTTTGGACTGCATAATGTGCAAACCACTACCAGCTCACATATCACTGGAACAGTGTGCTCTTTCAAATGTTAATTATGATTTCCAAATTAAGAATTACCTTAAAACAGGATAACTTTTTTTCCAGGTGAAGGACATGCTTTCCAAAACGCTAGAGTGAAGATAAGATATACTCATCTGATTTAAAAGATACTTTACCCAACAGATATTTTTTAAACAACTCAGCTGTTTTGTGACTCCAGGTGGATCAGAAACACAAAACAAAAAAAGCCAACGTGTGTGGATTAAACTGCTGCCTGTCAGTTTGTAGTATCATTCTCCTGGAACTATTATAAGCATCACTACATTTTTCAACCCCTAAGGGTTTCTGTGAGTGAATCATAGAACTGAAAAATGTCAAACAGAGGAAGAAAGGAAAAATGAGAGAATGTAGCAGCTGTTCTGAATGAAGGGGGCAAGGCACTTCCCCAAAGATTTCAGAAAGTGCAGTGCAGGAAATATATGGAGAGAAATGCTTTCATTTAACATATTGTTTATTTTCCCCAAAATTGTCTTAAGTCATCATGATGAAAATATAAATTAGTTTGCCAGTTCAACAGATAAATTTAGTGGCTAAATATAACAGGGCCTTAAAGGCTGATTGTAAATTTATAGCAAAGGTTGGGAGAGATCCTCTGTGCATGGAAGCCCTTTCTATACATACAAGGTCAGTTATCCCAATGGAAAAATCCCCCCCTCCACCATAATCACAACTCTTATCTGTAATGTAATGATATAATTTGCTTATTCTGTGCCTTCCCTGTCTCTTTTTCTTCTTCTTTTTTGCATTTTTCCTTTTAGATTACTATGCCCCAATCTAGTGCTCTTTGGATGGATTGGACTATACTCCTTTCATCCTCCAGCAGCATGATTATTTGGGAGTTGTAATCCAACATTTTTAAAAACCTCAGATTGGGAGGAGGGGGTTGGCTTAGATTGGTAACTCTTTTCCATCCTACCAAAAGAGCAACAGTGTATATAAGGCTGAAAAACCTAACACCAAACATTCCAGCTTTCTTTTGGTATGCCCCCTACATGAGAGCGTGTGGGGGCGTGGGGGCTCAGCGGGTAAGAGGCCAGGCTTGTTGATCGGAAGATCGCAAGTTCGGAGGTTCGAATCCCTAGCCCTGCGTGCGGAGTGAGCTCCCGCACTAGCTCCAGCTCTTGCCAACCTAGCAATTTGAAAGCATGCAAATGCAAGTAGATGAATAGGTACCACTTCGGTGGGTAGGTAACAGCGTTCCGTGCGTGTCATGCGGCCACATGACCGTGGAAGCGTCTTCGGACAACGCTGGCTCTTTGGCTAACAAACGGAGATGAGCACCGGCCCCTAGAGTCGGACACAACTGCACAAATGTGCGGGGGGGGGTACCTTTACCTTTACCTTTACCTACATGAGAGCCTTCTCTGCTGTGGCACCCAGAAATTGGAACTGAGGGCTCTAGGCCATGCCTGCCAAAAGTCTCTCCTTAGTCAAGATATTTTGATGAGCGAGTTTTCTTGTTGACTAATTTATTTACTTCTGATCTGCACTTTCTAGTTTGCTGAATTTATTTTTATTTTTCAAAAGGTTCACTTCCCATTTTCTAATCCATAATTTATTTCACTTATATACTGTAAAGAGTGTGTCATACCCCCTGGCTTATTTATCCCTCCAATCACACCATAAAATAGATTAGTCCAGTAGCAATTAGATGCCTAGAATCATTGTAGGGCTATGAAACGAAGGACTTTAAGAAACCAAAGATATGTTAATCTAGCATCTTAAATGGGTTACATTGATATGTACAGTATGTAGGATGGTAAGGAAGTGATTCAAATAACCTGATCCTTTGGTAGGTGACAAAAGTTTGGAAAAAGCTAGCAGGCATTTGTATCAATTGATTTCAGGAGTAAGGACCCCCCCCCCCCAGAGCTGTGCCTTTCAAGGAAGATCATTAATCTGAGCCTGTTAGACAAGAGCAGTGTCTCATAAGAAACAAGGAATTGCTCTATCTGGCTCAGGCACTCTACAGCACCAGCTGAGTTTAGTCATATTAGTTTTCTAACCCATTTTTCCTAGGGATTTCAAGGTGCCTCTTTATTCATTTTTATTCCAGCAATGACAAGTCTGTGAGATGGTTTGGTCAGAAAAAAGGTGGACTAGCCTGATAAATTACCCAGGGAGAATCTTACCCCTCTTTTCTTTCATTCATTTTCTGTTGCTATTCAACACACACACACACACACACACAGAGAGAGAGAGAGAGAGAGAGAGAGAGGGAGGGAGGGAGGGAGGGAGGGAGGGAGGGAGGGAGGGAGGTTACCAGGCATTTCAAAATCTTAATTTAAAACTTAGGCTAAAAACAGGAATTATAAATACAAATCATATTTATTCCTAAGCAGTAAAACTACAGAGATAACATTAACAAGGAAGTCCACATGTTTTGTGGGAGTTAATATTACAATATTAACATTTTTGTAATGGAAAGTCTCCTTTGAGTTGAGGGTGATATCACAACCACTTTGGAAAGAATACCAAAGTGGTTTGCCATTACTTTCTTCTGATGCCCTGTATATGTGTGTGTGAGAGAGAGAGAGGGAGAGGGAGAGGGAGAGATTTGTCCTCTATTCCCAATAATCACAGGTATAGTACCATGACACACAAAGTTCCCAAATGTAGCTTTCATGGTAAGTTCCGTGCTGCCAAAGCAGTTTAAGTGGGAGAAATTATAAAGCTAGGACCTTCTAAAGGTCTTGAAAAACGCATTTCCACATGCTGCTGTTTCTCCTGCAGGTTAAGCAGAGTCTCCCCTTTGCATTTCCCAGCATGTCTCTGCTCCTTTTTTTACACTGTTGGTGCACCCCTACAGCCATTCTACAAGCAGCAGGGGAGCACTGACTCCTCTAGCTTGTATTTCCCTGGATTGTGACATTTATATGGCTTCAACCCTTTGCAATAAACCAGCAGACAATGGGAGGGATTTTGACACTGTGTTAATAGTTGGGCCTGATTCCTCCAGTGTTAATGACCAGTTGAACCTTAAGCTTTATGGAACCAAGTGTGGAAGTTTGAGATCAAGGTGCCAGCCAGATTTAATACCCAGCTGCCAACTGTTTTGAGTCCTGCTTCATTAACATCCTTTCACCTAGGAGTCCTAAAAGTAAACTGCTAATGAGTACACAGTAAGTCTCCTACTGTAAAAAGAGAGGGTGCTGGGACACCTTTTCTTCCTTTGGTTGTGTAAGTTGCTTGAGTGAATCGCTTATTGGTGAAAGAAAGGCCCTCTGTGCTTACTTTGTTATACCTTTAGTTTTATTTATAGTGAATTTTCAATTTCCAGAGTGACATTGAAAGTAGATTTGGGAGGGGATAAATCCTACTGAGTAGATTTGGGAGGGGATAAATCCTACTGAGTTGTAAAAAGGTAAAAGTCCCCCCCCCGCACATTTGTGCAGTCATGTCCGACTCTAGGAGCCAGCGCTCATCTCCGTTTGTTAGCCGAAGAGCCAGTGTTGTCCGAAGATGCTTCCTCGGTCATGTGGATCTACTTGCATTTGCATGCTTTTAAATTGCTAGGTTGGCAAGAGCTGGGGCTAGTGCTGGAGCTCACTTGTCATGCCATGCGGGGCTAGGGATTCAAACCTCCAAACTTGCAGCCTGGCGTCTTACCCGCTGAGCCACCACGCCCCTCTACTACTGAGTTGTAGCTCAAACTAAAAGTTGGAAATGTTGGAAATTGGCAACAGGAAGCTAGACCTAATGGATGGACCCATGCTGTGATCCAGTACTCTCACCCATGGTGAAAAAATTGGGAGGGACTTCTCATGTCAAGTGAGCAGTGCCCACTGCTGCTCAGGGCAAAAACACATCTCCATCTTAGGATAACCTGGGAAAAGATTCTTCACCCATATTGATGCATGACTATAGAGCTCCTCAATGCAAGAATGGTCACTGCGGAAATCTTGCCTCTTCTTGCATGGAGATGCTTTAATCTACACATGGATGTTGGCCTGATGAAAATTCTGTGTCCCAAATATGCCAATAGTAGAGAAGCTTGCCACTATAAATGTTGGCTGTGTAACAGTGGAATGGGGTGATGGAGGATAGGAATAACTTGTGTTCCTACATTCCCTTGCTTTCTTTGGCGGGGGGGGGGGGGGACATGAAAAATGATCATGCTGACCATCCTATTTTTAGCCATGATTGCTGAATGTTGAGTTCTTGTTCAGGGATAATACGTTTTGGGGTAGGAGAAGCTTGGGACCCACAGGGGATGGCCTTCCCTTCATGACCTTTTTGTGATCTTCCTGGAATGTTTTGATAGACACTGTCTAGATCCAGCAGGGCTCTTCTTCTGTTCTTATAGAAAGCAGACACTGACTTGCAAATGGAAAATCTTATCTCAGCAGTTCAAGGGAGCTTCAGAATTTACACCTCCCAGCCAGGATTTCAAAAAGTCCCTTCAGAAAGAGCTTTTGGTAGTCTTGCCTTTTCAGCTTCTCCAATCTCCACTCCCCCCTCCCTTACTGAAAGATCCGTCTTCTCCAAACCTTTGTTTTAGAAATTGCCTTTAAAGGTCTTAAAACAACATTCTGGTAGAAGTGGGTGTGGGAACCTTTGAAATGACCTGAAAGGTACATTAAGAGAATGGCCCATCTTAGGGAACATTAACAAGGAGTTTAAAGAATATAAAACTGAAGGGAGGAGTAAATTAGAAGTTCCAACATCTGAGCTGAATGTGATCAATTATGCACAGAAGCTTTCTGGTCCCAAGACAAACTTCCCAGATGAAGTTACCCAAGAGTGAGAAGACAGAGGTGCCAAGATACCACTCTGGGCTGTGGCAATTAGCGTGAGTGAGTGAGTGAGTGAGTGAGTGAGTGAGTGAGTGAGTGAGTGTAGAAAGAGGAGAGTCACACTAGACAGCTTCTTTTCAGCTGTCTCAGCAGCAGCCTCACAAGGATCCCCCCTCCCTAGTCACCCAAAGCATCTCTTCCTTGTTCCCACACCTGGTTAGGCATGGCTCAATTGGGGAGCAGTGGAGGTGGCTTTTCCCTCCCTTAGTCCATTCTTTCTTCATGCTGCTGTTTTGCTACGCCTTTTATTGGGGTGCCTTTTATTGGGGCTCCGTGCCTGGTCTACAATGCCTGGGTTGCAAAAATCTGGACAACTACTAACCATGCAGCCAAGAGATACAGAGCACCCCAACTGTGCTCCCATCCAGTGCTTGTCTGGATTTTTGCAGGCCAGATAGGGTAGCCCTAACCCTAACCTACACAAGTAGGTTTTGTCAAGGCTCAGTGGTAAGGGGGAGCCTAGTGGTGCCCCTCAGTGCTTGTGGACCCCAAGGCTGTTGTTTCCCTTCACTATATTTATGCCACCGCCTTCCGTGCA
Organism: Charina bottae; assembly: GCA_023362775.1. Lineage (NCBI taxonomy): Eukaryota > Metazoa > Chordata > Lepidosauria > Squamata > Charinaidae > Charina > Charina bottae. Next base: position 87,010,635 of record JALMGJ010000001.1, on the reverse strand, counting down.
GCACTGCCCTACCCCCCACCCCGTTTCTGGAATGGAAGCTCTAGGGAAATCTGTCCTGCATTTTCACTGCCTTTATTAAGATGCTTGGCTTAGACCTTCCTCTTTCAGTAAGCATTTAGCTGTAATATTTAATTTTAAACATTAATGTTTGACTATTAATATTAAACTTAAATACTTAAATGTTTGTACTGAGCAAAACATGTTCATGTTATTTGAGAGCATTACTATTACTGATTATTGCTTAACATTTAATATTAGTGCTATACAGTAGTATTAATACTGTTGTCTGCTGACCTGTAAACTTTTATATTGGCTTTATTATTTATTTGATTCCTATAAATGGTTCTTAGTAAATTTCTCACAGGACATTTGCCAGTTGAGTGGTATATAAATTAACTAACTTATAAATAAATCCACAAGCAGCAGTGAGATCCCCAAGGATCTGAACTGGAATCAGTTCAGTTTAATTGATTTCCAGTGAGTTAAAAGTATTCATTCATTGGCGATCACTCGTAGCCGAGTAAGATTGTCTTCCAAAGGTAAAATTTTAACGGTGGATCCGTAAGTGGCTGTAAAGGCCAATTTTGGATCCGCACAACCTCCCACAATGAGGGCATAGGTTTCCGGGTGGGAGACGGTCATGATGAGGGTCTGCCTGACGTGCCTTCCTTTTAGCTCTTTTATCCTTTTCGCCCTGTACTCGTGTTTCTTCAAAGTCCATAGCGCCATTAATAAAGGATGACCTCCAATTGAAACGCTCATGAGTTAGGGCTTCCCAGTTCTCAATGCTGATATTACATTTTTTTAAATTAACTTTGAGAGTATCTTTGAATCTCTTTTGCTGTCCACCAATATTCCGTTTTCCATTCTTAAGTTGGGAGTAAAGTAGCTGCTTTGGAAGACGATGGTTGATGTTGGATGATCATTGTTTCAATGCTGGTGGTTTTCGCTTCTTCTAATAAATAATATATTTATTTATTTATATATTTATATATATATAAAATAAATAAATAAGTTAAAAGTAACAGCAAATGACACTCCATTAGTTAAGAAGAAGCAGCTCTTAAGGACTGTAAAGGGCTTCCCAGCCAAATGGTCAGTGAAGTTAATTGTAACTTCAGATGCAACTGATATCCTTTGAAATGGATGTTAGGGACCAGGAAAAATGAGTGGGGGATACAGTGAACAGCCCCACTAAAACAGTGTAGGATATTGGAAACTTGATTCCATGTTCAGGATTGGAAACTGGAACATAATGTTGGGATAACTACCTTAGTAGTAAGAGAAGTTTGATAAAGGGACTAATTTCTTGGTGGGTGAACATTTTTCTAACCCTAACCAAATCAGTTCTCTGATTGTATTGTTCCATGTCTATGAAATCCTGGATTAGTGAAGGTTAAAAACCATGACAACTAAAGGGAATCTCCAAATGCAGTGGGAGTATACCTTTGGATGTTGGGTGTTGAGGACTAACTGCATTGGGAGTACAGGATTTGATGGCCATTAGTCTCATCCAGCCAGGCAGACCTTACATTCTTAGGTTCTCTGCCTTGCCACAACATGTTTCTGGGTTCTGTAATTTTCCTTGTATCAAATTAGCACTGGAGAAGATTTGATCTCAAATCCCTCACCCTTTCCATAAACTTTTCTGTGTGACCTTGGGTCAATCACCACTTTTCATCCAAAATTATCTCCCAGAGTTGTGAAGGTAGATCAGCACTGAGAGGACCATGTCTGCTCCTTGGATAGGTGAGATATGAATAAATCAAACAGTGACGTTTGATTAGTTGCATGTAATTAAATCAGCAATCACAACAACCTTGCAATGCTGGCTCTGATTCACACAAACAAATCCAGCCACTTCCACATTTGCAAGGGCACAAGTATTGAACCCACCCACTTGCCTGATCTGCGTCTGGCATAGTAATTCATGTTATCTCTGTTTCCAAGTTATTGGCATGCCAATGTATATGTGGCTAAGAGTTACACTAAAATGACTTTTAAAATGTGCAGAACAGCCTTGAGAAAGAATAACCTTGGCTAACAGTGAGTGTTTCTTCCCAGGATATCTGGTGGTGTTGCTATTTAAAGACTCAGGGACACCTTGATGGTGGGTAGGGACATGATGGAAAATTTGAAAGGCTGCGATACATTCTAAACAACATTATTGGAAGGTGAATTTGTGGATGGCTCATGCTAACCAGTGGAATTCCTGAAAAGGGGATTGATTTTCCAAAATACTGCTTTATGTTCTCTCCCTCTCTCCCTCCCTCCCTCCCTCCCTGTGTTGGGCAAACCCTTGGTCATTATTTTGGGTTATATAGAGCACTTGGCTGGATTTGTTTATAAATGTGAGAGAAAACACAATGCTATGGTGGTTCACAAAGCCATAAGGTGAGTCAGTCTGTCTGTCTATTTGCTGTGGAAAACGTAGACAGTGCTGTGGAAAACAATTGCTAGTATTTCCCACTGCAGGATCATTGCTTGGGAGTGCTTGAAGAAGGTAACATGATCATGTTTTTCCAAATTGCCTCCATTTCTGCCAACTGGATATCTTACACAAGACTCTGCTACAGTTTCCATCACTCTAGATAACACAACTAGGATATTAGTTAATATGACTAGGATGGGAACAATATTCCCCCTATATCTGGAGTTGCCAGATTTGGAAAACTTGCTCAGACTCCCTCAACCATGTTTTGTTTTGCATGCTAAGCATCTGCTTAATACAAACTATAGATGATCCCATGGTTTATAAAAAAGGCTGTTTTGTATAGTTTATTTTCAGCAACATTTTTTTGCCACCCCTGTGTGCATATTTCAGCCTAGACCAGAGCTTTCCAAACTTTTCATGTTGGTGACACACTTTTTAGACATGCATCATTTTGTGATACACTCTTACAGCAGGGCATCACTTTGTGACACACTCTTACAGCAGGGCACAAGGCAGGCACTAGGACCTGCGCGGAATCACAGCAGGTTTGCAGGCAGCCAGGCACAAGGCAGGCACTAGGACCTGCGCAGAATCCTGGCAGGGCAGGTTTGGAGGCAGCCAGGCACAAGGCAGGCACTAGGACCTGTGTGGAATCCTGGCAGGGTTCGGAGGCAGCAGCAGCCGCGACACACCCAGACACTGCAGCCGACACACTATGGTGTCCCGACACACAGTTTGGAAAGCTCTGGCCTAGACTTTAAAGTTCTATGTATACATTTTCTGTGAGAAAAATACTGGTGTAACACCAGAATTTTCTTGCAGACATTGGGCTGTGTGGGAAGCCATCTACAGAGGAGATAGACAATCATGTTGTCTTCTGAAGAATTATTGATCAGTTTCTGAGAAATCCTGAAATTTCCAAGTAGTCATTATAGAGCAGGGATGATCTTGAAAGGTTGTATTCTACTTATAAGCCTTGTGTGATCTCGGGGAAGCTAAACATTCAACCTTAGCTTGAGTTTTTGTTAGCCTTAAGTTCATGCAATTGTCAAAAAGGAAAGCACAGTATGAAACATTTTCCAAATATAAAAGGTGATACAAATATAGATATATCATGAGATTTGCAGCCAAAGGTCTATCTTGTTCTTCAAAATACTGCCTGCTTTTCATTGTGCAACTTCTAGAATTAGTCAACTCTATTTCCTGCCCATTTTCTCTCCCAGGCAGTTATCTTTCTCCTCCTAAGCTACTGCCTTTAGCCTTTTCTTATCATTTCTCCATTCAGTTCCTTCTTCGAAACTGTAGTTCCTCTGTCCCTTAGCTTCCATTGGGCAAGGTATAGACTGGGATCAGTTGAGATTCAGGTTTATCTTTCATGTGTGTTCATTCATGAATCTTTTCCTTTCCATATCATTTCTTCATCAGTCGTCTTGCAAGAGTCTACAACTGATTGTCATGGCAATGAGCCAGCTACCACTCTTGGCCATTTATTTCAATGGGGTTTCATGCTTGAAGTGATCATCCCTATGCTTCACTGCTTTCCATCATCTTTTCTCCTCTCTCCTTCTCCATCTCAGCTGTTTTTCTTTCCTCTAAACTATTCAAACTTTGTCACTTCCAATCTGAATCTTGATCAATAGACACTGGTTTACCAAGTTAATGATAATCACAAAATAAACTCTGAGGTTTCAAAGTTCATCCAGCTTTAACCCCCCCCCCCTAATCCTGGGACCATGTCAGGAGGCTTTCATTGATTGTTGTGGAGGGAGAGCAGGAGTTTGAACCTGGCCTCTCTCCTCTCACCGATCTGATCTGGATTCAAGACTGCTTCAATTCTCTTCCTTATCTGGAACTTTTTGCCTATCTTATAATGTCTGTTATTTTAGATAAAAAGCCCAATCAATTGAGTTAGAAACCGGGAAAGTTCTATTCCCCTCTGATAACTTTGCTCCCTGCTATTTTATCAGTTAGGTCAGGGTTTTTATGTGACTCTGCTGAGTTTTGGAAGTGACCTCTGCAGATACTTTATCAATGGCTGTTAAAAATCTCTGGCCATGGTAGTGATGGTGGTAATAATGCTTTCTCCATGAACTGTGACCTGCGTTATAGTTTCTGCCACATCCAGCTTTCGATTTTCAGCTTGATTTTAGGCAGCAGAAATGGTGGTATATGTGAATATGCATGTGATCTTTTGATCACCTAATGGACCTCCACACAACCCTGTTTTGCTTGGAGATCCCTTATGCAAGCTTAACAACAGTGTTAAATGTATTGCTACTTATGATTTAGGACACTACTCATTCATTGCTATTTAAAGGAAGCAAAATCACTACCCAAATGGAAAAGCCACAGGGTCTGCCTTACAAAAAATAAGAACTCTAGAAAAATACATGGACTCCATGGATAGAAAGCATCATCTGTTTAGGAATTCCAGTTTTTCTATGGTCCTTGCTCTCAGTGAGGCAGACAGACAACACAGCAGTGGTTTCTCCCTTTCAAATGGGTTGGAAATACATTATCCAGAACTGATTTTCAGCTCAGGATCTTTGTGTGTATTTTTTTTCTTTTTTCTATGTAATCTTTCTACTTTGGGATAATCACCTTTAGGCTCATCTTCCTTTTGGATAAATATATATTTAAGTGGGAAAGCAACATTTTTAGTTAACATTTCACTTGACTTCAGGAAAAAAATTACTGAAGGAGAAATAAGAAAACAATCCTGTATTGTATATGAGTATAGCAGAAATGTGTTCATATTGACTTTTAAACTTCTGTTACAAAGAAGATAGAAAATTCATGTTCAATCCAGCCAAAATGAAGACCCATGTGAAAGATATTTTAAGTTTGCTTGAATTCTTCCATCAATGATGCTTAAAGGATTTTAGCATTTTATATACAATAATAATATGTGGCATTATAGCTCAGAGATACAACCTTTATATCTACCCAGCAAGGCAGGCCAGTATTATGATCTATTTATTTCCAATGTGGGGCCAGGTAGAGAAATTTGCCTGTAGATCTCTGGTGAATTTACTACAGGAGCAAGATGTGTACAGAAGACCTCCTGAATAGACCTGCCTCCAAAAATCTTTAGTAAACTGCCCTAAAGATCTCCATCTTCATCAATAGGATCCTCTTGATGGATTGGTGAAACCATTTAAATATTCCTCAGTGCCTCCAACTGGAATGTTGTGCCAATGCATTCTAAGAAATTTAAATGACTGATCTCAATATTGGCCACTGGTGGCAGGGTCTCAAAGCAGGTTAGTGCTTATGAGTTAGTATACCAAAGTACTAAGATCCAGGGTGGTGCCTGAGGATGCCAATTACTCATGGCATGCTTGACCATGCATAACAATTCTGCTTCATAGCTACTACACAATAGCTGCTGTCCTAATGTCCCTATATCTGGAACATATCTATATTAATTTAGGGCATCTACTGGAATACCACGGGGGGGGGGGGAGGATTGCCAAAGCCTCTATGACTGTAAAAAAGGATTAGAAACATTTGAGGAAAGAACATAATCTTTGAGGCCCTAGTGCAGAGCTTTCCAAACTTTTCATGTTGGTGACACACTTTTTAGACATGCATCATTTCGCGACACACTCTTAAAGCAGGGCATCATTTCGCGACACACTCTTACTACACAGGGCACAAGGCAGGCACTAGGACAGTGCTTTCTAAAGTGCCGCTGTTGGCAACACACCAACGGCGGCGGCGCGGTGGCGTGTGCGGGGGCGTGCACGGCTGCGGCGGCCTCCGCTAAAATGCGGAAGCGCTGATGGCGCGCCGCTGCCGCCGCCGTCCACACCCCCACTGCCGCTTACGGGTTGTGTAGCGACACACCAGACTGTGTGTTGCGACACACTAAAGTGTCGCAACACACAGTTTGGAAAGCTGTGCCCTAGGACCTGTGCAGAATCACAGCAGGTTTGGAGGCAGCAGGGCACAAGGCAGGCACTAGGACCTGCGCGGAATCCTGGCAGGGCAGGTTTGGAGGCAGCAAGGCACAAGGCAGGCACTAGGACCTGCATGGAAGCCAGGAGGCAGCAGCAGCCTTGACACACCCAGACACTGCAGCCGACACACGTGTCCCCACACACAGTTTGGAAAGCTCTGCCCTAGTGAAATCTCCACATTTAGAAGAAGTGTATCATTGAATGTTGGAAGCAATGGCAGAAGAGGATTATTGTCTCCAAATGCTGCTGTGGGAAGCACAGTATTGACCAAGTCAAAAACCTGTGGTCTGATTCAGCAGGACTCTTGTATTCTGTCTTTAAAAACAGCCTTTAGACTTTGCATTCCCAGGATTCTGGTAAAAATAGGTACAGATTGAGCAAAAGACTGGAAGAAGCAATGGATGACCATGGGAGATGGGCATGCCACTTTATCAACCTTGAAGCGCCTAGTTGCAAAATTCTTTCAGCCTGGTTTAGATACATCGCTCAAGCAACCATATGAAAATAGCAAGAAAGCAATTTAAAATGTTGGGAGCTAGGCAGATTGCATTCCCCTATAGTACTGCATGGTCACTTTCTCTGCAAGTCCTGCCTGAGTTCTGGGTATAAAACTACTTTTATTATTTATGCTAAGTCTTTCACAGGAAATGCTCCAGCAATGCTGTCAGAGTTCATGGGCAGGCACAAGAGGGATTTCCTTGAAAATATTTTTTCCTCCCATTCCAGGAAGTCAACAGGATGTGTCTTTTGCCTTGATCTGTAAGACCTAGTTCCTCAACTGTGCATTGTAGGAACAATTTTGCATATATTTGTATTTTGACATCCACCATCTTGTAAAAGATGGAGATACTTGCAACCATGACACCATTGACCTGTAGTAATGTAGTTTAGGCAGCCACATACTCACTACCCAAAAACAGGGACACAGATTTGTTGAACATTTCAATACACTAATGAAGCCTTTCTCAACTTTTTGACCCTAGAAAAACCCTTGAAATATTTTTCAGGCCTCTGCACATTCAGGCTCAAATATAAGCCACAAGTTAAAAAATTATTATATTCGTTTCATGTGTAGGCCTGTATATATGCATTAACGGTGTTCCTAAAACTAAAAATACAGAATGAAACTTATCTCTTTAATGTGAAGTTGCCCGAATTTGAAATAATTTTTTAAATAAATCATGATCTCCCAGGGAACCCCTAGTGACCTCTCGCAGAACCCTAGGGTTCCACGGAACCTTGGTTGAGAAACCCTTCACTAATGTATATGCAAGTATTGAAATTTGATTGAAATTCAGTCCATTGCAGAATAGTAGGGATGAACTGCCTGATCCTTTTGCTGTCCTCATTTCTTAACTGTGGGTGGGTGGCTTCAAACTCTCTCCTTTCTCTTCTTATAGTTCTTTAAAAGAGGTCTGCTCTCTGTAAAGCATGAGATATGATTGCTCTGTCAATAACACTTCTAAATAAACATTAACATGCATAAAATGTTTAGCACCACTCCCAGACAAAATCACTGGGTAGTACATTCCACTAAATTGTCCAAATTTAATTATATAAATATAGTGGGACATCTCAGATTATCTTAATGAACTCAGAAGGTAAACTTAATCATTCTAGTTGCATATTTTAAAAAAAATTAATACAAATAGAAATATAAATATTGCAAATGGCAATGCTACCCCCAGTCATTTTGCTTTTTATCTTGGGAAGGAAATATCTAAAATGAGACCCTATTACGTTGAACTTAAACTTAAAAACTTACAGTGCTTTTAATTCAGAACAACTGCTTTGAACCATGCCCATTAAGATTTCCTTAATTGTTTGAACTATTTAATTGTAAAATGGAGAGAACTCGGATTCTTCTACTGAGCAGTGGTTTGGACTCAATGGAACTAAATACTGTCATCCGTTGAGGTCATCAAATGCAGAGAGAGGGGGGGAGGAATTAGAAGTCTCATATGGATGTGAGATATATGCAGAGTGCCTCAAGAGATACTGAGCACTTCTTTGCTGGAGATAATTTAAACTGTGGCTAGGCAGTCATTTGAAGGTACTTGCCTGAATGAAGATCGGATTAGATGACCTCAAAAAACTTTTCAAACTGTGAAATTCTGGGTTTTAATGGATGAGCATCTAATGCTGTGTTTCTCAACCTTGGCAACTTTATAAGACGTGTGGACTTCCAACTCCCAGAATTCCCCAGCCAGAATGTATCCTGGTGAGTGGGCAGCAATGCATGCTAGAACTAAATATATTAACTATTCCTGATATGATAGTTGAAGTCAGAACCTTCAGAAAATAATTCTATTTGTTTTAGGTACAAAGGCTGAAGAGCCTTCAGAAATGTTGCTATCAAAGAGCTCTTATATGGAGCCAGGCTTCTCTCTCATTGCTTCTGAGGCAGTGACTTTGAAGGGCTCTGGCTTATGGAGGGAATCACATTGGTTGCTCCTAGTTAAATTTCAACTGCTGCAGCCTCCAAACCATAGTCTGAGCTCTCAACCTCTGCTATCCCCTGGACCCTGCCCCGTTGATTGGTAGGAATCTGGCCAAGGAGCTTTGCATAACCAGTTGGTTTGGATAAAGGGCTCCTCACTTGAAATGCAACCTTTTCAGATGCTAGTCTCTTACTCAACCCACCCCCAGCCAAAGTCCCGTGATTACATGATTGTATTGTTGCTTTCATCTATTTTTTTCCACTCTGTGCAGTAGAAGAACAAAGCTAAAATGGCTTAAAACCTATTGACTTAGAAACTTAAAAGCATTCTTTAAATGAAAAACAATTCAAACATGATTTGAAAGCCAGGCTGAAGACTTTTTGAATACCTGTGTTGGAAATTAATGGTTAGTTGGTATGTGCTACTGGCCTCTGTGAGATGAAGCCATATCAGCTAAACTTGGGTGCTTTCAATTAGAGCAAAGACAAATGAGCTTCTGGAGTCCTTGGTGCTCTCTGAGCCTTGTTGTTTTCTTGCAGACAATGCCCGACACCACGTTGTCTCTCTGAGCCTTGGATCCTGCCACCGCCCCCAGAGCAGGAGACAACATGGTGTCGTGCATCACTGGGAAACGTCTGCAAGAAAACAACAAGGCTCAGAGAGCACCAAGGACTCCACAGTTCAACCCTGACCTACAAATATTATCTTCGATTGGCACAAATGAGATTCTCGAAATGTTAGTTGGCAAATGTTGCAGATGAACCAGGGGCTTTAAAAAATTCTGAGGATTCCAGAGCAGAGAAAGTATGAGCTTACCCAGTGAACCTGAAACTTAAAATGGTTTTGATGGTTTCCAACATGTACTTCTTTTATGTATTCAGAAACGATAGTTCCTCATGGAGGTGGTTAATCCCGTAATTTTATAATGCCCTTCTTTTATTAATACTATCTCCCACTTGGATTTTTATTTTATTTTATATTATATTAATTATATAAATTGTTGGTGTATATATTTTATATTTTATGCTTTATCTAATTTTATTTATTGTAAACCGCCCAGAGTTCCCCGTTGGGGGAGATGGGCGGTTATATAAATTAAATAAATAAAATAAATAAAATAAATAAAATAAAATAAATAAATAAATAAATAAATAAATTTATTTCACTTTTTCACTTACTTATTTCATTTATTTTCATTTTTTACTGTATATAATATTCATATTGAAAACAGTATCTTACGCTGTATTTGCATTATATAATACAGTAATGGGATTTTTTTTCAGCAAGTGAAACATCTAGAAAATTATTTTAGAGTTTCTGTCACAATAACAATTTTATTAATTCTTTAAAATATTTATACTTAAAAGCCATCAAAACGGCTTTTCTTTATTTACTTGCTTCAGAGTTACATGCCACCTTTCAATTTAAAATATATTTCCAAAGTAGGACACAATAAAGATTCGTAAAATAAAATTTACATTTAAATCCTAACTCCACATTTGCAGATTTTGTAAGAGTTGCACTGGAAGCTGTATTGATAGCAATGCTTACAAATGGCCATAACGCCAGCAAGCAAAGGCAGGGCCCTGCCTCTGATGGCCTTTGGTGCTACTGTATAACCACTGGATTGCAGTAAAGTAGCCTTCTCCATCTCTTTGCTGCTATCTGTTAACCTTCCAGGTTTTTGCAGCTCATATAACAGTAGCCATAGTTGTATTACTCCATTTGTGAGAGAACCTTTAGATATCTGCAAAACGTAAGAAGAAGCCTGATGGATCTGGCCAAAGGCCCACTTAGTCCAACATTCTTTGTCAAACAGTGACCAATAAGATGCATTCTGGAAGCTCCAACATGGAGCAACATCTGGTATTTAAGGCAAGTAAGTAGCATACAAATGTTTGCAAAATTAAATAAATTCCAGAAGTAGATACTTCCATCCAGTCTAGAAGGTACTGATAAGCCTCTCTTCAGTGAATTTGTTTATGTCCTTTAAATTGGTAAATATCATCACTTTTAATGGCAGCAAATGCCAGAGTTCAATTATGTGATGTGTTAAGAAGTACTTATATTAGTTCTCAATCTCCTTGCACTTCAGTTTAGTGAATAGCCTTGAGTTCTAATTTTATTTATTTGTCAAATTTCTCTGCCGCCCATCTCGTATACGATGACTCTGGGCAGCTTACAGATAATAAAATGACAATTAGTAAAAACAGTATAAATACACATAAATACAGGCACAAGTATAAAAATACGAAAGTATAAAATATAAAATTCAAGATGGCAATAGGATCTTATCCTTGGCACGAGGATTATTAGCAAGAGGGAGAAACTTCTTTCTCTTCAACTTTTTTCTGCTTCTAAGCAACCATCATGTTCTCTCATTAATCATAATCTGCCTAACATTTTAAGATGAAGGCACCCAGGAAGGACGACGAAGATCTTGATATTTGAATGGATTTTATGGCTATACGTAATTATAATAATTATACACCAGGGTGTGCTATCAAGAAGATAAGTCTATATCTTGAGAATTTACATTCTAATACTTGACACAGGAAAATTCATTGATGGGAAGGAGGTTTGCAGTTCAGTAATATAAACTTAGGCTTAGGTTGCCTGCAATGTGCCACCAAAATCAGTGCATGGGTTCAAATCAAGGCTCAGGATAGAACTTTAATTTATTTATTTATTGGCATATAATCTTCCCCCCCCCCCAAATAAATGTGACTTTCTAGTGAGAAATCCTTTAGATACCTTTGGGGTTTTTTTGTATCAAATCCCTGAACAGGTGCCCTGGAGACACGGGGCATTTATCTTGCCATATAAAACCTAGATTCAGGGTCTCTTGAAAAAATAATGGGGCCTTATTTTCAGTGTAGATACCTTTCCTCCTTGCAACTACTGTTTCTATTCTTTTTCTAGCACTTCCTTGTCAGGCACAGAACCGGTGCATATACTGTATACTAGGAGAGAGTTGTGGTAAATCCTCCTCTTTGTCAGCAGAGGAGATTGGCAGGTGAACAAGCAGGAAGAACAGCAAGTTCAGGAAACTTCTGAGGTGGGCTCCCTTTCTTAGGTACACACCTTGTTAGATACCCAACCTTGTTACCTGATAGTGACTTTCCCTTTTAAAAACTGCATACTCACAACTGTACATAATCTACATTTGTAAAACATTGTAAAACATGACTTGTACTGCAACCTAGCTGGAGTTAACAATTTAGTATTGCACCTTAATGGATGCTTCAAAACCCATATGAGATTTTTAATGTCAAAACCAGAGCAGAGTCTGAGATTCAAAAAGGAACTGGTTGGCTCCTTTCTCCACCAGTTGTACAGACCAAATTAATCATGCATTAGAGACTCTTTTTATCATATTTCCAAACACACCCATATCAAAAGAAGAATTCACTCTAGATTTTCCATGACAGGTGTTTTGACTCAGTTCAGCAGAATAGTAGAGGTAAATTTTGAAATCCTAATAATACCTAAGAAATTTATTGGATATCTGGTCCTATCCTGAATGTAAGTCCTTGCTTAGTGAAGCAGATCAAGGTTATTTCAGCTTATCATCATACCACTAAAGGGGACCAAGGCAGTTGCCATGGTCCTGGAGGCCAGCAAGCAGGAGATACTAGGTGATCACAGCTGTTACCCATCTCACATCTTTATTCTGAAGCATATTGGAATGTCACTTTTGTTTGTGGCACTTCTAGGATTTCTAGCAATACTTGGGCCTTCCTTAGCAACTACTGTTACCTCACTTAGCTTTTAAAAGAGTTTCCCACCATGGTATCCAAATAGCACTGGGTTGGGAAAGACTATGATAGATAAAGAAGTGGTTAAATCTTGTATAAATATATTATCACAATCAATATTTCATAAAGGAGGTAATAGCTCCTCCTGGGGGTGGCTAGTACCATAATGGCCTCCCTACTCTTAAGATGGATTCGCCTAGATTGGATTTTATACTTATTTATTATATTATATTGTTTATTGTAATTTTATACCCGTATTTTAATTGTAATTTTTATTGTAAGCCGCCCAGAGTCCCCCGGTTGGGGGAGACGGGCGGTCATATAAATTTAAATAATAAATAAATAAATAAACAAACAAACATTCCATAAATGGAAAAAGATACAGTTGACATCTTGTTTCCTATGCCAAGGATTGCCATCCAAGGCCTTCTACCATCACTATTATTACATAATCTAATTCTCTGGCCACCTTAAGTTGTCATCCAGTTTTCCTTACTGGGTGCCCTCCAGATGTTTTGGTTTTCAATTCCCACAATCCCCAGCTACTATGAGTACAGGTCAGAGAACAGTGGAGCAAAAGTCCAAGACATCTGAAAGACATCAATTTGAAGATAAAGTACCGTATTTTCCGGCGTATAAGACGACTTTTTAACCCAGGAAAATCTTCTCAAAAGTCGGGGGTCGTCTTATACGCCGGGTGTCATCTTATACGCCGAAAAATACGGTACTCGCCGTTTAAGACCTCTCCTGGCCAAGTGCAGCCGCTCGCCGAGCGCGGGAGAAATGCGGGGAGGGGGGAGCGAGCTCCGTTCCCTTGGAGCAGCCTTGGGAAGGGAGGGGGCAAAACGCAGTGGCTCCACGACGGGCTCCAAAGTCGCCCACAACGCTCAACGGGCGCCTCGCTTTGCCTCGCCTCGCCTTCCCTTCCCCTCCCAGCCACGCTTTAAATGGAGCTGCGGCTGGGAGGGGAAGGGAAGGCGAGGCGAGGCGCGCCCGTTGAGCATTGTGGGCAACTTTGGAGCCCGTCGTGGAGCCACTGCATTTTGCCCCCTCCCTTCCCAAGGCTGCTCCGAGGGAACGGAGCTCGCTCCCCCCTCCCCGCGTTTCTCCTGCGCTCGGTGAGCGGCTGCACTTGGCCAGGAGAGGTCTTAAACGGCGAGTACCGTATTTTCCGGCGTATATCCCAAACTCTATATTTTAAATGGAAAAGTTGGGAGTCGTCTTATACGCCCAGTCGTCTTATACGCCGGAAAATACGGTAGCTGTACTATCATATTTTGTCACAAAAATTTTTTTGGAGCTGCTTCCAATAATCATGTGCATAAATTTATATACATGTACACTACACACAAAAAACACTTTATTCTACCCACCACTATACTGCAATTTAAATACTAAAAGAAAGGAAAGGAGAGTTAAGATTGAACAATATTGCAACTAAAAAGCCTTTTTGTTTATAAAATGTATGTATGACTTCTATTTTACCCTCCACAATTTTCCCCAGTGTGACATTCAAATTAAAGCATATTAAACGTTCTTTTAAAAAATGATGTTCTATAATTTATACAGGATTTAATTCCTGTTAAATGCAATTATTTTCTCTTTTTAAGGATGTTATTTTTCTTCCTATTTAAATGCTGCAATGTTAAACAGAAGAGGAGAAATTGATTAACTGCTGTAGGAGGAAGTTGCAGAATCTGGGTGCTGCTCCAGAGAAAGTTATTCCCATGTCCCTGCCGCCCCCAACCTACAGTATGCCTGAGCTCTGCGAGTGTAGCTTTCTCCCGAATGAAGCGTAGAGTGTTTGAGGATCGGGACATTCGCAGGGAGACCAAAATGCTTGTTTACAAAGCCATTGTACTACCAACCCTTCTGTATGCCTGTGAAACATGGACCCTCTACAAACGCCACCTCCAACTTCTTGAAAGATTCCATCAACGCTGCCTCCGAAAAATTCTGCAAATTACTTGGGAAGATAGGCGGACTAATGTTAGCGTATTAGAAGAAGCGAAAACCACCAGCATTGAAACAATGATCATCCAACATCAACTTCGCTGGACCGGTCATGTTGTTCGAATGCCTGACCATCGTCTTCCAAAGCAGCTACTTTACTCCCAACTTAAGAATGGAAAACGGAATATTGGTGGACAGCAAAAGAGATTCAAAGATACTCTCAAAGCTAATTTTAAAAAATGTAATATCAGCATTGAGAACTGGGAAGCCCTAACTCATGAGCGTTTCAATTGGAGGTCATCCTTTATTAATGGCGCTATGGACTTTGAAGAAGCACGAGTACAGGGTGAAAGGGAGAAAAGAGCTAAAAGGAAGGCACGTCAGGCAAACCCTCATCATGACCGTCTCCCACCCGGAAACCTATGCCCTCATTGTGGGAGGTTGTGCGGATCCAGAATTGGCCTTTATAGCCACTTACGGATCCACCGTTAAAATTTTACCTTTGGAAGACAATCTTACTCGGCTACGAGTGATCGCCAATGAATGACAGTATGCCATAGGGTCTCCAAAACGATTCTTAAATTATAGGTACTTACTTGTGAGAAGTCAGATATTTTGTCCCCTAATCATTTAATATGAACCAGCACCTTGAATTGTCTTTCCAATCTGCTGGAAAACCAGTTGCCCAAGCATAAAAAATCATTATAGTACCTCTGTAAAGCAGCCAGGTGGTTTAGGTTCATGTGTGGAAGTTGTGACTACTTTTATTGTGCTCCTGTGTATTTCCAAGCTCCTCTTCTGTATCATTTTTGAAGCAGGTAAAGGTAAAGGTTCCCCCCCACACATTTGTGCAGTCGTGTCTGACTCTAGGGGCCGGTGCTCATCTCAGTTCGTTAGCCGAAGAGCCAGCGTTGTCCGAAGACGCTTCCACAGTCATGTGGCCGGCATGACACATGTGGAACGCTGTTACCTACCCACCGAAGTGGTACCTATTTATCTACTTGCATTTGCATGCTTTCGAGTTGCTAGGTTGGCAAGAGCTGGGGCGAGTGCGGGAGCTCACTCCGTCATGCGGGGCTAGGGATTCGAACCTCCGAACTTGCGATCTTCCGATTGGCAAGCCTGGCATCTTACCCGCTGAGCCACAATGCCCCCCCTTTTTTTTGAAGCAGGCACAGCCCTAAAACACAGTGTGTTTGGTATTTAATTGGTGAAATATATAGTTAGCAAAGTATACACCATCAAGCATGTTAGCTGCTGCTGCAATTTGCGGTAGTAGCAGATTCCAACCAACCATTCTTCCTGGGTTAGGGTTAGGCATAACTGAACACTCAGAGTACTCTAAACGAGACATACAAAAACTGTAACTCCACAGGATAGGATTAGGACTAATAAGAGGCTATCAGAATTCTAATTTTGGCCAGCAGAAACGCTGCTCAGCAAGAAAACAGACTGTTTTGAGAAATAGTAGGATAATGTTTGCTGCTGGGATTGAAGTAATGGCTAGAGAACCATCTATAGGAATATCCTTGTATTGTGAAAACCAGTATGGTATACTGGTTAAAGTGCTGAACTGGGACTGGGAACATCCAGATTCAAGTCACCATTAGACCATGAAGCTGAATGGATAACTTTGGGCTAGTTTCAGTCCAATCTACCTCATGGGAGTTTTGTTGTGAGGATAAAAATTATCCATATACAGTATGCCCCCTTGAGTTTATTAGAGGAAAAGTGGCATGTAAGTGTAAGAAATAAATAAAAATAAATTCTGCATTGAGCAATGAGTTGGATTAGATTCAGCTCCTATGATTCTATGAAAATAAAAATTCAAAGCAGGAACATAGACAAAATAAAGAATGATAAATAGGGATAGTTGAAATATACAATTTAAATGTTAGGGTTTTGCCATCAGAACTATATTTTCCATTATTATTATTATTATTATTATTATTATTATTATTATTATTATCTGCATATATAATCTTACCTCTATGGAGTTTATAGTAGTCCCCTGCTCCATTTTTATCTTCACAACAACACTCCAAAGTAGGTTAGACTGGCCCAACACCATCCAGCATGTTACAAATATTTGAGCCAGTGTTCCCATTTTATCCTTGCAGCAAAATCTTAGGAATTCTTTTTAATGTACAAGTGTTCAATAACATTAGTCTTTCTTGCTTATCTGTCCTTTGAAGTGGTATAGTTCATAGATGTTGAACACCACAGCGAGGACTAGTGAGCTGAGATATGGTTGCTTTCCTTTATGTAATTATTAGTTATTTCATACTTGTGTACAGAAATTTACTTTAAACATACAGCTTAAATTGTAGATTTATTTACAATTAGCAATCGCCTTTATTGCTGAAGCAGGAGCTAGAGGGAAAAAAACCCCTAGGTGTGGCAACGTTGAATGACTCACAGGCTTCCTCCTTGCATTAATAGGGTTTTCCTTTCTTTCCCCATGGATGATGCTCCTCATTCATCTTTGTAGAATTTCACTTGATCAATTTCAGCGTGGTACACTGATTTATCAAAGCCGTCTCTTATCATAACAAATTGTTTTAGGAAACCTGTGTTCAGCGGGGGGGGGGGGGGGGGCGCAATGAGGCTTTCTCTTGAGTTTTGTTTAGAGCCTCTAAGTGCCTGCCCAGAGCCCAGATTTTCCTTTGCAGAGGTGCTTCAGCAATCTGACAAGCTGCTTTGCAAGCTCTAGGAATGTTGATATTAAATTTCCCTCTGTCTGTAAACAGAGCACTAGGACAGGATGACTGAGAACCCATTGCCATCTGGCAAACTGGAGAATGAAGATAAAAGGAGCTGGGATGATAAAAGGAAAGCAAGACGGAAAGCTGATGGAACTGGCAGGTTACGCCAAACATGTCTCAACCGGGTAGCAGAGGGCAGCTCCTTATTCCACTTTGGTGGCTGGCCAGTGGAGTTCTATTTACAAATATAATTAGGCTTTAGTTGGTACGTGGTAGAGTTTTTTTGCTGCTTAGGAAATAGTAATGAGCAATATCAACAGCAATACCTGGATGTACTAGAAAATGCTGTAGTAGCATGGCCTGCTCCTGTTCAGATTTCCAGGCTGTCAGCTAATTGTGACTTTTTGCAAGATACTCAGTCTATTCCAGTGTTTCTCAACCTTGGCTACTTGAAGATACTTGGCTACTTGGCTCTGGAGATCCCAGTACTTGGGATGACTTCTCATTTTATCCTTACCAAGCTGTGAGGTAGGCTGGACTGAGAGAAAGGAACAGGTGCAAAGTTACCCAGGGAGCTCCATACTTGAGTAGGGACATAAACCTGGATCTCTCAGTCCAGTTATCTAACCAATATACATTATTGTAGCAGAAGACAAGAAATGCATATCAAACTAAACTCCCATCACACCTATCAGTATTTTAAAAAAAACACACATTACTTGCCAAAACCGACCAAGTTATCTTTATTTTATGTTCTGATCTTTCAATCCTTGAGTTCCTCAAACAGACAGACATTAAACATGATAATCAAATGCAATGAGCTAAGAAGCAGTTAAAACTATTACATCCAAATTAAACAGTTCAGGAAAAGAAGTCCAAAATACAGTGAGTCAAAGATAGGTCAAATATTAGCCAGGTAATAGGCCTCCTGAAATAAAATAAACTTCCATAGCATTGAAACATCACCAGTGTTGGAGCCAAGTGGACCTCTCTCTGGCAAGTAGGAGCTAGCAGGAGAAGAAAGTGTCATGGCTGAATATGGCAATGGGAATGTGGGCTCACACAAAGAAAGGGTATCTTGTCCAGGCAATGCAAAAAGCTGGGGCCACCTGTGGAGATTTGATTTTGCTTGTAATATCTTAAGCCATTCAATACACATTTTATTATTATTTTTCTTTTATGAAATATTTCAGTTCAATTGCTTCGGGCTATTGGCATGGGAAAGCCACATATCTATGCATGAAAAAATTAAACAGAACAGTCTTTCATTGAGTTAATTGTGAGTGAACACAATGTGCTACATCAGATTTAAAGCCATGGGGGAAATCTCTTATTTTTGTTTCCACACTTTTCCAGAAAACTCACATTTCTGTCTGTGTGTATTCCTTTAAGCAGTTATAGTAAAATTGCTAGTACATTTCTGATTCTGAGAAACATGGCCTATTTTGAAGAATCCCTCTAACCCCTGTGACTGGACTGCCCAGTCACAGAATATCTGCAGAAATCCAAGTGAGGTCTGAGTAAATTTTGAGTACCTATCTCACAAATAGCAGAACAAAAAGAACTTAAAAAACCAGCAACTATATGCAGACATTTTAATTTGTATAATTAATGCATGTTACTGGATTCACTTTTTGTGGTGCAGAATTTTTACCATCTGTTTTCTTGTTACTTTAATCCGCTATTTTATTGTGTGTTTTAGTGCATATTTATCATCTCAGTCTTTTGGATTTGAAATCCCATGCTGGGAGTTCAAGGGCATCATGTGGTGGGAAGAACATTTTTACATTCAGAAGGTTTAGGACTGTTTCTACCACAGCTAAACTTCTGTTAAAATGAAAGCATGCCTGAAGCTTTTTGGACCGTTTTCAGAATGTGATTTTCACGAAGAAACATAACTATGCATGCAGATGTATTCTGGAACCAGTCTCTAACAACTCCAGAAATCCTTAGAGCAGGAGTGTAATAGGTCCTGGTCTACTCCGTTTAAAGCCTGGTGTGGCTGTTCAGCCAGCAGAAGTTGCACAGTCCTGCTGTACAACTATGGCCAGTTAGCTCCAACAGTTCTGAGGTTGATGCACCAAGGGCCTGATTTCATATAAGGCAACATCCTATGTCAAACAAGATTGACAGCCTAAAGCACCATATACATTTCGAGTGAATATAAATATCCCCTGAAGTGGCCAAAAGGAATTTGTCAAAAGCATTATCAGAAATGCATAAATCTTTCCTGAATGGGATGTAGTGGCTTGCTGACCTATTGTTCTGACTCCAGGCAGGAGCTGCTGAGGCCTTTTGCTGCCTCAATAACTATTTCCTTTCCAAATTGCTGGGATGCCCACAGGAAAGAATCAGTGTCAAAAGGCCCCATAATGGCAGAATATAGAGCAGCTGCTGCTGGAGGCAGAAAGCTGTAAATCAAGATGCTTTCAGCAGTTGTGCTTCAGAATACGCATGGGCAATAGTGTAGCAACTTCTCAACATCCATTCCTTTAATAGATTTATTATTTATTTATCACATTTGTATTCCATTTACTGAGAGCTCAAAGTAGCATACATGAGGGTCTTCCTTCATTTTATCCCTCCTTTTATGTTCTTGCTGAGCAAGAATGACTGTCCCCAAGTGTCCCAGCACACTTCATAATCAAATGGGGCTTGGATCTTGGTTTCTCTGGTCCAAGTCTAACATTTCAAACAATACAGTAGCTGTCTTAATCTGGGCAATTTGTATTCAGTGTTGTGTGCTGCAACACTTCACTGTCTACAGAGTAAACTATTCCAAAAGGCAGATGTGCTGGGCAAACTGTTAAAAAAAAAAGTTGGTAGCTCTCTTGGGGGAACCAATTTTATGCAAGAAGCATCTCGTAGCATGTGACCCTGGTAGTGCCAGCAGTTATTATATCTTGATGTGTTGGGGTCCTACTCACTGGTGAAAGAGGTTAAGGTGTTGGACTTAATGGTCCATCCTCAGCCATGGAAATTCCCGGGATGACTTTGGGCCAATCACTCTCTCACCCAACTGATGTTACAGGGTTGTTGTGAGGATAAAAGGGAGGTTCCCATGTAAAGCACCTTGAGCATCTAGAGAAAAGGGGTGATATAAATCATACAAAATTAACAGGGTTGGCAGCTCTTGGAATGGAAAATGTTTCTACCTCAGAGCTCTTCAGGTATGTTGCTCAGAGTCAGGTGGAATCAGAACAGATCTTAGTGCAGAATTACTATGTTCACTTAAAAATGGTGGTGGAGAGGAGGAAGAGGGAACACTGTTATAGTGAACTAAATTAATGGCCCATGCAGACCAAAGTAATCTATTCTAAATGACAGTAATTCTCTAGGGCAGAGCTTTCCAAACTGTGTGTTGCGACATAAAAGTGTGTCGCCTGCGGGGCCCAGATGTGTCACGTCAAAACCCGGAAGCACTGATGGCGTGCCATCATCATCATTTGTGCGCCACAGCGGTGCACAAAAACCAAAAGCGGCAGCAGCGCTTCCGGGTTTTTGCGCGCTGCCACAACGGCGGCGCTTCCGGGTTTTCCCACGGCGACACACCAACGGCGGCGCGCAAAAACCGAAAGTGGCAGCAGCACTTCCGGGTTTTTGCGCGCTGCCGCAACGGCGGCACTTCTGGGTTTTCCCAGTGTATCGCCGTGGGAAAACTTTGGAAAGCCCTGCTCTACGGGATTAGGCAGAGGCTTTTCCCAGACTAAAGGAAATGCCCAACTTTTTCTGGTACAGAATTTTTACAATCTGTTTTCTTGTTATTTTAATCTGAAGTTCTATTATGTCTTTTAGTGCAGGGGTCCCCAGCCTTTCTGGCACCAGGGACCGGTTTCGTGGAGGACAATTTTTCCACGGACCTGGTGGGGTAGGATGGTTTCGGGATGATTCATGTGCATTACATTTATTGTGCACTTTATTTCTATTATTATTACATTGTAATATATAATGAAATAATTATACAACTCACCATAATGCAGAATCAGTGGGAGCCCTGAACTTGTTTTCCCGCAACTAGACGGTCCCATCTGGGGGTGATGGGAGACAGTGACACCTGAAGTGTGTTGCTTAGGTCCAGTCTACTCCGTAATCTCGTTTTGGTTGCTGTCACTGCAGAAAACCCTGCTTCACAAAGGTACGACGTTGGAAATGGAAGCAGGCTTTTCAGTGCTTTTGTGGCAATCTCAGGATATTCCGCCTTGACTTTAATCCAGAAGGTATGGAGATTTGAAGTTGTCTCAAACATACTTTTAAAGCCACCGTCATTTGCAATCTTAAGCAGTTGATCCTCTTCTAGCACGGACAAAGTGGATTCACCTGGCTTATTCACAAATGGGTCCCGGATCCATTCCTTCCCAGTGGTTGGGAAGTAATGCTCAAACTCTCTTGAAAGCTGAGATAGGTGATCATGTACCAGCTGGGAGAAAGAAGGCCCTGGCTCAGTCTCTTTCAAAATCTTTGCTAATGTTTGAAACATGTCAAAGATCCCAATGTTCACTCGTCGTCCCCATAATTCCAGTTTGGCTTTGAATGCAGCCACTTGAACACAGTTCTCGTTCTCCCCTGAAGTGACAGATTGAGTTTGTTGAGCAGGTTGAATATGTCACACAAGTAAGCAAGTTTTGCAACCCATTCTGTGTCACTGAAATGTGCTGCCAGTGGTGACTGTTTTTCTAAAAGAAATATCTGGAGTGGCTCTCATAACTCAAAAACTCTGGCCAGTGATCTACCTTTAGAAAGCCATCTCACTTCTGTGTATAAGAGAAGACATGTGTGCTCTGCGTCCATCTCCTCACAGAGCTGCGCGAAGAGATGTGAGTTTAAGGGCATGTACTTTAATGTGGTTGATAATTTTAATCACATCCTGCAAAACATCGTTAAATTCAAGTGACATTTTTTTGCTAGCCAGCATTTCTCTGTGGATGATACAGTGCGTAGTCTCACATTCAGAAGCGACCTCCTTGACCCGAGTAGTGAAACCAGAAAGCCGTCCAGTCATGGCAGCCGCTCCGTCCATGCATATACCGACACAAAATGACCAATTCAGTTTTCCTGATATGTAACCATTCAAAGACTTTAATAGTTCTGCAGCTGTGGTGTTGGTTGGCAACAAAAGTGCACATAATATATCCCCATGCACATCCTCCTGAAAAATATATCACACAAAAACAAGCATTGTTGCCTTGTTGTCAACATCGGTAGACCCGTCAACCTGGATTGCGTACCATGGTGACTCATTAATCCTCTCTAACAATTGTGCCTCAATATCCTCTGCGTGGTGGCTCAGCGGGTAAGATGTCAGGCTTGTCGATCGAAAGATTGCAAGTTTGGAGGTTCGAATCCCTAGCCCTGCGGGTGAAGTGAGCTCCCACACTAGCTCCAGCTCTTGCCAACCTAGCAATTCGAAAGCATGCAAATGCAAGTAGATTAATAGGTACCACTTCGGTGGGTAGGTAACAGCGTTCTGCGTGGGTCATGCCGGCCACATGACCGTGGAAGCGTCTTCGGACAACGCTGGCTCTTCGGCTAACAAACGGAGATGAGCACCAGCCCCTAGAGTCAGACACGACTGCACAAATGTGCGGGGGGAACCTTTACCTATCCTCTGCTATTTCATCAATTTGTCTAGTTATGGTGCTAGCCGAAAGAGGAACACGTGCCACCTTTTGAACTGCAGCCTCTCCTAAAAGTTCAAGGCAAATGTCCTTAGCAGCAGGAAGGATTAACTCTTCACCAATAGTAAATGGCTTCTTAGCTTTAACAATGCAGTTAGCCACTAAGAATGATGCTCTCAGTGCAGACACATTTGATGAAGTGGTGGCCATCAATAATTGCTTCTGTTCTTCGTGTTCATGTTTTTTTCTTTCGAAAAACTCCAAAGGCTGTCTTTCAATGCAGGGTGCTTGATCTCCATGTGGCAAAGCAGTTTTGAAGGTTTCATGGCTTCGTTGGATAGCCGGTCGCCACATATTATACAAAGTGGGCTTGGAGAATGTGAATCACGTGTTGCAATGAACCCGTAATTTAAGTAGGACTCTTGGTATTTTCTTTTAAATGCAGCTTTCTTTTTATTGGCAGTCTTAGAGTCCTCTCATCATTGGGTCTTTCCCCCTTTTCAAAGAAGCTCTCCAGCGATGTTTGTTTTTTACTCATCTTGGCTAGGGTTAGCTTGTGGGCTCACCAAAACTGTGACTGAGACAAGTGCGCGTTAGCAAATAAACCTTTATTTAGGAGTCACAGAAAATAGCCCAGTTAATGTCACTGGCCGGTCCACACGTGGCTGGGTAGGGCGGAGAGTCCTCTGCAAATGGCAGGCAGGGTGCAGGTGTGGATCAGGGCCTGAGTTCAGGCACTGGCACCACCTCAGAAC
Source organism: Charina bottae (assembly GCA_023362775.1). NCBI lineage: Eukaryota > Metazoa > Chordata > Lepidosauria > Squamata > Charinaidae > Charina > Charina bottae. The sequence continues at coordinate 86,987,012 of JALMGJ010000001.1, read as the reverse complement.
CAGGCAATGTGGCGTTAAGTCCCAGGTCGCAAAACACAGCACAGTCCACGTCGCCTACTGGCACGCACACAGCCGGGGTTTGCAAGGGTCCCTCTGCGGAGGTCCCATGAGGCGGCAAGGCAAGAGGGCACATGGCAACAGGATTCAGGCAGAAATACGGCGAACTCACGGTGGAGAAGCAGGACAGAGATTCCGGGGGCTGGAGTTCAGAAGGCCACGTGGCGGCAAGATGAGGTGGAGATGCGGGAACACTCATGGCTACGGGCAGCGGCTGGAGTTCGGGCGAAGGAGGTGCGCACGGACAGGCTTTGATTTTCGCTCCATTTGCAGGTGGGAGCCAATCAGGCCTCGTGCTGCTTGGCCCGCCTCTCTAGCCTCCTTTGCGGTGCGCTGATAGGCGTAGGTGCTTCTGCTTCCTGGTCTCCCCCTATCAGCGGCTCAGGCTCTGCTTTCGCGCCTTCCCCGCCTCTTCCTGTTATCGGCTCCTCTTCTTCTGAGTTGGAGCCCGGCTTGGCGGCGAGGGAAGACTCGTTCTGGACAGTGCGGCCCAGTTCCTAACAGGCCATGGACCAGTACCGGTCCGCAGCCTGGGGGTTGGGGACCCCTGTTTTAGTGCATATGTCAGCCCAAAAGGTAGGCCAGATCAGGAAACTGACTCCATAGGAACACTGGAACTATATTTTATTGAGATACTGTAGGCTACAGTAACAGGATCTTGCAAGTTTTCGTCTGTTTTACCTATCCTTCCTCTGACTCAGGGAGGAACCAGTTTGAATCTCTTCCTAACATTATCTTCTTTCTTGGGGCTTAAGGAATGCTTCTGTCCTTGTTTCTGTAACAGCTTTTGAATATTCCCTTCAAAGCCATCTCCATGGCTCTCAACACATACCCATTTTCTTCAATCTCATTCTCTTGGATTACAAATCCACTGCGGAGAGTTGAAGAGAATCATGTTGTGAGAGGAACGTTTTAATGTGCCTGTTTGGGCCTGTTTCTGCTACTGCTAAACTTCTATTAAAATGAAAATGTGACTGAAGCTTTACTGACAGTTTTCAGAATGTAAATTTCGAGGAGAATCATAACTATGCATGCAGAAGTGTTCTGGAATCAGTTTCTAACAATTCCAGGTAAGGTTGGAAAATCTTGTAGGGCAGGAGTACAAAACATTTATTTAATTATTTAATTTAATTTAATTTAATTTAATTTAATTTAATTTTATTTTATTTTATTTTATTTTATTATTTTATTTTATTTTATTTTATTATTTTATTTTATTTTATTATTTTATTATTTTATTTTATTTATTTTATTTTATTTTATTTTATTTTATTTTATTTTATTTATTTTATTTTATTTTATTTTATTTTATTTTATTATTTTTATTTTTTTTATTTTTATTTTTATGACTGCCCATCTCCCCCAACGGGGAACATGGGTTGATGATAGCCTGTGGCCTGCAAGTATCCCTTTTATGGCTTGCCAATCTTTTTCCAGAGTTGGTGCACACTTCTGCTGTAAACTATTGTCAGTTAGACCCAGTAGTTGTTGTTTGATAATATGGCAAAACTATAATTTACAGTTTTTCTTTTCCATGCATACATGTTTATATAGGGCTTCTGTAAAATTATCACACATAGTTATAGCAACAGCCATTTAGAGTACATTATAATTCTTAGGTGTGGGCTGCAGAAGCTGATAATATGTGATAACTGCTGCTCTACCAATCATCATTGATCCTCCATTTCAGGAAGAGCAGGATTGTTTTTATATACAGCCCTTCTTCGTGAAGGATTTCAAGAAAGTGCATATCATAATAAAAGTGCAGCATCATGATATTACAAAAAAGTACAATCTGTCTCCTGCAAAGTGTTGGGTATGGTCCTAACAGCTCTTCCAAAAGTTCCCTCTATATTGTCATTTTTAGTGTGAGAGATATGGGAAATGATTAGAATCTTGTGAAATGTTCATATGAAATGTGTTAAAACTAATTTTAATTAAATGTAAATTAAATCAAATTTATTTTCTTTCTTGGTCCAGCTCATTGTTTGGAGTGTGCCTCCCCCAACACCTTCAAAGTACAGGCTTGCATGAAGCCTGAAAATGTTTGCACACTCATACTACAACAGCTAAAAGCCTTCAGTATGTAAAACTAATAGAAAACCAACAGTGGTAATACAACATGTGTCCAGTATGGTTGTGCATGTTTTCAACATGATTTATTTTATTTATTTATTTAGACTTCATACAAGCAAAGCATCCCCCCCCCTACTATTGGTTAAAACTGCCACATAAGCTTGAAAAAAAGATACAGCTATTTTATGAGTTGCTTTAATGAGTTGACTTCTTAAAGCAGCTGCATCTTTATCCAGGTACATGCCGAAAAAAGATGTGACTATTTAGTAAACGTTGCTCTTTGAGTGAGATGGGCGGTGACTAAATTTGAAATATAAATAAAATAAATTAAAGAGATGTACTCACTCAAGGTCCAAAGGCATTCTTCTGAATCATTATCGAAGTGTGCAAAATTAGCCTATTCCAGCACACTCAGGGGAAAAAAGATATAATCTTAGAGACTCCCCAAACCAAGCTTTGTTTTTTAAAAAGCCTCCAGGCAGTTATTCTGTCTGCTTTGCAAGCTATTCCAGCTTCTGTCTGGCACAGCCAAGGTTGAACTTCTTCCAAAAAAATGCACTGCTTATCTACCCAGGGCTGGACATTATGTATATTCTGTCTCAATATCCCAGTATTCAGCACAAACAGCCCTCTGTTCCCACATGATAAATCCCAGGCAGCCCCGGTGTGTGCCACATATAAATTCAGGACAATGCAGACTGCAAGGACATCTCTCCTCCCACCCTCGCTCTTCTCTGCCCTCCTCCAACTTTCACTTGGAATACTTCTCCTCCACTAATTCATATATAAATTGTTTTGTGTTTTACAGTCCCTGCTCCTAATAAGCAGAAGACTAATTATGGGCAGTTTGTACCTGTGTGTGTCTGTGTGTGTGTGTGTGTGTGTGTGTGTGTGTGAGAGAGAGAGAGAGAGAGAGAGAGAGAGAGAGTTGTGTATCTGAACCAATTTCAGTCGCTGTTACCTAAAGTGTAGTTATTTTGTTTTGCTTGTTATACTTTATCCTTCTTGGCAGTGAGAAGTTCCAGGAGTAACATTACCACCAAGTTTAATTTTCTGTGGAACAGGGAGGAGGATTACAGCACCTTCATAGTATTTGCTTCACTTACAGTTATGCAAGCTATATTTGGAAGCAAAGAGGTACCTCCTATGGTTCCCTCTCCTTCCAACAAAATACCCACAACTAAAACAGATAGTATTCTGAGTTTTTTATCAGGTTCCCAACATTGTTCTTAACCTAGAAACAGCTGCTTGGGAGGTGTTAGGGGTGGCACCCTACTTTGATCAGAGCAATAGTGCCCTGGGGTTGTATGTATGTGTGTGAGTTTTTTTATCTGCAATCACCCTCCAAACTTCTATTAGACCTTCAGGGGGAAAACTCACATTTCTGTATTGTGTCTCTTTTCCCTTATGCAAGCTTAATACCCTTGTCCAAGGAGCACCCATTCTGACATCTGTGGAAGATTCCGTTTCCTCAGTATACAAATTCTTGCTTCTAAGAGTCCAAGGTCCCCTAAACATAATTAGTGCAGATGCTATAAAATGACATTTTTTAAAAAAGGTGTTTGCTTCACAGTATCAACTAATGTCAAATGCAAATTATCTTGCTCTTCCTTTTGCAAAATGTCTTTTTAATGTCATTCAGACATGACAGTACTGACTCCCCACCCTCCCACACACAGCAAATGCCTACTGGGTGGCTGGTGTGGGACATTTACAATTGCTGACTGGGTGCATAACAATGTGAACTCAGCCACTGTGGTTAATTCAATAAATCATGGCCAATCATTTAGCACTCTAGGTGAATCAAGTTGCTCAGTCAAGTTTCTGCTGATATCCTTTTTAGATAAAGTTGTTACTGAAATAAAGACGGATTCTAATAATATGAGCACTGAAATTGCTATGCAGAGGAAAATGAACTGTGATGACTCCCGGGATTTCTGTAGAAGGAATAATGTGCATAAACAGTCATAAATGTGAGTTGAGGAGGAACACTTGGGTCAAGTCTCCTTTCAGCCACAATTATCACTCCAGATGGGATTGTGATGTGCATACAGTAAATATGTGTAGATATAATGCCTGGCTAGCAATAATGCTGACCTTCCTTTAAAAATACCCTTTTTGTTAAATATTTTGCTGAATTAAAATACCAAGTGAGCAAGACCAAGTTGTCTACCTGTATTGTAAAAGTATAAAATCTTTTTAGGAGTTTCCCCACTTTTACCTTACAAAGCCCTCCATCAGAATGGTTAAGCAGGTCTGGTATAGGTGAGAGGAGAGAGAAAACAGTGAACTGATCCAGCAACCATTTCCAGCTGTAGTGAAAACCTTCCTCAAGGATGCTGTGTCAGGCCAAGGGCTTTTCTTGGACCAGTTCAACTCTTGTGACATTCTGGAAATATCCATGTAGTTTTCTTCTGGCAAAAAAGTAATGGTTTCCATTGCTGTCTTCAGGTGTGTGTGTGTGTGTGTTTTAATGTCCCAGTCTAGCCTACAGCCCTGGGATTTTTCTGGGTGTCTCTCAGGAAAATAACCAGGTCCAACCTTGTATATATTTTCAACACTGGCTGAGGTTATCTAGGCAAGAGGCAGGTTAGATTAAGACAAAGAGAATAAAATGGTAAATTCCCGGATACCGAGGAGCCCTCAACCCACAGCCACTCCATCTTACCAGGGTACAGCTGAAGCCTGTTGTTCCCCATCCAGACCCCTACAGCCTCTAGGCACCAAGAGAGGGTGGTCACATGTGGGTTGGGAGCTCCTCGATATCCAGGAACTTGCCATCTTTGGTTCTGGATGGGGTTGCACTGCCCCAGACAGATCTGGTGCGGAACCTGGGGGTTCTCCTGGACTCACGACTCCTGCTCAAAGAGCAGGTGGCAGCCGTGGCCAGGGGACCCTTTGCTCAACTTCGTGTTGTGCGCCAGTTACGCCCCTTCCTGGATCGGGAAGCCCTCCGGTCAGTTACTCATGCCCTAGTCATCTCCCATATAGACTACTGCAACGCACTCTACATGGGGCTACCCTTGAAGAGCATCCGGAAGCTACAGCTGGTTCAGAATGTGGCCGCGCAAGCAGTTTTAGGAGCCCCAAAGATGGCGCATATGACACCTTTGCTGCACGAGCTGCATTGGGTGCCAGTTTGCTTCCAGGTCCAATTCAAGGTGTTGGTTATCACCTTTAAAGCCCTACATGGCATGGGTCCAGGTTACTTGAGGGACCGCCTCACCCCCATTACATTGATCCGTCTCACCCGGTCAGGCAGAGAGGGCATGTTACGGACCCTGTCCATGAGAGATTGTCAATTGGCGGGCACCAGGAAGAGAGCCTTCTCTGCCATGGCCCCCACCCTGTGGAATACATTGCCCCCAGAGGTGAGGCAGACCCCCACTCACCTGGCCTTCCAAAAGGGAGTCAAGACTTGGCTGTGCCACCTCGCTTGGGGTGGGAGGGTGGATAGTCAATTATGGGGGTGGTTGGTACCTTGATGAGGCCCTGGGAAATTTTATTGAGACTGTTGTTTCTCCATCTTACATTTTATATTTATATTTTTATAATGAATCTGTTTTTATGATATTTTAATCTTTTATTATCTTAATTTGATTGTAAACCACCCAGAGTCGCTTGCCGAGATGGGCGGTGAAGAAATGTGAGAAATAAATAAATAAATAAATAAATAAATAAATAAATGTAATGAGTGTTTCTATTTTATCATTGCAATAACCTGATGAGGTAGGTTATCTGCAGAGGGAGTTAGCTAGCTTAAGATCACCCAGTGTCTGGATTCACACAATATATTAGTCTCTAAACTAAAACGGAGATTTGGCATTTGTGGGTTGGTTTGTTATGGAAATCCAGCCATTGTCCTAACAGGTTGTGTGAACACAACTATTATGTTATGCCATATGTTTTTTTTGTTTTTTGTTTGTTTGGGCATAGTTTAGTTACACGAGTCCTGCAATTGTGTTGTGTTAGTAGGCTTAATGTGTTGTGTGTGAACTCAGTGACCAAGTTTCAGACTTGAACAAGGACATGTCCCCCTCCCTATATAAGCATAGCATTCTATCTGCCACACTGGATTTTGTCAAACTGTGGAAGGACAATGTTATCGTGAAGCTAGATCGATGCCTGTTATGTTCTAGTGGCCAGACTGAGTGGTCCATTCAGAAACTCCCCATCTGCAATGATAGAGAAATAAAATAGTGCATCTGGCACAGAAAACCACTTCTTGCAGGAGGCACTTGGACATTCTAAGTACAGCAGATCTTTAAATAGTTTGATAAATACATGGCATTTCTGGCCATCCAATTCTTCCCTCTCTGTAGAAGTTACCAGTGTAAATAATACTGGTCTGTGTCATTAGTTCTGGCATAGGTTGAGATGAGATCTCCCTCTGCTGTTCAGTTTTAGGAACTAATAAGGAGCCTTGCTTTTTGCCTTCCCCAGCCTGATGGCTTCTGTATGTGTTGGATTTAAACACCCTTAATCCCACAGCCAGCATGGCCACTGCTTGGGCTAGCTGCCAGTGATAGTTGTTGTCCAACACATACAAAGGTACAAGACTGTGCAAAGCTATCCCCACTATAGGCCACTTGCAGACTCCTAGTGTAAATAATTCATGAAATTGACATAAATTGTCTTTCTATGTGAAATGTCTTAGAAAGGCTGCATCCCCTGAAAGAGCCTAGAAATACTTGAAATAAATAAGTAGAGATAAGAACCTGATTGTCCTTCAGCTTTTTGCACCATTCTGGTAGACGGAGGAAGGGTATTCAATCCACTCAAGATTTTACTCAGGAATTTTGAAATAGCTACATGAAAAATGCCTTTAGACAGATCTTTGATGACTTACTTAATTTCATCCTCTTGTGCCTACAGAGTTTTTTGATGATTACTCCGAAGGTCGGGAATGTGTCAACTGTGGTGCTATGTCCACCCCACTGTGGCGAAGAGATGGCACCGGCCACTATCTTTGCAATGCATGTGGACTCTACCACAAGATGAATGGCATTAACCGGCCATTGATCAAGCCCCAGAGGAGGCTGGTAAGGAATGTGGTGCATACCCTCACAGGCTGCTAAAGTCTCCCTTAGTGAGTCAATCCCACCTGCCCATTATTAATCTTGACCTGTAAAAAGCAAATTAGACAGACTTACACCATTTATAAGGGTCACTTAACAGAGTCTCTATATGGCCCTGAATCTTATTGATATTTTATAAGCAGGTTACGATAATTATTAAAAAGGCAAGAATGTCTACTTGATTGATGGGTAGATAAGATCACTAGTGAATTAATAATCAATTGTTCTTGCTTTGGACTCTTGTTCCCACAGTCAGCCTCCCGTCGGATTGGGCTGTCATGTGCAAACTGCCATACATCTACGACCACACTGTGGCGCCGGAATGCCGAAGGAGAGCCAGTCTGCAATGCTTGTGGTTTATACATGAAGCTCCATGGGGTGAGAGCAGAAAACAAAGCAGAACCTACCTACGGCAGCTTTCCCCAGTTTGAAAATGATGCTGGATGGGAATTCTGAGAATTGTAATACAAAAACATCTGGAGGGCACCAGTTCAGGGAAGACTGCTTTGTAAGAAATAGGTCAACCATGTGGCATCAGGACATTTCTAGTGTATGGCTTTCCATTAGCGAAGAGTGCTGAGAACTTGCCCCTTCTGGCCATTACTTGCAAGCCAGATGATGGCAAGGGCGGAGGAGGGAAATGGACAGAAGATCCAAGCACTCTGGTTGTGGGTTTATAGTAGTTGCTCTCATAAATCTGGAAGGCTTCTTGTTGGGGAAGACTGAGTTTGGCCTTCAGTAAAGATGTGCACAAAGCAACCCTTCTAGGAATGTTCACCCAGGGTGTTTTGAAAACTCAGAATGCTCTGAATGTTCTCATTTTCCAACAGAACAAGAACATTAAGTTCTGCCATAAGAAACAATGGGAACTGGATACAGTTTTTCCCTTATTGCTGCAAAAGTAGGTGAAAAGGTAGTTCATGCTAAGTACCGTCTATCTCCCAACCTGCAGAAAAATTTCCAAAGGAAACAATTCTTACAAATTAAAAAAAAAGTTTTAAATTTGTAGATGAAGCAATGAAGAGGAGCTATAAGCTTTTGGCAGCACAACAGCCACAGTGAGCCCATTAAGAAGCAAAAGCTGTAACAAATTGCCCGTGAACAACAGAAGCCAAAAATACACTTCTCTCCATTTATAGCCTGAAAGAGGCTTCTTCCTAATACACGAGTGCATTGCACACGTTACATTATGCATTTGACTTCCCTGTCAAAAGGTAGTAAAAAATATAGTTTGGCAATTGGTTGTGTTTTTGTAAACTGCCTCCAAGAAAAACTCTTGGAGCAGCACACATGTTTTTTGCATTTGTTGTAACAACACGCCAAACCTCAACACAAATCACAATTAAGAAAACAATAAGATAGTCACAGGATTTTGAACATTAAAAAATAATCCTGTTTTGCCCTTGAAAAATGTGCACTTTCTTCTGAACGTGGAACCCTAAAAATGTCTATTCCCAGTTTATAGCATTTTGAGTTCAGAACATTTGCACCCCCTTAGAATTTGAGCCACATAAACCCACAGCACACCTTTAAGGGTTAGGCCTCTTTGTTCTTTGCAACAAAAACTGAGATGCCCATGATTCTATTCCAACTGCTGGATTTGCAGATCTTTCTAGGGGATTAATGTTGATCTCTAATGCATCTTCATAGGTCCCAAGGCCTTTAGCCATGAGAAAAGAAGGGATCCAAACCAGGAAGCGGAAACCAAAGAACTTAAGCAAATCCAAGACATCAGCAGGTGAGTACAATTAGAATAAACAGTCTTATATAATATGACCCATTGGCAATTACAATTTAAGCTTAAGGCCTGCCAATGCTGGAAAAAAGTATTATTCAATACCAAAATCAAATATGGGCATTCTGTTCCTTCAGAAGATGATAAACCACAGCATCACTTGTTCGTTCGTTCGTTCGTTCATTCATTCATTCATTCTCCTTATGTACCACAAATTCAAAACAGACTTAGTGACAGTTTACAAAACAATCAACAAAATATTCCATATATCAACAAATACATATAAGTAATCCAAAGTAAAATAAATTAAAGTTGATGAGAACCAAGTATTCAATCAAGTGCTGTTTGGAATAATTCCACCTTTTAAGAACCTTAGAAAGAAGCAAACCTTTCTTTCCTGGGGAAGGTATTCCCCAAGGCTGAGCAGCAACTGAGAAACAGCACCTCTTGCCCTCCATTCCCCTTACTTCATTGGTGGAGTATGACCAAAGCTGCTCCCAATAAGAGTGTGCTGGACAGACCAATTCAGCTAGGAGAAAGGGGTCCCGCTGGTACCTTGGCATCAATTCATAAAGAGTCATTACTTATGCTGACTAGGGCTTCTAGGAGTTGAATGTCAACACCTTCTGGCATGCCACAGCAAGGTACTTGTGTTTTTCTTCCAAGCAAAAAGCCTTAACAGGGTATGTTACCCCATAAGTGCATTAAGACTGTCCTGCTTAGTCAAGATAGAGCAGAGCTTTCCAAATTGTGTGTCGCGACACGTTAGTGTGTTGGCTGCAGTGTGTAGGTGTGTTGCGCGAACGTAAGGAGAAACCTCTGAGTCTATGCATTTTTACGCAGCAAAGGTGCTGTCAGAAGAGAGTCTGACTCAGCTGAAGGAGGGGGAGCTCAGCAGCAAGATCCAGGGTGCAGTTCTGCTCCTGAGCCTGCTGGCTTCCGCGTAGGTCCTAGTGCCTGACGTGTGTCTGGCTGCTTCAGGGAATTCCGTGGCTGAGTCTGCCTTGACCTTGCTTGCTGTCTTGTAAGTACTCAGCTCTCCAACCTCGCTGGCAGCCACGCAGGTACTCCTTGCCAAGCCTTGCCTTGTATCCAGTGCGAACTCTGCCAAGCCTTGACTTGTACCCAGTGCAAACTCTGCCAAGCCTTGTCTTGTACCCAGTGCGAACTCTGCCAAGCCTTGACTTGTACCCAGTGTGAACTCTGCCAAGCCTTGACTTGTAACCAATTGCAATTGAATTACCCCTAAAATGGATAAATTTCTAATTAAGAAAAGCTGGTGAAGATGACGTTTGCGATGAACAAAATGTAGCGACTATAGAGGAAACTATGGAAGAATCAACTGTTGAACGGTCTGCATTAGTACGCAAGAAGTGTCAAAGAAAAATTTCCAAGCCTCGTTTATACAATAAAGATTATATGAAACGGGGGTTCACATTTTCTGGTAATGAAAACAATCCTTGTCCCGAGTGTTTAGTTTGTGGGGATATACTTGCAAATGAAAGTATGGTACCAAACAAATTAAAGCGCCATTTAACCTCAAAACACAGTCATTTGTCAGGAAAACCAGTAGAATACTTTATTGAGCTTTCAAAATCTATAAAGAAGCAGTCTGCATCATTCATAAAGAGAATGAAGACATCATAGAAAGTTCAAAAGGCAAGTTACTTGGTTGCTCAAATAATTGCCAAAAACAAGGACCCACACACGATTGCCGAAACCACCATAAAGGAATCTTGCTGTGCTATTGTTCGAACAATGTTTGGGCCCGAATTTGAGAGAGAAGTTAATAAAATCCCTTTGGCAGATAACACGATTGGAAGACGTATTCAAGACATGTCTGATGACATTAAGTTGCAAATGAAGGATATTTTTCAAGACGATAATATAATCTTTACATTGCAATTAGACGAATCAACAGATGTCAGTGGGTTAGCACAATTAATGGTTTTTATACGTTTCATTCATACTGACAGAATTATTGAGCAATTCTTGTGTTGTCTAGAACGTCCAATGAGAACTAGAGGTGAAGATATATTTAAAACTTCAGATTGCTTCATGAAGGAAAATAATTTGCAATGGTTAAATTGTGTAGGAATATTCACAGATGGCGCACCCTCAATGGTTGGTTCAACAAAAGGTTTTATAGCTTTAGCAAGGAAAGAGAATGAAAATATTATAATTACTCACTGCTTTTTACATCACGAAGCACTAGTCGCACAAACCATTGGAAATGAATTAAGAAAAGTTATGGACAAAGTGGTTCAAATGGTCAATTACATTAAAAGTAGACCTCCTAAATCAAGATTATTTGCTTATATTTGTGAAGAAACGGGGCAAGGTTTAAAAAGCTTCTACACACAGAGATTCGTTGGCTCTCAAGAGGTCGAGTGTTTTGTCGTGTATACGAATTGAGGGAAATGATGCTTGAACTTTTTGAGGAAAATCAGCAAAATGAATTCTGTGATCTAATTCAAAACAAACTTTGGTGCACAAAATTGGCATATCTTGCTGACATATTTGAACATTTGAATAAAATAAACACCAGTATGCAAGGAAAAGGAGAAAACATCTTAACAGTGGTAGATAAAATTTGTGCTATGAGAGATAAAATAGCAATTAGGAAAAGGTAAGTGAAAGAAGGAAATTTTGAAATGTTTTCCAAAACTGCTGAGTGTGAGCTAAAATGTGATATCAGCTCGCTAATTGTTGACCATTTAATATTGCTTGGAGAGAAAGTTCATCATTACTTCCCAAATGTTGAAGTCCAAGACTCTGATTGGATCAGAAATCCATTTCTTTCAACTGCAATGAGGAACTTTTCACTTAGTGAAGAAGAAGAATTAGCTGAAATAAAAAATGATCGAAGTCTGTTAATGATGTATGAAGAGGGTGACTTAGACAGCTTTTGGATTTGCGTTTCAAAATTGCATCCAAACATAGGTAAAAACGCGTTAAAAATTCTTCTCCAGTTTTCTACTACATACATTTGTGAAGTATCCTTTTCAATGATGACAAACTTAAAGACACTGAAACGTGGAAGCTTAAAAATGCTTGATGACGAAATGTAGGTGTCTTTATCTAATATTCCACCAAATATTCAAAAGCTGTGTTCATCCCATCAACCTCATACATCTCATTAAAATGGTAAGTAGTTATTGGTGTTGTTCAAATTTTTTAATTCTTGCACATATTTACATATTGGGAGCTGGGGGTGGCAACGGCTGACAGGAAGCTCTGGCATGGGCTGGTCCATGAAGTCACGAAGAGTCGGAAGCAACTGAACGAATAAACAATGAACTCATAAATGACAGCTATCTTGGAAATGTATGTTATTATCTTACAAATCATATATTTTTAAAAATATAAATGAAAGGTTTTCATGAGATATGTTGTGTCCCCATACATTTTGCTATTACAATTTATGTATGTGTCCGTATCTCTTATAAGGGGTTAGTTTAACCTCCGGTTTACTAGTAAAACTGAATTACTGTGTCGCGAAATGATGCATGTCTAAAAAGTGTGTCACCAACATGAAATGTTTGGAAAGCTCTGAGATAGTCTTCAGTAAAGTTCATAAGCAGGGCATTTTGTTTTCCTCCTCCTGGTCCCAAACAGCTAACATTCAGCAATGCAATTATCTTGGAACTCAGAGGCAAAGTCAGTTATTATGGCTAATACCTGTGATACACCTGTTTTCCACACATTACGCAGTTGTAACTGCTATCTTCCCTCAGTTGGAGCTGATGGGAAATATAATTCACTGCAACTTTTCCCATCTTCTATTGTCATGAGGTTCTAGGAGGGGACAGAAGAAGCTGTCTCAGCTCTGAAAACCCTCCTGACGAAGATCCATTTGGCCTTTTCTTATTTAACGTGCATTTTTATCTCAGCAGCAACAGTAGCCAACACTGCTGTTTTGGGGTAAAGTCTCAGGACAGACCTGGTTTAACAGTTTTTCTTTCGCTTTTCCACCTCCCATCCTAGGATCAGCCAGCAATGAAAGCCTTCCCTCCGCCATTAGCTCAGCCACCTGCACCAGCACAACCACCACTACTGCTGCTGCTGAAGAAATGCGCCCCATCAAGACAGAGCCCGGGATCTCATCTCATTATGGACACCCAAGCCCTATTCCCCAGGTGAAGCCTTTTGTTATGCAAAAGAGTACGGTCACATTTTGTCATTGTTTATTGACACTACATTTGTATTCTGTCTTTCCAGCAAGGAGTTCAAAGTCAGATACACATGGTTTCCTCTCTATTTTAATTTCTTAACAATCCTGTACTGAAGATTACAACAGAACAGAGTTGAGCTAAAGCTTCAGCATTCCATGGCATGCTTGTTAGTAGAACTCCCGCACCCACCTGCATATTTCAGTGTTGTAAAGAAAAGGTTGCATAATCAGAGTCCTTCAACATTAAGGTAACTTTCCCTATTCTGGATCTCCTCAGATGCAAGACATCTCTCTCTAGTGGAGAAGATTGTGGCCAGATGGTTTACATACATCCTCATGTTATCCAGGAGCTATAATTATTGATGGGCCATTTCAAAGTCCCTCTTGTCCCTTCTTGGAGTTCTTTATCTTTAAACTAAAATTGGGGCAAAAGGCTCTTCAGATGTTTTATTGATTGATTAGTTAAGATTTATATTCCATCTTTTATCCAGAAGCACAAGATAGCATATACAGTATAGCATACCTTACTTTAATTCTATCCACATCAACACCCTTCCAAGGCTGAGAGTTAGTGACTGATCTAAAGTCACAGTGAGTTTCCTGGCTGAGGGTGGACTTGAACCTGAACCTGAATCTCCCCAGTCCAACACCTTAAATGCTATGCCATACTGGATTTGATAGCCTTTTCATTTTATTCATATGCAGTGTAGCTTTAGATTTCCTGATGGAAAGAAAGAAGAGATATCTGTATTTTCTCCCACCTTTCCCTGTTCCTATCGTCCACTCCACCTGTTGCAATGATCGGTATTCCCGATGTGAATATAGAAGGTGGGGCAAGAGAGGGCAGCAGACAACTATATAGATTTGCCCACAGTGGGATTCTAGTAAACTTCTGAAGCTTAAGGGAGTTCAAGTACTGTAACCACTATGTCAGCCTTCCCTATCCCCAACTGTTTGCCTTCCATATGTGGCAGATCACAGTTCCTATCATCCCCACCCAGCATGGGAATCCATAAATTGCTGGGTTGGGGAAGGCTCCACTGTATCATGTTTGGTAAGCTGACTGGAGTAGAAAGACAGATTGTAGAACAGCCATCCCCAACTGGATGGCAGTGTGGCTGGGAATTCTGAAAGTTTATTGATTTTTTTCAATTTATTAAGAGTATTTGTATGCTGCTGATTGAGAGCCAGTTTGGTCTAGTGGTAAAGTTTCAGGCTAGAAACCAGGAGCCTGTGAATTTTAGTCCCGCCTTAGGCATGAAAGCCGACTGGCCAGTCACTCTCTATCAGCCCAGGACGTCAGGCTCGGGCAACAAGCTGTCAGTCAATTCCTGTCACAACCAAGGGATCAACATTTGGTTGATCCGAAAAGCGGACCCTGCACCTGCGGGAAAATGCTACAAAATTTTTAAAAAGTATGCTGCTGGCGGTTCAGGACTGTTACAGAAATACAGCTACAACAGCAGAAATACAATTAAGACAAATCTGAAAGTATCATTAAAACACATTTTAAAATAGTTAAAAGAAGTGAGACAACGGAAACTGTTAAAAGGCCTTGATTAAAGAAGTATATTTGAGCCCCCTCCTAAACTGTAATAAGGTTTCAGCTCCAGTGGCAATTTTCTAGCAGCATGGGGCCTGCCAGGAGAAGGCAGAATTAACCATAGATCACAAATATACCTGCAATGAGACTTGCAAGAGATGCCCTTTTGATAATTTAATAATGTAGGGCAAACTGTATAGGTGTAGGCAGTAGTTTAGTCCTAAGGCATGTATACACCATTGTGATCCCTTTAGAATAGTCTTGGAAGCAACCTTTGAAGTTATTTTAACATGGACGTCAAGTGGGGACTTTGAGACATTCTACTCGCTACTTGTGCTGCCACATTATGGGCCAGCAACAATTTCTGGATGCTCTTTAAGTGTTGTCTCACAAAGAGCATGCAACAATAATCAAGCCTTGAGATTGCCAGCGTATGAGTCACTGAAACCTGGATACTCTCCCATAGGTAAGGATGCTGTTGGTTTATCAAAGGAAGCTAATGAAAGGCCTTCTTTGTCACTGAAGTTATGTGGCTGCCGGCATCAGTGCTGGATACAGAAGGACCCAGATATCAAACCTTTAAATTAGGCAGGAGTGCAGCTTCAACCAAAACAGGCATTTCTCCAAATTCCTGAAGTTCGACCCCTGGAATCAGTAACAACTCCTCCTGCTATATTAATTATCTCAGTGATGATTGGCAAGCCAAGCATGGGACGATCCAATATACAAGCAGTGGTACAAATACAGTAGTTCCAAGAACTTTACCCACTTCTTCAGGAGACAAACCATGAACTAATCTGAATGTTATTAAATGGTATTGCAGATACCCTAGGCATAGTATTGCTTTCAAGTCCTATGTGAATCTCAGCAATTCTGTTTTGAAAAACTACTCATGTTGCTCACAGTGGAACTCAGATGGAAGCTAGAGCCACTGAAGAGCCCAGCAACCTGAAAGAGCTATCTCAGGCTTTTGGCTGTAGGTGCTATAAGGGAAGAGATCCAATGCTGCTTCTATTCTCTGATTGCTTCATAGATATTAAGATAATTCTGCTGTCAGGCCTGATTGTGCTCTTGGACCTATGCCTTAAGCACTCAGGCCACCTGTGATTTCATTTCATTGCTTGTAACTGTTTTATAAAACATGGCATACAACATGCTCCAACATGGGTCAGGGGACACTTAGGAGCTACATATCAAGAACCAGCACGACTTAATATTCCATGTCTCAACCAATGGTAGAATGGCTGGCCAGGTTAAAAAAAAATCCCCCAGAGCTGCTTGGGCTTCAATAGGATACATCACCTTCCATGTATGGCCCAATCTAATCTGGTCCTTGCCCTTGAAATGGGAAATGTGCTGCAGACGACCAAATCTTACCAGGTAGTGGTTCATCCATGGAAGAATATTATTGCTAGGCTCCTTGTATTTGGACTACTCCCTTTCAAATAGAAGATAGATTGAAGATATGAGCTGCCTCATTGGTAGGCACTGAAATAACCTCTATGGAGTCCATGGAAGCTATAAAATCCTAAGTAGCACCTGTTAAAGCAACAACAGTAGTAATGTTGAAGTCTGGACAAGACCTAAAGGTAAGGGATCTCTGTCCACTTATATGAGCTTTAGTTAGGGATTTTGTGAGGTGGTAGGGCAGCCAGTCATCAGCAGAATTTCTGCTTTCATTTGACTATGTATTCAAATTAAGGTACATGTACCATCAGGGCTATTGAAGTCCCAGAGGTGGACCTGGAAGGAAAATGTTACCCTTATGAACCATCATAACATGCTTCTTTGACTAATGGAACTATACCCATAGAAGAGAATGGAACTGCTATGGCATAGCCAGCTGGCAGTAAGTGGACCCAAATAGGCCCCTGTGCTATAACCTGCCATGACTCTACATCCACAGATAAAAGGCCCTTGATAAATGGCCACAAAAGTTATCTTGTTTTATTAGAGATGGACCCAATTTCAACAAGATTAATGTCAAGAACTTGGGTCATTTGATCTGGCTTCCCAAACTACCCTAGGAGAAGGAAGGAACCAACCATTATCACTGAATGGGTGTCACCCTTCTTCACAGTTAAGCCTCTTCCCATTCCATTGTATCTGTGATGGAGAGCGCAGGCGAGGAAGGAGGGAGTGCGTTCCAGGGGGAGAAGCGTGTTCACAGTGTCCAGGACCTTGGGCGCCCAGCCAAGAAAGTCAGGCAGGATCCGCCCTAGGGTGCCTGGGCTTTTCCCCCTGAGAACCTGTTAGCCTAGCTTAGTTTGGCAAGATTCTGTGTAAGGGAGAAACAATAAAGATCTAGAGCTTCATTCCTGGCTCAGTGTTGTTTCTTCGCCTCAACCACGACAGTATCTCCCTCTTCTCCATACTACTGGAAGAAGGGCACCAGTGCAACTAGAGGAAGATAAAACACACATGCCCATTCATAAATTCCTCCCCCTAAAACACAGAAATGTGGTACAAACTGGGGAAGGGAAATGGGACAAACCGAGCCACATAAAAAAAGCAAATCAACAAACAAAAAAGATGCTAAAAGAGGGAAATCCTCATCCTTAGATCTTATTTATAACATTAAAAACCACACCGTAGTCACCTCACTGTCTCATTAAACCCAGACTACTTATCCACCTGGTCCATCTGTACAGAGGTGAGTGATACCCATAGCTCTGGTAAGCATTCACTCTAGTCCATCATCCAACCACCCATCGCCTAGAGGATGGATTAAAAAACATCTCTGCCAGCTATCCCAAGCTCTCCGCCTGGGACAGCCCAGCTATCCCTACTATTAGGTTTGGCTTGCTGTCTGCTCCACACTTCAGCTGTATATCTTACCCACCATTTCAGAGATCTCCAGGCAAAAATAAAAATTTCCAGGGTGTATGGTTTTTTTTACCCAGTTCTCTGATGCAGTGAAACTGTAGCCCCAATACATTCTGGAAGTCACTAGTTTGTAGGAGTCTGCTACAGGCAAATGATGAGATAGCATTGTTGTTTTCCCTTTCCTTTCCCCATTATTGCCTCTTACGTTTTTCTTTTTCCCCTCCCCACTAGGCATTCTCTGTTGCGGCAATGTCTGGGCATGGACCTGCTCTTCACTCCACTGTGTCCACTCTCAAACTTTCCCCACAAGCTTACCAAGCAGCCATCAATCAGTCTCCCCAGCCTAGTTCCAAGCAAGATTCCTGGAACAGCCTAGTGTTAGGGGAAACGCATGGAGACATCATCACAGCTTAACCATCTTCTGCCCCCTCACCCCTTCTAAGGGGGTTACCAGGCTTGGGACTCAAAGGCGATGGGCAACAGTCAAGCAATAGCATTTGTTCTTTTTTTTTTCTTGTTTCTCCCTCCCACCCTTTGTTTTGTCCAGTTCTGGTCTTAGAAGAACCATTCCAAATTGCTTTGGCCTGTTCATGGCCTAGAATCACAGCTGCCTTAAATACTGTTATCAAAACTGCCAAGTTCTCTTTAAGAAATGCTCCAGATAACTTGGACATCAATATTACATGTTTATACATAATCCTGAAGAAATGTAATATCAAGTGATATGTTTGTATATGTGTGTGTAAATGTGAAGGATGCGTATGAGAGTGAATGCAAATTTGCAACTGCAGCTTTCTACATATTCAGTCTACAGTCATCTTTTGAAAAATGGAGGAACAAACATACATGTATGAGCCAGCCCATAAAAAATAGAATGGAGGTTAAAAAAAAAGAGAAAAAGTAAAACAAAAAAAACAGTCATATATAAACCAGCAATATCCCTAAACTTTGCATTATAGGGATCAGCAGCTGGTGGCCTTTATGCAAGATCTGGTCTCCTGGGATGTGATAGCTATCCATCCAATTGCTAACTCAAAGCCTCAAGGGAAGGATGAGCAGCATCTTGGGAAAGAAGAATGGAAAACAGGCTAGTTGCTGGCATTGGCTTGGATTCTGGTTCTGTTTCCCATTTTGATTATAAAAATTATCCTTCCCCAAAGAAATGCTGACCAAAATGAATTATCTTTGATAGCAAGAAACTCAAATGAATTTAGTCAAGGACAGTAACCCATAAGAAGCTAGAAGAAAAAGGAGGTGCTGTGCTTGGCAAATTCTGCAATCAATGCTGAACTGAAGGCTTCAGAAAAAGATCCAGGGAAGACTCCAGAGTATTTCAAAGTGTGGAACAGAAGCAACAGGTTTTGTCTTCAAACATGGCTGTAATCATGGCTGGTGGATTTTAGCAGGAATTGTGTGGATCCAGCAATTTTATGACTGCCAGCAGCACATTGGTGTTAATTTAATTGCTTTTCTGTCAACTTGATTAACCCCCTTCCTTTGCTATTAATAAATCTATTTTTCCTTTCGAAGCAACCATCTCAATGTTTCACCTGGCATCCAGCTGAAAGGAGGATTGTCTATGATTCATACAATCTTACAGATAGATGGTTGTTGTTAAGCACAGCTGGAATGGGTGACTATAGATTAGCAGGCACCCATTTCATAATATTGCAGGGGTGATGGGCAAGCAAATAATTTGAACTGAAGCTCTGCTTTCTCTCTAATATTAAGTGTGAGTACTAGTACCACATGGTGCCAGTCCTAAATAAAAGTTAAACAAGATTTTATATTTATGACCAAGATGAACATGACCCAGTGGCAGGATTGACACTTGTTTTCATTCAATCTCACTTTTAATACTCTTTTTACTTTGAATAGCTGCTTTGAATCCAGATGGTGCTAATGCTCATCTTCACCATGCCTAGAAAAAAAATGCTACAGATAAAAGCACTAGTACTGCTACAAGAACAGGACATGCCATCTTTTTCTGATCAGTTGGCAACTGCCCATCCCATTTTCCATGGATGGTGAATTCCCAGATAATCTGACATTCCCAAAGGAAATAAACAGTTCAGCTGGTTTTATGGATTCAGTCTCTACCATCACCAAAAGCAACAGGAGTATCAATAATGGATTTCTCCTTGAAAGACAGGAGAGTTGCAGTCAACCAGAGAAAACTATATTGGGCTAGATGGACAAACTCTTTGAGTGAATATATAAGTCTATTTCTAATAGTTCCTGAGATTCTGGATGGTGGACTGGTACTATTTTTAGGTCACAAGTGGTACAGACCTGGATTAGACAACAACTTACCTTTTTGAAGCAGGGAGGGTAGTAATCCATGTGTTTTAACATTTTGATTGTCTTCGTTCAATATTGGTGTTGAAAGAAGTTAAGTTATCCCCTGCCATGAAATAATTAAACTACTGCAAAATACAGAGGAATTCTAAAGCTCCTGATCTGATTTAACAGAAATAAAGCTTTGTGTTTAATTATCAGTAAAAGTGTAATGTTCACCCTCAGAACTTTTGTGTTTTACACATGATTGCCCCTTCAGGTGTAGTTCGGAAATGTTTAGAACAGTGTTTCTCAACCTTGGCAACTTTAAGCTGTGTAGACTTCAACTCCCAGAATTCCCCAGCCAGCAATAACAGCTAGCTGGGGAATTCTGCATTTTAAGCACAGCTTAAAGTCACCAAGGTTGAGAAACACTGTTTTAGAACAAGCAGCAGTCAATGAATTTGGATGATTTATGCTAAATCTTCAGTAGCAATTTAAAACTGTTGGGTCATAAATGACAGGCAGGAGGTTCCTGGTTTGATCCCAAGCATCTCAAGTTTAGAAGTTATGGGCAGCCTTTGCAAAACATTTTCTGAATCTCTTTGCTACCATCTAGTGGATGTTTAGATCTTTAAGCCCAGCTATTTCAGCCCTAGCCCGATTCAGATTTTGGGTATTCATTTTGGTTATTTTGTTCAGATTGCATTGCTTGTATTCCAAAACTTGTCTAAAATATCACAAACACCCCTTATAAATCTGAGCATGAACGAACATAGAGTCCTGGTTCAATCAAAGAGAATATTTGTAGCTCAGGGTTGAACTGTGGAGTCCTTGGTTCTCTCTGAGCCTTGTTGTTTTCTTGCAGACGTTTCATTGCCAGGCTAGGCAACATCTTCAGTGCGAAAAGGGAGTGGGACTTGCTCTCTGTTTATATACCATCGCTTGTCCTGCTTGTGTTGGTGGGGGTGTTGTTCTCTCCTTGATTGATTCCTTGATTGATTCCTTGATTGGGCTGCCCAATCAAGGAATCAATCAAGGAGAGAACAACACCCCCACCAACACAAGCAGGACAAGCCATGGTATATACACAGAGAGCAAGTCCCACTCCCTTTTCGCATTGAAGATGTTGCCTAGCCTGGCAATGAAACGTCTGCAGAGCACCAAGGACTCCACATTCCTGGTTCATTCAGGGACTGGTCTAAAGAGAGAATCTGACATGCAGGAAATGCAGACATTTCAGTCATGTGAGTCCCACCTGAAATAGTGTCCTGATTCAGGTTAATATTTCTGAAAATTAGAATGTAGCTCAGCTTAGCTTGTACATCCCTTGATTCATATCTGCTGAAAGAGGTCACCAATGTTTGGCCTTTGCTAAATCCTTACTAAGATGTGGCTTGTCTTTGCATCAGCGCAATCTCACAGAACATTTTTATTTTAAAAAAGCAGTGGTTTACTGTGAAATGTTCATATGCAAAACTCTCTTCTCTGGCACTATTCTATTCCAAATGTGCACACACACACATTCCACTTTTAATTCTCCTAGTTGTAGTAACAAGGATTGGGCCTCAGCAGCAGGGAGTGGAAGATAGCAACATTTGCATTACCTGTTCTGCCTCTGACTGAATAATACATTGGTATCCAACAATAAACATATAAAATTAATTGAAAATATAATTAAAACATACAGCTCAGCAATCCTTTCCAAACAAGATTGTACAACTAGCACATGCAGTATACCTACATAAATTATCGCTAGCTTGTACATAGCACTGATTTTGGGGATGGAGGAGGAAGTATCAAAAATACCTCAAGTTAAATGGTTTTGTTTGTTTTCATCTTGAAACCCCTCTAGCATTGGAAATTTCAGTAAATATTTCCCATCACTTGCCATACCAGGTATAGGAGGTGAGGTTGATAATCAGGACCTCTGTGCTCTGGTTCCAGCTGACACCAGTAAGAATAAAGTTGATTACACACACCTGAAATGTGTTCACTTCTGCTTAATAATCTGGTGCATCAAAGCATCAATAAGTTGCTACAAGGTTATCTGAAGCTGATTTATTAGGGAGTAAGCCTTACTGAGCATAAAGCAACTGGCTTCTGAATAAAAAATGTATAGGATTTTGCTATTGGAGCTGAAACCTGTGGTTTGCTGCAGGGGAAGCAAATTCTATCATTGTTTGTACTGTGGTAAATCTGAGAGTAATGTGAGAAGGCACTGCCAGTAGGTGGCAGCAACTGGCTGACATCTGCACCTGGCAGCTTAGCAAGGTCAGGCTGGATTACTACTAGAAAGGGAGACCATCGGGAAATCCCAGAGCAGTAGGCTGGAGTGGGAAGTCAGCAAACATCCCAGAAGGCAAAAGACTAGTTCCATAGTGTTTCCAAGAAAATTGCTTAGCGTTGACTGTAAAGAGTTGACTATTATAAGAGCCTTTCCTGATCATACCAAAGTCTGCTCAAACAGATAGCAACTAGTGGAAAGGGCATAAGCATGACATCAGAGCAATGGCACCTATCTATAATGGCTAACAGTCATTCACTATTTCATAACACACTCCTAGTAGATGCTTGTGGCATTCCAGATGTTGTGGAAATACAACTTCCAGCAGCCCTAGCAGGTGTTGGAAGAATGCTCAGAGCCTTGGCATAGCAATATTTGAAGCAGTGCAGGTTTCCTAGGTAAAGGTAAAGGTTCCCCCTGCACATTTGTGTAGTTGTGTCCGACTCTAGGGGCCGGTGCTCATCTCCGTTTGTTAGCCGAAGAGCCAGCGTTGTCCGAAGACGCTTCCACGGTCATGTGGGTGCATGACGCGCATGGAACGCTGTTACCTTTCCACCGAAGTGGTACCTATTAATCTACTTGCATTTGCATGCTTTCGAATTGCTAGGTTGGCAAGAGCTGGAGCTAGTGTGGGAGCTCACTCCGCACGCAGGGCTAGGGATTCGATCTTCCGATCGACAAGCCTGGCGTCTTACCCACTGAGCCACCACGCCCCACCAGGTTGTCTACCCTTGCTCTAAACTATGGTGGCTAGGTTTACACAAGGCCAGGGAGCATTTTGGCATCACTGTGGTTAGAAACAGACACCTGTGCCAGTAAGTCCAAGGTAACAAATCATAGGTTGATAAAACCTCATGGTTCACTCAACACTCTAAGACATAATGTGCTATGTCTGGTTTTATCTTAGCCATTTGTTATAAGCTATGGTTTATAATTTGTGTATTGTTTGCACACAACCACTAATCCTCTATAAATCTGCCCAGTCCCTTTTTAAAGCTGTCCAAAACTTCTCCTGATCCACTTTCTCCTTAAAGGCTGTAAAATGCTGAAATGTTGCCCAGAAAAAGACACAAAATCTCCAAGGTTCAAAATTCAGCAATTTTGATCCTTCCAATTTGATTGAGTATGTGCCATCAAGTGGGTGTCAACTCTTAGCAACCACATAGATTTTCTCCATGATGATCTATCCCTAACCTGGTCCTTCAGGTCTTCCAATGGTGCACCCATTGCCACTGTAACTTGAATCCATCCATCTTGCTGCTGGTTGTCCTCTTTCCTTCCACCTTTCCCAGCATTAAAGCCTTCTCCATAATGTGTCCAAAGTGGGATAATTTGAGCCTACTCATTTGTGCCTCGAGTGAAAACTCTGGGTTGATTTGTTTGATGATCCAGTTGTTTTGTTGGCTGTCCAGGGTAGTCTTAGGAGCCTTCTCCAACAGGATCCTTCCAAAAGTCTCTTGTGTCTTACTGTTTTTTTTAAAGGCAGTTTTGGCATGGGCACATTGTACACACCCTGAAAGCTTGTAAATAAGTTAGCATTTTTTTTTAAAAAAAAGAGTTTTGTCCCATTTAAGGAAAAGATAGATTGCAAATCAGAGTCTGATTTGCCAAAATTTTTGAAAACAATTATCAACCAGGGAAAAAGAATACCTTATTCTCTCATTATGGCTACATTCACACAACCTGCAAAACTAACCAAAGTTAATGCTAACCAAGTTTTGCTTTTTGTGCAAATGTATCTGCACCTCACCTCTTTCAGCGAGTTGTGGGAACACAACGATGCATGGTTACGTTGATTACATCTATACCTCAGTTTTTCTCTCGCAGTTCAAGATAGCGAACGAAGAACTGGGTCGGTAAGTGGGTTTCCAGGGCTCTCTCCCAGCCCCAATTAAATCACTCCTCGCAAGTAGGATGGGCTGCGCAGAGATCGATGGAGAGGGGCCGTTCGGTTCTCTGCTGAAAAGGTCTGCCGAGGTAGTTCCTTTCAGAAAGGGAAGCTGGTGGAAGAAAGTCCGCTTGGGGAGGAAGGAAGGAAGGAAGACAGACAGCGATCAGAAGCAAGAAAGGTTTGGTGGCTCTAGGTCCCCCTACTTTAAAATAAATCTTAAATCTTATTTTATCGTTGATAGTACCATCTGCATTTCATTTTCTTCCAACTAGACGTGCGTGGGCGTCTATGTATATACCTCTTCGTTCTTCTATTACAACTTTCAGGTGCCTCCAATTTAAGATATATGTATGTACATTGTGCAAGCACGCCTCTTTAACTTTCAGGTGCCTCCAATTTAAGATATATGTATGTACATTGTGGTGCAAGCACGCCTCTTTCGCTATAATGCTCCAAATATCTATTGAAAGTGAACTATATTCCACAAAAGCTTATACCAAAGTAAATGTATTTTCAACCTGCTCTCGGTTGATAAAGAAGAATCTTTGGTATCGGCGGCATGCAAATGACTATAAATAATTGTCAACAAGCAACCTAAGGTTGTTTGTACTACAGGGTGGGACGCATTTCTGTTAAAAATGTTATGGGCAACAGCAAAAGATGTTTTCCATGTTTGGAGGCGGGGCATGGTAGCATTCTTGTACACTCAGTGAGGAAAAGCATCTCTGTTGAGGCTGCCGCTGCTAAAGGTCGGCGTATTGGTCATGCAGGCTGGGGAATTCTGGGAGTTGAAGTCCACACATCTTAAAGTTGCAAAGGTTGAGACACACTGAGGTAAACTATACCTCTCAGAAGCTGTGCAAAACTCCCAAAATGCAACAGTTTTCTGTTTATTACGATCTGGTATTTTCATTTTTATCCTCTAAGTAGCAATCTTTCCTGGCTGAATGTACTTTACTGTGTGTGTTAGAAAACAGAATTTGGGAGGGAGCTCCAGCAATATTGCCGTTTCTGCCTCTCCAGGTGTCTCACTGAAGTGTCTGAAGAAATTGGCAGTTTGGCTTCCCATCTTGAAAAGTGCTTGTTCCAATTTGGGGAAAAAATCACACAATTGTGGAGGTTGGTTCCAGGCTTAATCATACTTAAAAGTTGATCAGTACAAATTAATGGGACTTATATTAGTCAAGGGAAACCCAACTGATTTTAATAGGCTTAAAAATGTTTAATTTCCAAGGACATTACATAACTAAAACAAAAGAAGAACTTGCTTTAGAAGGATATACATTTCAATGGCTTTCCTATATGCAACTTGTAGAAAAATTTAAATTAGATAAAAAAAATTTGAATTTGAACAAACTAAATCGGAATTTGAGATACAATTATGTGAGACAGATGACCACTTAATCGCTAAAACGTATAAATTACTGTTAAAAGGAGAAATGGTAGAGGAACAAGTCAAAGACTGCATGATTAAATGGGCAAAAAATATTGGCCATAATATACAAATGCAACAATGGGAGGAGGATATGTGGAACAAAGGGCTAAAATTTACTTTGTGCTACAATTTGAAGGAAAACTTATAAGATGATGTATAGATGGTATATGATCCCACAAAAGCTTACTAAAATGTATGGGAATGTTTGCAACTTGTGTTGGAAATGTAAAAAACAAGAGGGGACTTTTTACCATATGTGGTGGACATGCAAGGTGGCAAAGAAATTTTGGACTCAAATACATTCATTGATGCAAAATATATTAAAAATTCGAGTTCCATTTAAACCGGAATTATTTTTATTGGGAATATCAGAAGAACAAGTAGAAAAACAATTTATAAGAATTATGCAATATATGATTACAGCAGCACAACTTGTATATGCACAAAATTGGAAAAATCAGATTTTACCTACGATACAAGATTGGATGTTAAAACTGATGGATATGGCAGAAAATGACAAATTGACATGTTTATTAAAATAAAACTCAAATTATTACTTTCTTAAAGAGTGGAAACCATTAATGGATTATTTGCAACATGCAGGAGGGGCAAAGCTTACATGGCGTTTTGAAGATTAAAGTACATATAAATTGATTTATTAGACAGGAAATGTTTTTGAATGTTATATAAAGAACTAGCATGTAAGATAAATTTTGTAAATTACTATGACCAGAGATAAATAGGAAGTTAACCAATTTCTATGTCTTATTTCCCTTCTTTTTTCCTTTACTTTTCTACACCTTTTTCCTTCTTTCTTTGATTTGTATTTCTATTTCTTTTTCATTTCTAACTTTTAACTATGTATATTTAAAATCTTAATAAAATTTGGAAAAAAAATGTTTAATTTCCTGTTATTTTAGAGACTGATACTGTATTGCAAGTCCTTGTGTCTTTTGACATTCTTGTTCAGGTCACAAGCTTGGAGGCCATCTGGGAGTAGACATTCTATTGCACAGAATGGCATTTTTAATCACTTTTTCCCAACACTCTTTCAGGTTTGAGCTTGATTGCCTGGAGTCTCAGGAACTCAGCTGTCATACCCGTTTTTTGTGCTGCTGCAGCAATGCCAGAAGGCCCCTCTGTAAAGAAGTTCCAGCTTCTGTGTTCTCCCTTTGTAGGCCAGATGGTATCCAAAGTGGGAGGAAGCACCAGACAGATCAATCCAGATGATTTGAAGACACTGACACTGTGGGACACCCAAGTGAGTCTTACTGTATAATAAATATTTAACTCTTTTTTTATAGTACACTTCATTTATTTTTTATTAATGCTGTTTTGCCAACATTATCATTGTTAAAAGTTTACATAGCATATTACATCATTAACATATACAAAATATTACAGCTCAACAAAGATACAAGGGGCAGCAGCTCTTTGCTCCAGGCAAATTAGAGACTTCATTGTTATCCCCACACTTCATGTATGGTTTGGGCAACATAACAGTTGACCAACTTTTGGGGACTATACCCCCAATTTAAAAAAAAATTGACCCAAGTCTTGGCAAGATTTTAGTAACTGTGTGCAAGACCTCATGTTGGAATATGTAAATCCCAAGAGATTTGGTGATCTTGCAAGATGCCAGATATTTTTGAAGTATAATTTTAAAATAATACTTTGGGATGTCCATGACTGACATGTACAACCATGAGAACCGCCCAGAGTCCCCTCCGGAATGGGGGGAGATGGGCGGTGATATAAGTTAGAAATATAAATAAATAAATAAATGTAGGGATACTATGTAGTTTTTGCTGATTTTGGGTGCCATGCTGCTGGCCTTTGGTTTTTTCTTTAATCCGTTCAATTGTGTCTGATTCTCAGAGACTGCCTGAACAAGTCCCTGCAGTTTTCTTGGCAGGTTTTTCAGAAGTTGTTTGCCATTGCCTCCTTCCTAGGGCTGAGAGAGAGTGACTGGCCCAAGGTCAACCAGCTGGCTTTGTACCTAAGCTGGGACTAGAACTCACAGTCTCCCAGATTCTAGCCTGATGCCTTAACCACTACACCAAACTGGCTCTTAAACCTTTGGTTTAAGATTTTAAATTAATAATAATTAATAACAACAACAACAACAACAACAACAACAAATTTAAGATCTTAAATCTTTGGTTTAAAAAATCCTAATAAGAATTCCATTCTGGGCCTATTTTATGGGAGCCCTGGTAGGTAGACTCTCCCAGCCTGAATTCCTGCTTCACAGCTCAAGACTTGCCCAGACACTTCTGTTTGTTAAAGGTTTCATCTGTTTTTTCTCTCTCTTTTTTTCTGTACTTTTATTAAACATTAAGGAAGATATATAAACAAACATAAAAAGAAGGCAAGAAGAAGGAAGAAAGAAGGAAGAAAGGAATACAAGAAGGAATAAAATGCAAATAAATAAATAAATGAGTCTCATATCTCTAGATTTTTAAACAACACCGAGCTTGTTCCCATTGTTGTTAGCTTCTTCCAGTCTAACGTGACTGGTGCCAAAATTAGGTTCAGTCTTGTTATTTATTTACATCAACCATTACCCCAGCCTACACACAACTCAATCTCCTTTAAACAAGTCCTGCCAGGGTTACTAACCTAGAGAAGATGGGATAGAATGTAATATTTTTTAAATTATTTTTTCCAGGTCCACGGGAAGAACTTGTTTTTGGCCTTTGGCACCAAGGAGGAATTAATGCCCAGCCGTGACAGCATATCTTTGGATTTGTCTGAACGCAGGTCTGCCAGTCAAAGGCTGGCAATGCCTGGAAGCAGTTCCTTTCTCCAGGGCCAGAAAGAAAATGAAGCTGAAATGTGCAGTTCTCAATGCTATCAACAAGAAGAGTCGGCAAGTTGGCTGGCATCTGATATAGATAATAATAATGGGCACACTTGGAAATGGCTCCGCTTCCACTTTGGCCTGTATGGAAGCATCCGAGCCAATGAGTTTGCAAGGGCTAATAAGGCAAACAAAAGAGGCGACTGGAAAGATCCGATTCCCAGGTTAGCACTTTGGAGGTCTGCAAAGGGAGCCATACGCTACTGCTATAGCTGGACTTTTTCTTCTGGAAAATTTATTTATTTATCAAATTTCATCATCAAAAGAGGGAAATAGGCCAACAGGGCTCCAATTGTTGTTATAAAGCAAAGACATGCAATTTTTTCTGGGCTAAGAACTATATTTTATTTTAAATGGTGTGCTGCGGCCAGGAAGAAAAGTAAACTTGATTTCCTTTGCATTTAGTCAATCAATTAATTTTACATTACTAAGAAATTAATTAAAGACACTCTATCATGCATTTACTATTTTTCCTCTTCTGTCACATTAAAACCTACAATTTAGTAAGGTTTGGGGGGTAATACCCCAAGCTTTCAGGGTCACATATGGCCCATGAGATTCAGGCTATGCTCATCTGCTCTAAATTAATCAGTGTTTGTTTTCATTTTGGATATTTAGGCTGGTTCTGCATTTTGATGCTGGGAGCTTTCTGGTATTTTATAATTGCCGCATTCAGCAGTGCTCTTCTCCTACCACTGAGCCAGCAACTGATATCCTGAGCCTGGAGTTTGACCGGGAACGGGCTGTGGAGGTCCTTGCGAAAGATACACCTGTGTGCTACATGCTCCTGAACCAAAGTTATTTCTCAGGAATAGGTAGGTTCAAAATTACATCTGTTAACTTCTGATTCCAAGATAAAACTTTTGCATACATGCTTAACTTTGGGATATACTGTATAATGGGAGGAAAATATCCGGTAGGACAGCAGAGGCTATTCCATTGAAGAAAATTGAATTTTGCAAATGAATTGACTTAAAAAGGGATCCTTGACAACCATTTAAACATTACATTGAGGGTCAATAATGGAGCAGTGGCCATAACACATACTGAAATGGCACCCACATCTCTGCCATTTAAAAAAAATGACAATTACATGTTTCATTTTTTTTAAATGTTTGGCATCCAGAATAATGAATGGATTTATTTATTAAGCTTATACCCTGCCACAGTCTGATGACTCTCTGTGGCTTACAAGGATACAGTACAACAAAGTTAAATCATCCATGGTACAATTAAAAGGAATTATAACTTCATAAAACCCCTAATGAAGACAGCAAGAATGTGTGAAATCGTATAATGATGCCCACTGCCTAAAACGTTTTCTAACTGCCCTGCAGCTTCCCCAAGTAGCTCACAGCAGTGTATGTTTTTATTGTGTCTGTCTGTCTGTCTATCTCCAAGCTTCCCCAGACCAAACAAAATGAGAACAAGGAACATATTCATATTATCCTCTTGATAACCCCTGTGAGATAGGACAAGCTAGAGAGAACGACCAATCCAAGGCTAACCATGAAGGTTCATGACAGATGTATTGTCGAAGGCTTTCACGGCCGGAGTTCGATGGTTGTTGTGGGTATTCCGGGCTGTGTGGCCGTGTTCTGGAAGTTGTGGTTCCTAACGTTTCGCCAGCATCTGTGGCCAGCATCTTCAGAGGGCAGGAGCACAGACAGAAGCGCAAATGCCATTCTACTTGAGCACAGAAAGAGCGCTTCTGTCTGTGCTCCTGCCCTCTGAAGATGCTGGCCACAGATGCTGGCGAAACGTTAGGAACCACAACTTCCAGAACATGACCACACAGCCCAGAAGACCCACAACAACCATCGTTCATGACAGAGTTCAGATCTGAACCTGGATTTTTCTAGTTTTAGGTTTTCACCCTGCCCTATGGCAGACTTTCTTAATTATATAGTTCCTGTGATTCCCAGCCACCCTGACAATTTGTTAGGAATGATGAGAGTTGTAATCAAAGCCACCTGTAAGGGCTCCAGATTGGGAAGGCTGATCCTTAGTGTTAGGATTGCTTTTTTTTACTTCACTTCCTTTATAGGCTCTTTAGTGTCCACTTTGTCCTGAATTCTCTCCTCCAGGAAATGTCATTAAAAATGAGGCCCTGTATCTGGCAAGGATCCATCCACTTTCCCTTGGCTCCTCTTTGGAATCCTCAGACCTCAAATCTTTGCTTGATCATGCTGTTCAGTTCAGCTTGGCGTGGCTCCACAGCAAGCTGCAAAGACAAAGATTGCAGCTACAGATTTATATGAAAGATAAATGTCCCAAAGGGCATGAGGTAAGGAAGGCAACATTTGGACCACCAGATGGGTTGAAAAGGCTTACCTGGTGGTGTCCACAATGCCAGCCACGAGTGCCACCTGAAGAGATGGATATGCCTCTTGCACAAGACACCTGAGTTATTCAGTCTCTTTGGCTGTATGACTTCAAGAGATGATATGGGAACCAAGGAACAAGTCCACGATTGCATCAGAGATCTTGCAAGCCAAGAAGTCCCCTACAGGGATTTAAGATTTGCAACTACATACCTTGTGACTTGTCCTGCACAAGTCATTAGGTTTCACTTTCCACAGTCCCAGTAGCTGCTTATGTAGTACCTGGAGATTTGCGGTTAATGAAAATTATTTATGATCTGCAAATGCAGCATCCAAGATGAAGCTATTTGGACGGAGGGGGAATGGTTGCCATCCACCTATAATGACAGGAATGCCCTCTGTGCTTGGGCCATGCTTGTCTTTGATTTACACTAGGCCAAGTCTTTTTTTTTTCAGATTCTCATTTTATTATAGGAATGCCTCATTTCAAAGATATTTCTTGTTATCAATATTGTAATGACACAATACTTACATCATGTTTAATGCTCTGATGTAGGATTAGGGATCAAGATTATGCCAAGGAGTTTGGATTTGTAAATGAGGAATATCTTTATAGTTGGCCTGAAATATTGGCATGCCATTAAAAAAAAAATGGAATGGGATTTGGTTGTGAGGAATAGGAAGGTAGAACCTGATTCCAGAATCTGATTGTATTTAGTGTTAAGTGTTAAGATCAAAATAAACCAAATATCTGAAGTTACTAATAGCACAAACAGTGACAGTATTTTGAAAGCTCCACTTTCTCAGTTATTCAGTGTACATCTAGATGTAGTAGGTAGAGTTAGTTGCTGGGATAATCACAGGCACCTGTGCCACCTCCCTCCCTCTTATTTCAAACATCATCTCAGCGTCAGGACGGGAGTGGCAGATAAAAAATCTCGGTGTCATAACAGCTGGGAGGAGGAGAGGAGGCGAGAAAAAGGAGAGTGCAGAGCCCGTGTGTTTGGAGATTTTGCATCAGCCAGCCAGCAAGAGAGCAACCAACCAACCAAAAGGAAAAGAAATGTGTTTGTTTTCCCAACAGACACTTGGAAGGTCCCGAGGAAACAACACAATGAAGCAAAGTCCTGCAGAAACCGAGTGAGAAGGGGCAAGTGTGTGCAAACGGCCCAATTACAGATACTAGCTATAGTAGTAGTAAGCTTGTAGTATTAATAGCAAAACAAGAATAGTTAGATTACCTACAGTATGTATTAGAATAGGATAGAAGAACGTTGTATAGTATATGTAAGGGTGGAAAATCCAGAGGCTACGGCCAATTGCATCTGAATGAAGTACAATAGGAGGGTGGGGGGACGTGCAGACCAGCAAGGCAAAGTGATTAGACAGCAATTAGCACCTCCAGGGCGAGATACACAAAAGCCCATGGAACTGAGGGTGGAGAAGCTGAAGGACCCCATCATATTCACCCAGTTAGACAGGGTGACATGCAAGGGGGCCCCATAGAATTTTGCACGGAGCCCGTGGCTATGTGAATGGGAACACATGAGGAGGTCTTGAGATTTTTGGTAGCCCCAGTGACCAACCATTCTATGATTCTGAGACTAGCGTGGCTACGAGAAAGAAACCCGAGGGTAGACTGGAAGTCGGGGCATATGACCTTCTCCAATGGGAACTACGGACTGTGCTCAAAGCACGAGGGCCAAATTAACGGGATCCCTAGTGGAGGCAAGGGGTGGAGCAGTAGAGGAAGAACTCTGCATACCCGAGCAATGTAGAGACTTGAAGGAAGTATTTGGGGAAGCTGAGTCAGACCAACTCCCACCCCACCGAAAGTCAGACTGTGCCATAGAGCTGATCCTGGGGGCGGAGCTACCTAGAATGAACTTATATCCCATGACCCCTAAGGAACTCGAGGTGCTACATGAATATATAGACAAAAATTTAAAATGGGGGTTCACCTGCCGTGCCGCGTTGTCTATGGCCACACCTGTTCTATTTAGAACAAAGAAAGATGGGTCGCTATGACTTTGCACCGACTATCGAGGCTTAAATGCTGTTTGCACCTCAAACAAATACCCCCTCCCCTTGATGAGGGACATGCTGGCCCACCTGTCAAAGGGGAAAATTTTCAAAGAGAGGCGTACTTCCGGGTGCGAATCCGGGAAGGGGATGAGTGGAAGACCACCTTTAATTGCCAGCTAGGTTCTTTTGAATACTTGGTAATGCCTTTTGGCCTACAGGGGGCACCAGGGGTCTTCATGCACCTAATAAACAAAATACTGCATGACTTCCTATACCGGAGAGTGTTGGTATATTTGGATGATATACTAATCTACTCCAAAACAATGGAAGAACACGTGGCACTAGTAAGGGAGGTATTAAAGGGACTATTTGTTTCCATGGTTGGGTGGGGCTCGCTATGTTCTGCAGCAGCCCCCTGGGTTTACCCCCAATGTGTTTTGCTGTAGCGCATGTGGGGCAGCTCACTACGTACTCCTCCACGTCCTCCTGTAGGATTGGCCACCAAAATTGTCACCTTGCTAGGTGTAAAGGTTTTACGAAACCAAAGTGCCCCACAACCTTAGCGTTGTGGCATCTTTCTAGGATTTTCTTTCTCAAGGTTTCCGGGACATACATTCTCTCTCCCTTCCACCACAGTCCTTGTCTTTCTATTTAAAAAGTCTTGTTTTCTTGTAGCCACCCATCTTGTTGCAATGCAGACTGCAACTTGGTTTGTAAGTCCTTTTCTACTTTTGCCACCACAGTGGCTTTTTGGTTTCGCGTGACTACCGCCATCCCAAATTGGGTAGGTAAGATGACTGAGTCTACTATCTCTTCCCTCTGGCTGTTGTGCTGAGGCAATCGGGACAGGGCGTCAGCTAGGAAGTCCCCCCCCCCGGCAGGTACTTTAAGTGAAGTTGAACCTTTTGAAGAACTGCGCCCATCTAATCTGTTTGGGGTTTAGCGTCCTCTGAGATTTTTATCTTTCAGGTTCATTTTCTTCAAAAGGGAGAAGGGAGGTGATCTTTCTTGAGGGAGGCAGCATGTAAGGATGGAAAATCCAGAGGCAATGGCTGATTGCATCTGGATGCTCCAACCTTATACAGCAGGGCTTTCCAAAGTGTCGCCGCTGGCAACACACCCGGCGGCGGCGGCGACACGCGCGCGCACGGCGATGGTGCGGGGGGGCGTGCGGCGGCGTGCGCGCACGGCGGCGGCGTGGGGGAGCGTGCGGTGGTGCGCGCGTGCACGGTGGCGGCGCGGGAGGGGCGTGCGGCGGCGCGCACGCGCCGCCGCTTCCAGGTGGTGTGGCGACACACCACGCTGTGTGTGGCGACACACTTTTGTGTCGCGACACACAGTTTGGAAAGCTCTGTTATACAGGGTTGATAAAGGAATGTAAAGAATGAAGTACAATAGGAGGGGGGGACGTGCAGACCAGCAAGGCAAAGTGATTAGACAGAAAGACACAAAAGCCCATGGAAAGAACGGACCATCGGCGCTGGCCGGTGCGAAGCGGGAAGGTGGAGGTTGCCACAGAATAGAATTGAATTACAAAGAAGAGAAAACGAAAATAAAAGTGGGTCCTTTTACCATATATGGTGGTCATGTGTAAAAGCAAAAAAATATTGGTGCAAAATACATAAATATATATGTAAAATATTAGACAAAGAAATAAGGATGAAACCAGAATTATATTTGATAGGCAAATTGGATGACAATATAAATAAAAATCAAAAGATTCTATTTCTGTACTTAAGCACAGCAGCAAGAATAAAATATGCCCAATATTGGAAACAAGAAAATATACCAACGAAAGAAGAATGGATAATAAAAACCTCTGGAATTGGAATGGAATTAATGCAACAGATAAATTGACAAATTTAATAAAAGGAAAAGAAAAAGGGAAGTATAAGGAAATATGGGACCCCTTTATAAAATCTATTCAAAAAGAATACGATATTAAGTAGAGAACAATAAATTACACAAATAAAATTACAAATATAGGGGGGGCGAGGGGAAAAAAAAGATATAAGAAGAAAGAGGAAAAATGTAAATCAAGTATTTACACAAATTCTTTGTTAAGAAAACCACAGGTATTTTAATGAATTGTATGTATGTATAGTATTGTAGTGTATGGTAAAGATGTACAAGTTTAAAATTGAATTTGTATTAAATAGTTAATATAGTAATATAACATGAGAGAAGAAAAGGAAAATAGTTATAGGGATAGAAATAGAGATATGTAAATAAGAAATGAAAGAGGGAAAGTTGTAGAGGACTCCATTAAAGGGGAAAAGAGAAGGGTGGGTATAGGGAGGGAAGAGGAGAGGAGGACGAGGGAGGGAAGATGTTAGAGCAGGGCTTTCCAAAGTGCCGCCGCTGGCGACACACCCGGCGGCGGCGGCGACACGCGCACGGCGACGGCGTGGGGGGGGCGTGCGGTGGTGCGCACGGCGGCGCGGGAGGGGCGTGCGGCGGCACGGGGGGCGTGCGGCGGCACGGGGGGCGTGCAGCGGCGCGGGGGGCGTGCAGCGGCGCGGGGGGCGTGCGGCGGCGCGCGCGTGCAGGGCGGCCGCCGTGCACGTGCGCGCCGCCACTTCCGGGTGGTGTGGCGACACACTTTTGTGTCGCGACACACAGTTTGGAAAGCTCTGCGTTAGAGAGACAATGAGAATGTTAGAAAAGGAGAAAAGAGGGAGAAGGGAAAGGAAGAAGAAAGTAGATGGAAAGGGATAGAGGAAGAAGAAAAGAGGACGGAAATAGAGGGAAAACAGTTGGATTAAAGAAATGTTATATTAAGTATGTTAGGTAATGAGTACTAAAATGAAACGTAAATATGTATATACAAATGTAGTTTTTGTTATGTGTTACGTATACTGTTACGTTTTGTTATATGTTACGTATACATATACAGGCAAGTTCGGCCTCGGAGTACAAAATGAAGCAGGGCAAAGGCTAATAGAGTTTTGTCAAGAGAATACGCTGGTCATAGCAAACACTCTTTTCCAACAACACAAGAGACGACTCTACACATGGACATCACCAGATGGTCAATACCGAAATCAGATTGATTATATACTTTGCAGCCAAAGATGGAGAAGCTCTATACAATCAGCAAAAACGAGACCTGGAGCTGACTGTGGCTCAGATCATGAGCTTCTTATCGCAAAATTTAGGCTTAAATTGAAGAATGTAGAGAAAACCACTAGACCAATCAGGTATGACCTAAATCATATCCCTTATGAATATACAGTGGAGGTGAGGAATAGATTTAAAGGATTAGATCTGGTAGACAGAGTGCCTGAAGAACTATGGATGGAGGTTCGTAACATTGTACAGGAGGCAGCAACTAAAACCATCCCAAAGAAAAATAAATGCAAGAAAGCAAAGTGGCTGTCTGATGAGGCTTTACAAATAGCTGAGGAAAGAAGGAAAGCAAAAGGCAAAGGAGAAAGGGAAAGATATAAACAACTGAATGCAGAATTCCAGAGAATAGCAAGGAGAGATAAGAAGGCCTTAAATGAACAATGCAAAGAAATCGAGGAAAACAATAGAATGGGGAAGACTAGAGATCTCTTCAAGAAAATCGGAGATATCAAGGGAACGTTTTGTGCAAAGATGGGCATGATAAAGGACAAAAAAGGCAGGGACCTAACAGAAGCAGAAGAGATTAAGAAGAGGTGGCAAGAATACACAGAACTACTATACAAGAAAGATCTTAATATCCCTGATAAATACGCACTGACCTTGAGCCGGACATCCTAGAGAGAGAAGTCAAGTGGGCTTTAGGAAGCATTACTAACAACAAAGCTAGCGGAGAAGACAGTATCCCAGCTGAGCTATTTAAAATCCTAAAAGATGATGCTGTTAAAGTGCTGCACTCAATATGCCAACACATTTGGAAAACTCAACAGTGGCAACAGGATTGGAAAAGGTCACTTTACGTTCCAATTCCAAAGAAAGGCAATGCCAAAGAATGTTCAAACTACCGTACAATTGCGCTCATTTCACATGCTAGCAAGGTTATGCTCAAAATCCTACAAGCTAGGCTTCAGCAGTATGTGAACCGAGAACTACCAGAAGTGCAAGCTGGGTTTCGAAGAGGCAGAGGAACTAGAGATCAGATTGCCAACATTCACTGGATCATGGAAAAAGCAAGAGAGTTCCAGAAAAACATCTACTTCTGCTTCATTGACTACGCTAAAGCCTTTGATTGTGTGGATCACAACAAACTCTGGCAAATTCTTAAAGAGATGGGAGTACCAGACCACCTTACCTGTCTCCTGAGAAACCTGTATGCGGGTCAAGAAGCAACAGTTAGAACCGGACATGGAACAACCGACTGGTTCAAAATTGGGAAAAGAGTACGACAAGGCTGTATATTATCACCCTGCTTATTTAACTTATATGCAGAGTACATCATAAGAAATGCCGGGCTGGATGAATCAGATATGCAGACGATACCACCCTAATGGCAGAAAGTGAAGAGGAACTAAAGAGCCTCTTGATGAGGGTGAAAGAGGAGAGTGCAAAAGCTGGCTTGAAACTCAACATTAAAAAAACCCAGATCATGGCATCTGGTCCCATCACTTCCTGGCAAATAGAAGGGGAAGAAATGGAAGCAGTGACAGATTTTATTTTCTTGGGCTCCAAGATCACCGCAGATGGTGACTGCAGCCATGAAATTAAAAGACGCTTGCTCCTTGGGAGGAAAGCTATGGTAAACCTAGACAGCATATTAAAAAGCAGAGACATCACCTTGCCGACAAAGGTCCGTATAGTTAAAGCTATGGTTTTTCCAGTAGTAATGTATGGCTGTGAGAGTTGGACCATAAGGAAGGCTGAGCGCCGAAGAATTGATGCTTTCGAACTGTGGTGCTGGAGAAGACTCTTGAGAGTCCCTTGGACTGCAAGGAGGTCAAACCAGTCAATCCTAAAGGAAATCAACCCTGACTGCTCATTGGAAGGACAGATGCTGAAGCTGAAGCTCAAATATTTTGGCCACCTAATGCGAAGAGAGGACTCACTGGAAAAGACCCTGATGCTGGGAAAGACTGAAGGCAAAAGGAGAAGGGGACAGCAGAGGATGAGATGGTTAGATAGCATCACCGATGTAATGAACATGAATTTGAGTAAACTCCGAGAGACAGTGGAGGACAGGAAGGCCTGGCGTGCTATGGTCCATGAGGTCACGAAGAGTTGGACACGACTAAATGACTGGACAACAACAACAACAACGTATACTGTATATTGTGTATATGTTGAATGTAAATAAAATTAAAAATTAAATTTAAAAAAAAGAAAAAAAGAGAGAAAACGGAACAAAGAGGGAGGGGCAGGGTGAAATGAGAACTGAATGTTTAAAAGAAGGGGTCTGAGCAAAGGAGAAGTTATTCGTGGCTTTAATGGAGAATGATACTTGATCTAATAAAGAGCTTCACATATCCCTCATGGCTTGTACTGGAAGTTACTTGGTTTAGATTCTAAAAGATCATAAACCTCACAGTATAATTCATTGGTAAGATAAGGTTAGTTAGTTATAAGCTAGGATTGTTAGACATTAGCTACTCACATATTCAGATAAGTACATTGTGGTTTGGGGGGAAAATACAGCAGAAGGCTGTATTTTCTTCCCTTCTTCTTGGCTTTGAGATCTCCACTGGTGAGAAGAATGTGTTGAATGGTAATGGGGATACAATTCAGCTTTCTTCTCTTCCAAAAGCAAGCATGTTTCTAGTCCTCACTGCAGGTGAAGATGAGTTGAAAGCTTGGGGCCAACGGCTGGGGAAATCTCAAAAGCCAGAGTTGATATGTTGAGCCTGGAGCTTGGATGTCTTTGTTTGAGGAGGATGAGAAACAGAATCCTGTTCAGCATTCCAGCATTTTTAGGGTCTTTGCAGATCTCATTTGCAGGCTTCCTTCTGGCATGGGCTTTGGGGTCCACCCACCTCTGACCTCATGAGCTTTGGAATCGCCAATCCCTTTGAAGAGGGTCCAGCTGAGTTTGGTGGAACTAGTTATGCAAAATCCAGCTCCCAGAATGAGGGTGTCCTACCAAGGATTGCAACTGAAGGATTGCACCCGACCCTCAAATAGTGCGCTGGGAGGGACATGCTCCAAAAGGAGGGGATGGGGCCTTGTGGAAAGCTCAGATTGCTTTGATGTACATTTAATGGGTGCCATAGATAATATTACTGCCCAGTCCTGAAGGTAATGATTTCCCCCTTCCGTCATGTTGAAAAGGATGATTGGCTAACCCAAGGTTCGGAAATGGCGGCTCGCGAGCCAGATGCGGCTCTTTGGCCCCTTGAGTGTGGCTCTTCCGCAGCTGAACTCACCCCCGCCCCTTCCACGCGATTGGATCCCGCCCCCAAACTCTGATGGCCGGCGCTGGAGGAGGGCGATTGATTCTTCCTCCTCCCGCCCTCGGGAGCCTTCCAGAGTCAGGCAGCGCTTCTTCGAGGTCGGTGGGTGGGGAAGTTGGTTGGTCGCCGCCGTCGCCTCTTCCTCCGCCCGCGTTGCAACGGCCGCCGCCGCCACCCCCCCCGAAGCGCTCGCCAGGCAGGCAGGAGAGCGTCGCCATGCTGGGTGCGCTGCGAGAGGAGACAGCGCAGCTGCTGGGCGACTACCTGCAGCACCGGCTGGGGGACGTGGCGCTGCCCCCCAGCCGCACGGCTGAGATGCTGTGGCGGGTGGCCGACAAGCTGGAGAGGTGCAGCGGGACGGGAGCATCGCCGGCGGCCCGCGAGGACCGGCCAGAGAAGGCGTGCGGGCGGAGCTGCCTGCCTGGCACTCGGGCGCTCCGGCTGGGGTGCAGCGGGACAGGAGCTCCGCCCGCGCGCCTTCCCTGGCCGGTCCTCACGGGCCAATCGCGTGGAAGGCGCGTGGGCAGAGCTGCCTGTCTGGCACTCGGGCGCTCCGGCTGGGGTGCAGCGGGACGGGTCTATAATTGGGTTCACACATTGCACTAAGATGTGGCTTGCTTAACTATAGTTTATTGCAGCGTTTCTCAACCTTGGCAACTTTAAGATAGGTGGACTTCAACTCCCAGAATTCCCCAGCTGGCCATGGAGTTGAAGTCCACCTATCTTAAAGTTGCCAAGGTTGAGAAACACTGATTTATTGTATCAACCACAATATTCTAGTCCACAAGAAAGCAAACTACATTATTGTTTAGGGTAAATCCAGACTGTTCATCATAATCAGCACCCTTACACCTTACTACAAGTAATGGCCAAAAGAGATGTCCTTCCCAGCCTGTTGCAATCTGAACTGAGAAAGGCTTCACTAGAGGCTCAATCTATTGAGTGCTCTAATGTGGAACTTCCATCTTCAGCAACAGAATGTCACTGAACACCAATTAATGGAGAGCAGCAGTGAAAAATTTTATTTTCCTTTCCAGAGTCTTAATGTAAGTACTTAATAAATTATTTAAAACTGACTTCATAACTATTTATGAAATCGAATTGGGATGTCTCTTGGTGTTGTTGGAAACTTGATCCTTGTAGGTATAAGGTAAAGAATGTAGCCTAGCAGGTCTTGCTGCCCCTTGTTCTGCTAACTTGTAGCCAAGGTGAAAGATGAGAAATCAATGTTACTGAAAACAGTGTGAGTAACAAATGACATAAATTGACATATATTCTGCCAACTGTCTGGATGGCTTTGGAAACAATGGACTTTGACATTTGGGTATGAGATCCAAACTAAAATTTTGTCCCTGTCATTCAAAGTTCATTGAATGGAGGTCTGTGAAATCAAGTTTTTGCTGCAATATCCAGTGACCCTATTCTCATAACTCATTTAACTGGGTCAGTGGAGAATTAGTGTGTAACCAAAACAGGGTCAACTGACGGAGTCTGAAGGAGTTAGATTGACCTTCAAACAACTCAGTCTGTCATAGAATTAAATGAACTCTATATGGCCACTCACCTCTTCTGGATTATTGAACTTTCTGGTTCACTATTCCTTTTGAGAACTGTAACTGAGATGAAACCCCAGAATAGATGCTTGAATACAGGGCTTCTCTAGGCAATATGGCTGCTTTGGCTTTCACCCTCCTGTGGTCTTAAGGGGGTGGGTGCTAAAAGGACTAAGAAAGAGAGGTATAAAGAAGCTCAGGCCCTGAGTCTATCGGCCATAGCACTGATTCTGATTGTGCCACTGAAATTTGTTAAAAATACCAAAATGTGGGAAAAGAACCACCAAAGCTGCTTTGTAGCAGCTGAGTCATTGAAGGCATTCCAACTTTGGCCTAGTGCAGTGTTTCTCAGCCTTGGCAACTTCAAGCTGTGTGGACTTCAACTCCCAGAATTCCTCAGCCAGTCTCTCAACCAGGAGACTGACAGTTCTAGTCCTGCCTTAGGCATGAAAACACCGACTGGGTGACTTTGGGCCAGTCACACAAACTCAGCCGAACTCACCTCACAGGGGGGTTGTTGTGGGGAAAATAGGAGGAGGAGTATTAGGTATGTTCCCTGCCTTGAGTTATTCATAAAAAAATAATAAAGGCGGGATAAAAAATCTAAAAAAAATCTTTATGCAATGAGAACTGCTAACTCTGAAAGTTGTGTCATTGTTACACTTTACATACCCAGAGCAAGGAACTTTCCCAGTCTTTCAAGATTCACACAATTAACTTAAAACAATGATGCATTTCTAAGCATTTGTGTTAACAGGATAAAAATCCAGATGCCCTCTTCCCACACATTTGTTATAAATCCAAATATCACATACACACAGTGTTTAATCAAAACTAAATGAAGTGGCTAGTTTAGCATTTGCTCAAAAGCATATAGAAATCATGGATCATGAAAGTCCATTTGTTCAATGTTTTGCTTCTCAAATGAAATATATTTGCTGCAGCTCAAATTCTCTGCTTTTATAAATGTTCACACAATGAAAATTAAGTACCTATAAGCAACTATAACCAGGGCAAAAAACAGCTTCTAAGAAATGTCTGTAAAATAAATTGACAGTAAATTGCCATGTGAAAAAGTGTGTGTGTGTGTGTGTGTGTATGTATGTATGTATGTATATATAAATATATAAAGTGTCATCAGGACACTTGAGTGATTGATGCTTTTCCCAGTAACTTTAATTCCAATTTCCATTCTTCTAGTCCAGCATTTCTCATTATATATTCCACTTATAATAAGGTGGCAGTAATCAATCTTTTGTCATAGAGAAAATCTATCTATGTGGTTGCTAGGAGTCCAAAACGACTTGATGATATATAATCAATCAATCATAGCATAAAAAGGTAAAGGATCCCCCCACACATTTGTGCAGTTGTGTCTGACTCTAGGGGCCGGTGCTCATCTCCGTTTGTTAGCTGAAGAGCCAGTGTTGTCTGAAGACGCTTCCATGGTCATGTGGCCGGCATGCACACAGAACGCTGTTACCTACCCACCGAAGTGGTACCTATTAATCTACTTGCATTTGCATGCTTTCGAATTGCTAGGTTGGCAAGAGCTGGGGCTAGTGCGGGAGCTCACTCCGTCACGCGGGGCTAGGGATTCGAACCTCCAAACTTGCGATCGACAAGCTTGGCGTCCTACCCGCTGAGCCACCACATCCCCATCTAATTTTAAACCACTGAGTTGCTCCAGATTCCATTCTGTGACTTCTTCGTGGTCATTATACAAATTCTTTACTAGACAGATGAGGTGGCTTGATAGGTCTATCCACAAAGTAAAACAGTAAAGGAAAAAAATATTTTTGGAATGATCTTTCCTGTTTGATTTTCCATCGGATGTTTGCAAAATGAGCTCTAGGGCCCTACCTGTTCTAAAGGCTCCTTGTATATCTGGCAGTTCTTGTTCCATGTATTATGAAAAACTGTACTGCAAAACCTTGAGCATTATCTTACCAGCTTGAGATATAACTCTTATCACTATAGTAGTAACCAAACTGGATCTGTAGGATGACATCCCTTGAGTGCTTCCCCCCTCCTTGTACAAAAAATAGATCGTCCGGCCTCTTTAAGAAACCCGGCGACTTCGAAATCAATCCTGCCATTTTATGCCGCCTATGGCCGAGCGCCGTCCAACCGAGACATAGCGACGGATCGTCACACCAGCCCCGAAATGGTCTCATTGGCTGCCGTCTTCCTGGTGCGAGCACCGCGCGGCTACTAAGCTCCCTATCAGCCTACCGAGTCGGGGGCGCTGTCTGCTGATTGGCTGCTGCCAGGGGACTAACGCAGGGAGAGAGGAGACGAGCTGGAACCGGTGTAGGGTGGAAGATGCGTTTGGGTTGGAGGATCCCCACGGTCGGAGAAACGGAATAGAATTGCAGGTGGCGTGTCGGGAGGAGGGATTGTCGCGCTTTTGGAAACCCCTAGGCGGGGAAAGAGAAACAGGGTGAAACGGGAAGCAGCTAAGTCAGGAGAGGGGAAGGAAAAAATTGAGCGGGGACGGAGACGTAGGAAATTGGAAGTGGGGGCGAGAGGAGGGAATTACTGGAGGAGCAAAGGCAGGCGGGGCGGGTGGAGAGTTCGAAAAAAGGGGAAAGGATAAGGGGAGAAGGAAGGGGAGCGAGTGGGAAGCAGGACCTTCTGCCTGTGAAGGTATCCTTAAACTTGCCAGGTGAGCGCGGAAGTCAATGGAGCTGCTAAAGAAATGGCTGGGTCACCCAGAGGAGATCTACAATCTGGTGAAGTTTAAAATGGGCGGCTACAAGACGGTGATGCCCAAGATGGACCAAGTGAGTGGGGCTTCTTATACATATTTTACTCCTTTGGTTATGTCTTTCTTTTGTATTCTGCCGAGGAAGAAGAGCAAGAGACTTTTTTAATGGATAAGACAGAAGGAGAAGAGGAAAAAAAATAAAGCAGAATGGTAACAGATGATAAACTGCTGGCTGAATGAGAGGGGAGGCATCTGTTATTTATTTGTATAATTTTCTGTTGCTTCATTATTAAAAACAATCCCAAAGCAGGTTCCTCCACCTCCATAAACATTATCAATAGATAATGCTGAGGAAAAAAATGAGACAAGGTACATGCTTTCAAGTGGAGCATGAATATGCTGATTTGGAATGTTATTTTAGGTGTATTTAATGTCTGTCTTAGCCTACATAAGGGGCTTGGTGGCTCAGCGGGTAAGACACCAGGCTTGTTGATCGGTAGATCGCAAGTTCGGAGGTTCAAATCCCTAGCCCCGCGTGATGGAGTGAACTCCCGCACTAGCCCCAGCTCTTGCCAACCTAGCAATTCGAAAGCATGCAAATGCAAGTAGATTAATAGGTACCACTTCGGTGGGTAGGTAACAGCGTTCCACGTGCGTCATGCTGGCCACATGACCGCCGAAGCGTCTTCGGACAGCGCTGGCTCTTTGGCTAACAAACGGAGATGAGCACCGGCCCCTAGAGTCGGACATGACTGCACAAATGTGCGGGGGGAACATTTACCTTTTTTTTTTTACTTAGCCTACATAAAACTCTTTTCAAGAAACAATATTAGATTAAACACTGATTCTCAAATCCCTTTATATAGTGAACACCTGCTGTCTAGGGCATAGCCCTGAAAAGGTGCATTATTATCTATTGATTATATCAATGTCTTGTTGAATGAATGTAACATGCAGGATGTAGAATGGGAACTACAGGTAATGTATGCAATAATATTAATATTTTAATTTAAAAAAATACAATTCTGTGTTGGAAGCCTAAGTCATAGATGCATCTGCTAGGATACATTCTATTTTTTTTATCCATTCAATCATGTCTGATTCTCAGAGACTGCCTGGACATGTCCCTGCAGTTTTCTTGGCAAGGTTTTTCAGAAGTGATTTGCCATTGCCTCCTTCCTGGGGCTGAGAGAGTGACTGGCCCAAGGTCACCCCAGCTGGCTTTGTGCCTAAGGCAGGACTAGAACTCCCAGTCTCTTGGTTTCTAGCCTGATGTCTTAACCATTACACCAAACTGGCTCTCAACATTCTATTATAAATGGTTTCTGTAATAGAATCACTGAAATGTACATGTAACACATCATTGCCTGCAACAACAATGCCATCTGTTTATAAACACTTTTATAAATAAGGAAATAAAATTTGTGAAAATTCTTGTGGTAAAAGATTGATTGCATTGGTTATTTATTAGGTGATGATACTGACCAGCCTTTTAATATTCTTGAATTATTCTTTTCAAAACTTCATTTGCTTGTCAGTATCTTTTGAAGCATTATATTTTATGGGAAACAAATATTAGACAACTTTGTTTATCCTTGGGAAAGTGTGTGTGTGTGTTCCACAAGAATTACATGATACTGGAACTTTGGTTCCCAATGTAATTTTTCTTTTTGCCAAAAAAGTAGCTGAGGAGAGCAAGAGTAAAAGCCATGGAAGAATGGGATCT
Source organism: Charina bottae (assembly GCA_023362775.1). Lineage (NCBI taxonomy): Eukaryota > Metazoa > Chordata > Lepidosauria > Squamata > Charinaidae > Charina > Charina bottae. Next base: position 86,942,085 of record JALMGJ010000001.1, on the reverse strand, counting down.
AATTCTTCTTGTCCCAACCATGTCTCTGATCACGGCTGCCCTCACCCAATTATGATATTATCCAAACGAAGAAATAAATGTGGTTTTGAAAATGAAAGTTGATTAAATAATCGATGGTGGTGGTAGCTACTGTTATTGGAATATTAAGTGTTTCTCTAGTTACATCTTCAGAAATGATACATTACAGAGAATTAGAGGATGGATCCCGGTAAAGTATCAGTCAGTAGTTTTCCTCCCCAGATAATTTAACAGCAATAACAGAAACAGATGTGCAAAGCCATTATAGCATATATTTCAGTTTCTGTGGACTACAATCCATGCCATTTATCATTTCTTTCCCACTAAGCTCCAGGCAAAAATGCACTCTGGATGCTGCAATATATTGTGGGAAAGTTAGTGGTTTTAACTTTTCGTTTTCAGATTCAGGAACTGTACTGCTTCTAGGAAAAAGTGGTCAAGGAAGTAGGAAGATCAGGGTAGGAAGTTCACTTCACGGCTGTGTTCACACAATTTTTTTATTATTATTTTAGATTTTTTTATCCCACCTTTATTATTTTTATAAATAACGCAAGGCGGGGAACATGCCTAATACTCCCTCCTCCCATTTTCCTCACAACCACCACCCTGTGAGGTGAGTTGGGCTGAGTGTGTGTGACTGGCCCAAGGTCACCCAGCCGGCTTTCATGCCTAAGGTGGGACTAGAACTCAGTCTCCTGGTTTCTAGCCTGGAGCCTTAACCACTAGACCAAACTGGCTCTTACTGCTTTATCTGGGTTAGTTCACCTAGAATTCACTAACCATGGCAAAGCTAATCAAGGTTAACATTAACCAATTAACAAATGCATCTGCTTGGTCTTGTTAAGCATGTTATGGCAAGCCAAGTGTCAGTACTACTTGGATAATGGTGCGCCATGGGACCCAGTGGGGTGCTTGAGTCCTAGCATAAAATCAGTGTGTATGAGTTGGGAGCTATAGATCTTTTAGTGCAACCCTCTGCTCAGTACAGGAATCTACTAAACCATCCCATTAGGTTGCTATCCAGGCCCAATTTGAAAATCTCCATCAAGGGGGAGTCCATCACTGTTTCACGTAGACTGTTCCATGGCTTAACTGCCAGATGTTGTGAAAACTCCTTCCCATACTCAGTGTTAATATCCTTCCTTTTAATTTCAACCCATTACATTTTGTTCTGCTGTTAGTTTCAAGAGAACACAGTTCATCCTCTTGCACATGACAGCCTTTTAGACTATTACTGTACCTCCCCTTAGTCTTCCCTTTACAAGCAGTTCTTCAAGGAGGAGGATCTCTGTCATAGGCCGGCGGATCAGTCCTTTCCCTTTTTGGATGGCCAGGTTCACAAATTGTGCCACGTTATGGTTTGTTTTATTCATGATTGAAAAGGCCACAATGGCTGGCTTCACACCCCACATCAAGTAGTGTAAAGAAAGCATATTATGGTTTAGCATGATGTGTAACAACGGTATTCATCATACAATACTACGGGCTGGCATTGTGGTTTGCAAACCACGCTTTAGAATGAAAGCCTTGCTAATTGGGTCTATTCAGGAAAGTGTTATTAAGTAAGCCTATATATGATGTGAACTCAGCAGGCGGTAAGGCTTGTTTCCTCGACGCTGAGCCTCCTTGAATTTAGTGGGATTTGCTTCGAAGCGAATGGATAAAAGCGCGCCTCGAGCCTTCTCTCCCGATGTGCTTATATTCGCTCCTGGCGCCCGGAGGACGCCCCTGTTCCTCGCGTATCCTTCGCGGCCCTTCCCCTCGCGCTGCCTGGTGTGGGCGGGCCTGTGCGCAGGGAGGGGAAAGCGTTCAGAATCTGAGAAGCGGTGGGTGTGTCTTGCCTCGGGGGCGCCCCGGAACCACTTCCCTGCTCCGTAGCTCCCAGCCTCGGGGGGGCCCTGCGAGGGGCGTAGGGGGCGGCCAGCTAGCCTTGCGGCCGCGCATACATTTTCCATGGCCAGCTGCAGCTCCAAGGCCGCCGCGTCCCTTTTCAAGCGCACCCTGGCCTTTTCTCCGCCGCGTGCGGGTGGCGGCGGCCGGTTGCGGACCTGCGGCGGCACCCCCCGACTCCCGCAACAGTCGCGGCCTCGCTTTCTGACCGCTCAGGCTGCCCCTCCGCCTGTGCTCCTTTTGCAGGACTCGCTCAGCGACAGCCTCCGGATATGTTACAAGTACTTGAACCAAACCAGCCGGAGCTTCGCCGCCGTTATCCAAGCCCTGGACGGGGAGTTGCGGTGAGTTTGGGTGGTTCCGATTTGCCGACTGGGGGAAGGGAATAACGGAATGACTTTAGCGAGTTTTGGACAGCATTCACCAACCTGATACCGCGGATCCCATCAGCTAACTCTTTATAATTCCCGGCTGAGAAGGAAGACTGTAAACCAATTGCAGTTTTGAAAACGACCTGGAAAATTTTAATTGCAATTGGGAGGGAGGGATGGCTGGCTGGCAGCAAAAAGCGAAATCTATTTTTTACAGGATCAGACCATTCTCATTTGTACCAGCTTTGTTTTTGCTAACTGTTGGCTTAGCTTCAACTGGAGATTCTAGAGCTCTTGCCTAGGATAGGAGTGAGAAATGAGCCGCATGCATCACCTGAAGTTATCTCTGGCTATAGTTATTATCCATACTTTATGCTTTTCCACTACTGTATGCCCTAAAATAAAATTAGTTTATCCTCTCCCCCATAACCTCACACTTCTACTCTTAAGAAGAAAAGCCCTTTAAAATATTGGGGCCTTCCCTGCTTTGCAGCATCATCCACTGCAGCCTTTGGGTGTTCAAAAAGTGTCAGGTGCAGAGAATAGACTATAAACTAGCCCTTCCCAATTTTTTTGGGGGGGTGAATTTATTTATTTTATTTATTTTATTTTTATCCCACCTTTATAACTCAAGGCGGCGAACATACCTAATACTCCTTCTTCCTCCTATTTTCCCCACAACAACAACCCTGTGAGGTGAATTGGGCTGAGAGAGAGTGACTGGCCCAAGGTCACCCAGCCTGCTTTCATGTCTAAGGCGGGACTAGAACTCACAGACTCTTGGTTTCTATCCCAGCACCTTAACCATTAGACCAAACTGGTACAGAACTCATAGAAAGCTAGTTAAGGATTATTATCATTATTGAAATGTTCACATTTTATTACAATGCTATATTATTTTATAGTATATATAACATACTACCATTGCATTTTTCATAGTTTGGGATATGATCCACAGATGTTTAAAGAAGGGCTTCCCTGCAGAGGGCCACATTCTTTGGTGTACTATATAATCTATTAGCAGTGGGAGTAGCTGAAGTCAGCAGTTGGCAGGATTGGAGCCAAATACTAGCAGGGTCATTTCCTTTGTTTTCTTTCATACACAATGGGTTGCTCTGGAAGGAACATATGCCTCTTGTTATAAATCCTTTGTGGAAGCCTGCAAAAATAAGATTCAGGTACCACAAATTGTTCTGTTGCTTCAGATTGCATACCCAATTTATGGCTTTAAACTGAATGCAGTTGCTTTGAATTGCATGAGGAGACTAAGTGGGAGCTGATGCTCTTCATTCAGTATAGGTATGTTGTGCTTTTTCCTGCTAACAAATGAGCCATGGAGTTTTATACTGATTAAAGTTGAACAGCATAAATTACTTTTCTCTTTCTTCTGGCATTTGAGTCACAAACAATCCTTTTCCTTTTCTCTGTAGCCATGCAGTGTGCATCTTCTATTTGGTTCTCCGAGCTCTGGATACTGTTGAGGATGACATGACAATCAGCCTTGAAGCTAAGGTCCCCATGTTACACAATTTTCACTCCTACTTGTACCAGCCAGACTGGAAATTTATGGACAGCAAAGAGAAGGACAGACAGGTGCTGGAAGACTTTCCAACGGTGAGCAGTGCCTGTCTAAATCTCATGAATTTATGCAGTTAGGTATCCTTCCTCTAAGGCCCTTTTCCCTGACTCTCTAGAAAGTGAGAGGGATGGGATCAATCCCTTAACTACGAATATATTAACCTGTCATCTGTTTGGAAGTGTGGAAGTTCCCTATCCTAAATGGTACAGAGGTGCCCTTTCAGACAAATTGGAGTCAGGATGCCCACTACATAGAGTGGGCCTTTATATGTACATTTGCACTACATGGTACTCCATTCTCTGTGCACATAGCACTCTCTTCTGTTAGATGTGTGAGGAACTGGTGCAATCCTTCCTTCATATAATTGGTAACTGAGTATATAGGTTCCACAAGTTTTTCCTCTGAGTTCACATGCATTGAGGATGTATTTTCACATTAATGCGAGGCAGAGTTGGTAATCTGTATGTGGTCTCCCAGTTTTTGGTGGCTGGCGGAGTCACTTAGGATTCTGCCAAGAAATTTTATGGCAAATTACTAAACATTGCTTGTGGATTTCCAGTCAAATTTTGGTAGAAAACAACAACAAAATGCATTGGACCTTTGGATAGGCACAATACAACTTAAACTTCAGGTCTTTCCCAAAATCTGTCCTGCGTATCTGTGTGACATCATTGTGTGACCCTAACCCTAACGCTGAAAAATCATTTTAAAAATCTGGTCTTTGGCTGCAAAAGAACTACCCATAAAAGTTTACAAGAGACAGGTATTTCATCATAAGATATAGGTGGATAACTCTACCATTGGGTGTAGTATGGGTTAGCAGTTTAAAAGTGAATAGGACAAATTCATCAAGAATTGGGCTAGCAGTGGTATTAGTCTTGATGGCTAATACCAGCTTCAGAATCCCAGGTAGCAAACCTTAAATAACAACTGCTAGGAGGCAACACTGACCTACATGGCATGGGTCCAGGTTAGCTGAGGAACAGCCTCACCCCCGTTACATCGACCCATCCCACCCGGTCGGGCAGAGAGGGCAGGTTACGGACCCTGTCTATGAGGGAGTGCCGATTGACAGGGTCCAGGAGGAGGGCCTTCTCTGCTGTGGCACCCGCCCTTTGGAACAGCTTACCCCTGGAGGTTAGACAGCTCCCACTCTCCCGGACTTCCGGAAAGAGGTGAAGACATGGTTATGCCTCCTCGCTTGGGATGGGAGGGGGGATAGCCATTCATGGGGGTGTCTGGCACCATGATCGTGCCAAGGATAAATTTTTATGCCCATCTTGAATTTTATATTTTTGTATTTTTTATACTTGTATTTGTTTTTACGTGTATTTATACTTGTGCTGATATTATATTGTAGCATTTTTATTGACTGTCATTTTATTATTTGTAAGCCGCCCAGAGTCGTGGTACACGAGATGGGCGGCCAAGAAATTTGACAAACAAACAAAGAGTTGAAGTACATGTTTGTACTTAGGAGCTTCCTAAATGTTTGTGGCTGGTCACTGGGTAATGCAGATGGCTGGACTAGATGGGTTTTTAGCCTGATCCTGCCAGGATCTTACATTCACAGAAATAAGTATATTTACGCAGTGATAGAAATTGAAAGAATAAATAAATAACTGCCAAGAATATGCTACACAGATGTTAAATTTGTAGTTATGTGTTCTATGCAAGTTAAACTCTCACACTCATTTAATCTCCAGAACAATGATTCTTTTCAAATAATTGGAGCCCTTTTAGGTGATCAGGCTTTGGAAGTGTTGGGCTCAGGAGGGAAAGAAGTATCAACAGTTAAGGCAGAGCTTTCCAAACTGTGTGTCGCAACACAAAAGTGTGTCACCACACCACCTGGAAGCGGCGGCGCGCGCGTGCACGGCGGCCGCCATGCACGGGCGCGCCGCAGCACGCCCCCCCGCGCCGCCACCGGGTGCGCGCGCGCGGCCGCATGCCCCCCCGCGCCGCCACTGGGCGCACGCCGCTGCACGCCCCCCCCGCGCCTCCGCACACCCCCCGTGCCGCCACTGGGTGCGTGCGCACGGCCGCACGCCCCCCGCGCGGCCGCACGCCCCCCACGCCGCCGCACGCCCCCCGTGCCGCCACTGGGTGCGCGCGCACGGCCGCACGCCCCCCCACCGCTGCACACCCCCCGCGCCGCCGCACTACCCCCTGCGCCGCCACTGGGCGTGCGCCGCCGCACGCCCCCCCACGCCGTCGCTGGGCGCGCCTGCGCGCCGCTACCGCTGGTGTGTCGCCAGCGGCAGCACTTTGGAAAGCCCTGAGTTAAGGAATAGCCATCAAAGATACCTGTGTATCCTTGCTAATGAAGGATTAGCAGGATTAATGAAGGCTAGAAACCAGGAGACTCTGATTTCTAGTCCTGCCTTAGGCATGAAAGCCAGCTGGGTGACCTTGGGCCAGTCACACACACACAGCCCAACTCACCTCACAGGGTTGTTATAAAAAATAATAAAGGTGGGATAAAAATAAATAAATAAATAAAAATAAGTTTGGTGAACTAATTATATGAGCAAGGAGGGTCTAACTTCACATGCATGGAACCTGAAATGTGCTAGCATTCCTGGACTGCTCATCAGTTCAGGGGTTTTTTTTGTTGGGGGTGGGGCAGGAAGAGACACATGTATCATTTTTTGTGATCCTGTTTCTTTTATTACTTTATGTTTGCCCTTGCCTTTAGATTTCCTTGGAGTTCCGGAACCTGGCAAAAGTCTATCAAGATGTGATTGCTGACATTTGTCACAAGATGGGTCTTGGTATGGCTGAGTTTTTGGAAAAGAAGGTGAATTCTAACAAGGAATGGGACAAGGTGAGTGAGTTGGAGTATGAATTTATTTATTTATTATTTAAATTTATCCCCGCCCATCTCTCTGAATAGGGGACTCTTGGCAAATTATCCTGGCAAATCTGCATGTTAGCTATAACCATGAAGCTTACAATACAGAGAACATCAAAGTCTCATATTCAGTGAGGCTTCTAATGCATAGTGTCCATCAGCATGGGGACAGAGTAGTGTTTAAGGAGGAACAGTAAAAGTGAATAGCTTCCACAGGATAAGGAAAAAGTGGTACTCGGGCTGATGTTGGGGATGTTACTGTGGCCCAGAGGAGATGATCCCTGTTTTTCTGCTGACCTTTGCTCCTTTCTCAGCAAGTAACTACATAATAGCAACAAGAGGGAAGGATCACTATGACCTTTTGAAAATCCAAGCAGAGTAGGGAATGAGGAACTAGTTGTGTTGCAGAGGAGGAGGAAGATGCAATGTGAATACCTTGTTCAGGAGTCTTAGAACTGGAGCTCGTCATAGCAGATACAGATTTAGTTCACTCATTACCCTGAGGCTGGCACGAAGAACTTCCATCACTCAAGGTCTGTTGCGGACTTTGTGTGGCATGTCATGGTCTCACGCTCTTAAAATGAGCAGGCCCAAAATTTGTATTGGCAAGATTCTGGGATTTTAAAGGCTGAACTTTTGGCCCTTAGTCCCATTCCCAAACTTAAAAAAATGTGAAAGGGAATTTTGACTGCATGGGAGAAGGAAGTCCTCAAGGACAGGGTTTTTCAAACTGTGTTGAAACATTTGTTCACCTTAATGCAGACAAAAGAGGTAGTGAAGTTTTTTTGGGGGCATTGCTTTGGACAAAGTGTTTGCATGTATTTCTGCTGTGGAGGGGTGAAGACCTGGAAAAAAAGCAAGTTGGCCTTCCTCTATATCAAACCCACTAGATGGACCAGACCCAGAAATCAACTCCACAGGAAGGCTAAAACTAGTTTTATTGAGATTGACTAATAATAGAATCTCGCAAGTATATACCTCCTCCTCGTTCAGTGAATTAGGGAGGCATCTGCCTGAGCCGCTTCTGAATGTTATCTTGCTGTTCTGGACTTTAAAAATGCTTTAACCCCTTTTGCCTAGGCAACAGCTCCTGCATATCTCAGTCAAAGTCATCCTCCTTATTCTCTACACTTTGTGACCTGGGCTCATCATGATTACTTGAGTCCTTTAGAACAGGAAGTAAGCAGCACAGCAAGTGAGCGGCGGTGGTCTGCACAATTGGCTCCCAACTGCAAACCCCGCCCCCCATCCGCACGATTGGCTCCCACCTGCAAACCCCGCCCCCTGCAATTGGCTCCCGCCTGCAAACCCCGCCCCCTGGTCTGTGTGATTGGCTCCCGCCTGCAAACACCCCACACACACCCCCGGTCCATGGAAAAGTTGTCTTCCATGACTGGTCCCTGGTGCCAAAAAGGTTGGGTACCTCTGCTTTAGAAAGACCAGTTTGCAGCATCTAACACAGGGCTTTCCAAAGTTTTCCCGTGGCAACACACCAATGGCGGCATGTGAGAAAACCCGGAAGCGCTGCCATTGCAGCGGCGCACAAAAACCTGGAAGCACCGCCGCTGCAGTGCTTTTGGGTTTTCGCGCGCCGCGGCGGTGGTGGCGCTTCTGGGTTTTCGCATGCCACCGCCATGGCGCTTTCGGATTTTTGCACGCTGCCGCGGTGGTGGCAGCGGTGTCCTGGTGTGCCGTGCGAAAACCCGGAAGCGCTGATGGCCTGCAGCTGCACACCGTCAGCACTTCCGGGTTTTGATGCGACACACCTGGGCCCCGCAGGCGACACAGTATTGTGTCACGACACACAGTTTGGAAAGCTATGATCTAACATGATGCACTTCCTTTGTCTACTGAGAATTCAATGAACTGTAGCCTCTAGTTATCCTAATATGGGAAGGGTCATGTCCTGGGTGGGAGGTGGATATATTTGTTTCCTAACTCCTCTGGACTTATGGCTTGTTTAGATGAATTGCACTGGGCTACTGCTTCTGAATGAAGCTGGGAAGTTCATGATGGTATCGCATCTAAGTATTCATGACTTGATGCTTGCAACATCTTATAAGGACTTGTGAAACATAGCTGCAACCCCATTTGTAAGTGTGGCTATGCAAATGTTCCTGACTACTCACAGTGTTTTTTTTCTTTCATGCTATTTGAGCAAAAGTAATTCAAGAAAGGAAATTGTAAAGTTCAGTAGTTGCAGCTTTTATGGTCTGAACTAGATTTTTAAAAACATCTGGATAAAGATTTGAATGTTCCAACCTCTAGTATTGCCACTACGTTGCTGGCCTGGTGGGAATTGGCCTCTCCCGGCTCTTCTCTGCCTCAGAATTGGAAGATCGTCTTGTCGGCCAAGACGTAGAACTGGCCAACTCCATGGGACTCTTTCTGCAGAAAACCAACATCATTAGGGACTATCTGGAGGATCAACTTGAGGGCAGAGAATTCTGGCCCAGAGAGGTAAAAGAAAAGAGTATTATAGATGTGAGGAAGAGGAGATCTTACCTCAAATGTGTACTGAATGTGTAGCGCATGCAAAGGGTGCTAGGTTCCATCGCAGTTGTCACTGTTTAATTGATGTAAAATGTGTGGGCAACTTTTTCTGCCCAAGGATCTTATGCACTGTCAGCTTGTGGATTTGAGGCTGCGCATATGTACACATAGGAAGGCCTCATTCACCTCTTAGATGCCCCAGTCATGCCTAATACTGGTGGGGTAAGATTGAATTCTGTCTCTTGCAATCAAGGCTAATGCTTCCCTACTGCTAATCGCAGCAGGGAAATGTCATCCTCTGCCTCCGTTTACACCTATTGTTACTGCTGTTTATGTTCTTAAATTATGGCTGCTAATAGGCTTCTTTAGTCTCTGATATGGGCAGCGACCACGCTGACAGCTGCTTTGGCAGTCTGATAGATCATAGAGCCTTCTCTGAAGATTTAGTAACAGTCACAGGGTCAGAGAAACCTTTTTCAGTAGCTGCTCTGTAAAAGCTCAGCGATCATTCATAGTCTTCTCCTAATACCTCCCTGCTAATACTTTAAAGGTCAAGGTAGAGGAGAAAAAATAATGAGCAGTCTGGCATTTGAGAACTATGGAAACAAGAAAGAAAGGAGGGAGAAATATGAATTGGTGTACTTATTTTAAAATATAAGGAAAGGACTGCTTCCTGATTGTTCACAGTTGGTGTGGGAAGGTTAACAACTTCCTCAATCTCAGCAACTTTAAGTTACGTGGACTTCAACTCCCAAAATTCCCCAGCCAGCTGTGGAGTTGAAGTCCCCACATTTTAAAATTGCTGAAATTGAGAAACATTGACTTAGACCATGCAAGCTTTAGGGGGTAAACCAAAGAGTCAGTAATTTTGCTTCTGGGTTGAGAGAACTTTTTCAGGCTCAGCTGAGTGGAATAGCTAATACAGGTGGAACAGCTTTATATAGGTGATACAAATTTTAATAAATAAATAAACAAACAAACAAACAAACAAACAAATAAATAAATAGACAGACAGACAGACAGACAGACAGACATTGCAAGAATGATTTAATGTTGCTCTAATATAATCTTGTTATACTTTACATAATGGTGGGACATTGTTGGAAATCTTCATTGCTTGTTGGTAGCATCAGTTGTTTGCTCAAAAGCTTTCTGGACAAAACATCTTGGAAAAGCATGATCCCTGCCAAACCAATATGTGAAAACCAGCAAATCTCAGCTGCTCAGTAACAGTGTCTTTGAAATTCTGCAAAAGTGGCCTCAGCAGCCTTGACCTCTTGGTGTTCCTAGGTTTGGAGCAAGTATGTGAAGAAGCTGTCAGATCTTGCTAAGCCAGAGAACATTGACAAAGCTGTCCAGTGTATGAATGAGCTCATTACCAATGCCCTACATCATGTTCCTGATGTCTTGACATATTTGTCCCGCCTGAAGAATCAAAGCGTGTTCAATTTCTGTGCTATACCACAGGTAAATTGAACAGTCTCTTTATTTTTGTTTACTTATTACATTTTATTATTATTATTATTACATTTATATCCTGCCAAATCTGTCAAGGACTCCTGGCAGTTTGCAATTAACAAAGCAGCCACAGTTCAAAAATACAGTTAAAACATCCACAGTAAATAAAATAATTAGGAGTAGGAGTAATTGCAAAGTTAATTACCAAATGCCTTCTGGAAGAGCTCAGTCTTAACCATCTTCTGGAGCAGTGTTTCTCAACCTTGGCAACTTTAAGCTGTGTGGACTTCAATTCCCAGAATTCCCCAGCCAGCAATGAAGTCCACACATCTTAAGTTGCCAAGGTTGAGAAACACTGTTCTGAAGCATCAATAAAAAAGGGGCCAATCTGATTTTCAAATGATTGGGCCCCAATCAAGAAACAATGCCTCCTAGTATGACAGACCTAGCCTAACTTGGCTGATCTTAAAAAGCTAAACAACTTCGAACTTGGTTAGTATATTTTGGATGAGAGACTGCCAGGAAGTCCTAGGGCTGTAGGCTAGACTGAGAAATCAAGAAAACATCCTGAAAAAAAGGCAATAACTAACGAGGAAGGCTACATGGACACCGTTGTGCTTAGTTATGCTTTTAACTTGTGGGAGACCATTATATTTTACTCTGATAAGCATAAATGAAGCAGTTAGTAGATAATGAGCTTGTTACTGCTCATCACCTGGATTAGACAATAAATTAGACTATTTTAAAATTGAATTGGGTAACATAAGATTCATCATGTGGTGGGTACCTGTTGTCTTAGCATTTGTGTCAACAAGGCCATAACATTAAGCTATAATGCGGTTTGGTTTTGTTAACTTAGGTTTAAGGTATCACGTGCTGTTGGCATCAAACCATTGGTTTATTCATTCCTCATACTGAATACCTTTTTGAGTGCGCAGCCCAAAACATTAATGAAACAGGTTGGAGAAAATGCATTGTGCATACATTTTCCTGTGGCATTTGCAGATAGTCTTTTCTGCTTTTCTCTATTGCTGGGTTTACCACACTCTAAACCCAGGTTAACTAAAAAAAATAGTTGCTGTGTACACAAAACTTTCTAGGCCCGTATGTTCTTATGGTATAATATAACAGCTTGGTTCACGTAACTTGTTAAGAAAGTGGCTCGACTCCTACAACATGCTTGGTTTAGCCTTACCTAGTATATGGTATCAAAACAACCTGTAAGACTAAGATTTTATGGGCTTCTGGGTTTTTTTCTTGTAAGAACGTCTCAAAGGCACATTCCTCTCGAGACGCATGATGATGATGTCATGTCCATGCAAGCCCTATGGAATCTGTCCAGGAATCCTTTTTGGGGAAGGTGGTTGAGAAAGTGGTGGCGTTACAACTTCAAAGGACCCTGGATGAAGCGGATTATCTAGACCCTTTCCAGTCAGGTTTCAGGCCGGGATATGGGACGGAACATGCATTGGTCGCGCTTACGGATGATCTCTGGCGGGAGCGGGATGGAGGTAGTGCATCCATCCTGGCTCTCTTGGATCTCTCGGCGACTTTCGATACCATCGACCATGGTATCCTTTTGGGACGGCTTAGGGAGTTGGGGGTGGGCGGCGTTGTTTTACGCTGGTTCACCTCCTTCCTCCGGGGCCGCTCCCAGTCGGTGGTGATAGGAGAGGAGAGATCCAGCCCGCAACCGCTCCTGTGTGGGGTGCCGCAGGGTTCGGTTCTCTCTCCTCTCTTATTCAACATCTACATGAAACCAATGGGCGAGGTCATCCGACACCATGGGATGAGATATCATCAGTATGCGGATGATACTCAATTGTATATCTCCATCCCTGGTGAAGTAAGTGATGCAGTGTCCACCCTGTCCCAGTGCCTGAGGGCTGTGAGGGCCTGGATGGGGAACAACAGGCTTCAGTTGAACCCTGGTAAGACCGAGTGGCTGTGGATTGATGGCTTAGCGTCTTCTGGGAAATTATCATCTTTGGTTCTCGATGGGGTAGCATTGCCCCGTTCGGAACCAGTGCGTAATCTGGGGGTCCTTCTAGACTCATGACTCCTGCTCGAAGAGCAGGTGGCAGTCGTGGCTAGGAGGGCTTTTGCACAACTTCGGTTAGTGCGCCAGTTACACCCATTCCTGGATCGCGACACCCTCCGTACAGTCACTCATGCTCTCGTCATCTCCCATGTAGATTATTGCAATGCGCTCTACATGGGGCTACCCTTGAAGACTATCCGGAAGCTACAGCTGGTGCAGAAGGTGGCCGCGCGGGCAGTTTTGGGTGCGCCAAGATCTGCACATGTAACACCATTGCTCTGCGAGCTGCATTGGGTGCCGGTTTGCTTCCGGGTACAATTCAAGGTGTTGGTTATCACCTTTAAAGCCCTACATGGCATGGGGCCAGAATACCTGAGGGACCGTCTTATCCCCATATTATCGACCTGCCCCACCTGGTCATTCAGAGAGGGCCTGTTATGAACCCCATCAATTAGAGAATGCCATCTGATGGGGTCTAGGAGACAGGCCTTCTCTGTGGCAGCGCCCACTCTATGGAACATCTTGCCCCCAGAGTTGAGACAGATCTCCTCCCTCCCGACCTTTAGGAAAGAGCTGAAGACCTGGTTCTGCCGCCTGGCATGGGAAGGAGGAAGGGATAGTTCCTCATGGGGGTGGTTAATCCCCTCATTTTATAATGTCCTTCTTTTAATTAATTCCACCGTCCATCTGGATTTTATAATTTTATAATTATTATTGTATTGTATAATTGAGGTTTTATATATTTTAGATTTTATTTTAACTTATTTTATTGTGAACCGCCCAGAGTTCCCCATAGGGGGAGATGGGCGGTCATATAAATTAAACAAATTAATTAATTAATTAATTAATTATCCAGTGTTTGCTTCTGTAGGTGTTGAACATCTATGTCATTTATCATTCAGTTTACTGTTCTTTGGCCATGGCTATTGTTTCTATCTATCATCTATCTATCTATCTATCTATCTATCTATCTATCTATCTATCTATCATCAATCATCAGATTTGTATAGCCGCCCATCTCACATATGTGATTTAAATATTTTCTAGGCTATTTTGTAAAAACAGCCTTTTAAGCAGCATATTAATCTTAATAAAAAACTTGGAGGCTGCTTGTGCACAAATACATAAATACCTGCTGCTCTTGATTATGAGTCCTTTATCTTCTCTTTCCTGCCCAGGTGATGGCTATTGCCACCTTGGCAGCCTGCTACAACAACCAGCAGATCTTCAAAGGTGTGGTGAAGATTCGAAAGGGACAAGCAGTCACATTGATGATGGATGCTACTAACATACAGGCTGTCAAAGCCATCATCTACCAATATGTGGAAGAGGTGAGTTGGGAGAGCCTAGATACTCAGGTCCTGATGTAAATGCCTTTTAGTGGGAGCAATTTCTTAGGTTGGCACGCATTCCCATACAAAAGTATGCCAGTCCCTCTGAAGCTTTGTAAAGTGGGAGGGCGGCTTCGGACAGTGTGGTATAAAGCTTAGGAGGCTGGATTTGGCCTAAGATGACCTGGCTTTGAAATTCAGGAGGTAAGGCTGGGTTTGCATAAGATGCTAAACTGAATCTAAGATAGGGGAAGATAATGGTATTCACACAACTTGCTCTGTCTAAACAAATAAACCATATTATGGATTGACATGATGCCTGGTTGACAGTGACTGGATTCCCTATAGCACACCAAGCCACAAATAACACAACTTCATTTTAGTCTAGTTTAGTGTATTATGCAAACTCAGCCTCAGTCTACCCTACTTGATGAGGTTGTTGTAAGAATAAGTTTGGTTGTGGTGCCAGGCTTTTCAGTTTGTGGTCTTATTGGTCTCTGTTTTTATTGTTTGTATTTTTTGTTTTATTCTCTGGTCGTGAGCTGCCCAGAGTTTGGTTTTAAGATGAGTGGCTGAACAAATGTTTTAAATAAATAAATAAATAAATTACAGGTAGTCCTCACTTAACAATGGTAATTGGGACCGGATTTTCTGTCGCTAAGTGATGTGGTCATAAATTGCAACATCATGCAACTGTGCCACTTAACGACAGAAATTTTGGCACTTTCAGTTGCTGTCATTAAGCGAATCATTGCAGGTTGTTAAGCGAGGACGACACATGGTCGTCATTTGCGACCTGCTGGCTTCCCCATTGACTTTGCTTGTAGGAAGCTAGCAAAGAAAGTTGCAAATGGCAATCACGTGATTGCAGGGATGCTGTGACCAACTAAGTATGAGGAGCAGTCATAACTACCACTCGTTCAGCACCATTGTAAGTTCAAACGGTCGCTGAACAAATAGTCGTTAAGCGAGGACCATCTGTACGGCAGTTAAAGGGGCATGGTGGCTCTAAGACGCCAGGCTTGTCGATCGGAAGATCGCAAGTTCGGAGGTTCGAATCCCTAGCCCTGCATGCGGAGTGAGCTCCCGCACTCGCCCCAGCTCTTGCCAACCTAGCAATTCGAAAGCATGCAAATGCAAGTAGATGAATAGGTACCACTTCGGTGGGTAGGTAACAGCGTTCCGCACGCGTCATGCGGCCACATGACCATGGAAGCGTCTTCGGACAATGCTGGCTCTTTGGCTAACAAACGGAGATGAGCACCGGCCCCTAGAGTCGGACATGACTGCACAAATGTGCGGGGGGAACCTTTACCTTTTATCTGTAGGGCAATTCCATATATTTGCTGCTGTGAACTCCTTCAAAGGAAAAAAATAAAATGTGTAATATTGAGTGGAGAGCACATGGGATTTGGAAGGGTCACTGAGCAAAATGGACTCAATTGGTGTAATGAAGTCCTCTCTCCCATGCGTCCCCTCCACGCGCTCTCTCCATTCCTTTCCTGTGCGACTTGTTTTCACTAGCTAGTAAGGAGAGGAGGGGGAAAAGAACAGGAATGGAAAAGGTTGCTTGTTGTTTCTCATGGGAATTGTTTGTAAGGAGGAGGGAGGCGAGTGCCTGTTTTACAGACATGTAATGGAAACATAGCAAAAACTCTGGCCTGGCAAAAAACTATGGAGGACCACAAATTTACAGCATCCCGCATACAGGCTTGCTTAACAACTGCTCCTTTCTTCCTTCACCTAGTAGTGCAATTCCCCTGCCTGGGTTTTCCTTCTCTTTAACAAAATTACAGATATGACAAGGTCAACCTATGGAAACCCAAAGTGGGGCTCTAATGATGATCTAAAAAGCCCAAACATGACATCTAGCTACTCCTGTGTTGCAGGTTGGATTGTGAGATGGCACCAACTGGGAGACAAACGATCTATAAATGTGCTTTTATTAGAAAAGCCACATGGAATATTTCCACCAATTTGTGATGTTTTCTTATTTGTAGCAGGTGTATTTGAAGTCTTATTGAAATTCCTACTTCTATTCTTAACTTACCTATTTTAGTGTTTTATCTGTTATTTCTATTATCTTTCTGCAGCTGTAGTATCTTAAAGGATTTCTCTCTCTCACTAGATCTACCAGAAGATCCCAAGCACAGATCCTTCCTCCACCAAAACTCAACAGATTGTCACCACTGTCCAATCCATGAGCTTACCCAGCAGTACCCTGGTCTCCCGGACCCATTACTCACCCATCTATTTTTCCTGCATTATGATTTTAGCTGCCTTGAGCTGGCAGTATCTGAACACTGTCTCAAAAGCAGCAGAGGAGTATGTGCACACTGGTGAGAACTGAGTGGAGCTCTTTTGTGTTGTCTTTGGAAGGGGAATATTTTGAAATAGAACTTTTTGGAGTCCCAGGAATGTAAGGAGGAGGACTGTGAATGTTTCATTGCAGGCTGGTTGAACTGGAAGCCTCCACTTAAAAGCATCTGCTGCTGGTTTTGAAGCCCCTAACAAGAGTTTCCCATGGAGACTTTTACTTTTTTCCAGCTACTAGCTACAGTCAATTTTGGTTGAGTCTTACTTAATACTTTCTTTTCTGCAGTTTGATCTGCATTTGTTTTTGATGTAGGGTGTTTTTTTAACTCTGATGTTTCAAAGTGTTTTGTGAATTTTGACAGTAAAAATGTGGTGATAAAACCACTTCTCTATTTCCTGCTGTAATTCAAGCACTGCATCTTCTGCTCAAAGCCCGTACTGTGTCTTAAGTTGCACTAATTTAGGAATTAGTCCTTATATTAACTTTGGAGATAAGAGATTTGTCTTATTGCATGGTTGATATTTTTCCTTTTCCATAAACTTTGTGGCTATTGGAAAGGTTTCTGTATTGTAATATCCAAGGAATTTCGAGAACAGATAGAGAGGGAAGTTGTATAAAGCTGTGAGGGGGAAAAAGTATGGCTCTGTCCACAGTAAAGCTGCTCACACCTGAAGCAGGGATCAGTGCTGAGGATCAGAATACTTTAACATCTTCTGCAATCTTGGAGAAGTTCTAGTCTGGGATAGCATGCAAAGTTGGGCTGTGAGAAGATTGGAAAGTGTAGGCCAGGGCAACCTCCCAATACATTCAAGTAGCAGCTTCCTTTTGCAAAGTCATCCCAGGTATCTGCCCAAGTGCGTGGCCTGCTTAGCTGTTTTGCTGAGCAGACCTGCTGTCTCCACTCAAGCACTAAAGCACCGTCCCAAAGAAGCTCGAGGAGGACACTTTGCATAGTATCTGTTCAAACGCTTTAGAATGAGATTCACTAAGTACATGAGGTTAAATCTCAAAAACTAAATCAATCCAGGAAAGCATATGCCCATGGAATAAAACTGTTTAATTGTAGGAATTAGCTCCTGCTGTTATTCCATTATGTTCCAGTAACCAGTAAAGCACAGCTTTCCAAACTGTGTGTCGCAAGTTTGGTGTGTCGCAACACAACCCGGAAGCAGCGGCGTGCCATCAACGCTTCTGCGTTTTAGCAGAGGCCGCTGCTGTTGGTGTGTCGCCAACGGCAGCAGTTTGGAAAGCACTGCAGAAAAGTCTCTCTCTCTCTCTCTGTGTATACACACACACAAATGCTACTCCATCATGACTTGGTAGGATTTGCTAATTTAGGACTGTTGGCAGAGAGGAATAGTCATGTGGCCTGGTGTGGAGCTTTTACAAGTGCTGATAAAAGACTGAGATCTAAAGTTGGTGTCACTGGGATCATGTCCATTTGCTTTCTTGGCAACAAAATCAATTTGGTTTATTATTGCCTTCTCCTAGAATGGCTGACTCCCTAATCCAAAGCCCCAGTATTTCCAGGTGGTCTCATCCAAGTGCCTACCAAGATCAACCCTACTTAGCATTTTCAGGATCAAAAAGTATTTGCAACCTGAGGTCCCCATTCTGTAAAGGGGGCTCACTGAGAAATTCCTCTACTTCTAGAGAAATGCAGGTTAGATTGCAGTGGCCTTAAGCAGTTGGTACACACTTGCAGCCATTTCTTGGATATAGTGAGTAACCTTCAGCAGAATAGTTTCTGGAGGCCTTGGACTGCAATTTGACTACAAGAGGCTAAAAGTAAACAGATGGATCTGACTACTGGGATTTCTGCAAATAATTATGAGTAGGTAGCTCTTAACCAGCAGTACCTTTGTGGAAAGCAGATTAAGTCTGTGTATTCACTGGACATCTTAACAATGTACATTTCAGTTTCTGTATTTTTATACCCCTTTAAAGTACAGCAGTGAACCACAGAAATGCGTTTTTAAAAAGACCATGAAAAGCAAATTCTTGTTCTGCCCTAAACTGAAGGAATACATCATGGACAATCTTTGAGCCATAGTGGTTTTGGAGTGTGGTGCTAGGCAGTCAGGGACTACCATGGGCAAGAAGTGATGTAGCTCAGGATTCAAACCAAATAACTATAATCAAGGCCATGATGCTTTATCTCAGCAACCCATACTATCCTCATGAGTTCATACAGAAAGCCTGCAAAGAATACAGAACCTCAAGAATCAGTAAATTGTATAGGTGTGTGAAACGGCCACCTGCTGAAGTTTGGTCAGTTAGCTATGGCACAAGATGCATTGGGTCTATTTTCCAAACTGAAACAGGCAGTAGGGTGAAAGATATACTGTAAAACATACAGCAGGGCTTTCCAAAGTGCCGCCGTTGGTGACACATGAGCGGCAGCGATGGCGCACGCACGGTGGCGCGGGGGGTGCACCGTGGGGGCGTGCGGCGGCGCGTGCGTGCACGGTGGCGGTGCGGGGGTGTGCGGCAGCGTGCGTGTGCATGGTGGCAGTGGCTGCTGGTGCCGCCGTGCGCGCACGCCACCACTTCCGGGTGGTGTGGCGACACACCACACTGTGTGTGGCGACACACTTTTGTGTCGCGACACAGAGTTTGGAAAGCTCTGACATACAGGATAAAGTAAATGTGTTGCTGCCCCAAAAAACAAATACAAACCTTTCTGTCCACCAGGGGGAATGAGAGCACACGTTCTAGAAAAGTGAGGAGACACTTTATTGGAGATAGGAATTGTAACCACACTGATGGAATTTTTGGTCACAAAATTAGTCCTAAGTGTACAAGACAGGGCTTTCCAAAGTTTTCCCACGGCGACACACCAACCACTGTTGGTGTGTCGCCGTGGGAAAACCCGGAAGTGCCGCCGTTGCGGCAGCGCGGAAAAACCCGGAAGCGCTGCTGCCGCTTTCGGGTTTTTCCATGCCGCCGCGGGAAAACCCGGAAGCGCTGATGTTGTGTGGCGACACACCAGACTCTGTGTGGCGACACACTTTTGTGTCGCGACACAGAGTTTGGAAAGCTCTGGTATAAGATATCCTGCATTTAACAAGAACCATGTACTTGAAGCCAGAAGCCAGTCAATTAGAGCCTATGGGCCAGATTCAATTTTAGGTTAGGTTCAAACATTAAGACATGGTTTGTTTTAAGTAGTTTGCTGAAACAGACTGGTCACCCACCTAGGCAAAACAAACCATTTTATGGCTTCTCATAATAGCAAATCCAGTTCAATCATATCTAGGCTAGACCCACTGAATTCAGTAAGACTAATGTTTGCTAACTGAAGTTCCTTTAATTTGAAGTTGATTTGGTATTGAGCCATTTTCACAGTCCCCTTTACATGCATGATTTTTATGCCTGTTGATCTGTTTCCTCATCATTTACAATTGTAAAAAAAATAATGAAATAATTCATGCGTATGTGCAAGACCAGCTAGTGCAATTGCCCAAATAGTTTCAGGAATCATGCTTAAATGACAATCACCAATAAAACCAGGGGGGGTGTTTTGTTTTTAAGGCCAGGAATCTTTTGTTTCTGCTTCTGCAACTATTCAGTATTCGCAAGAGAAGCTTGAACCTTGATGGTCCTATAATCCCATATAGCGAAGTTCATCAAGGAACTGAGGTTCAATGCATAGAGTGTTAGAACAGACTCGGGAGTTTTGTCTATTTGACTATTTTGTCAGTTTCAGAAAGACCCTCCCTACACTTTATTGTCTTCTCACTATTGAGGCATGTATTGAAATCAGGAATTTATGAAAAGAAGAATCAGGGCTGCTGCCACCATGACATTCTCTTAAAAGTTTCTTTGAAATTTAGGCATAGAACTCGGCACCCATGTAGCAAATAAGCTGCTATTTCAGCCTTTCTATTTCCCTGAAAGTGAGTCTGTGTGTGAGGGAGAGGGGAGGGGGAGGGCGGAAGAGGGAGAATCCTCTTTACCATTTTGCACAATACTCAAAGCAGTCCAACACCCCTGTGACTCCATGATCCTGCAGTCTATCTGATAACATTGCAAACGGCATCATCATCTTAACCAGGGGGGCAGGATGGCTGTTTTCAATCATGCCCTTCTGCTGGTGAAATGTGCTTTGATTAAATGAGAGGTACTTCATTTAATACAGCCAGTTCCATCTCAGTAACTTGCTTGCCATTCTGTCTTGCCAGTCATGGAAAACTGTTGAGCAAAAATTAGATAGCCTCATGCTTCAGACACAAAGATAGCCTGCTAAAGACATTTGTACTGTACATTTTTTTAAAAAAAGAAAAAATTAAAAGGCTTAAAAAAAGCTGAACTCTAACATGTCTTAGAGCACAGGATTGCAACCACGTCTTCTATCTTCACAAGTATGATTATGTGCCACTCAACTGGCAGGATTATCCCAGCTGCTTCCAGTACTGGCTTGTGCGAGGGATTCCAGCTACAACCTCAGACTCAATTCCACAGTGATCTTGCCCACGAAGGATCCGGAACAAGCCTAGGAGATATTGAGAGAAAAATCTTGTGAAAAATTTCCAAGACTAAATAAAACAAAACCCTGCACAATCCACTTGTTCCCTTGCCTTATTTATTTTTTTGTGTGCTGATATGCATGACAAAGAACCAAGATGATGGCTCAGGTCACACGTCAACTACAAAACATCCTAGGAGCATGCTGTTAGCCCTCCAGATGTTGCTGAACCACAGCTCCCAGCAGGCCTAGGCAAAGGCATTCTGGAAGATCTTGTTCACCAATAGCTGGAGGTCCATACTTTGAGTATACAAACTGCAAAAGCCAGGATCACGCAAAACTAAAGGCAAAACAAACAAGATGATGGCTTGGTGAGCCCAGCTACAGAATCTAAGCAACAAATGAAATACGTTTTTCAAATTTCGGGACATCCCTGAGGGAAGATTGCCCCCACAAATCCAGAGAGATCACCTACCATTTTCACCCCAGTCTGTGTTCCAGGAATTAGCCACCAGCCAGTAAGGTGTGCCATTGTCAACACCCCAGCCAAGAATTCGGATTGCATGGCCACCAACTGCTTCACCAGAGACATGCTGATAGACACCTGCAGGGGAAAAATGTTACTCTATTCCCAAATATGATTTCCCTACTAAGATCATTACTCCATTAAGTAAGGGATACATTCTGCTTGGAATTTAAACTTGTGAAGAACCCAAAGATGTCACGGCTTGTGAGAGCCTCCTGCTTAGCAAATAGAAAAACCTCTGAATCCCAACTCTCACATTTCAGGCTCGTGCACCCTGTGAGACGCAGGGTGCAGAACATTTCAAACTTTTCAAAAACATTTCATATCCCTAGTTTTTACACAGTCATGAGAGTATCATGAACATGAGCCAACAGGGTCATGCAGCAGCTAAGAAGGCAAATGCAATTTGGGGATGTATTGAGGAGCAGAGTATGACTTGAGTTATTTATAAAAAAAAATAAAGGCGGGAGAATGAATGAATGAATGACCCACAGGAAGTAATTGTCCTACTCTACTTTGCCTTAGTCAGGCGCCATCTGGAATGCTGTGTCTAGCCTAAAATAGTTATTGACAATTGGCAGTAAATTCAGCAGCTACTATGCAGGTGAGAAGGCTCAACACCATGTCCTATGAGGAATAGTTAAAGAAACTGGCTATATTTAGTTTGCAGAAGAGAAGAGTGAGGAGAGACATGACAGCAGTCCCCAGATGTCTAAAGGACTCTCATATAGAAGAGGGATGGATTTGTTCCTGTTGCCTTGCATGAGAGCAGGAACAGAACGAATGGGTCAAAACTACAGGGTAGTAGATTCAGATTAGATATTTGGGGAACTTTCCTGATGGCAAGTGCCATCAATGAGTGGAACAGGTTGTCTCATAAAGTGATATATTGTCCCTCACTGAAGGTCTTCAAACAGGCTGGACAGTCATCTGTCCCAACATTCTTAGCAATTCCTGTACCAAGCCACGGGACTAGTTAATCTCCAAGATCCCTTCCAACTCTATAATTCTATGAAAGGGAAAGCGTGAATTCAACAAATACCTACTGGAGATAAACTTAACTACTTCAGAGGACATGACCTAAGATCATGTTAACCTTAACAAAGGTAAGTTGGATTTCATTCATCAATGACAAAATGTTGCGGACACTTTCATGATACAAAAAAAGTATTTTTAATTTTTTTCAGGTGTTTCCAAATCCTGCTCTGAATGCCAACTTTGGGAATACTTGAGATCTCAAGCCTTACTTTGAAGCATTACGTCTTGAATTAAGTGAAATTCAGCAACTTTTTATGACTGAACCCTTCCAAAGATCACAGAATTTAATCAGAAGCAATGCCAGTGCTATCAGAAGATTAAACCAAAATCATTGTAACAGCAATTAAAGCAAAATCACACTACTGTAACTCACTTGGCTACTCAAGTGTTGAAAAACATGAACGTTGCTCTTTTTAAAAAAGATGGCTATTTTAAGAAGTTACACAAAAACCACTTACCTGATTTGTACATGAGGAAGTCAGAATAAACAGTAAACGCTCCCTCCACTGGTCCATTTTTGTAAATCTCAGACATTATTTCTTTCTCATTACCAGGGACACTGTATGAAGACATTCCTGGAAAGGGGAAAGTGATATCTAAGTTAGAAAGCATTCAAATCATTTACTTGACGAGTTTTCACCACCTTATTTTTAATATGATCCTCTGCTGCTCATGATTGCAACTAAGAAATGTGTCAGCTGGGTTTTGTTACATGCACTCTTTAGTCTCTCTCATTACAAAGATTAGAAACATGTTATCACAAAGTTCAAATCTGATGCTAACCCCCATTCAATGAACTTGAGAGGAACAGGTTTAAAATAATCATTAATTTATAACAGGAATGTAAGTCGTCTGATTTAGCTTAGTGTGTTATGTGACCCAAGTTCTCTGAAAACCATCTGTCGCTTAATTAAGAAACCATGGTTTACAAATCTTGGCAGTGCCGTATCTGAATCCAGCCTATAAAGCACATTGTATTTTTTATGCTACATCTGATTTTTGTACATGTATTGATTTGTAAGTTTACTCTGCTGCAACTCAGTTATAAAACTTTAACTAGCTATAAACAGTTACAGCCCCAAGCCAGGGCTTTACAGTTTTCAGCCTAATCACCACCCGCCAAAGCCGTGAGTACATCCCTGCCCAGAGACCTTCAAAAGGTTGCAGAATTGTAACTATTAATGTGACAGAAGAGGGAAATTACTAAGTACCTGGGGAGCAATGTACAAATAATTTTACTTTCCCAGTGTACAAATGTACAAATAATTTTACCCCTGCCTACTTATGCTGCTGAAAGACCAAATGCAACACTTGGCTTGAAAAGGGTTCTACATCCTGGCTGCAGACATTGCCCTGAATATCCATATGCAAGGCTATGCCCCAAAGAAATAGAAGGAATTTTAAGTTTTCTCTTACAAATGATGATGATTATGATAATGACAATAGCAATTCATACTGATCTTATCAATTTGTTTGCATTGCGCGCTCTCTCTCTCTCTCTCTCTCTCTCTCTCTCTCTCTCAACATTTTAATGCTGCATCTGCTTTGGATGTCTACTGTATCTGAAACAGAATGCTAAATCGTTATCATTTAAACATTTTGAACTTAAAGCCTGCGGGTTTCTTATAAACCTGAATATGCAGTTCAGTTTAAGCATATGTATTACCATAATGTTTGTCTTCCTTGTATGATGGAGAGTAACCAGCTTCGCATCTTCTGATACATTCAGGGGTTTCACCACCTTCTCCAGTGCATGGGGGCCGAGTCCCATTGATGTGATGCTCACAGGGTGGAATAGAGTATGGCCTACAGCCTGTTGGGTACAGTACAGAGTGAAATGCCATTTGAAAAGAATCTTTTAGGGGCAATTGGCTAAAGTCCCTACACTAAGCTCAAATCAGAGTACATGATGTCAAGTATTTCATTCTGCAGTTCCCTGCAATCTTCTATTGTATATTACGAACCACCTATTTAGATAACAGCTCATCCTACTTTTCCCTTAGGAGCTCCATTTATATCGCCCATTTTATCTTCACAGCAACCTTCTGAGACCAAATATATTGCAAGAACTGGTGACCCGCCCAAAGTCACCTGTTAGTACCAAGGTTGATTGGGAACCTGAACCAGGATCTCTGCACTCTCAGTCCAAAATCTGAACTAGTATACTACACTGGGATTCCCACCTCCAACCCCTGGGTTGTCTTCCTGCTACTTCCAATTCTTCTACCTGTCATCAACTGGCTCCCCTTTCTCATTATTCTAGTGAAGATCCTTTGAATAAATCCAGGCTGTATATAGATAGCACTAATGACTGAGTCCAGGTGAGCAGCAAATTGCAAGGTGGAGTCAGGAGCAATATGCCACTGAAGAGAGACTTTCACCATCCAGTGCTGGCCACAGGCATTCTGCTCTGGATGAAAACTCACCAACATGTGAGTCGTAAAGGCCGCCAGACACTAGGCCCTTTTCAGTCCAGTATCTCCATGCTCCTGAAGGGTAACCTCCATTACAGCTGCAAGAAAATAATGCACAGCTATCACAAAAAGCTCCTTAGGGGAAATACATTTTAACTGGGGGTAACAGTCTGGAAGGTTGAAGAGTCTTTGGAGTGACTAATGATTACCCATGTGATGCCCAAAGAGGTACTTAATAGAGACAGGAAAGGAACATCTTCAAAATTTTGGAAATATATTGTAATGTATGGCTACCATGAGGTAACACAGTAGACATGGCCATTTACAAAATACCCACTTACCAAAAAGTAAATGATGAGACTGCTCTCATCTCTAGTCCCCTCCTCTTTTTGTTCTACACTGATCTCTCAACAAAGCACTGTGCAGCAGCCACCCATTATTTTTACTTTCTATAGGGCCCAGAAACATTCTTGAAATAAAAATAATGCTAAAGGCTAACACTAGACAGCAAGCCAGCTTTCTGCATTTTTTTTAAATTAAAGGATTTTTTAAAGAAAATATCCAAATAGGGAAGAAATTTTGACAGGCACCAAGTAAAGCGTGCATGACCATCTTGGTGCTCATGGCTACCACGCAGCCTCAAAAAAAGTAAACTTCAAGTTGAGCTTGACTCCTCATTACTTCAAGGACACAACTGTGTAGTCTTCTTGTTGCCTACTATGAAGTGCAAGACAAACTGTGTTGGGAATAGAATGGCCTGACAAATACTCAGGCATTCCTTTTTAATCTCAGACCATTCTTTTTAATCTTCCAGCCATTCTGGAGCGGTCTGAGGGCTTTCTGGAAATCAGTCTTCCAGAATAAAAAGCCTTCTGATCCCAGCATGTTTGGGTGTTCCCACTGAACTTTCCAGTGTTATTCTTGAATATGTGAACCTCTCTAGCAGGAGAAAAAGCTGTTCCCTTAAAGACAAGTGACTTACCCCATCCCACATTCAAAGCCGCAGCAAGAGAGCAGATCTTCAGCAGAAATTTCCACATTCACCTTGCCGTTAGTATGGACACAAACCCGATCTGACATGGCTTCGACTGCACCAAATGCCTACAGAGGACAATCCAAAGATTCTGGCAGGAACATTCTGAGACATGTAGACTTCCTTCCTTCCTTCCTTCCTTCCTTCCTTCCTTCCTTCCTTCCTTCCTTCCTCCCTCCCTCCCTCCCTCCCTCCCCCCCCTCCTTCCCTCCCTCCCTCCCTCCTTCCTTCCTTCCTTCCTTCCTTCCTTCCTTCCTTCCTTCCTTCCTTCCTTCCTTCCCTCCTTCCTTCCCCAGCTTATATTGCAAATGCACTGTAGCCCCCCTACCCCATTACATTAATCTCTCTTTCTCACTGAAACCTCTTCTGGACTTTCTTTGGGCATAGGTACACTGATGCTTCATAATGGATAGGATGTTCCAACACAAATTGACACTTTTTAAGCCCCAGTTCTTCACAGTGTTGGAAAGAGCCATTTAGGCCTTAGGACTCTAAATTAAAGCATCACTGATAGATGACTAACTTTTACTGGGCCCATCTAAAGAGGGGAGCCCACAAACACTCCAGATATTAGGCAGGTATGTTGGGGCTGCTTTTTTAATGGTCCAATGGTACCTATGATACATAGTGCCAAAGTACAAAAGTAGCCATCTCCTATGCTTATCCTTGGTTCATGCACTATTTCTTTTTTGCAGCCGCCGCCACTTTTATCGTCCATGTTTTCAGAGCAGGTTATGGCAAATACATTTAAGGTTTTCACCCAGAAATTTGAAAAAGCCTATACAATCAGAAGTTAAATAGGCCAATAGGTAGTCATACTTATAGGGTTGTATAAGAACTCATATATACACTGCCTGTGTTAACACATCATACTAAGCCATGGTTTCTTTTAGCCATAATTTACTGAGTATGCCACAATAGCTGGGTTCACACATAAGCCGAAATGAACTAATCCATGCCATGCATTGATTAGTGCCATGCATGGATTAGTGCCACGTGCGAATTTAGCCAATATGCATTTTCTTCAAGCATCGGATGCTTCTATTAAAGCCGGAGAACTGGATGTGAACCACCAGATCTCCTGCTGAATTCTGGCATGGGGCAAAGGTACTATGAGCATACCTCTTCCCTTCTTATATCAATTTCTAGATTTAGGAAAGGAACTTACCCAGCAGGAACCACAAGACCCTTGGTCTCTGATCTCTCTAATGGTTGGGCAGTTTGGCCATTGTTGCCTCGAGTCGAAGCTGTCTGGCAAGACCAAATCAGCAGCAAATTCAAACCTTTCAAAAAATAGAGAAGTTGAGTGAAAAAGAAACAGAATCATGCTTAAGTGAAGTCTTTTCAACCAATGCCCTTGGATTTAACCTCTTATGCCAGATCTTGGTTTTTGCTTCCAGCATGTTGACAAATTACTAGCACCCTCATGATTCAGAGTCCACGGTGTATATATTGTAAATGGAATCTATTTAATACTTCAAACATTAGTCCTCATGAACATATAAAAATAGTTTGATCTGGAACTACACCTCTCCAGATTAATTCATTCCAGTAGGAGCCAAGACTCTCAACAAGTCATTATTGTAGAATTCAAGACAGCCACCAAAAGTTTTGAAAAGTGTGTATGTACACACACACACAAATGCAACTAGCTATTACAGGCACCTAAACATAGTGCTTGAGATCACTGCCACATGTCTTGTAAGTCCCTCCTAAATCAGGACATACTATTTAAATGCCAACTACTTTTTTTTAATGCGAGATATCCTATTCCTGGCTCTTTTATTAAAAAAAAAAAGATAAAAACATAGAAAAGCTGTCTAATATCAACTCACGCTGCTGGGTCTACCTAGCTCAATATTTAAATATAGAAGTAGTAAAAACAGTTCAGAATTCCAGCAGCGGTGTCTCCCAGCCCAATCGAGATGTTAGCTATTGAACTAAGACTTTCTACATGAAAAACAGTTGTTCTATCACTGAGTTAAGCGCTTTCTTTTATCTCCAGTAGCAACTTTTAATACAACTGTAATCAAGAAGCCATTCCTGAGAATGGAAAGCAAGATAATTGTTATCTGGAGAGTCCAAAGTTCAAGAACACATATGGAGCAGGATTATAAGCAGTGAATATAAACACCCCACCTTTCTGGCAGTTTGGGGCCATGCAAGAAGGTGCCACACAGTGTCTTCACATAACTCATGTCAGCATTGTGAAAGTTGTGTCCAGCCTTTAAGAAAGGAAAAATAGCAATAAAACACAATGTAATCCAGATCTTCCACTCCACCCACAACTACCATTTACTAATCAAAAACATGACTATACAATTCTCTGTGCAAATGAACTGATGGTTCCACAATCAACATACTCACACCATTTCTTCACGGCAGGTAGAGATAAAATATATGTTTAATAAATACTGTCTTCAGGAAATACTGCCTTTACCTGAATGAAATACTAGGTTCTCTCTCCCTGCCCCTGCTAATAATTTACCTTTAAAGCAGGAGGTTTGCTTTAGATGTATGAAAATGCATTAATGGAAGGAGTTCAGTTTTTTTCCTTAACTAACTTCGGGACTTGCCTTAAATTCAGGATAATCTTTTGGGGTAAATATGGTATTTCCCGGTCAACTGGCAGTTTAAAAATCTTGCTCACTGTCCTCTAATTAGAGGCTATTGGCCACAATAGAAACTGAAGCTTATAAGCAAGGCCAAGAGAGAGCGTCCTAAGGAAATGACAACAGAATAGCAACTCAGCAAGCAGCATCTGGATTGTACCAGCTTAACTAGGGGTCTCGCTTCTTTGACTAGTAGTATGGTGAGGGGTGGGGAAGGGGGAGTTAATAAGCCTGGATAACAATAAAAAATAAGATGCTTTATAGGCCAGAGAGGAAAATGTCATAGGTTATCCACTCCATGCCAGGTCAACAAATGGCCTTTGTAAGTGAGATCAGCGCACCAATACTACGTTTGCTAAGCTATGTCTCAGAAGACAGCCAGACACCAATTCCCACCACCCTACATAGCTGGTCCCTACCCAAAAATTTACTCACCTTCCATGTGGTATTGAGCTTATTGATGTAGTTCACTAACTCAGGAGAGAGGGGAGGGAAGTAGGGAACGTTACGGGCACTTGTGAGGACCACCAACAGGCCCAGAGTTACCACAGAGCACCACATTTTGATAATGGATGCTTAAGATGCTACCTGGAAAAGAGAGAGAGAGAGATTAGTTATTTACACAGTTGTGATGTTACCAAATATTAGTCTCATAAAGAGATCCAAATTTGGAACATGAGTAAAGCAGCCGTATCTTTTCCTGGGCTTCTGCAGCTGCCATCTGCAACTAACAGCTGATCCTGTGAAAACAGGTATCTGATTTAAGGTATTCCTGACAGATGCTACATGCACTCCAAATCCGGCTCTCTGCAAGCACTGCCAGACTTATATGGAAGTTGCCAAGCTTTCTGCATTGAATGAATGAATGAGTGAATCTATCTATCTATCTAGAAAATTTTATACACCACAAACAACCCAAGAGAGAGTGAGCTATGAACTCATGAAAGTGTCCAATTCCACATTGCTCTACAGTTCATAATGAAAGATCTTCCTCCCCCACCCCATTTTCAACTGTCAGAGGTTCAAATAAAAGGTCCAATTCTTTAAACTTACATCCTAAAAGTTAGGTTGTGGAGGCCCTCTCCCTCCTTCCCCTGGTTCAGATTCAGGAGGCATTGACAAGAGATAAAGAAAAGTATAGAGATTTGGACTGCCAGCAAGCTTAGAAAAATACTGTTGGATGCAACCCAATGGGAAAAACTTAGCCAAGAGGGAAGTGCAACCTGCTATATATGATCTAACCATTTGCCCAACCAGAAAATAAAGCTTAATTAGTCATAAGAGAAAATACTCCTACATTCACTCTTGAAGTGACTTAGGATAGGGAGAAATGCAGGCCTATTCCTTTCCAGAGTCAAACCACAGCATCTGAAGCAGAATCATGCAGTATACAGCACCAATCAGATTTCCCCTCTCCCTGGAAGTCAATGAGAATGGTTTTCACTCCAGAAAGTTAGAACATTCATGCTATGGCAGTGCACCAAGAACTTACTGAAAGTTGCATCTCATTCAAACTGTGAAACCAAACTCGCTTCTTTATGGCCTATATGTTGCACAAACCCAGCCACTGTACTTTGTAAACCATGGCTCGTGGGTTTGCACACTGTGAGAATACAGCCATTTGTAGTCTGTTCAGTAAATAATGGTTATTTAGGTCATGGCTTTGCATGTTGCATGACCTATCATGTTTAAACACTGTTATTCCATTGTTTAATAAAAATGATGGAGGATTATAGTATCAGGGCATTATAAGTATTGTTATATCAATCTTCACTTGTACAGCATATGATCCAAGTTTTAGCTCTCTCTGAAGCAGGCAGCCTGTTTCAGATGGTACAGCAGAAGACAAATACCACCTGGCTGATCCCGAAGCTATCCTAAACAATTCTGCCCAACTCAAAACCTTACTACTGGGAGACAAATGTTCTCAACACTTGCCTTTTACTTCTTTTGTAGAATTTCAAATAGCTATACCAGCTGTTTGACTCAGAAACTTGTCTTGAAACCTCTACCAAATTCCTGCATTTCAGAGACACTGGTTAGCTGATGCAAAAACCAAACAAACAACCTCCAAACCCTTCCAAAATAAAATCTTGCCAAGAGTTAAATAAACAAAAGTCATGGGTCATAGACTGGAGAATGCTACAATGCTGCTACAATGCTTACTTCCTTCTTTTGCAGATGAAATGCCTGTTTTCACCTATTGTTTGTTGTTGCTTGAATTCTTTCAGGATAGATCCAACAGTTCATAACTTAATACTGAAGTGTGTGTGTGTGTGGTGGGGAGCATGAAAGAAAACGAGATGCCACAGTGAGCCCTTCAACCAGTTTGTTAAAAACAACAGCAGAAAAGGGCCTCCCATTCCTGCAAATCATTGCATAATTACCGAAGTTCTACTTCTACAGAAGTCATCTCACCCACTCACACCCTTGAGGGCTAGAGTCTCATAACTAAAACCAAACTAATAAGACATGCCTAGATGTACCTGCATCTTAAGAGAAATTCAAATCCATATTCAGTTGCAAAGCTCACTGCATAGCCCACACCCAAGCTAACCTATGTCATGGGGTTGCAGCTCTGTATCGAGAGAAGGACCCCCATACATAACAGTGAGCTAATCTGAGAAAGGATGGAATACAGCAATACAGATGTGACATACAGCAATTTTACATCATAAATGTCCTCAGGATATGAGGAGGGGGGCTTCCTTGGACATTCATTTGACAGGTCACAAAACTACAAAAAGTGCTAGCTGCTTCATCATTAATAGGATGGGGAGGGGAAGACGAGACAAAAGACCAACTTAGATAAACAGAAAGAAAAAAAACTGGTTGTACCTATTTCCTAATCCAATATAAAACAGTGCTGCCAACTTGGGATTTATCATCAATAAAAGACTTTGGACATGTTTATGGTTACCGCTGATTCCTCCCAAAAACTTCTGAGCTCGTTAATCTCACCCAGCAAGAGGCAGTTGGAACTTGCCGTTTATGAAAGTGTCACGTCTTCCCTGCCCACTGTATAACTCGCACAAAAGCTTTCTGGAAACACAGGATGTCTCAACCCTTCAAAAACAGGGCAAACTGGAAGCTGCCTGGGTCAGAGGCCCCTGCAACCTGAACTTCCAAGAACATGGTTTCCTTTTACAAGGGAAACTGTGTTCTTTAACTGAGCTGCAACTTCCAGCAGCCACACCCAACATGGCCAATTCTGGTCCTTGTATGCTAGCTGAAGATTCTGGGGCCCACAATCCCAAAACAACTGGTGACAAGAAAGGTTGGTTTAAGCCAGTCCAATTAACTTGAGGTCTGCCCACTCTTTCAGGAAAGCTTTGTCATCATTGTAGACCAGTGGGGAATTCTGGGAGTTGAAGTCCACATGTCTTAAAGTTGCCAAGTTTGAGAAACACTGTTGCAGACAAACGTTTTGATGTCTAGGGACTATAAATAACATTCTGTGGGTGGCTAGGGGTGGGTGATGTTAAGAAACTGGTGCAACCAGGATTTTTTGATTTTTAAAAACTGGGGAATTTGCAGTTTTCTTTGTTCTATAAATTACGTTAAATCAAGTTAGGGTATATTTTATACTTTTTGTGTCTTTTCTACCTCAAAATGGGAAAAAATATGCCACTAGTTTCTGGTCAACTGTAATCAGACATGGCTCCAGGCGCCAGATGTGGCATGCAAGTTGTCCATCACTGTTGTACACTTTCTTACTGAAAGGTCCCTGCTCTACTTTTTGAAGTCAACTAAAGTTACTTTAGAAGACTGATAATTGCTACAGAGGTCCTACAAATTGGAATTAGCCAAAATTCATAGCTGCCAGGGCCTGGATACAGCAAGAGAAGGAAAAAAAATAAATTATAGTCAGAGTTTAAGTCTTACAGCCAGAGTACTGAACATTCCAATTGTATTTCCCCATATTTTACTGTACCTAAAAACCCCTAGGTCAATTTCCACTTATTCCCCCACTCAGTAGATCTGCAGCCATATTCTAGCTTCCACAAGGCTGCTAAAGCCTCTCGCTAAAGATTAACATCTCCATTATACAAGTCATTCTTCATTTTAAAGTGGGAACATGCTAGCAAATATTAACAGGAGCCCATTTCAACAAGGAACACTTGTTAAAACATCCAGTCTGTCTTTCTGTTGTTGTTGACCTTCCTGTTTCAGAGAAATTGCATCAGAGCTTGCTTACATGGCAAAGCACCAGTTCTGTCTCCAATTCAAGTCTAGAGAGACAAAATACTATAAAGTCTCTTTCTGTTATCAGACTCACCCGAAGGGCTTTTCTTTACAGTACTTGCACCTAACCAAAGCACAAACATGCCTGAGCAACCTCTTTTTTTTCTGCATGTCCTCATGGCATTGCCCATCTGATCCTCAGCTCATTCTTGAAGAAGCTTTAAGTTGTTCCAGCTTTGAAGTACTATTTTCCTTCTTACCCTAACGTAGTGTTTACACCTAATACAAACTGACACACTTCCCTGTTTTGTCAGTGACACAGTCAGGTGATCCCTGGAAGGGGTGGTGGTGGAATCAATCCAGCTTCCAATCTGCTTGGGGGAGGAGAGGACAACTCTTGTAAACCAGACTCTCTCTCTGCACCAAATCTGACTCAGAAATAAGCTGATCAGTAGCTGGCCAGCACGCACTCTTTCTGCTGCTCCAAGATGCAGCTCTCCCCACACCTGAGCTGATCAGCTGCTACTCAAGCTCCTTGGGAGCACGGCTTTAGCACTCTTTTTTCCAGTGGCAGGGAAAGGCTGCATCTTAACATGCCCCCCATTCCCTTCTATGAAAATGCTAAATCCTTGTTCAAAAGGAGTCTGAATAACAAATGTTGAGGAGGCTATTTAGTTCTCACTTCACCATGCAGCCCCCCCCCTGCCTGTTTAAATGGCCTCCCTCTGAATGTATCCATGCAAAATACTTGTTCAGAACCAGGAGATGGTCTAGTCATCTGTCCAAACTCTCACCTACCCCAGCCCCAGCCCTTGTTAAGGAGAATGATTGATGCATGGTTTCCACTGGCTGGTGACACTTGATGGGAGGGGAGAGGAGGAAAGCCAAGCCAAGCCAGGGCATCCATCTAGTCTTTGGTGTGTTCTGCACACATAGTAAATAAGGATGGTCCCATTTGGCATCCGTTCTGAACAAGCAGGATAGGGATCCGCAGTGGGGAAGCAAATCCCCCCCCCCCAGTATAGTTTTCTGCCAGTTCAAGGATATGCGGATAGGATTCAGCTATGGGAAGTGTCCAAAGCCTCCCCAGGAAGGGGGTCAACCCTTTCTGAAATGCCTTGAAGAACTGATGCCATCTCCCCTTCCCCTTCTGTGGTTTGCTGTACTTGTCTTTCCAAAGTTATCTTCCTGCAGGAATAGCAAGTAATAGTTATTCTCTTTAGCTAGCATACATTTTGATTTTTTAAAAAGTTTGGAAACCTTATGTCTATGAAGGTTCTCAGTCATCCAGGTGGAATTGTCTGTAGCTTGAATCATGTCAACTGGATTTCTATTTTCTTAGTGGAAACGTTTCGCTCCTTATCCAAGGAGCTTCTTCAGTCTGAGCAAAGTTGGTAAGGGAATCCTAAATATGTTCCTAGGTAGCTGTGTGACCTTACACCTGGGGCTAGGTCATGGTTATATTGAGATGTAATTTTTAAGTCCTTTTATCATCTAAAGGAGGGTCGTTAAAATCACCATGCTGCTGTTGAGCTTGTGAAATGGTCTTAATCTTCCTAGGCACAGAAGACAAAACGGGGAGGAAGATGGGGGAGAGTTTGTGCCTGAGGCCCCCACCTCTATTCAAGGAATATTTGGAAACCTTAGGATTAGCATGCCTACTTTCCTTTTAGGCATTCAATACAAAAGGGTGGAGACTTACACATCTGCAGTGCTAAATCAGTTTATAATCCTACAAAAATGCAAAATATTGATAAAGCAAAGGGAAGAAAAAGATCCAGAGCCTCTTGGATAAATGAGGCATCTTACACCATTCAGCTAATGTAATTTAAGATAATTTACCAGCATACAAATGTCATTGGGGACCTCCTTGTGAATAAGCTCGGCTAGGAGCAGATCACTGGTTTTGGTTTCAACTTCAAGTCCAACACAGCAATGAACTCCTCCTCTTTCATTCCCCCATTGGTCCCCCACAGACCAATTACTGTGCTGGCTGGGGGTAACAGTTGTTATACTCCTATTATATCTGAAGAGGACAGGATGGGGGATGGTTATCCTGAACTGAAAACCCCTGGATGAGTCAGTCCATACTGTGGAAATAATCTGAGCACAGCACAAAGGATAGAAAAGCTACTTGAAACTCACAGAAAGAGAGATAAACCGACGGCCAAGGCCCATTAACTGGAACTCGGGGCAAAACTGCTGGGTGACTATGCAAACCCACACACAGAAAAACAGGCTGTTTCTGAGAATGTGATTCTGGCCAAGGTTTTGCGGGATCATCATTGATCTTATCTGCATTTCAACCAGACAGCCTAACCTCTCTGCTCCCTCTTTCGTCAGTTAGGCAGGAGCAGGATATCTTTGCGTAATTATTCCTGTTAAGCGGAAATCAGAGAACTTCCTCTGACATTTAAAGCAAATTATCCAGAAAACGGCTCTCTTCGCACAACACAGCTGCGACTGTCATGCAAACGAAGCCCCCGTCTTTCGCAGAGTAGATCGTGAGAATAACCATCATCGTAACAATTTTAAAGAGCCAGGGAAGTGCGACGTGCGAACCCAGCCAATCCCTTGGCCATCCCCTTGAAGATCAGCGGCGACAACGCCTGGCTTTGGATAAGGGGGTTCTATCCCCCAACATATCTAGGGGACACCAGACTGGGGAAAAAGCCACCGAATCCGCCGCGCCCCTTCCTCCCGTAACGCGAGAGCCTTCTAAGCAAACCTACCTTGGATTCCGGCTTCCCTTGAAAGCAAAACCCTTCCTTACAACACTGGCGGAGTCACCAAAGGCCTCAGCAGCTCGCCCGCACTGCTCGCCTTATCTATGGTTCCCCCCCCGACCCCGAAAGCCCGTCTTGGCAGCCCTGCCCTCAGTCGCTCCTCCCCGCGCTGACTCACCCCACGTGGCTGCTCCGCTCCGCCAGCGCGAGCCGCAACCGCGGCGCCTGATCCTGGGGCACGTGATTCCCTCCCACCCCCACCCCCCGAATCACCTGATCCGTTTCCCCCTGTCCCTGCAACCCTCTGAGTCGTCCTTTGCTCTTCAAGCCGGCAAATCTGTTTGCGGGAGGTTCCCTCGGAGGCAGGGGATGGTGAACTGAGTCTGGACAGTCGCGTTGCTTTCCACCTTGTCTGGTTGCAAAATGCAAATCTAGAGGTAGCGCCTTGGGAGTAAATCTCACTGAGCTCGGCAGGACGTCGCAGTGTGCGTGGCTGAGATCGGGTCCCTGATTACTCAGAACCAAAGCTCCTCCTGCAGTTTACCGAGACTTGGTCCTAAGAAGCGAGCCTACGATTGTAGATTTCGCGGCCTTTTTAAAGGAAGGATGCCTGAGTTAACTTTAGTCTGTGTTGCTCTGCCTATTCGTCCCTTGGTTTCTCTGAACTTTCGATCCTGTCATCGTTTCCATGGGAATAAACGCTGGAGCAGGATTTTTCGTGTCCTCTTTTTTAACAAATTTGCGAGTCGTGCATCCTGTATTATAAATGTGTGTGGCCACCAGAGCCTCTCTCTGATTTCTGCCAAATGTTGGCATGCTGTCAAAAATAGTTGCCACTTAAATGGAAAACCCATAAACACCCGAACGGTCTTGTAAGCATCTGAACACAACGTGTTTTTCAAAAACCTCAAAATCCCTAAGAAGAATGCAAGAAAAATCCCACATATGTGATGCAGCCCCATCCCTTCCTCTTATTCAGAGCTTTCCAAACTTTTCATGTTGGTGACACACTTTTTAGGCATGCATCATTTCGTGACACACTCTTACAGCAGGGCATCATTTCGCAACACACTTGTTAGGCACCAAAACTTACCATGTGCCTTCCAGAATAAGCCAAGTACACAACAGAGACTTTGGGAATGGACAACAGCAAATTTATTTGGCGCCAAGCAAGGTTGCTGGATGGCAGTCCCACAGGTGCTACATGCAGGTGACCTCTGAGTGGAGCAGCCATCCCGAGTACAGTGAGACACAAGCTTTTATACAGAGAATACAAGCAGGAAGTGAGGATGATGATGGTATTCCCATATGTGGGTGAGGTGTCTGATGACCATTCCCTGGGATTGGTTAGTTTCTGGGGATCAGAGTCCCTCCCAGAGCTGAAGGATTCTGGGATTCATCAGGTCAAGGGGGTGACGTGGGTCATCAACATAGTTACAAAGAATGGAGCTTAGGAACATTCACACCATTTGTTCTATGGCACTGTCCGGAGGCCACAGATTAATACTTGCATCTTACAGAGATAATAGTAACACTTACAGGGACATCGGGTTACACAAGCATACTAAATTACAGAGGTCAGAGCCATAAAGTCAAGTCTTTGGATATTCACATCTTGGGGAGGATAGAACAAAGGATTTATTACAAGGAAGTCAGGTAAACATGTTAGCTTATCAGGAGGAAGACATCGACCAGGAAAGGAGAGCCCCAAGCTGGTATGCATTCTAAAGAGAGGTAGAATTTACTTTGAAGCACCTATTATCGCTATGCAGAATTCTTTGGGGCTTTGCTAAGGCAAAACCCCTCTCAGGGTCATCCCTGGGTTAACACTCTTTGGTTCAAGCATAATCTTTGGTTCAGTGGAGTTCTAGCAGCATTGCACTATGGGAAACACTAGAGCAGGGTGTTTTCCAGGCCAAGGTCTGTGGCCCATGGTTTCTCAGATCCTAACATTCCTCCCTTTTTGTTTTTAATGGCAAAATGCTTTTTGCCTAGCTTAGAGACTGGATGGAGTGTTAACAGTCTCGCAGGTTTCCCTTCAGTGTGGGTAACCACAGTCAACCCTTTGAGGGAGGATAATACAATTCTACGGACTAAGGGAATAATGCAGGGTAAAACGGCAAGTGCAGTTAGGCCGCAGACAAAGATAAATACAAGTTGTTTGATCCAGGCTGCCCCTGGGATCCATGAGAAAAGTTGGCCTGAGTCTGTGTCCCAGGAAGCCTGGGCACCCAGCCGGGTGGCCTGGTCTTTTAAGTCCTGGACAGCTTCTCTGACTAGGCCAGATTTATTCATATAAAGGCAGCATTCTTCATGGAGGAAGGCACAAAGGCCCCCCTTTTCAGCAGTGGTAAGGTTCAAGCCTCATCGATTTTGCATAACTACAGATGCCAAAGAGTCCAGCTGGTCCTGGACATTTGCGAGGCTTTGCGCAATCTTATTTAAGCTATCTTGGAATTCTTGCAATAGCTGATGGAATCTTACCTCGGCATCAGCAATGCCGGCCACTCCGGTGGTAACGCCGGCTGTCACCCCTAGGGCAACAAGGAGGGGAATGAGAAAGATGGCACGCTTCTGTACATGAGAAGTAAGTGGTACAAGAGGCGCTTCCCCCTTAGGAAGGATAGAGATTTGAGGTAGAAGATGGGCAAGAGAGCAAGTGCCTGTCCAGTTGGCATGTAAACAGAGATAGGCGTTAGTTCCACAGAGGAAAAACATACCCTGTTCAAGGCAGATGCCTAAGTCAATAGAAAAGATAGATTTCTCCCTTTTCCATAGGTTCCAAACCCCGATTGACCCTGCTAGGAACATGCCCGTTAAGTGGCTGCAGGGAGGTGGCGTTGAGATGGGGTGGACCTTGACTAAGGGAATGGAAGGAAAGACAAAATAGTCAGAGGCGTTCCCTTTAGCGTAGGGCAAGGGAGCACAAGGGATGTCTTGGTCATCTTTCAGGCCAAGCCATGCTGGCATTGACCCTTTTGTATCAGTAGGTAGCCCAAGCCAAGGGGGAAGCAGAGGTCCCTGTGGAGAGGCAGCTAACAGAAGTTTCGCTGCGAGGTTACATGCGGGTCCCTCCTTCTCTTCCCCAGAGATAGAAACTGTGGGCCGGGCTGAAAAAGTTACTTTAACCCGATATCTCCCAGCAGCTGCTGAGAACAATGGAGGATTTATAAAAGAGTCCTCGAAAGTATCAGAGGCAGTGATGACGACCTTCGCTAGGCATTGATGTTGTTGAAGTTTCCCCAGCCGAACTCCCCCCTTGGGTTGCGTCCTAGTAATGCACAAAGAGGCGGTGCCAATCAGCGGAACTAGTGAGGCCACTGGGCTAAAGATGGGAACTGATGGATTCAGTCCCAGGGTCTTAAGCCGTGACTCAAAGTCCGCATAGAGTTGGCTGTCAGGATGTTCTCCTTCCTTAAAAGCAGGAGTTGTTTTGTGGTTTAGCACAATTCTAGAACTGGCCCAAACACAGGGGCTGGCTGGAATGGCTTCAGTAATTTGTAAGCAGAGGTAAGGGTCTGCTCAATGTAATCAGGGCTAGTGGGCTTGCGTGTGAGGGTACGGTGGGTAAGGGGGTGTGCTAGAATTGTATAGACCCCTAGGAGCCCCAGAAGAAAAGGTTTTAAAGTTTTTAAAGGAACACATGTTCATTTTCCCCACCAGGTACTCCCCCTCTTCCCCCCCTTTTTATTTTTACTAATCGGAAAAGAGGCAGAGAGGAGAGCCAGGGAGAAGTAATCAGGAAAAATACTTGGCAGCTTTTGTCCAGTAGCAGCTGTTATCTGTGGTTGCCTGGTCCGGCGTCTGTGGTATTCAGCCTGAAAGAGAGCTTAGCAAAAAAAACTTTGCAACCTACATTAAAACAACATTGGCAACCACAGTGAAATGATGATCTTAGATGTCCTCCTGGGTATAGTCTTCACCTGTGTTCCCGTCTGCCTCCGGAGAGACGGGAAGCAGAGGGGTTGTGTAGTCCTGAAGATCTTCGTCTGTGTCTCCACCCACTTCCGGTGGGGCAGAGAGCAGAGAGCCTTGTTTTTCGGAATTTTCCTCTGTGCCACTTTTCTCTCCCGGTGGAACAGTGGGCAGAGAGATGGCGATGAGGGAGTCAAGGTCAGCAGGGGATTGTATGTGGGAGAGTTTAATTTTGAGTGTGGTAAGGGCTTTGCTTTGCCAGGCAGCTGGAGGCTGGATCACTTTCTTGATTCTGGAAGCGTGGACCCAGGCTTGTTTGTATACCTTCGCCCTTTACAGCAGTGGGGGTGTTGAGCAGGACCGGGAGCTGATCTCAGCAAGGGGTGGCTGGTCCAGAGCTGGAGGCAAAGCGTTGCTGACCTGTTTGGAGATAGAAGGCAAAATACACGCCAGAAACTGCAAGTACACAGAGAGATTAAGTTCTCTCTCCTTGGCAGAAGTGATAGGCAACAAACAGGTGGCCATACATCATTTGAAAGGGAGACAGTCCTAGTTTTCTCCCTGGCATGGCGTGAACAAGGGTGAGCGCCAGAGGTAGGACTTTGGGTCAGGGAAGATTGGTGTCCTGGCATAATTTGACCAGGTGATCTCTTAGGGTCCTGTTTTTATTTGGCAGACCTCATTGGAATTGGGCACCGGTTGGTGTACCTGCCAAGATTGGCGTTCCTGCAGAAAGGTTGATAAGAACAAAACTCTCTGGCAACGAGCATGCTATGTCCCCATTGCTAAGCTGGAAAGGCTTTGGTTTCTGTCTGCATGGGTGACTGCATGTGAGCACTGTCTGCTATGGAGTATTTACAAAAATGTTAGGATCTGAGAAACCATGGGCCACAGACCTTGGCCTGGAAAACACCCTGCTCTAGTGTTTCCCATAGTGCAACGCTGCTAGAACTCAACTGAACCAAAGATTATGCTTGAACCAAAGAGTGTTAACCCAGGGATGACCCTGAGAGGGGTTTTGCCTTAGCAAAGCCCCAAAGAATTCTGCATAGCGATAATAGGTGCTTCAAAGTAAATTCTACCTCTCTTTAGAATGCATACCAGCTTGGGGCTCTCCTTTCCTGGTCGATGTCTTCCTCCTGATAAGCTAACATGTTTACCTGACTTCCTTGTAATAAATCCTTTGTTCTATCCTCCCCAAGATGTGAATATCCAAAGACTTGACTTTATGGCTCTGACCTCTGTAATTTAGTATGCTTGTGTAACCCGATGTCCCTGTAAGTGTTACTATTATCTCTGTAAGATGCAAGTATTAATCTGTGGCCTCCGGACAGTGCCATAGAACAAATGGTGTGAATGTTCCTAAGCTCCATTCTTTGTAACTATGTTGATGACCCACGTCACCCCCTTGACCTGATGAATCCCAGAATCCTTCAGCTCTGGGAGGGACTCTGATCCCCAGAAACTAACCAATCCCAGGGAATGGTCATCAGACACCTCACCCACATATGGGAATACCATCATCATCCTCACTTCCTGCTTGTATTCTCTGTATAAAAGCTTGTGTCTCACTGTACTCGGGATGGCTGCTCCACTCAGAGGTCACCTGCACGTGGCACCTGTGGGACTGCCATCCAGCAACCTTGCTTGGCGCCAAATAAATTTGCTGTTGTCCATTCCCAAAGTCTCTGTTGTGTACTTGGCTTATTCTGGAAGGCGCATGGTAAGTTTTGGTGCCTAACACACTCTTACAGCAGGGCACAAGGCAGGCACTAGGACCTGCGCGGAGTCACAGCAGGTTTGGAGGCAGCAAGGCACAAGGCAGGCACTAGGACCTGCGCGGAATCCTGGCAGGGCTTGGAGGCAGCAGCAGCCAGGACACACCCAGACACTGCAGCCGACACACTAACTGTCAGGACACACAGTTTGGAAAGCTCTGCTCTTATTGCTTTGACCACTGCACTTCTTGACAACCCCTCCCCCCAAGACTGCTCCTCCTATCAGTATATGGTGTTTAAAAAAATGCATAAGACTTCTTCAATGTTAAGCTTCCGATTATGTATTTTCCCCAGGAATAAGCACTGTTGAACTTAATTGGGTTCCTGAATTTACATGCCCTTGTCAAAGTACAGTCCTAAGCAGATCAATTCAGACATGATACCAGTAATACATTCCCAGGTAAACATAAATGGGACTGCAGTTTAAGTTTCACAACAATCTTCTAAAATTGGGCTGTGAGACAATGGCTTCCTAAGGTCATCCTGTTTGTTGCCCAGCTGAATAGAGGGTTAGATCCCAGATCTTTCGAGTCCAAGTCCAGTCCAACCATATCGGAGGGTTCCTAAATTCAGTGGTCCATTACCTGATGAAGGTGTTTTAAAGTCCTTAGGCCCCTTTTATTAGGACTAACCAACATGTCACGAAAGAAAAAAGCAAACTTCCTAATTACTCAGAGCTTTCTTCATCAGACTGGATGTTGCCCCAAGTGCAGCTTCTATATTTACACCACTGTAAAGTGAAGCTTTCATTGCACAATTGCCTTGCCCGAAATACGAGATTTTACAAAGACCTGAACAACAACTTCATTCTATTGCAACCATGTTTTGCAGGAAGAAAAACCTGGGAGCAGCACAATATTTTGATAATATAAGGAGCAGTTTTCTAGACTTTAGCCTTTTCTGCCTAATCAAGGAGAACCTGTGGTTTTGTTTAACGCTAGAGTGGTGGTGCCCAGCCTGAGGTTCCAGGGCTTCCTGGAATTCCTAAAGATGCCACCTACTTAAAATTATGATAGACGGAGGAAATTATTAAATGCAAGGGCAATAATCAATTTAACTATTACATTCATTTAATTTAAATTAAAATGTAATAACATTTAGTTTTTGTCCAAATCACA
Source organism: Charina bottae (assembly GCA_023362775.1). Taxonomy (NCBI): domain Eukaryota; kingdom Metazoa; phylum Chordata; class Lepidosauria; order Squamata; family Charinaidae; genus Charina; species Charina bottae. The sequence continues at coordinate 86,899,920 of JALMGJ010000001.1, read as the reverse complement.
GCCACTTTTATGTCCTGGCTCCTCCTAGTTTTTGGAGTGTACTCTCTGGCTTGCTACCTAACAGATAATTGAAAAGCCCTCAGATTATTACTTTTAAAAAAATGGAGTCAGCCATTGTTCCTTTGTCCCAAAATCTTAGGTATAACCTGATGCCTACAAAAACCATGTACAAATTCATTCAGCTTGCAGTCTGCATCTCCCTACAGTTTGATCTTCACTACACCTCAGTTCCAAGAAAAATGCAAGGAGCAAAACCGCCCTCTGTTGATTGATCTGACTAAGGCTTTTGATACTGTAAATCGTACTGCTCTCTGAACCATTCTTCTGAAAATTGGATGTCCTGATAAATTTGTGAACATCTTGCAGCTACTCCATGATGACATCATGGCAACAATCCTGAACAATAATGGCTCTCAAAGCGATCCATTTAAAGTGAGATCCGGCGTTAAACAGGGATGTGTTATTGCTCCAACCTTATTCGCTATCTTCATCGCTATGATTCTACACCTTGTTGAAGGGAAACTTCCTACTGGTGTAGAAATTATATATCAAACAGATGGAAAGCTTTTTAATCTTAGTAGGCTGAAAGCAAAAAATAAGGTAATTACAAGTTCTGTTACAGAACTTCAATATGCTGATGATAACGTAGTCTGTGCACACTCCGAGGAAGATCTTCAAACTATCCTAAACATCTTTGCAGAAGCATATGAAAAGCTTGGCCTCTTGCTTAACATTAAAAAAACCAAAGTGCTTTACCAGCAAGTTCGAACCAATCCCTCTGCAGCACCAACAATCCAGCTTAAAGGTGTGTTACTAGAAAATGTTGATCACTTTTCTTATCTCGGCAGCCATCTATCTACAAAAGCAGACATCGAAGATGAAATTCAGCATTGTCTGAGCTCTGTGAGTGTAGCTTTCTCCCGAATGAAGCGTAGAGTGTTTTAGGATTGGGACATTCGCAGGGAGACCAAAATGCTTGTTTACAAAGCCATTGTACTACTGACCCTTTTGTACGCCTGTGAAACATGGATCCTCTACAAACGCCATCTCCAACTTCTTGAAAGATTCCATCAACGCTGCCTCCGAAAAATTCTGCAAATTACTTGGGAAGATAGGCGGACTAATGTTAGCGTATTGGAAGAAGCTAAGACCACCAGCGTTGAAACAATGATCATCCAACATCAACTTCGCTGGACCAGCCATGTTGTTCAAATGCCTGACCATCGTCTTCCAAAGCAGCTACTTTACTCCCAACTTAAGAATGGAAAACGGAATATTGGTGGACAGCAAAAGAGATTCAAAGATACTCTCAAAGCTAATTTAAAAAAATTTAATATCAGCATTGAGAACTGGGAAGCCCTAACTCATGAGCGTTTCAATTGGAGGTCAGCCTTTATTAAAGGCGCTATTGTCAGAGTTCGGCAGACCTCTGCCATTCAAACAAGTACGTGTCAACAGACTCACAACTGACAAGCAGCGGAGCCACCGCAACGAGCTGTGAAACGGAACGCATCAACCCAGGACGGACTGTCTGGCGAGCTGGAGCCGAGTATCTCGCACATCAACTTCAAAGGGACAATGGGGGGGGGGGAGAAATGCTTAAATGTAATCTACCATACTATGCCAGTTCATTCACGTCTTTGTTCCTGCACCTATGTACTTCAATAAATCTCTTTGCTTTTAAGAAGCCTGCATTCGGGGCTTTCTTGAGGAAGGGGAATTTGACAGACATCGTTGGTAGCAGTCCTTACATAAAGACGTGAATCAATCCTGACCACGTATCCTGAGGATTATCCCGAAGAATTCGGTGAGCTCCCCAGTTGAAAGCGGTCACACCACGGGGAAAATTTTTTTCCCACCCACGGAACGGAATGGAATCAGTAGAAGCAGAGGAGACTCTCGAGGTAGCCGGAACCAGCGCGGCAGCTGCCCGGGCGATGGAGGCAAACCAGCGAGCGGAGTCGTCCCCTACAGAGACTACTGAACAGCGAGAAAAGAAGAAATCGCAGAAGAAGGAGGTAAACCCCATGGCCCTCAGCAATCCCAAGCCTACCCCGGCGGGATGGTCTATCGCAGTCGGGGAAGGGCTGAAAGGAAAAGGAGGGAAAGCCAAGAAAAGGGTCACCCAGACCTATCGAATCGAAGTCCTGGAGAACCAGATGGCACACCTGAGCCTAGAGGTAGGGACGATGAACAAACAATTGAACTCCATGGGGGGGCATTGAAAAGTTGTTAAGAACCCTAGAGGGACCTAGGGAGGCAGAAAGGAGCCCGACAGGCTCCGACGAAGAGGAAGAAATCGTAGAGTCAAGTGGGGAAAACGAGGAGGGGGAGGAAGAAACACCATTCTATGGGCAGCTTCCATACAGCCGAACTCCCGTAACCCCAGGCTACAATCATCGCAGAACCCCTTTGAGAGCCCATGCCCCAAGCGGGGTAAACGAACTAAAAATGAAATTCGATGGGGATCCAAGGAAACTAGCATGTTTCCTAACACACGTTCAGGGGTTTATGGAGGAATTCGAGCATACCTTCCAAACGGAGGTGAGCAAAGTGCGTTATGTCTCCAGCTTTCTAAGAGGAGAGGCGGGGGACTGGCTGGTGAGTCTCCACGACTGTGGAGCCAGCGAGCTGAGGGACTTCCAGAAATTTATGTACGCACTCAGACAGAGATTTGAAGATACGTTATCCAAACTCTCAGCGAAGACTCGAATTCAGAACTTAAGACAAGGCAACAGAACAGTAGCGGAGTACGCTATGGACTTCAAGAAACTCCTATCGAAATTACCTGACTGGCCTGAATCCTTCAAAGTCCAGCATTTTCAATACGGACTACGACAGGAAATTATAGAACTGGCCATAACGAGAGATGACCCGGGGACGCTAGAAGGATGGATTCAACTGGCTGGGAAAGTGGAAAGCAGCACAATGCAGCTCCAGAACATAAAAAGTTTCAACTCTATGCGCAAGAAACCAGGGACCCCTCTCACCCAACCCAGCAAATTCACCAAGCAACGGAACTGGGAGGAGGAGAAAGAACGCCGTATGAAAGAGGGACTATGCTTTCGTTGCGGTAAAGAGGGCCACCGGATAAGCAATTGCCCACAGACCAAGACGAACGCCAAAGAGAAAACCCCAATGAAAAAGGCACCTGACACCAAAGAAATCAAGACTGCAACGGCGAAGTACAAAGGAGCAGCGGCAGCAATCGTGGGGAGCAGCGATTCCGACACCTCAAATGATGATTTCGAGCCGGCGGAAAACTACAACGGCCTGTGCTAAAGTGCGCCGCAGGACAGGCCTTCACCATTGGGCGCAACGGGGGGCAGGTGTTCCAAAATGCCCCACGATGAACGTTAAGGTACAGTTGCAAACTTTGATGGGACGGGACAATTGTGGGGGGTAGCCATGCTGGACTCCAGGTGTTCCAGATGTTTGATGCACCCGAAAATAGCAACCAAACTGAAACTCAGGTTGGTTAAAATGCAGACACCCATCACGTTCTGCCAATTGGATGGGTCCGAAATGAAGGGGGGCCCAATTGAATTCACCACTGAAGACATACAAATGTCTGTGGGGACTCATGTAGAGACATTACGCTTCATAGTCGCACCCATTGCTGCGCGACATATTGTGCTAGGACTCAAATGGCTCAGGAAAAGAAACCCTAGAGTGGATTGGGCGTCTGGGGAAATTGAGTTCTTTGATGGGCTTTACAAAGCAGTTGAAGAAACAAATGGAGTAAGTGAATTGGAATGGGGGGCGGCTGGCACGGTACACGAGGGGATGGAACAATGGGAGGAGGACCAAGACGAGGAGGGGGACACGCTCCCAGACACAATCCCGGAGGTTTATACCTCCGTGGGCGAGGTGTTTGGGCAAAAGGCATGCGAACAGGAACCCCCCCACAGGGCATCCGACGCAATGGTTGATTTGATCCCTGGGGCTCCCTTCCAAAACCCAAAATGTATGCGATGACCCAGAAAGAATTAGGTGAGCTACGTAAATTTATCGACAAAAATTTGGCAAGGGGTTTTATTGAACCCTCAAACTCACCTTTAGCTGCCCCTGTACTTTTTCGGAAAAAGAAAGACGGGTCCTTACGGTTTGCACAGACTACAGGGGGTTAAATGCCATTTCAGTGACCAACCAGTACCCTCTCCCACTTCTCAAAGACATGCTAGTGCAATTGGCAAAAGGGAAAATTTTTACCAAGCTAGATGTGCGAGAGGCATATTATCGAGTACGCATATGGGAAGGAGACGAATGGAAAACGGCATTCAACTGCCCATTGGGTCAATATCAGTATCGGGTTCTCCCGTTTGGGATTGCGGGAGGACCGGGCATATTCATGCGATTAATCAATGAGGTTTTATATGAGTTTCTCTACCAAGGGGTAATTGTGTATTTGGATGACATCTTGATTTTTTCTGACAACCTGGAGGAACACACACTACTAGTTAAGAGAGTGTTAGAAAAATTGCTTGAGGCTAAACTATATGTCAAATTGGAAAAATGCGAATTCCACAAGGACAGCTTAGATTTCCTAGGCTATAGGATATCTCACAGAGGCATTGAAATGGACCCGGGGAAAGTAAAAGCAGTGTTAGAGTGGGAACCCCCCCGAACCCGCAGACAACTCCAAGCCTTTCTGGGCTTTGCGGGGTTCTACCGCCATTTTATTCACGGGTTTGCCCAGATTGCACTACCCTTGACGGACCTATTGAAAACAAAAGGAAAGGGGGCCAAAGGGAGATCACCCAGTACTAGACTAATTTGGACCACGGAATGCCAGGAGGCATTCGACAAACTCAAGGCTCTATTCACAGAAGAACCCATCCTCAAACACCCGGAAGTGGAGAAGCAATTCATAATTCACACGGATGCTTCCCACAATGCCATTGGGTCAATACTGCTTCAATTCGACGAAGCAAAGAAATTGAGACCGTGTGCTTACATTTCCAAAAAGTTCAGCGAAACGCAAAAAAGATGGCATGTTTGGGAGAAGGAAGCGTTCGCTGTCAAACACGCACTAGACACATGGCGCCATCTCTTGGAGGGGGCCACCATCCCTTTCCAGGTCTGGACGGACCACAAAAACCTAGAGGCACTCAAATCCCCCAGGAAACTGAATCACAAGCAATTGCAGTGGGCTGAATTTTTCAGCAAATTTAATTTTACCCTGCAATACTTTCCGGGGGGAAAGAACCTCCTAGCAGATGCGTTGTCACGACTACCCCAACACGATGGTAAAGTCGAGGGGCTGGTAGAAACGCTATTCCCCGAGCAAGCACACACACCTCCACAACCAGGCGAACCCTTGGAACAGGGCGGCCAGGCGACCAGGCTAGACGGTACAGCAAACACGCTCACCCCCACGCTCGCACACACATCGCCACAGGCAGGTGAGTCAGCAGAACGGGGGGGGGGGGGAAACGAACAGGCTAGAAGGGAATCTAGCCCTCACTCGCAGCAAAGCCAAGGCGGCAGAGGAAAACCCCTTTGAAGCTAAGCTACGGGCTGAAACACTGTCTGACGACTGGTGGAGGGAGAACAAACATACGCTCACTGAAAGCAATGGGCTGTGGTGGAAGGAAGGAAAGGTGTACGTTCCCAAAGAACTTAGGAAGGGGGCATTAGAGAAAACGCACGACCACAAAACGGCTGGCCACTTCGGGTTTGTCAAAACACTACACTTAATCAGGAATAAATTTTGGTGGCCAACTCTGCGCAAGGACGTAAAAGAATACGTTGCCTCCTGCCCAGTATGCGCCACGGCAAAGCGGGTGATGGGGAAACCCACAGGGCTACTCCAACCGGTGGCCAACCCTACACAACCATGGAAACAAATCGCCATGGATTTTATCGTAGACTTACCCAAGAGCAGCAAGAAAACAGCAATTTGGGTGGTCACTGACCTATTTTCCAAGCAAGCACATTTCATTGCATGCAATGGGATCCCAAACGCACACAAATTGGCTAAACTGTTCATTCAGCACATCTACAGAGCCCACGGTACGCCCGAACGCATAATAAGCGACCGCGGAAGTACCTTTACCTGCAAATTCTGGCGTGCATTTTTAAAATTGATAGGTTCTAGCCAGGGGTTAAGCTCTGCGTTCCACGCGTGTACTGACGGTGCTTCTGAACGCCTTAACTCCATACTAGAGCAGTACCTGAGATGCTACATTAGCTATCAACAAAATGATTGGGCGGAATTATTACCTTTCGCTGAAGTAGCATACAATAATTCAATCCATCAAAGCACGGGTTTCTCACCTTTTCAAATTGCGACGGGGCAGGACTTCGTCACCATCCCCGAACTCGCGCTGACCCAAGTAACGGAGGGGACCACCCCACTACAGGCAGATGAGTGGATCGCAAAAATAAAGAGCAATTGGCCGGTGATGATGAAAACCCTCGAGGACGCAAAGGCAAATTACAAAAAGTACGCTGACAGGAAAAGAGCGGCTGAATGGGAGCTCAAAGTGGGAGATAAAGTATACCTCTCCACAAAGAATTTGCGCTCCACACAGCCATCCAAGAAACTCGCACCCAAATTCATTGGACCGTTCACTATTGTAACTGTAATCAACCCAGTGATGGTCAAACTGCAACTCCCCAAAGCATTGAAACGGGTCCACCCAGTTTTCCACATCAGCTTACTAAAACGTTATAAACCATCTGACTGGCACCCCGAAGTGGCCGAGCCAACACCGACACTAGTTAATGGGGAACCACATTTCGAAATTGACAAAATTCTAGACATTAGACGACACAAAGGACAGCTGCAGTACTTAGTGAAATGGCAACACCTCCCGATCGGGGATAGAGAGTGGGTTGCTCAGAAACACATGCAAGAGATGATCAGAAACTTTCACAAAGAATTCCCGGACAAACCACGTTAACCAACTAAACGATTTCTTGCGCAATTATTTATCTGATCCAGAAAGTAACAAATGTAAATATATATAAACATTCCAGGGGGAGGGGGGATTTTCTTGGACGGGCGGCATGTCAGAGTTCGGCAGACCTCTGCCATTCAAACAAGTACGTGTCAACAGACTCGCAACTGACAAGCAGCGGAGCCACCGCAACGAGCTGTGAAACGGAACGCATCAACCCAGGACGGACTGTCTGGCGAGCTGGAGCCGAGTATCTCGCACATCAACTTCAAAGGGACAATGGGGGGGAGAAATGCTTAAATGTAATCTACCATACTATGCCAGTTCATTCACGTCTTTGTTCCTGCACCTATGTACTTCAATAAATCTCTTTGCTTTTAAGAAGCCTGCGTTCGGGGCTTTCTTGAGGAAGGGGAATTTGACAGACATCGTTGGGAGCAGTCCTTATAGCTATGGACTTTGAAGAAGCACGAGTACAGGGCGAAAGGGAGAAACAAGCTAAGAGGAAGGCACATCAAGCAAACCCTCATTGTGACCGTCTTCCACCTGGAAACCTATGCCCTCATTGTGGGAGGTTGCGCGGATCCAGAATTGGCCTTTACAACCACTTACGGATCCACTGTTAAGATTTTACCTCTGGAAGACAATCTTACTTGGCTATGAGTGATCACCAAGAAGAAGACGACAGTTTGAGGGAACTTCAAATGATGTCTGCTCACTGGCCTGGTTCATGCATCCTGTTGTGCTATCATGAACTGTGTCTGCTTTTAGTTTAGCATGATGTGTGAACCACAAGGACACTATGGCTTTGTTCAACCAATGACCGTTGTTTGCTATACAGAAGCTATGTGTAAATATAGCCTCTTTTTGGTGATACTTTGGCTGGGTCTGAGGAAAAGCATGATTGTGGATTTTGTAATATTATCCCCCAATCCATTTCCTTGGTGCCTCTTCTACTAATTATTAAGACCCAGATTCAATCAACTCTGCCTTCCTTTGATTGGGAATTGCTTTATTCTTTTTTGCTGCTCTCTATTGTGCTGTTTGGTTTCTTCTTATCTTCTTGTTATCTCACACTTTTACAACATCAGCCACCTTGTGAGGTTGATACTCTAAAAGACAGCATATCAGGTAAGCATAGAAGGCAAACAACAGCATGACTCATGATCCCTCAAACCCTGTTCATGATTCCCCAGAGGCCAAACCATCCAGAAGTTTGGTACCGAGCTATAATTTTTAATGTGACTGAAGGAAAACTATATTAAACACAGGGAGTAATCATGTGAATTATATTTAGTTGAATTTAAATGAAATTTAATTAAAAACACTTTTTGTCCTGGTTTTGCACACGTTTTGTAGTAAGGCCACCAGCATGCCTGTCATGTCTTGCCAGCCTAGCAATTCGAAAGCATGCAAATGCAAGTAGATGAATAGGTACCACTTCGGTGGGTAGGTAACAGCGTTCCACACGCGTCATGCGGCCACATGACCGTGGAAGCGTCTTCGGACAACGCTGGCTCTTCGGCTAACAAACAGAGATGAGCACCGGCCCCTAGAGTCGAACATGACTGCACAAATGTGCGGGGGGAACCTTTACCTTTACCTATGCCTGTCAAAGTCCAGATATAGCCAGGGGCTTGAAGAAATGCATCTTTTCAAATAATATATGGTTTAATTCTAAATAGATGTGTTGTTTGGGGTAATAAAGGTGCTAAGCCACAATGTGGCTTTTTAGATCTAGCTTAGCAAGTCATGTCAACATGTTAAATTCTACCTTTATGATGTGGAAGCTATGAATTAAAGCTTAGCATGTTGTATGAACCCAGCCAATTGTGGTTTATTCAGATGAGGGACACTGTGACTTAGCACAATATCAAAATCCAAGTTTAGTATACGGAAACTCATCTGCATGATTTTGTGAGGAATGGCTGTTAGGTTGCTTGTGAACTCCTAGCATTGCCAGCTACCTTTTAAAAACAAACTATGTTTTGTTTGCTTGTATGAGAAGCAAAGTCACTCCAGACTTGTTTCGAAGTATTGCATCTTTGGCCCCATATATGTATTTCAGTGGGAGCATGTTCTGAGCAGGGCCCCACCTCTTATCTATTTGGTTTTGGCTTAGCATGTTGCGTGAACCCAACTCTTGGGTTATGTGACCATGGCTAAAGAAATTAAGCTCCTATCTCCACTTGTAGTATATGGCATCTTGTGGCATCATCTAACCATCATATCAATAAGTCAGACTTTAAGTTGCCACAACAATGGGTCTCCCTCAGTGTCCTTTCCTTCTATCGTTGAGATGAGACAGGAGGAAAGTATGTTGATATAAATAGCACTGAATCCACAGCCTACCTTTTTCTGCACCTCAGCAGTGAGGGTGGCCATATTGCTGCCCTCACACCATACAATGCAGAGTAGCTTCAGGGCAATAATTTGTGGCTTCCCTCCCATCTTTGTCATCTACCTGTGGGAAAGCCAGTGACCAATCACTCCCTGAATGAGTGTGGGCTTGGCTTGGCTGTTCAAGCCGTCCTTTTATTATTTATTTAATTTTGCCTTACTTTGCAACTAGACTTTCATTGTGGATAGATTGTTGACTTCAGTTTTGCTGGAAAGGGAGGCTTACAGCCTCTGAACTGATGGGACCCATGTGTCACATGGGGAGCAGGTGACCTATTTCTCTGAGCATCTTCTCTTCCAAGGGAAAAAGCAGCTCTCTGTGTGGACTGCCCCCCATCCTCAGGCCAGCCCTGAACGGAGAGGCTGTGCTGCTGGAATAGTGCCTTCTTTTCCTCTGGGGGCTGGAAATCATATCACGGTGTTTTTTTTAAGTTCTAGTTTTATTAGAACATCAATTTCTTTAAAAAAAATCTATTCTGTGATTTCCAGCCCCCAGAAGAACAGAATTGTCATGGTGAAAGTAACCACTTGTGAATGATGGGGGAGGGGAAGTACCACATGGGAGCCTCTGGGGGCTTCCCTGGTTGTCAAAGGCCTGGTGCCTTTGGTTGGTAGAGTTGTCTTCACCCTGCAGCAAGCCAGATGTGAGGGATCCCCAACCTTTTCCAACAGTGGCTACATTTGGGATTTGGGGAGTTTGTTGTGGGTGCTTTTGCTATCATAGGGAGAGGGGTTGCCCATTGAGAACACATGGCCAGTCATAAAAAGTAAGTGAGGTGGGGCATGAAAAATATCTTTCTGCGGGCAACGTATCATCAACTTTGCTACTCTTGACTTCAAAATGCAGAAAACAGGGAAGACCATGAACCAATAAAACTCTTCTTCCAGATGACCAATAGCAGAGTATAAAAAGGCTGCCTCTAACAATGACTTGCTCCAAAATAATGCAAATCCTGAACAAGAATGGTACCTCAATCCTACTGTTCCAGGGAAAAAGAAATAAAATATTTGCACACCTTCCCCTTTCATGTTTCCCATATATTTTATGTGCTTTTGAAATGTTTGCCACAATGTCTGAACAATAAGTCCAGGAGGCAGTTTGTAAAGGCACCAGGCCCCCATTTCTGCATGAAATTGGCTTGAAGATGGCAGCGAGAAAAGATGCAGCATCTGCAGCTCTTAGGTAGATTGTGGGGTTGATAAGATGACAACAAGGAGACAAGGAAGCAGGAAGCGACATCTGGGAATGCACAACTATTACAGGCAAGCAAGAGGGTTATCAGTCAAATGCCTGGACCACAAGCTGTGATAAGCAGCCCATTGTGATGTAATTCCTGCCTGGAGCTTGGCTTAGAGCTTGGCCTGGAGCTTGGTAGCAACCAGAAGAGGAGCAACCATGCTGAGGCAGCAGCTAATCCCAACAACTGCAAGAACTTTTGGAGGGAGGCAAAGGCTGTATGCTGCTTTACAAACTAAGACTTTTATTTGCTATAAGGTCTAACTATCACAGGCTCATTTACGTGGCCACAACAACTTGCGAAACCTAGGAGGGTGGAGTTAACCCAGGGCAACAGAAAAGGTGTGTGCTACAATAAAGTATCTTGTACAGTTATCTTCTACGCTGTGGTGTGTGCAGTCCTTGGAAAACAAAGAACCCTCACAGTTGGCAGCAGCAGGAGGTGCAGGCCAAGAGAGCAGACTGGACCTGTACCCTGTGGCTGTTGCGGAACCTGAGGCTGCTGTACCAGCCTCCCTGCTGTGTAGTAACCTCCCTTCCTGAGCTCCTAGACTCCATAACCAGGTTGGCACTGGAGTTTCCCAGGCTTATGGTCCTGGCAGTCTTCAATTTGCCTTCTCTGGGAGTGGGATCTGGGGTAGCTCAGGAGTTCATGGCCTCCATGACAGCTATGAGCCTATCCCAGGTCATCCAGGGCCTGACACAAGACAGTGATTGTGCTGTCTAGCTTTTCTGTTGGAGCAGTGACAATGTGATCTGGAATTGGGGGGGTTTGCACTTTATCTATCTATCTATCTATCTATCTATCTATCTATCTATCTATCTATCTATCTATCCATCCATCCATCCATCCATCCATCCATCCATCCATCTTCTATCTATCCATCTTCTATCTATCTATCTATCTATCTATCTATCTATCTATCTATCTATCATCTATCAATCTATCTATCTATCTATCTATCTATCTATCTATCTATCTATCTATCTATCTATCTATCTATCACATTTCTTCACCGCCCATCTCAGCAACTCTGCAGTTACTCTTCTGTCATGGTCAGGTCACTCCCTAGTAGCCATAGAGTTTTCTGGTGTTACCTCCACCTCAGGGAGGTAGGACATATTCAATTACCTGAGGGACCGTCTCATCCCCAGAACATCGACCCACCCCACCCGGTCATACAGAGAGGGCTTGCTACGGACCCCGTCTGTAAGAGAATTCCATCTGGCGGGGTCCAGGAGGCGGGCCTTCTTTGCAGTGGCGCCCGCCCTTTGGAACATTCTGCCCCTGGAGGTGAGGCAGGCCCCCACACTCCTGACCTTCCGAAAACAATTGAAGACCTGGCTCTGCCACCTTGCTTGGGATGGGAAGGGTAATCGCTCCTCTTGGGGTTGGCTTGCGCCTAGAGGCTGAAGAGAGAAGTCCATGAGCTGTATTCATTGGGGAATACAGTCTTAGTGCAATGTATGAACCAGGCCTATTTTCTTAGTTTGTTCTGGAGTCTTTTCCTCTGCAAGAGGGAAAAATTCTTGTACATATTTTGTTGCCAACCTTCATGAAGCCCTGAACCTGTGGGTAATAATTGTCCAATATGTAAGAATGTAAATTGGATCCTAAGTATTTATTTATTTATTTATTTATTTATTTATTTATTTATTAAATTTCTATGACCGCCCATCTCCCCCTCAAGGAGGGACTCTGGGCGGTTCACAACCACAACAACACCATTAAAATACAATGAAAACAACAATAAAAATATAAACACAATAAAAATCCAAGTGGCAGGTGGTTCTTACAGTGAAGCTAAACATATTTAAAATATTTGAGGTGGCTCTAAGAAATCAGCCATCCCCAAGCTTGACCACTTTCCTTCTTGCCCCAGGCGAGATCACAGAGCCAAGTTTTTAATTTTTTCCTGAAGTCCAGGAGTGAAGTGGCATGTCTTATCTCTGGGGGGAGGATGTTCCATAGGGCAGGTGCCACTGCAGAGAAGGCTCGCCTCCGAGACCCTGCTAGATGGAATTCTTTCATAGAGGGGGTCCGCAGCATGCCCTCTCTGCAAGATCGGGTGGGACGTGATGATGTAATGGGGATGAGGCGGTCCCTCAGATAACCTGGGCCCCAGGTTAACTTAAACTTAACTTTAACTTGTTTAAAGTATCAAACAGGGGTCTCTGATTTCACTGGATAAGATGAAGGAGGCTTCTAGTTAGCCTGGGACAGGACTACAGGGCCACTTTCATCTTCATCTTGATATGAACTGAAGCAGCCCAAGAAAGATGTCATGCTAGTATGCATTTCCTGTTAACCCAGCCCAACATCTGCAGAACTTTCGAAACTGGAATAGAGATGGCATGACATTTGTAAGCATCTGTTCCTACCAGCTACTTCTGCAGAAATGTATTGGGTATGATTGGTCTCTAGGTAAAGGATCAAGGGAAGACAGATTCCCAAGAGATCACCCAATTGGGTTATGTTTTAACACAGAAATTGGATTTAAAACAGAGTAAAACCATTTTGAACGTTCATTTTTTAAAGTTAATTGTCCCAGCACTGTGCTTCTATGGGTTTTGCTTTCAAATTGCTTATGGATCATATGATTTCTTGACAAGGTGACTAATCTGGCAGGGGTGGCACGGCAGTCAAATCACATTGGATAATGGTTTATTTCTATAAACAGTGTCAGCTCCTGATCTATGCAGATGTTAGAAAGAAATGGAGAGAGAGAGTCAATAATGTGGAGAGCCCTGGCTGGTTGCTGGTTTTGCTCTGCAGCTGGAAACCTAATTTTAGACCAGGCAACTGTATTGTTGATGCTGGTTCCCCTTTTCAATATTAGAAAGAAGAACTGCATTATTAGGATAATTCAGTTTTTAGCTAGTTCTCTTCAATTTGAGTAGAGAGAGTGATCCTGGTTTGCAATAGCTGGACTCTTCTTGCTGCCCTAGGCAGATGGGAGCTAATTCTATCCCCTGGGGTTTGGATTGGGATTTTGTGAAATGTTATGATTGTGAGTTGTCTCCTAGTCCTAAAATAGATGATGATATTCATTAACCCAAGGATTGGATCCATTAATCCCATGGGATGCATGTGGCCCAGATTCTCTTCTTCTTGACAGTTTTCAGAACTTTTTTTTAAAAAAAGAGGTATAATTTTTCAATGATTTTTGGCAGAAATGGAACAAAAAGTTTGTAAGGCTCAAAAAAGGTTTAAAAACCAACTACCGCAAACATACCTAATCTTTGCAAACATCTCCCTAGAGCAATGTTTCTCAACCTTTGCAACTTTAAGATGTGTGGACTTCAACTCCCAGAATTCCCCAGCCAGAATCTTAAAGTTGTCAAGGTTCAGAAACACTGCCCTAGAAACTCCAGCCCACCCACTTGGGTTATGTCATTGCATCATTGCATACCTACAGGGGCCCACAACTACTTCCCCAAAAGTGCTGCCTTGTTCCCCTAAATGTTGTCTAGCCTAATGATAGTAAAGGTAAAGGTTCCCCCCGCACATTTGTGCAATCATGTCCGACTCTAGGGGGCGGTGCTCATCTCCGTTTGTTAGCCAAAGAGCCAGCGTTGTCCGAAGATGCTTCTGCGGTCATGTGGCTGGCATGACGGACGTGGAACGCTGTTACCTATCCACCAAAGTGGTACCTATTTATCTACTTGCATTTGCATGCTTTCAAATTGCTAGGTTGGCAAGAGCTGGGGCGAGTGTGGGAGCTCACTCTGTCATGCGGGGCTAGGGATTCGAACCTCCGAACTTGCGATCTTCCAATCGACAAGCCTGGCTTCTTAACCACTGAGCCACCACACCCCTAGCCTAATGATACTCTTGACTTATTCAGTCCCCACTAGGCTGTTGGTAACATAAAACCGTTCACAGCTATTGTTACATTTTATTTATAAGCTACTAAAACTGTACCAGGTTCTACAGTTCTGAACTTAGCTTAGAGTGTTTCAGAGTATTACAAGTCAAAATAAGTAACCACACCAGTACATTAGTCTTCAGAAGTAAGACCTAGCAACTGGTTCACATATCACTTCAAGCTGTAGTGTGGTTTGTCTGAGTTTGGCTAAGCAGACTATGTGAAGCCAGCCACTGCAGTTTGAAAAACAGGGTAGCCAGATGTTGGGAATTATGTCAGACACTGTGGTTTTTTTTACAGTTTGCCTTCTGTCCACTTCCACTCTTTGGTGGACTCACTTTTTTTTAACCTTTTTTAATCTGCTAGGCTTCCGTTTCCTCTACTGTAGGGTTACTGTATCTGGGATTACAAATCTCATATAGAATCACTTGATGGCAGTAAATAATTAGGGGCTTCTGTTTGCTGCCATCTTGTGATTGCTTGGATTTTTGCAATCCAGATATGGTAGCCCTATTAAGGTGGTCCGGTCACTATTATCATTAACCCTTGACCACTGTGCTTTATCTGAATCAATGGGCAGCCTGCACCAAGACATTTTTGGGTCAAACTCAGGAGTAGACCATTTCATATTTGTCCCTGCATTAGCTCCAGAAGGCCTGTCAGCCCTTCAAGTTAGGCCAGGTCAAGAAAAAGACCCCTCAGGGATTTCAGGAATGCTACTTTATTGTATGGTATAATAACAGAATCTTGAAAATCTAAGTTTCTTTCTGTCTCATCTATCTATATACTACTAAAACTCTCAAGTCTGTTTGATACTTTGTAACCTTTAACTGGGTGAAACAGTGCATCATAGGGCAACAATTTTTGAACCAAGGTACCTCAAATGGGCTAACTTACAGAATGCATCCAAAATCCAGAACCCATGACTCCTGTGGAATAGAAATTTGGCAAATTTTATAAAACATTTTATGACATAATGCAAAAATTCATAAAACATGTCCTGTGGTCAACTCCTGATATTTGACTGTGCTATACATTTCAATATGAATGGCATGGGCTATTTTCAAGGCAGATACATCTCTGAATATCTCCCTGAATTTTTAAGAACTTTTCCAGGGAAGGCAGTACATTAGAAGCTCTGTCATTGTTGAAGGCATTGAGGAATCTGGTAAGGAAATATCTCTGAAATGATGACCCAATGGGTCATGGGTTGTCTAGTCTTATACTAGAAAAAAAAATCAAGGAGGAGTTATTTTGAGTTTCTCACTTCTCTTTCAATCTCTTATCCAAGTGTCTCTTTAACAGCTCTTTCTTATCTTCCCCAAGGTCAGCTCTGGAATCCTTTACAAGGTCCTTCCTTTGCAAATGAGCCACTGTAGCACTGTCTCCTTGTCAGAAAAAAACAGGGATGGGGGCTTTCCCTCTAGTTATAACTTCTGAAATAGTACCCCACTGTTAAATTGGAAAGCACTTTGTAGCAGCTTGCTTAATAATCTCGTAAGCAGGTTACTATGTGGCTGTTTGTAGGACATATTCTAAAAAAATAATAATAACCCTGCTCTCTTCATACCTTAAAACATAGGGAGCAAAGGGGTAATGCCAAATGCCATGTGAAATTATACGAAACAGCACAATGAACAGTAGAGAAATGATCATAAATCCTATATTAGCTCTGGGAAGTACAGTACCGGCTATATAAACTACAGAATATCACTGCCAATTTTATAAACAAAATAAATGGGAAGCAACACACATACTGAGAAGGTGAAGGCTTGTAGGTATTTTGAAATATTTTATTGGATCCAAACATAGCCTTAATTACTGTAGACCCACTGAATAAATGGCACTAAAGTTAGTTGAATCCCAGTGATATCAGGAAGTCTACTTGAAGTACAGCAAAAGTGTTTTCCAACACTGTGTTTATCCACCAAATCACAAGTTGAAGATAGGTCAAAACACAAGTTAAACATCCAACAGACAGCCAAAGTTCAGTGTTCCTATAGCAGAGGAGGTAATTAGGGAATCCCAAAATCCTGTTAGCTGAGATAATTCAAAAGCTCCACTCTTTCTCCCCAATCCTTAGTGTCTCTCAAACTGCATCCTTGTCCTTTTGGTTTCTTTAAAGAGTGCTTGACTCCTTCTCCTGGTGAAGAGATGGAGATGGAAATAGTTTACCCTTTAATCAATATGGGCTCAGAAATTTTATTAAAAGGTGTAAGCTTTTCATGAGCTACAACTCACTTCATCAGATGCAAGTGAACTGTAGCTTAGGAAAGCTTATATCTTTTAATAAAATTAGTTAGCCTGAAAAAAGTGCTCCCAGGCTCCTTCTGATTTTTAGCTACCATAAAGTCAGATATGTGAGATGGGTGGCTATATAAATTAAACAAACAAACAAACAAAGGATAACATGTCTCCCCTCCAACAATGCCTTTAACAATAAGGGTCTCGGTCCTCTGGAAGTGTTTGCAGCTAGCTCCCAGTGAGATGCATTGTGACCAGGGTTGTGGCTAGGGGACCTTTTCTGTGGGGCACCCTAGGTTTGCAGCACACAGAGTCAGTAGTGTATTATGTGTTATTAGCTCTGTTATTGTTTTCACAGCAGGTGGAACACTTTTTATCTACCTTTCAGGCCTTTTATAGGAGTCTTTGGAATAGGTAGTGTTTATTTTTATTATATATTGTTAAGATAGTTGTAATTGTTTTATATTTCTATGCAAGAAGCCATCTAAGGACCTTTGTTCAGATTATTAAAGCCAAAGTAAAGAGATAAATGTTTTCAATGCATCCCAATCATATTTCATTAGATCACAAAACATGTTGCCATCTGTCGGGTGCATCCACAGGAGGGGAATAAAAATAAAGCCAGAAACATTTGAAATGATGCAATGAAGAAGGAGTCCCATTCTTCAGGTCTTCCTGTTTTCCTAATCCTGCCAGAAGGAGGAGTTAACTACAGGTAGTCCTCGCTTAACGACCACAATTGGGACCAGAATTTTGGTTGCTAAGCAAAGCAGTCATTAAGCAAATCCGACCCGATTTTATGACCTTTTTTGCAGCAGTCATTAAGTGAATCACCACGGGTGTTAAGCAAACCACGTGGTCGTTAAGCAAATCACATGGTTCCCCATTGATTTTGCTTGCCAGAAGCCAGCCGGGAAGGTCGAAAATGGCGATCCTGTGACCATGGGACACTGCAACAGTCATAAATGCGAACCGGTTGCCAAGTGCCCAAATTGTGATCACGTGGCCACAGGGACGCTGCAACAGTCATAAGTGTGAGAACCGGTTGTAAGTTGTATTTTTCAACAATGTTGTAAGTCTGAACTGTCACTAAAATGGTTGTTAAGTGAGGACTACCTGTATAGGTTCATGCCCATCCTGTTTTGGTTTGAACAACCCGTGGAATCCAAGTTTGGCTAAATTTACATCAAATCAACCATACTGTAGGTACTCTAGTTGCCCATAATTTCATCTAGATTGTGGGTTTGGACATCACACTATGTCTTAACATGCCATGATTTAGCAGGTTGTGTGAATTAAATCCCTTCCATTTTAACTATTCTCTTAGTTAAAGGAGATAGATACTGGGATTGCCCTTAAAATTTCTGCTGAAATCAAATCCTTGCAGAAACAGGTAAGGCCAGCCACAGACTTTTGATAGAAGCTATGATGATGTCATATGCATTATTTATTATTTATTTATTATTCAAATTTATCACTGCCCATCTCTACAGCAGTAGACTCTGGGCGGTTTACAACAATAATATTAAAATAAAAACCTATACACTTTAAAATACAATATAATAATAAATAGAAGAAATCCAGAGGATGGTAAGATCTTAAGAAGGAGGATATTACGGGGCTAACCACCCCCAGGAGGAACTATTACTTCCTTTGTCCCAAGCAAGACGGCAGAACCAGGTCTTTAAAGACCTCCGGAAGGCCAGGAGCGAGGGCGCCCACCTCACTTCTGGGGGCAAGATATTCCACAGGGCGGGTGCTATCGCAGAGAAGGCACACCTCCTGGACCCCGCTATATGAACTTCTTTTATTGATGGGGTCCAAAGCATGCCCTCTCTGCATGACCAGATGGGGCAAGTAGATGTGGTCGGGATGAGACGGTCCCTCAGGTACCCTGGCCCCATGCCATGTAGGGCTTTAAAGGTGATAACCAACACCCTGAATTGGACCCGGAAGCAAACTGGTACCCAATGCAGCTCGCGGAGCAGTGGTGTTACATGTGCTGATCTTATAGCACCCGTGACTGCCCGCGTGGCCGCATTCTGGACCAGCTGAATCTTCCGGATACTCTTCAAGGGTAGCCCCATGTAGAGCACATTGCAATAATCTATATAGGAGATGACAAGGGCATGAGTGACTGTTCGGAAGGCCTCTCGATCCAGGAAGGGGCGCAACTGGCGCACAACCCGAAGCTGTGCAAAGGCCCTCCTGTCCACGACTGCCACCTGCTCTTTGAGCAGGAGTTGTGAGTGCAGGAGGACCCCCAAGTTCCACACTGAATCTGAACGGGGCAGTGCCACCCCATCCAGAGTTAAATATGACAACTTCCTGGAAGCCGAGAGGCCATCAATCCACAGCCACTCCATCTTACCAGGGTTCAGTTGAAGCCTGTTGTTCCCCATCTAGGCCCCTACAGCCCCCAAGCACTGAGACAGGGTGTCGACCGCATCACTTACTTCATCCGGGACTGATTATCATCAGCATATTGGTGATACCTCATCCTGTGGTGACGGATGATCTCACCCAGCGGCTTCATGTAGATGTTAAATAGGAGAGGAGAGAGAACTGAACCCTGCGGCACCCCACACAAGAGGGTTCGAGGGTCGGATCTCTCCTCTCCTATTACCATAGATTGGGAGCAGTCCTGGAGGAAGGAGGTGAACCAGCATAAAACTACGCCGCCCACCCCCAACTCCCTGAGCCGCCCCAAAAGGATACCATGGTCGACTGTATCGAAAGCCGCTGAGAGGTCCAAGAGAGCGAGAATGGATGCACTCCCTCTATCTCGCTCCCGCCAGAGATCCATAAGAGCGACCAATGCAGTCTCTGTCCCATATCCCGACCTGAAACCTGACTGAAAGGGGTCTAGATAATCCGTTTCATCCAGAAACCTCTGGAGTTGCAGCGCTACCACCTTCTCAACCACCTTTCCCAAAAAGGGAATGTGGGAGACAGGACAAAAGTTGTTCAAAACAGTGGGGTCCAGGGATGGTTTCTTGAGGGGGTGCACCAGTGCCTCCTTAAAGACCGCCGGGAACACCCCCTCTCCCAAGGATGTATTAATCATCCCCTGGACCTAACCACATGTGACCTCCTGGGCTGACTTTACCAGCCAGGAGGGACACAGGTCTAGATGGCATGTGGTGGCATTTACAATCCAGAGGATCCTGTCTACTTCATCAGGCCCAACAGGATCAAACTGTTCCCAGATAACAGGGTAAGTACTACCTCTGGCATCTCCCCAGATTGTGCCTCACGCTTAGAGTTTAACTTGGAATGAATCTGAGTGATTTTGTCCTGCAGATGCTCAGCAAACTCTTCCGACCAGCCCCGTAAATGGGTCACTGAGTCTTCACGACCCAGAAGAGATTTAGCAATCTTAAACAGGGTCATTGGGTGGCATTCTGCGGATGCAATAAGAGCGGAGAAATATTCACGTTTCGCCGCTCTTACCGCCACAAGGTAGGCCCTAATAGCAGCTCTAGATTGTGTCCAGTCAGATTCAGTCTTCGTCTTTCTCCAGTGGCGCTCAAGACGTCTCTTAACCCTCTTCAAAACCCTCAACTCCTCCATGAACCATGGGGAGTGACGGGTTGAACATGGCAAGAGAGGTCGCATAGGCGCGATCCTGTCCAAGGCCCCGGCCACTTCTTTATTCCAGGCTGCGGCCAGGACCTCCACTGGACCGTGCAGCAGATCTTCGGGGTATAACCCCCAGCTCCCCCTGAAACCTTATTGGGTCCATAAGTTGCCGGGGGCGGGCCAATCGAATGGGTCCAGCCTCCCTGCGGAGTGGGGCAGCATAAGAGAGCCTCAGGGTCACCAGGGTGTGGTCTGATCATGACAATGGGGACAGATCTAACTCTCCCCTCAGATCACATTGCCACTGCTCGGACAAGAAAACTAAGTCTGGCGTGAGACCACTGTCCCGAGTCGGGTCCTGAATAATCAGAGACAGGCCCATGGCTGCCATGGTGGCCATGAACTCCCGAGCCACCTCCGAGGTCCATCCCAGGGACGGCAGGTTGAAGTCCCCCAAAACCATAAGTTTGGGGAACTCCACTGCCAACCCTGAGACAGCCTCGAGCAGCTCGGGCAAGAAGGTTGCTACGCAGCAGGGAGGCTGGTACAGTAGCAACACTCCCAACTGTACTTGGGAGCCCAACTTGAAAAATAGGGTCTCACAACCAGCCACTTGCGGAGCAGCACCCCTGGAGGCCACAAGAGACTCTTGGATGACAACTGCCACCCCCCCTCCCCTGCCCCGGTGTCTCGGCTGATGCCACACTCAAAACCTGGCTGGGCGCATTTCCGAAAGGGCTACACTCCCTTCTGGGCCCAGCCAGGTCTCCGTGACACATGCCAGGTCTGCCCCCTCCTCTGCGAGTAAGTAGCATATGAGGGGGGGCTTGTTGTTCATGTACCTGGCATTAAGGAGCAGCAACCGGATACCAGGGCCCTCGAAGATCTGCTTACCAGGGCCTGGGTTTGAACTTGGAGGGCTGGAACGCACCCCTGGTAATAAACACCGGGGGCACCTTCCCCAACGATGGCCTGCCCTCCAGTTCCCGTCATAACGTCACTTACCTGTCACCACCTCGATCAAATTCCCCACCCCGCAGCCCCCAGAGTTTCCTGGCCCAGATGCCTCCCCTCCTGGACCCCCGGAAATCCTGGATTTGGGCAAGGGTCCCCTTCCCCATACATCCATCCTCTCACACTCAGTCTCTCCTGGGTAATGGCAGGGCTCCCAGTGCACGAGCTCACGCTCTTGGCGCCGGTAAGCCCCAACCACCCCACATACCTCACACACTCTCAGTGATCCCACCGTGACCTCTCTCACTAGCCACAGCAGGGCACCCCAGTCACTCCTACCTACCCTGCCTCTTACTCAGGAATAGGTACTCTCACACAACTCAGACAATCTTGGTCCCCCCCTCGTCACTCTCACTCACCGAGGGGAGCACCACACTCACACCAAGGGACCTCGCAACCCTCTGCCGCCATAATAGACTGGGGGTGGTCAATCCTCCACTTTATCCACCAAGCCGTTAGGATGTTAAGATGTTGTAAAATCCACGGTATCAAAGTCCATGGTGTTATTACTGCAGGCCATTCCACCATCCGGGTCTCCTGTGTTATCCAGCTGATCCCCCTTGCACTCCCACAATCCATTCCCTCCACAACATTGGGGTTGATAAAACATCAATCAGTTCTTCATATGGGGTGCACCAACAATCCTCAGCTGAGAGACATAAAGACCCCATCCAGATTCAAAAGACCCCAAAGTCCAAAGGGATCCAAGTCCAGATCACCCAGAGACCACCAAGAACTCAGGAGGTCCACCCAGGTCTGCACAGGCTCGCCACTGAAACTACTCCACTGCTTCGCCCAGGGGTGTCCCAAATGTTTCCCAGCACCTCCTGCAGTGGGCCAGCCACGCCAGTAATCTTCCTGGGCTTCAACGAGGCCCATTTGCGCCGCCACTGAACTCCCCCGTATCGCCGAGGTCCATCCACTATAGCGCCGGGGCTTGCCACACCCCCAAGGTTGTCTGCCCCGGGGGGTTCAATCCCAGGCCTCACCGTGCCTCACACAGCTTCAGCCTGCACGCTGGACTCCGCCACAGCCCAGAACGGATGCAGGTCAGGCCCGCCACAGCTCCGTCGCAGCTCCAAAGCCAGGCCTGGGAAAACCCCGGCCCATCGCGCCAGGTTCTGCCAGGCCCCCGCCAAACTCTGCTGGGCCAAACTCCAAACTCCGGCAGACTCCAGCAACTCCGCTGGGCCCCGCCGCAACTGCCAAGCTCCGTACCGCGCTGCAGAAGCCCCCGAGACTCAGCCGAACTCCGCCGCAACGCTCCGCCCAGAGAAGTCCGTCCACCCCCAAACACAAATGCAACCTCTCTAGACCCCCAAAGGTAAAATTTATGGAGTATCAAGGAAAGTTTGGGGGCTTATGGGTCATCCTCCTGGAGCGGCAGCCGGCATCAGCTTGTGGCCGCCATCTTGGATTTTATGATGTCATTGCACAGATGGTGGGAATTATATGATTGTGTCAGTCACATCACGCAGAGTATGCAATTTCCAACATCTGTGTGGTGACATGATGCACATGACAAATGTCCCCCTTGCCCCCTTCAGTTGGCAACTGCAGGTTCAACCCTGGAGAAAGCACATTTCAGGCCACTGATTAGTGCATTTAATTTTGGTTTAGATTGTGGTTCAGCTTCTGGAAAAATAAAGGAAACGTGTCTAATTTACCTCCCTTCTATTTTATTGTCTTTACGTTTTTTTATTTCCATCCTCAACAAATATTAAGAGAGAATTTAAAAGGGAACTGAAAAACATGTATTTTAGACATTTTCTGCTTGGTTCCTCTGCTTATTTAGACCCAGCCCTAACGGTGACTCTCTTCCCTTTGTATAGAAGAGAACCTGAGGCAAGGCCTTGTAAGTCCCTTCCTCTCAGCCCAGGAGAGGGCTTATTCACAGGGTTGTTGTTCTGGGAATAAAATTCAGGGAATCCCCATGGGGTAAAAGAGAGAGAGATCCCCATGTTAACTCCCTTGAGCAATTAGAGAAGAGGTAAAATACAAATCGGGCCTATTGCCAGTCATCTGACTCCAGGAAAGTTGTGAGCATCAAGAAATTGCTTGAATCACGAAACTGGAGAAGGAAAAGTTGTCAGGGTTTGTTTTTTCAAAGAAGCTCTTTGAAAAGAAAACCAGGAAGCTCCTTGGAAGTGCAACCAAGTGAGAAGCATGTTGACTGTTGTCAGCTCAAGCACACAGGCCAGGCAAGAAGGCAAAGCATAGGGTCTCTCCGCATGGAAAGGCCTCCCGGAGAGCTAACATGACACTCGGTAGTTATGGGCTGCATTGCAATCACACATGTTGTATTTCTGGGTGATCTTTATTGGTAAGTGAGAAGATAAATGCTGACAATCCTCCCTCCTTTTTCTCTTGGTGACTAAGCAGATCTCCCTGGGAAGTCTGCAGAGAGGAACTGAGAGCGAGAAATCTTGAGCACAAGGCACCCTCAGCTGACCAAGGTTCAACAGAAGACTCCTATGTTGCTGACTTGTTCTTTAGATCTTGCTCCATCATGAATCATTAACACTTGTGACATTGCTGTGCTCAGTGCTGACACAGCAGCCCTGAGATATTTTTTTTTATAGATGGGCAGCCATGTAAATCAGAAAAATAAATAAAATAATACATCCCACACAAACCGTGAGCAAAGCAACAAATCTTTATGACCAGTATCACAGATGGATACAAGCATGCATTACTACATTAATCATACTTTTCAGTCATGGACAGTATAGAGAGCAGTCAGATATGATTGATAAGAAAAGCAATAAGCTTGCTCTGTTTTATTCTCTCAATGGAGGGCAAGAGAAAGACTAGCCCAATGTAAAGGTAATAGAATGGGGTGTGTGCACACACCCACTTTTCCCATGCAGTGTGAAGTCTAGGAGCAGTGTACAGGATTTAATATATTTCTTATTTATTTGATTGATTGAGATTAGATTTTGCTTGTTCTCCATACATAGCACCATTATTTTCCATATGTCCTGGGTGATCGGCTCAAGGTCACCCAGTGATCTTTTCTGCTTGAGAATGGATTTGAGCCTCAGACTGCTTGGTCCTAGTCCAACATCTTAACCCTACACCACAGCAACAAATAGCACTGGATATACAGTATCTGTCTCTAGTACATATTGGGAGGGAAGAGGAACCCAAGGAACAACCACAGTTCCATGTTAAAACACCCAGCTTTTACTCTGCATACCTCAAAGCCCAGTGACTGCCTGTCCAAAGTCTGCTCAGATTTCAGGCTTGCCCTCTTTCCTTTTACTTCCTTTCTCAAGACCCCAATCTCTGACCCTGATGTGAATGACGCATGCCTAGACATTTAAAAGTCTGAGCCCAGGGATTTGAATCTGAAAACCAGATCTGGATGAAGACTACGGCCTTGCTGGTATGGTAGGTATGACATTGTATTGTAGAACATTTGGATGCTTGAAAGCTGTTGATCTACTGCCCATCTCTGTTCTAGCTTTCCTCCTTCAAATTGATGGGTTGAGAAGCTGCAAAGATATTCCAGATCATTAAAACTCTTCTATTAAGTCCCTGTTAAGGGATTAGCTGAGAGTGGGGCCAATCTTAGTGATATACCCGTTCACAAAATGTTATGGCAGTCAAATGCAACATAGCTCTGTTCACAAATCTCACTCAACCATAATATGGATTGATCAGATTTTGCTTGTGATGTGAACCCAACAATTGTGTTTAGGCTGTTGTGCAAACTACACAATTAGAGTTTGCCTAGCAAGCCATGGATTAAAAGAATCCTTTTTTAAAATAGGTAAATGCAGCCAATGAAGTCTCTTCAATCCAGCCTCATTTGCTGACTGTTATGTTTCTGCCTGTCTGGCAGACCTCACCACTAGATAGGAAAGGCAAGAAGTTTTCTTCCAGGAGCTTGATAAAATAGTGAAAGACCCTTGACTGGCAAATGAGATGTATAGAGTACATTAAGCAGAGCAGAGGGAGAGACAAGAGAGACAAACTGTCACACAGAAGTAAAGTTCTATGTGTTTAAGAATTTTTTGTTGTTTATTCGTTCAGTCGCTTCCGACTCTTCGTGACTTCATGGACCAGCCCACGCCAGAGCTTCCTGTCGGCCGTCACCATCCCCAGCTCCCCCATGGTTGAGTCCGTCACCTCCAGAATACCATCCATCCATCTTGCCCTTGGTCGGCCCCTCTTCCTTTTGCCTTCCACTTTCCCTAGCATCAGCTGCTTCTCCAGGGTATCCTGTCTTCTCATTATGTGGCCAAAGTACTTCAGTTTTGCCTTTAATATCATTCCCTCAAATGAGCAGTCTGGCTTTATTTCCTGGAGTATGGACTGGTTTGATCTTCTTGCAGTCCAAGGCACTCTCAGAATTTTCCTCCAACACCACAGTTCAAAAGCATCTATCTTCCTTCGCTCAGCCTTCCTTATGGTCCAGCTCTCGCAGCCATAGGTTACTACAGGGAATACCATTGCTTTAACTATGCGGACCTTTGTTGTCAGTGTGATGTCTCTGCTCTTAACTATTTTATCAAGATTTGCCATTGCTCTCCTCCCAAGAAGTAGACATCTTCTGATTTCCTGGCTGCAGTCAGCGTCTGCAGTAATCTTTGCGCCTAGAAATACAAAATCTGTCACTGCCTCCACTTTAAGAATTTACTTGGAGTATTATCATTGTGTTTATTACTTTCAGCTAATAAATTTTCATCCTTACAATTTTGATGTTACATGGCTAAAGTGAAGAAGGCAACTTCCTGTTCTGCTTGGGGAAGAAATCAGTATGTACCTTGAAAACACAGACACAGGCATGAATGGCTTGGTGCTGCAAATGGTAGCTGAGTACCTCTTGTGGATGGTTAAGCTGTCATATCATTTTCTTTCAGATTAATAAGTGGTGACATCTAGTGGTCAGTTAGGCTTTGACAGTTGTGATTCATTCTCCATTACCATCACAGTTATTGCAAACAATCACACAGTGTGCATGTGTGCTTGTGTGTAGGGCAGCCTCTCCCAAGCTAGGCACCATCCAGATGTGTGGATTTCCTCTCCCAGAATTCCCCATCCAGAATTCTGGGAATTGGTCTGTACATCTGCAGGCCTTCAGTGCAGGAAATGGGTGAATTATCATCAAGGTAACACATCTCGTCCCTTCGTGTTCCTAATGAAATCTATGAGTTGATTATATGTGTGCCTGGAGATATAGTCACATGGATTCCAAATCAACAAGGCTACAACACTGTCCAGCAAAGGGCTTGGTACAAATTGTTCAGCTGAAGTCTGCACATTTTTTCCATCTGCAGAGCATCTTTGCAGATACTATGAACATGTGAGCATTAGGCTCAATAAGGGGCTAGGCCTGCAGCCGTGATTGCAGTCTACTGTCTCCCATATTGAACACCTCCATAGAATTGTGTTAGCTTAAATTGGTAGCTGCAACTCTGAATATGGTATTCCTGCAGAAGTCTGTCTGTGTGGTTGCTGAGAATTGACACCAATCTGATGGCACATAATGACTCAGTTCTTCAATCAGAATATGGTGTCTTGCAATCATCTGCACAAAAAGCACTCATAAAACTGAGTTCATATACTGTGATACTATGAAGTTACCACAACTATCTTATGACTATCGGGGAATAATCTTCCTGAAAGAGGCTTTAGTTATTTACATTGTCACTAAAACAACCTGGTAACTGCAATTTTACACCTTGTTTCATCCCCAAGTCATGATTTACACAGAGGTAACTTGTTTCCATATTGCAAACCACCCATGAGCTGCAGAATGCACTGGGTGGGCCCGGAGAGCCAAGGCATTCATCATTATGTTGGCAAGTCTGTGGTCAAAGCAAGAGTGGATTTAAGTTCCACGAGTCAGGAAAGGCATATAGTCTGTCTGTCTGTCTGTCCGTCTGTCCGTCTGTCCGTCCGTCCGTCCGTCCATCTATCATCTATCTATCATCCATCTATCTATCATCCATCTATCTATCATCCATCTATCTATCATCCATCTATCTATCATCCATCTATCATCCATCTATCATCCATCCATCCATCCATCCATCCATCCATCCATCATCCATCCATCCATCCATCCATCCATCCATCCATCCATCCAATCAAATTTATACACCATCCATCTCACTATGCAAGTGACTCTGGGCGGCTTACATATAAAAGGTCATAAAAAACCATTATAAAAAGTACAAAAAATAGAAAGTTAAGAGAGAAAAGCTAAAAGGCAGAGAGAGCGTCCTCAAACCACCAACCACCCCCATGGCTGCCTACCACTATTGGATCTCCAAACTAGTTGGAGGAGCCAGGTCTTGACGCTCCTCTGGAAGGCCAGAAGAGTGGGGGCCAATGTCACCTCATGGGGCCAGATGTTCCACAGGGTGGGGGCATCGGCAGAAAAGGCTCTCCTCCTGGACCCCACCAGTTGGAATTCTTTAGCCGATGGGATTCATAACATGCCTCTCCTGCTGGACCAGGTGGGACAAGTTGATGTAATTGGGATGAGACGGTTCCTCAGGTAACCTGGGCCCATGCCATGAAGGGCTTTGTTAGATTCTGAATCATGAATGTCATGTTAGACTCTGCCACCATGGCAAATGAGAGCGCCACAGATCTATTAATTTAAGCCAGACTGATTCAAGAGCAGGGAACAATGTTATCTTCAGAAACCAGCATAAGGATTCATATCCTTTTTGGAATCTATCATTTTCTACCCTTAACCCTGTACTCCATATCCCTCTTCCAATACAATATATTTTCAAAAGGAAATAATTAAACTTAGCATTAATTAGTCAAAAACATATCTCCTGCAGAAAATATGACCTACGGAGAAAGAAATGGAATCTATGAAGTCAAAAGATGAACAAACAGCTGAAATTAACTCCTCCAATGTTCCCTGAATTGTGTTGTTTGTCCACTGTTACTTATCTCCACATACTGTATATATAGTATATTTGTACACTATTTGTTTTTCTGCAGGAATATTCTAGGCTTCCCAAACCTTTGACCTCATCTATTTGGCTTTCCTATTGATGTATCCCTTGGCCATAACCCATTTCCTTCAAGGCTCTGTCAGTGGCCAATGGGATGTTGATGGAGGAATCACTGGAACGTTGTCCTCAGACTGCCTGTCGGTGGCTGTATCAGGGAATTCATTCATCCCTAGAGGAAATGTGTTGGTTGGAGCCAATGAGAGCCCTTTGTGCAGCTTAAGGGTGAGCAGTTAGGAAGGAAAACAGGAAAGTGAAAGGAGATAAGGAAAAGTGCCTGGAAGGGATAGTTTACAATGAAGAGAGACACCAAAATTCCTGTATTTTGCAGAGCAGACATAGTGGTGTTGGAGGAAACAGTCAAGACAACTCACAAATGAGACTCATTGTTGGGTCAAAGGAATATACCCTCCCAACCCCACCTGTATCTCCAAAATGAGATTCATGCTTGGGTACCTAAGAGGGCAATTTTAAAAGTGTCTTACAGCACAGTCCTAAACATGCACATGCACCCCCCCCCGCAATGCACTCTATGTGGGGCTGCTCTTGAAGGCCTCCCAGAAGTTGCAGCTGGCCTAGAACACAGCAGCATAGGGAGTGATGGGCATGCCTTGATATGCCCATGTATCACCTTGTTCTGGGGGCTACATTGGTTACCAATAGGCTTCCAGGTGCAGTTCAGAGTGCTGGTTATCACCTATAAAGTCTTTCATGGCATAGGTCCTGATTACTTGAGGAATTGCCTGTCTTCCAGAACGGCTGCCTGTCCTGTACAATCTGGCAGTTGGCATGCTCTGGGTCCTATTGATTAAACAATGCCACCTGCTGGGTTCCAGGTAGTGGGCCTTCTCTACTGTAGTGCCTGTCCTCTGGGATGACATTCCCCCAGAGATTTGTAAGTCCCATGCTGACCTTGTTTAGATGATCCCTTAACACCTGCCTCTTTTCCCAGGCTTTGGACTAGAGTGGTAGTGAGGCCCTTGTGAGTTGTCTGGTGGATGATATGGTAGCTTTCTTCCCTTGGACATTCTTTTTGTACTGGGTGTATTGTTTGATTTAAAAATGTTGTATATTATACACCACCTAGAGTTGTAATGGAGTCAGGTGGCCGATAAATGTAATGAAATAAAATAAAAATAAAATATAGAATTGCAACCTTAATAATAGCTCTGTGGGTATATTAATGTTATTAATTCACATTACAGCAGTAGTAATTGAGACCGGTGAGTTTGTGAGTGAGATAGGAATGTGATACCTCCCTTATTTTTATCTTGTACACATTTTTGATAACTTGCCTTCCTGGTAGAGTCCTATCACACCTATTCTAGCCTTTTTTGTAAAAACAAAATGAAATAAATGTGTGCCACTGGAAATTATCAATTTGATGCTAAATTTGAAGGTGTGATCTTGGGCAGCCAGGACAGTCACCCAAATGGTGTTGGGGGCTGCGTGCAATATGATTATTAAAAAAAATATTTGCAACATTTCCTTTTTGGATAAAATGCCTCCTTTATTCAGGAGGGACAAAAAAGGCTTTCTTCAAATTATCTCTGGTTTAAATGTAAAACACATGTATGAATTTTCTGGGTTCATTGCAGAATGGCTTTTGAACTATGTTGTGAGCTTGCCTTAAATCGTCTAGAAAGATAGGTTAGTTTTTTTAAATAACAAATTTACTGAAGCAGCATGTTCAACTAAAAAAAATAGTTAAGCTTTTGATGCCTAATTCTGATGTAGTTTTTTGAAAGCCACATTAAGAAAGGTGTAGTAGATCAGTAATACTATGTTGTAGATAATGCTACCCACAGACTCATTTGTCCATGTCATCTCCTGGACAACACAGCGATGCCAGAAGAGGCCGTGGGAGTTTGGCTACCCTTTCCCATTCTTATCTTCACCAAAGTGTAACTTTTCACCCATCCTGCTCAACCCGGGGACTGAAGTAGAACCAGCAGGTCAAAACTGACTCCTATCTTTGTGACCCTCCAGGATACTGGCAGGAATCCCAGTTTTCTGACGGCAGAGACCTCCCCCTCCCACTGCCCTCCTAGCCTTCCCCCTCCTTTCCCCCCTCCCCATCCAGTCCCTTAGTGTCTGGCATGGATTCAGGGGAGGCTCCACTCTTACTTACTGAAATAGCAATGCTGATAACTGAATGCCCTAGACAGGAACATGCTGATAAATTTCCATTCAGAAAATACTTCTCTACCGCCCCACTCTTCCATTACCCCATCTCCACCCATGCACCCCACTGTCAAATTTAGAACATCTGTGTTCCCTTCTTGGCCATGGAGTCAGGCAGGCTGCTGCAACCAGAAATGGGGTGATGGTGGTGGGGTTCAGGGGTCAGGTCACTGGAAATCAAGGCAGAATAGAAGCCTTCCAAATAAGTGGTTGAATGTGTTCAGGGCTACTTCATGTCTTAATTATTTTCCATAAAATAAACTCTATATATGCATAATGTTTTATAGTACTCAGTAGGAACAGTTTGCATGGTAAACTGTTTAATTTAATTTCTATATTAAATTAAAATGCAACTTTGTGTTATAAGGCGAACTCAGGGTAAGAATCATAGGTTCTGTTTGCATGACACACTGAACCACAAAGAGGACAATCACGTTTTAGCCTAGCATATTGGGCAAATCCCATGTGTCAAGTGTTCAGTGCGGTGTGGAAATTGAGACAATGGGGCTAACACCATAAACTATAGTTCAGTTAATCCTAGATAAACACATTAAGAAAACACAGCCATAATGTTCAGAAGTTATTTTTTGCCATTCCTTGACAATGCAAGATTTTGCTACTGAACTCCTGACAGGTGCCCATCCAAATAGATAACCTCTTATGTAGGAGAGACCACTGCCCACTGAAGCAACCTGTTCAATTGTCAAATAACTCAAATAACAAATACAAATAATAATAATTGTCAAATAACAAATAATAATTATTATTAGTAGTAATAAGGAAAAATACCTGATATTTAGTCAATATATCTCATCTTGACATTTGAACCTCTGAAGTAACAGAGGACAAATTTGTTTGACCAGGTGTGCTGCAACTCTTCAGATATCACACTGCATCTTTAGGCTATACATAGCCACCTTCATATCATCATGAGTTCCTTCCTCTGAGTATACATTAAACTGTGAAGCCCATAACGGGCATATTACTTCTGAATAAAGCAGAATTCTTTCTAGCCTTGACTTTGACTTGTGATGCAAAAGCAACAACTGGTAGTGCTGAAGGTGGAGACACTGAAGGGAGGATGTGAAATGGGAATTCTACCTTTCCCAAACCAGTCAAAAACCCTTCCCAAATCCACTCTTTTCTATTTTCTCCAGCTGATTTCTGAGGCAAAGATATGCTGGTGGGGGGGAAGACTTCCTGCGGGGGGGGGGGGGGAGGGGGGAATTTGTTTTCAAGAGAGAAGTACCATGACAAAAAAATTTCAACATCTCTTTCTATCAACAGTCTCTCCTGAAGATAATTGAGTTCTCTTTTTGAGAATTCTTTGCAGTGGAAATGGACCTGCAGAACTTAATCATGGATGTTGTGTGTGTCTGACTGGAATGTAATATGTAGGTTGCTCCTTAGAGTCTATCCATATATAAAGATAAGTTTCCTTAAAAGTCAGGCTCCCAGTGATTTCACTCTTAGTTTTCTTTTGTTATTGCCTTTTTCCAGGGGGTAGAACCTCACTTAACAACTGCCCTGTTTAGCAACCGTTTGAAGTTACGATGGCACTGAAAAAGCTTCTGAGCCCAGATGAGGTTGGCCAGATACTGCCATCTGATGAGCTAGATCTACCACGTCTGGGCTCAAAAATCCAGATGACCACTAGATGGCAGCACAGAATTTTCTGTATGTTACGTTGCCATCTAGTGGTTACCAAACTTTTGCAAATATGGTAGCCTTAGCTTTCCAATTTTAA
Organism: Charina bottae; assembly: GCA_023362775.1. Taxonomy (NCBI): domain Eukaryota; kingdom Metazoa; phylum Chordata; class Lepidosauria; order Squamata; family Charinaidae; genus Charina; species Charina bottae. Next base: position 86,867,755 of record JALMGJ010000001.1, on the reverse strand, counting down.
AAGGTTTATTGGACTCCATTCAAAAGAAAGAAAACAAAGCAATGAAATACAAGTTTGTCTGTTTAGTTTTTTAAAGCACAATAGACATGATATTAAAACAAAGCAGCTTAAAATTATCTTCAAAAATCAGTCAACATAATTCAAGAATGTCCTAAAGTAGATAAGGGTTTGGTAGATCTGAGGGTTAAGCCATGGAGTTTTTGGATTGACATAAGGCATGATGGAGGAGGTTTTGAGTGTATCCAAGAATAGTTCTTGGAAGTTTCTGGTCTGCTGGGTATGGAGGTTGAAGGACTTTGGGCCTCAAGGACAGAGGCTGGAGGTTTTTGGCCGTCCACTGCTTGGAGCTTAGTGAGTCAATAGGCAGGGATCAGAGACTTTATCCTGGAACGTTATTTATGGTGAGATTAAAATATTGCAAGAAACAGGGAAATGAATAAATATGGACGTCCTAACAGTTTACATGCCTGATATGAACACTGAGTAAGAAATTGGTGTAGGTAAAATACTTGGTAGGTGTCAAACCTAGAAAAGAACAAACAACATGTCAGGCTTCTATGACTATGATAAGAGATGGGTCACTACCACAATATCTCAGTAAGGAAGATCAATTGCTTGTCTGTGACAATACAAATGACCTGTGTATGATGCCCTTCAACCATGGAGAGACAAGTCTTCTCAGAAGACGGATCAATACAGGCCTTTGCTGTTTTCTGTAGGTTTTCAGGCAAGATACCAGAACAGCATTTATTAATCAAACCCACCATTAATCACTTAGCTGAGGGTGTCATCCTATAGCCTTCCAGCTGTCACATAGCAATCCCATGTAACCCAGTAAGAATAGCCATTTTTATCTGAAAAAAGCCCTCAAAAATGACATGCTTTAATCCCCACATGTTCAGAGGGAAGAGATATCTACAGCTATGTTGGCAGCCAACATAATATGTAAAAGATTTCCTTCTTACACAATGTGATATACACTTATAATTGGCATTTTTTTCTGGCCCGTGTACCAGTTTGCAAAGAAGAGAGACTAATTTGTAACTGTCCTCCTCAGGAGAGATAATCTATTAAGATTCCGGCAAGTGGTGACATTTCAGCTCTTGTCTGTATTTGAAGAGGGATTACTTTTTGTCATTTTCTCCAAATTTATCCCCCCTACAGTTAAAAAAAAAGCCAACCAGCAACCCTAACATAAATTTAATGTACAATTTCACTGTAGAATTAACACCTTTATAAACAAAAATTCCTTAAAGAATAGGTTGCTAGAAATAAACAAATCCTGCACCATTCAAAGAAACAACTCAAAAAGTCAAAACACCAAGCCCAGCAGTATTCCTATGCATCAATTACTTCTCAGTAGAATGTTTAACCTTGCGGGAGAATACAAGACTTGCATGCAGGGCCAGATGAAAGGTTCAGCAAACAAAGCATTCATTTCTGATGGTGGACACGGATGCCCTTTCAAAAATGTTCAAAGAACAAGCAGCTGGGAGACTGCCAACCCATCTTATTCTTGCTTGAAAGAACTGATCTCCATGAAGACATCATGTTCTTTTAAAAAGTCATCAAGACAAGTGGACTTCCAGGTCATCAAGAGTGGCCAATGAGCCATACAGCAAATTCATGAGGTAACCCAATTTTTGTTTTCATTTTACCTTTGGCAAGAGCATGGGCACCCCAAGAAGATCAGCTGCCTTTGGCAGTAGGGCCAGTACTTCACAGCAGAACACATGGAGGGCAACTCAGGAAAGCCCTCAAGGTGAAGCATTGGGACAACCAACCATTTTGGAAGGTAGATTGGGAAGGCAGGGAATGGCTCTGGCTCTTCTCTACATCCTGAACAGATTGCTCAGTCTGCCTAATGGTAGGCTGATTGATGGGGGATGGGAAAACAGGAATATTTTGGGAGAAACATAATTGGTTTGTGTAAGACTACTAGTGAGTTCATGGCTGAGAAAGATTTGAAGCCGGCTATCACTCATTCGGAAACAACTATAACATACCAGATAATATGGCTATTGTTTACATTTATATCCAGTTCTTTATTTTTTAAAGATGTCACATTAATAGTTTGCCCCCACTTTTTACTGCCCCTTAACTCTGAGAGGTACATTTTACTGAGGGTGAACCTCCCAAAGTCACCCAGAATAATTTATGGCTGAGCAAGGAATTTGAACGTAGGCCTCATTGGTTAAAGACCATCTATCTCACAGTGCTGAAAGCTTGTTATCATAAAGCTATGATGGCTATTTCTGCTGGATCCTGGTAGTCAGTGAGTGATACACTGTCATGTGTGAACCAGCCTCAGATATTCTTTTAGGGTAGCAAAGAAAAACTCCCACCGTTCTTCCTTTCAGGCCAAGCCTCAGGCATCTCTTCTCATACCATGCTGAGATGTTATCATTCATTCCTGCTGCCTCCAGCTTATTGACATCTATGCTTGCCACCACCTCTCCATGATCTAGCAGTGTGGCACTGTGTGAAATGGAGGGTGCTTTAGGCAGGTGTCCCTCAAACCTGGCCAGCAATTCCTCTTAGCATTTGGGTTCATATTTTGTAAACAGTGGCATCTAGTGGAAAATACAGGTAGTTGCATCACTGACCAATCTATTTTTGACAACAGAGTTCTTTGACTTTAGTGGTTGATTTCTTTTGAACTGATGGGTATCAGACACTACAACTGCTCTACAGTTAGCAGAAAAAGGTACCTCACAGTCTGGTCTTAGATAGAGGAATCATACTGGAAAATTAGATTTTCTATTTTCAACTGGAGTGAAAAGTGGGAGCTTTGGGTAGCCTAAAGGGGAATCCTATGTTCAAATCCATACTGAGCTACTACAAGTCCAGTAGTTGGAAGCATTGGACAAAGCATCATATGTCAGCCTAACCTGCTTCCCAGGTATATTGAGGTTGAACCATAACTGACTTCCTGGAATAAGAGATCCAAGCAAGGGCATGGTATGAAGACACAGTGTGTGATTTCTCAACTAAGATGTGGAAAAATCTTAATATCCCTTCCTACCCTCTGATTCTGGATAATCTTAAACCAGGGATATGGAACAGCCCCTTTTAGAAAGTGTGGGGACATTTTTTTCAGGTTTTTTTTTTGCATTTGTTTTTAGTTTTGGGTTTAAGGGGCAAATTTACTTCTTAAAATCCTCCAAACTTCCCACAAAATGGGCCTGGCCTCATCCACCTTTGTGGTGTGACTGTTGACATGCTACAAAAAAACCAACCAAACAACAAACAACAAAACCACCACTGTAACATTGTCCTAAAGCCAAAGGAATTGCAAGCTCCTATCTTAAAGGAATGGGCTGTTTAAAAGTTAAAATAGTTTGACCAATCCTGTCCTGAACTGGGAGACTCCATATCTCCAGATATCTCCTTTGATAAAGAGCTGATTACAATAGATGGCCCACAAGAGTTTGCAAGTGGCCAAAGATTCTTCTAAAAAATGAGTCATTTGGGAGAAGACATGTTTTCTCTCCTCATCTCTAGGTCTTTCTTTCCCATTTTGTCTCTCAAGATGTAAAGCCATTAACTGTGCTGGCTAGCCTCGAGTATCAAGTTACACAGAGTCTCTGCTTATGAGCTGCAGGCAGGAATTCACTCACCAACAGCCAGAGGTTATGCCGTAGGGAAAAACTGAGAGAGAAGTCCAGAGTTCATTTGCCGAAGTCAGAGTTAATCCAGAAGACAACCGATATTCCAAAGCCAGGTCAGGGGTGGTAACAAGTAGGTCAGCGAGAAGTCAAAGCCAAGTCAAGGAGTCCAGAAGTCAGAGTAAGAGTAGTCCAAACCGAGTCAGGAAATCAGGAATCAAGCCAGGAAACCGGAGTGGTCGCGAAGCCAATATGCTACGTTGCTCCCACAACCCACTCACCACTCTGCTGGTTATTTATTAGGAGTTTAGGAGCTGTCATCTGGGTCCTGCAAAGACTCCACTTCTCCTCTGCGTAAATCTCTTGCAGCTAACCGGGCACTTCTCCTTCTGTCCTTTAAGGTGAGGCGTACACGCCTTCGTCTCTGCCCTTTGGGTGATTCAGGTGAGCTGGGAGTCTGATGGGATCCAGCTGGCTGCTGGCTAGAGGATGGGGACAAACCACCATCCCCAGCTTGCTCCCCTGTAGCCTCGGTTATTGGCTGCTGGCTAGAGGGTAGGGACAAACCACCATCCCCAGCTTGCTCCCCTGTAGCCTCCAGTATTGCCAACTCCCCACTGCCCTGTGGTGCTGGGTCTTCGTCTGGGGCCGTGCCTGTGTCCGGGACCTCGTCTGGTTCAGTCCCCTGGGGGTTCACCAGGGGCAGCTCGTCTTCTGACTCCTCACTGAGGTCCTGGGGCAGAGGCTGAACCAGAACATTAACTTTGTGTGCATGCTAAAGCATAGATAGCAATGATTTAGTGAGAAAAAGATCCAAGGTCTGTTTTTTAGGAGCCCTTGAGAGTATTTAAGGATGTGGGAACAATGAATTCCAGGACCTTTGTCAGAGTGGTTAATTATGTACCTCCACCTAGGCTCAGCCTGCCTGTAAATTTATTAATCTAAATGCTACAAAATGCTGTATATCTGTAGCCTCATTGTAGAGGAAACAAAAATTAGGCACATGCTATTTGTTGTTGTTTATTCGTTCAGTCACCTCCGACTCCTCGTGACCTCATGAACCAGCCCACGCCAGAGCTTCCTGCTGGCCGTCGCCATCCCCAGCTCCCCAAGGTCGAAACCTCTCTTCCATGACCTTCCCGTCTTGGGTGTCCCTTCACGGTTTAGCTTATGGTGCTCATTGAGGTGCTCAAGCTCCAGCACCACGACAAGGTAACGATCTCCTTTGCTGGAGAGGCACATGCTATACCTCTAGGAATTCTTGCTACTTAAATAGTTGGAATGTGTAAAAGGGGATCATCTTCCTTTACTCTTTATAGCCATCATGGGAATTTGCACTAGTGCTGAAGCTCAAACCTTAGTTCTGCAGGGTTTTGTCAGAGTACTGCGGTTGGTGCAACCCAAGAGTGGTTCAGAACAAATTTGCTTCGAGTCTGTGACTTCCAATATATACAGAGTTTACTAAATACAAATATATATACACAGGCAAAATACCTTTTAACCAACTATACACAGCAACACACAATCCAGCAACTCCTACAACACCCAGCAATACGGATTCCTCCCAACTGCCTTATATCCATGTAACATTGCTAAGTCATTCAGTGGTGATTGATTCAGGTGTATGCAATTAGCTCTTCAGTTTCCTCAGAGCTAATTGTTCCGTGATCTCAGCTGTGCTGCCTTCTTCACTGCAGTAAAATTCTTAATACAATGTCTGGGTATACCCTGACAGGTTATGCTTGGTCAACCCTGGATTCTGATCTGGAAATGGGACAGTCAACCCAGAGGGCGATTCCCCAACCTGTGCTTGTGGGATTATGGGAAAGAGACTTCAAAATGAGGCAGATTGACTTTAATCACCTCTATTGGAGTGAAGAAGCCCGTGAAATCCCCAACCATGTCTGACATTTCATTGAATCCTCCTGTAATAGACAATTCCTTCTCCCTTCTCCCCCCACCCCCAATGCCAGTATAGGTTTGTTTCCATTCATATAAGCCGGGTATTTCTATGCAGATTTATTTTTCTGTGGAGTAGGACATTTTGCAGGGTGGATGTCCCTGCCAGTGACTGCCTTCCTCATCTATGAATAGTCAGTGAGTGGGAAAACGTTGTCACAAGTGATCTCATTTCCTTTATTTGGGAGCCATTGATAAGAAAAGGCAGATCTGGACAGTGACAAATCTCCAGTTTTCATATCAGCCTCTGGAGAGATGAAGAGGGGGACAAATGTGAGGGAAAATAAAGAGGAATCTTGATTCCTTGAGATTCTATACTGCTAAACATTTAATATCAGAGACAGGACTGTTGTCACTGATAACTTATATCAAGTGTCAGAATCCATTGCACAGTTCTGCACGATTGATAATATCATTGGTCTTGTATACTCATATCCATTTCAGTGCACTTGTACAGGAAAATCGTCAATGGAGCCCATCCCAGGATTGTTCACATTGCTGCTGGCAGAAACTACGAACTGAGCCTGGACACTTCGGCATGTGAAGAATGGCCTCTCCAAGTGAAGACCTTCTTCCCACGTTTCATAATGGATGTGAGTGCAGCAAAAACCAACAATTTTCTGTGTTTGTTGCACAAAATGTGGTCCACTGGTGGGTTGCAATTTCCCTAAAACAATGTTGACCTTCCCTCATAACATCTCAATTGTCTCACCCTCTGTCCAAAATTCTATATCACAAATAATCCATCCTCTCTTCACCCAGAACCTCCTGGATTTCCTGGGCTATGAGGAGCCCAGAGTACCATCAACCACAGTGAGCGTAATCACTAAGCAGAAATGTTGGGAACTCACGTCAAAAAAACATCCAGAGAGCTACAGCAGTGTCCATATGTACACAGAAAGAGGAGACGGTTGCATATGGACATAAAACAATGTTTGACAATTTAGAGATCAACATTGCAAACTCATTTTTGCTCCATTTTATGGATGAATTTATCTTGTTATAGTTGTTGTTGTTGTTGTTCAGTCGTTTAGTTGTGTCCGACTCTTCGTGACCTCGTGGACCATAAGGAAGGCTGAGCGCCGAAGAATTAATGCTTTCGAACTGTGGTGCTGGAGAAGACGCTTAAGAGTCCCTTGGACTGCAAGGAGGTCAAATCAGTCAATCCTAAAGGAAATCAACCCTGACTGCTCATTGGAAGGACAGATGCTGAAGCTGAAGCTCAAATACTTTGGCCACCTAATGCGAAGAGAGGACTCACTGGAAAAGACCCTGATGCTGGGAAAGACTGGAAAAATATCTAAACATAATTCAACTTTTCTGGTTCTGTTTTGATTTGCAAGATTTTATTTCCAAGTGCACAGTAGGAAAGGACGTTTTCAAAGGACTAGGAAATTCCTGCAAGTTGAATTAGAATTTTTATTGTGTATCTGAACAGTCTGATTGTTGTTCAGTCATTAAGTCGTGTCCGACCCTTCGTGACCCCATGAACCATAGCACGCCAGGCCTTCCTGTCCTCCACTGTCTCCCGGAGTTTACTCAAATTCATGTTCATTACATCGGTGATGCTATCTAACCATCTCATGCTCTGCCGTCCCCTTCTCCTTTTGCCTTCAGTCTTTCCCAGCATCAGGGTCTTTTCCAGTGAGTCCTCTCTTCGCATTAGGTGGCCAAAGTATTTGAGCTTCAGCTTCAGCATCTGTCCTTCCAATGAGCAGTCAGGGTTGATTTCCTTTAGGATTGACTGATTTGACCTCCTTGCAGTCCAAGGGACTCTTAAGCGTCTTCTCCAGCACCACAGTTCGAAAGCATTAATTCTTCGGCGCTCAGCCTTCCTTATGGTCCAACTCTCACAGCCATACATTACTACTGGGAAAACCATAGCTTTAATTATAAACACATAAATAAAAGTAAGAAAAAAGAATCAGCATATGGCTGCTCAGTGAAGTTGTCAAAATGCCAACAAGTAACAAAAACAAATGCACAGCTGCTCAACTCCTGTAAGAATAATAAGAAGCTCATGATCTGAGCCACAGTCAGCTCCAGGTCTTGTTTTTGCTGATTGTATAGAGCTTCTCCATCTTTGGCTGCAAAGTATATAATCAATCTGATGTCGGTATTGACCATCTGGTGATGTCCATGTGTAGAGTCATCTCTTGTGTTGCTGGAAAAGAGTGTTTGCTATGACCAGCATGTTCTCTTGACAAAACTCTATTAGCCTTTGCCCTGCTTCATTTTGTACTCCGAGGCCGAACTTGCCTGTTAGTCCGGTTATTTTTTGACTTCCTACTTTAGCATTCCAGTCCCCTATGATGAAAAGGACATCTTTTTTTGGTGTTAGTTCTAGAAGGTGTTGTAGGTCTTCATAGAACCGGTCAACTTCAGCTTCTTCGGCATCAGTGTTTGGGGCATAGACTTGGATCACTGTGATGTTGAATGGTTTGCCTTGGATTCGAACTGAAAGCATTCTGTCGTTTTTGAGGTTGTACCCCAGTACTGCCTTTCCCACTCTTTTATTGACTATGAGGGCTACTCCATTTATTCTAAGGGATTCTTGCCCACAGTAGTATATATAATAGTCACCTGAATTAAATTCGCCCATTCCTGTCCATTTTAGTTCGCTGATTCCCAAGATGTCGATGTTCAATCTTGTCATCTCATGTTTGACCACATCCAGCTTACCTTGATCTTACATTCCAGGTTCCTATGCAATATTGTTCCTTACAGCATCGGACTTTCCTTCCACTTCCAGACACATCCACAACTGAGCATCCTTTCGGCTTTGGCCCAGCCGCTTCACTCTTTCTGGAGCTACTCGGAATTGCCCTCTGCTCTTCCCCAGTTGCATATTGGACACCTTCCGACCTGAGGGGCTCATCTTCCGGCATCATATTGTTTAGCCTTTTGATACTGTCCATGGGGTTTTCTTGGCAAGGATACTGGAGTGGGTTGCCATTTCCTCCTCCAGTGGACCACGTTTTGTCAGAACTCTCCGTCATGACCTGTTCTTCTTGACCTGACTTCATTGAGTTACGCAATCTCCTTCGCCACGACAAGGCAGTGATCCATGAAGGGGTCCATGAATGGTACTTGTTATAGTACCATTTAGTATTACTGGAAAACTTATCCTGTTCCTGATTAATGCCAGTAATACACTCAGGTCTGCTTCCCTTAGAATCTGCTCTCTGCCATGTGTTTCTCTATCAGGTCTCAAACATTCACATATTCCCAACTTTATTGTGGTTCTGAGCTCTCCCTGGGCTCTTCCAGACAGCTGAGTCAAAATGCTACCCAGCAGTTCTAGAGCTGGCAGAAGAATCTGAGGGCGTAAATTGTGCTATTCCCACTTCTGACCCCTATTCTGCAACAGTAACATGACAGGCAAAAATGCTGTCCTTATGTTCCTATTGTGGACTACATTAAGTGGCGGTCTTTCAGAAGAGCAACAAACTCGTTTATAAGGGGTGGGCATCAGGCCTGATAAGCTCTTTGGGGAGTGCTGGTCAGGCTTTACATGAGCAGATGCTCTGCAGGAATCTAGCCTCTTTCCTGCAGCCCAAGTAAAATGACCATGAAGGGATGGAGGAGTACCCACAGCAACATAAAGTAGTCAATAAAAGTCTGACACATCTCAATCCCAACCATATCATCAGGGAAGCATGCCTATTCAGATTCATGGCAAATATTGAGTCAGGGATGGAGAGAAAATGTAACTTTAAAACTGGAGGAGCTAATAATGATTTAAGCTGTCTAACTATGGGCTAGAGATGAGATGAAGGCAAGGTCATGAGGGCATAACAGAAAAAGCAGGCTATCAGGGCATGTTTGTATCAAAGGTTGGGGGAAGTGAGAAATAGCTCTCTGTCTCTTCCCCATTCCGCTTGCCGACCAATCTGAATTAATCAGGGCTTTCGTGATAAGGCTTAGAAGAGTCTGCACAAGAATAAACCTTGTATTTGCTCCTGATGCAAAGCTAGTGTCTAATCTTTCCCTTGTCCCTCCACTTCGCATTTGATGGAGGCACTTTTCGTTTGCAACACTGAAATCCCATGACATCACGTGTGTGCCCTCCTCCATGGCAAAAGTTGATATTGCCTGTACATGTAGAGGTGTGATCCTAAGGGAGAGTTAGCACAGCAAAGCTGGAAGAAACAAGCTGGAGATTTGGTTACTTTGGCAAGAACTTCCTGTTCTGCACAACATCACCGGCCCAGACTTCAAGATGGAAAATCTCAAAGTTGCTTTTTCAGCAGTTCCTTGTTTTCCAGCAGGAGGCTTATCTCTACCGCTGACCTTGGTGGGATCCCAGCATGTCGTAATGGTGGCTGGCTCTGTGGCTAGCGTCATTCATTTGGTCTCTCTTGCTCCGCCAAACTCCTGAGGGAGAGTGCTGGCCAATGAAAAGAAAAGGCCAGAATGTCGTATGTGTGAAGAAAACTCTCGGCCTCTTTGATGAGGCTTCAGCTGAATGCTGGCAAAGAGGGCCACGAAATGATTCCAAACTTAGCTTAGCAGAAAGTTGTCAGTTTGCCATGCTACTGATCTCATGTCCTGCTTGGGATCTTCCAAAAGACATCTGCTTTAACAGTGTGGGAACAGAAGGTAGACTAAGAGGCCTTTTGGTCTGGTCTAGCAGGGCTGTTATATTCTGCTTGAACAAATCAAGCAGGCTGGTTTGTCAAGGTGTCTCCTAACATCCACTTGATAGTACAAATGCTCTCCTGGAGGCTTGTATCTCATAGTGATAGGAGCAACTTCTAGGGGTGAGAAGAAGAGCATTATTCTCTCAACATCTTCCAGTGTCCTTTGTTTCCTCCTCAAGATAATGATTCTTAGAATGCATATACATGCTTTGGGTGTATCTGTATCCTTACAACTTCCCTAAGACAAGGCAACACAGTCAACACCATATTCCAGATAGGAAGAAAGGCTGAAACGGACAGTTATCTACATTAGGGAAAGGACTTGAACCACGTGGCTAGATTTGTAGCTCAGTATGTGAGCCACTTGTTGTTGTTCAGTCGTTTAGTCGTGTCCGACTCTTCATGACCTCAAGGATCATAGCACGCCAGGCCTTCCTGTCCTCCACTGTCTCCTGGAGTTTACTCAAATTCATGTTCATTACATCGGTGATGCTATCTAACCGTCTCATCCTCTGCCGTCCCCTTCTCTTTTTACCTTCAGACTTTCCCAGCAAAAAATCTGTCACTGCTTCCATTTCTTCCCCTTCTATTTGCCAGGAAGTGATGGGACCAGATGCCATGATCTGAGTTTTTTTAATGTTGAGTTTCAAGCCAGCTTTTGCACTCTCCTCTTTTAGCCTCATGAAGAGGCTGTTTAGTTCCTCTTCACTTTCTGCCATTAGGGTGGTATCGTCTGCATATCTGAGGTTGTTGATATTTCTCCCGGCAATCTTAACTCTCGCTTGTGATTCATCCAGCCCAGCATTTCTCATGATGTACTCTGCATATAAGTTAAATAAGCAGGGTGATAATATACAGCCTTGTCGTACTCCTTTCCCAATTTTGAACCAATCGGTTGTTCCATGTCCGGTTCTAACTGTTGCTTCTTGACCTGCATACAGGTTTCTCAGGAGACAGGTAAGGTGGTCTGGTACTCCCATCTCTTTAAGAATTTGCCACAGTTTGTTGTGATCCACACAATCAAAGGGTTTAGCATAGTCAGTGAAGCAGAAGTAGATTTTTTCTGGAACTCTCTTGCTTTTTCCATGATCCAGTGAATGTTGGCAATCTGATCTCTAGTTCCTCTGCCTCTTTGAAACCCAGCTTGCACTTCTGGTAGTTCTCGGTTCACATGTTGCTGAAGCCTAGCTTGTAGGATTTTGAGCATAACCTTGCTAGCATGTGAAATGAGTGCAATTGTACGGTAGTTTGAACATTCTTTGGCATTGCCCTTCTTTGGAATTGGAATGTAAACTGACCTTTTCCAATCCTGTGGCCACTGTTGAGTTTTCCAAATTTGTTGGCATATTGAGTGCAGCACTTTAACAGTATAATCTTTTAGGATTTTAAATAGCTCAGCTGGGATATTGAGAGTATCAAGAGTCCCCCGTTGGGGGAGATGAGCGGTCATATAAATTTAAATAATAAATAAATACTGTCTTCTCCGCTAGCTTTGTTGTTCATAATGCTTCCTAAGACCCACTTGACTTCACTCTCTAGGATGTCTGGCTCAAGGTCAGCGACCACACTATCGTATTTATCAGGGACAGTAAGAACTTTCTTGTATAGTTCTGTGTATTCTTGCCACCTCTTCTTAATCTCTTCTGCTTCTGTTAGGTCCCTGCCTTTTTTGTCCTTTATCATGCCCATCTTTGCACAAAACGTTCCCTTGATATCTCTGATTTTCTTGAAGAGATTAGTCTTCCCAATTCTATTGTTTTCCTCGATTTCTTTGCATTGTTCATTTAAGGTCTTCTTATCGCTCCTTGCTATTCTCTGGAAATCTGCATTCAGTTGGTTATATCTTTCCCTTTCTCCCTTTCCTTTTGCTTTCCTTCTTTCCTCAGCTATTTGTAAAGCCTCATCAGACAGCCACTTTGCTTTCTTGCATTTCTTTTTCTTTGGGATGGTTTTAGTTGCTGCCTCCTGTACAATGTTACGAACCTCCATCCATAGTTCTTCAGGCACTCTGTCTACCAGATCTAATCCTTTAAATCTATTTCTCACCTCCACTGTATATTCATAAGGGATATGATTTAGGTCATACCTGAGTGGTGTAGTGGTTTTCGCTATGTTCTTCAATTTAAGCCTAAATTTTGTGATAAGAAGCTCATGATCTGAGCCACAGTCAGCTCCAGGTCTTGTTTTTGCTGGTTGTATAGAGCTTCTCCATCTTTAGCTGCAAAGTATATAATCAATCTGATTTCGGTATTGACCATCTGTGATGTCCATGTGTAGAGTCATCTCTTGTGTTGCTGGAAAAGAGTGTTTGCTATGACCAGCATGTTCTCTTGACAAAACTCTATTAGCCTTTGCCCTGCTTCATTTTGTACTCCAAGACCGAACTTGCCTGTTATTCCGGTTATTTCTTGACTTCCTACTTCAGCATTCCAGTCCCCTATGATGAAAAGGACATCTTTTTTTGGTGTTAGTTCTAGAAGGTGTTGTAGGTCTTCATAGAACCAGTTGACTTCAGTTTCTTCGGCATCAGTGGTTGGGGCATAGACTTGGATTACTGTGATGTTGAATGGTTTGCCTTGGATTCGAACTGAGATCATTCTGTCATTTTTGAGGTTGTACTCCAGTACTGCCTTTCCCACTCTTTTATTGACTATGAGGGCTACTCCATTTATTCTAAGGGATTCTTGCCCACAGTAGTATATATAATAGTCACCTGAATTAAATTCGCCCATTCCTGTCCATTTTAGTTCGCTGATTCCCAAGATGTCGATGTTCAATCTTGTCATCTCATGTTTGACCACATCCAGCTTACCTTGATCTTACATTCCAGGTTCCTATGCAATATTGTTCTTTACAGCATCGGACTTTCCTTCCACTTCCAGACACATCCACAACTGAGCATCCTTTCGGCTTTGGCCCAGCCGCTTCACTCTTTCTGGAGCTACTCAGAATATCCCTCTGCTCTTCCCCAGTTGCATATTGGACACCTTCCGACCTGAGGGGCTCATCTTCCGGCGTCATATCTTTTAGCTTTTTGATACTGTCCATGGGGTTTTCTTGGCAAGGATACTGGAGTGGGTTGCCATTTCCTCCTCCAGTGGACCACGTTTTGTCAGAACTCTCCGTCATGACCTGTCCGTCTTGACCTGACTTCATTGAGTTACGCAATCTCCTTCGGCACGGCAAGGCAGTGATCCATGAAGGGGCCGCTATACTGATATTTATGCTGCAGAAGTGGGAAAGCAGTCACTAATTGTCACGGGTTCTTTTTCATACCCAAGGTTTGATTGCTCCAAGCTCAAAATGATCTTCCAAAAAAGCACTGTACTCTACAACCCTTAGAGTTTTTATCTCTCCCCTTATAGGTTGGAGAGGTGTTTTTATTATAAACAATCTATTTACAGTATAAAAGAGTATACTTATCTGACTATGTGAGTAGCTAATGTCTAGCAATCCTAGCTTATAACTAACCTTATTTTACCAATGAATTATACTATACAATGTTCTTCAATCCTTATACCAATAGATAGGTAATCTAACAATTCTTATTTTGCTACTAATACTACAAGCTTACTACTACTATATTACTAGTATCTGTAATTGGGCCGTTTGCACACACTTGCGCCTTCTCACTCAGTTTCTGCAGGACTTTGCTTCATTGTGTTAGTTCCTCGGGACCTTCCAAGTCTCTGTGGGGAAAACAAACACCTTTCTTTTCCTTTTGGTTGGTTGGTTGCTTTCTTGCTGGCTGGCTGCTGCAAAATCTCCAAACACACCAGCTCTGCACTCTCCTGCTTTTTCTCACCTCCTGTCCTCCTCCCAGCTGTTACACCAAGGCTTTTTATCTGCCACTCCCCCATCCTGACACTGAGAAGATGTTTGAAATAAGAGGGAGAAAGGCAGCACAGCTACCTGTGATTATCCCAGCAGCTAACTCTCCCACACTAATGCAATTGGGAAAACTCTGCCTTAGGTGAGTCATAGTCCTTGAGGCCATATTTGCAATGAGTGTTGATTGCTTCTGCTGCAATAGTGTTGATACTTCAACACCAAGATAATCCTCTTTTAAATTGCTCCTTGAGACCAAGTTAGCTGTTTCTGTTGGGATGTTTGAAAGAGGCATTGGACTCTTCCTCATGGCTAAGACTTTAACTGCTATCCACTTATCCGCCAGGCAGATAATTATATCAGCATAACATTTACAGCCTCCATTAGCAATCCCTATTCTGCCACAGTGCTGTCCTTATTTGCAGTACACAAGGTGTGTTTAGGACAGGTATTGATGAATTCTCCAGCTTTGTTTCTCTCCTCACCCACAAAATACCGCCAGCTGATGAGAAAATATTCACCAGTCAGTATCCTTAACATGGAATGAGGATGGGAATGGGAAGGAGGCAAGTATTGACAGATGTCATCAGGTAAAGCCATGTGTCAAAATTCACTTTATTGTTAGTTTGATGCAGGTGCTTTGTAAGTGTGCAAAGGGACATGATTATCAGTTGATATCCTATCCTTTTGGGTGGGGATTAGTGCTGTTCTGGAATAGTATTATTCTAGTATAGCATTTATACCCTATCCCAAAGAAGCCTGCAAGCCTACACACAATTCTGAATAACAACCAATTCTTGGGTTCCTTTTGGACACAGGTTTAGCATTATTCCATAAGAGTGCTAAACCTATTTTCAAAAGCTGTCTGGTCAACACTTGACTGGCACAGGGAGTTGAGCCATGAAAAAGTAAAGAGAGCTGGCTTTCTTCTGCTTCAATCTGCAGCACACCTTCTCCCTCCACTGGGTCAGCTAGTGTTCAGGCTGATCCAGGCCCCTCAGCCAGAGACTGGCTTGGAGACTTGGTAGCTACCGCCCAAAGTAGAGTGGCCCTGGAAGATAATGACCTGGTCTGGAAGGTAGGAGGTATGCCTGTGTCAGTCTATTGGCCAATTGGGGCCAAGTGGATCCCATCCCCTTAGGGTCATGTTTGCAACGCCGATTGAATGGTCTCAGAAGAGGTTGCTTCAGGTATGGGTTGGGGATGAGATTGAGGAAAGACCTTTTGTGAATACTATACAACTGCACTATTATTTTGGGACAGAAATAACTGGGCTACAGTCTCATCACCCATATCTGCTGCTGGATACAATCTCACACTCATACAGCACTGTTTATAAAGCAACACTGAGATGCACAGAATTGGGTTCTGGTCTCCACCTAGAGCATCCATTTCTTCTCTGTATCCCTATCCCAGACGTTAACCACCTGTTTGACCTTTCCTCTTATCCTTTGTTTTCCAATTTTAGGAGTAGCTGACTTCCATGCCTCCTGCTCCATTTGCTAAGTGAGAAAATTAGCTGTTTTGTTTCTTGGATATATATGGAAACTACCAGTAGTAGTGAGGACATACTAAGGGAAAGCAGTTGGGCATTGGAGCATTTTGGGAATACTTTGAAGATGGGATGCATGGCAGAGCTCCAAGAAGGAATCACAGTCCTCCATTACTTATTGCAAATTGCTATGAGATAGGAATTCAGCTCCTCTGCAAATGAAATCAAATGGGGAAAATCCTGGCTGGTCGGAATCTTGAACCTGAGTTCACCATAGAGCAACATTATGTTGCGGACCTTGCTCTTAAGCAATGTTCTATATGGTGGGACCTTGCTTCTCGGTAAATAGGAACTGCCTAGATTTTTTTTGTAATTTGGCAGTGTATAAACATTGGGAAATAAACTAAAACCAATAAATAGCCCCAGAACCAAACTACACTGCCTGTGTTTATCTGCAGAGATTGTAGTACAAACTTGGAGTGTTAGATTTCTGCTCAGCTCCAAAGTCCAACCCTTGTGGTTCTTACTAGTCCTACCTCAATATGGGAGTGAGAGATAAGGAGAGCAGCCACTTACTTCCCATCAAAGGGGTGTGGTGAATAATGTATTTCCAAAGAGCCCCTTTCAGTCACCTGGTGACTTCATAGGTAGGTCCATATAATTATGCTGCCAACAGTAAAGAAGTAGGTTTGCCATTGCCTTCTTCCAGGGCAATTTCCCTTTTTAAACTTCCCAGCATTGGTATCCCCAGGAGGACTAACCAGGGCCAACCTGGTTTAGTTTCTAAGCTCAGAAAAGATTAGCCAGTTTTTTGCCACCTGCACATCATCATTTGATTGCTAAAGTGATTTCTTGAATAAACTACTGCTGTTTAAAATTGTATAGTTGAAAGATATTGTTGAAGGATATTGCAGTAGGAATAATTGTTGCCATGAGAAAGTATCTCTTCTCCCACTCCCCAAAAACAGACAAAATAGAAAACCTAGAGTACACAATTTGGAATAGGAAGGTTGGGGAAAAGAGAGTGGAGAGAACATGTAGACCAGGGCTGTCAGAGGAGAGGCATCATACAAATAAAGACAGTGGTGTAACCATGTCATTGAAGCTCCACACTTTATTAGGTGGGTTGCTTGTGTGACACAAAGTGCATGTAGAAAAACAGCAGGGCGTCAATCAAACTCAAAGGCACACACACACACCCCTTGCTGTTTTACAATATTGTTCATTCCGGTTAATGCTTTTGATTTTTATTGATTTTTAAATTGATTTTTATTGTTTTCCAAAAAAGAATTTCAGCTGAACACAGAAGCTTAACCTTGCATTAAAAATTGACTTGGAACAGTTTTTAAATCTTCAGGTGGCTAAAATAAACTGGGTGAATGCTGCCACCTGCTGGTTCCAAATTCTGCCTGAAAATAACTTGATGGAAAATCAGGGAGGCACAAAAACCTTCCCAGCCTACTACTTACAAATATAAACAAGTACAAACATTGAGAAGCAATGGCTAGTTTCCCAAAAAGTCACAAACAGTTCACTCAATGGTAGCAAACCATCCTGATTTCCCTCTTCCATTGGGTGTGCCAAGTGTAATAAAGTCATGTTTCAGTGGCAATACCAGCTTCTGAAATATTCCTGCTGCTTTTGTTCATTATTCCATCTGCTTCTTTGTAATTCCACAGCCTCAGAGAGTTCCTTTCATTTGCAGCAGCGTTGCCGGCCATTGGTGCAGGTGCCGATCATCCGTTCGTGGTGGAAACAAAGTCTCCGGCAATGTCCGTGATTGTTGTTGCATACCAGGCTGTCATAAAGGTCCCCCTTTGCTATTCAGAGAAAACAGTTTTTAATTAGTTTGGAAAGGAGACTTGCAGGACAACTTGGAAAACGATTGTTCCTAGATTCTTGCTAGTACTGGTGCAGAACCCAGATTTTAATACCTCCCTATATGAAATAAACTCGATTGCTAATGGTATTCCCTGTGACACTCTATGGAAGCAAAAGTTGGACTTTAAAGCTGCAGGATAGGAAGAGTATTGACACCATTGAACTATGGCAGGGCTTTCCAAAGTTTTTCCCGCTGCGACACACCAACCGGCGTTGGTGTGTCGCCGCGGGAAAACCCGGAAGTGCGGCAGCGCGCAAAAACCCGGAAGCGCTGCTGCTGCTTTCGGGTTTTGCGCGCTGCAGTTGGTGTGTCGCCGCGGGAAAACCCGGAAGCGCTGATGATGATCAGCGCTTCCGGGTTGTGTGGCGACACACCAGACTGTGTGTGGCGACACACTTTTGTGTGGCGACACACAGTTTGGAAAGCTCTGAACTATGGTGTTGGAGAAGACTCCTGAGAACACCATCAACAGCCAAGGAAACAAACTGATGGATATTGTACGAAACAACTCAGAGTTCTCACTTGAGGCACAAATGACCAGGCTGAAATTATCCTACTTTGGACACATTAAGCAAAGACCCAGCTCTCTGGAAAAGGCTCCAATGCTGGGAAAGGTGGAAGGAAAGAGAAAAGGAGGATGACCAGCAGCAAGGTGGATGGACTCAAGTTACAGTGGTAATGAGTGCACTTGGGAGACCTGAAAGAACAGGGTAGGGATAGATCTTCATGGAGAAAATCTATTTATGTGGTCACTAAGAGTCAATAACGACTTGATGGCACATAATCAAATAGCAAACTAAGACAACATGTCTGAATTCTTTTCTTTGGCATGTTATTTTACTTTCAAGGAGTGTTTTTTTTTTAAAAAAAGACAAGGAAATATTAAAAAATACAAACAGAGTTGGTTTAGTTGCCTTCAGCCACAAACATTTTAAAATCTCTTTTTAAATAAAGCTTTATTAAGTTTTTCAACAAATACATAAAACTACAAGAAATGAAATAAAGTATACTACAAGAGAAAAAAGGAACTAAAAAGCGTGAAAATACAAAAAAGGACTACTACATAATACATACATACTAACTTCTGACTTTCTACAACAAAGATATAAATAAGTCAATATCAATCTCTTACTCTAGTTCGAACTGGAATGAGCATTACTTCTATAAAACATTTCCATTCTCAATATAACATTTCCCCCCTTAATAGACAAATAATCAAATATTATCCTTCCTCATTACAGTTTTACTCCTAACCAAAACATTTATATAGTTAAACATTATCCTTCTTCATTACAGTTTTATTCCTAACCAAAACATTTATATAGTTAAACATATTATCCTTCTTCATTACAATTTTACTCCTAACCAAAGCGTTTATATAGTTGAACTTTATATCTCCACCATTACATACAGTATTTAAACAATAACCTTATTAATATCCTTTTTCCCAAGATAAATTCATTATCCCCAAAGCAAAAACATCTGTCTAAATCTTTAAAAGACCATCCTAATAAACACAAACAGTTAACCCACTTCAAAGTAAACAAAGGCATTTATATATAGTATCTCACTGTTACAGACAAGGCTTTCTTCTTGCAATACTCAACTTGCCTTGTAAAGTCCAACTCATCTTCAAGGACCTTCTGCCCTTGAGGCTTAAATCTTGTCTTTGATCTCAATATTCCAAAAATGCAGCCAGTTCTTTTACACCTAAAGCTTTTTCTTCTTCAAAATTAACATTCCAGAGGTGAATCTTCTTCCCTTCACTTTTTGGCTTTGGGACGTTACTCCTCATTTGTTTCTTTGAGACTGGGACCTTATTTTCCAAGTAACTTTCTAAGAGATGGTCCAAAGAATAAGTAACCTTGAGGTACAGCTCCTTAAAAATATCTTTAAAATCTTCCATATCCCTCCACGGAATGTTATGGCGCCCTCTAGTGCCTCAGGATATTAGACAAAAGGCTGTCTTTCAGAAAGAAAGTGTTAATCAGTGGGGGTGGAAAAATAAAGGTAAACAAAGCCATTTCTCAGGGGAAAGCAGATAGATCAAAGCTCAGCTCTGCAAATTCAACAAAGTGGGTAATTCTTTTGTAATCCTTCAAACTTTAAAAAAAGTAACAGTAAACAGGCGAAAGTCTTTAAATCCAACAATACAATTTAAAAAGAAAAAAGAGAGAAAAAAATACTGTATATTTAGAAAAAAAAAAGACAAATTAACAAACTAATAACTTCCAAAAGTAATGAAAACCACCAAGAGATTCTGCATTTCTTTGTTGCAAAGAGCCTCTCCTTAATAATAATTTTAAAAAAAAGTGTTTTAGAAATGGGGTAGGCAGCTTTTGAGTCCATATAAGGCTTCAACACGGCTTAGGAAATGATGGCAATCCCTGCCTCCCAGCTGCTAGCTTACCAGTCGATCGCAAAATGCTGTTTTGCGGTCTTCTGGCTGCTTCCTGCCATCCAGAGGACAAATGGGGTAATTCCTGGTGTTCTCCTTAATCCGGAGAACACTTCTGGGCTCTAGGAAATCCTGCCTGAGCCCAAAAAAGTCCATATTGCCGGGTCAACCGCGGAGCTCGCAGAGACACATCCCAATTTGCCAATCCCCCACTGGAAGTCAAAAATTTAAAAATCTTTAGTTTGCTAATTAGGTAAATAATTTCTGATTCAAGGAAACCTTTCACAGACAAATTTGCTTCCTAAGTCCAACGTCTTCTAAAATGAGTATTTGCTGTGTAAACAAAAACAAGCAAACATGGTTGGATTGGAATGATGTTTGTGGAGGAAAATATACCCAGGTAAATGCTTGTGTTATGAGCCCAAAGAAAGTAAGATGCGAAGTAATGTAAACAGCAGCAGAAGCAGCATTCCACATACAACTCAGACCTATGCATGCTCATTTTTTGGAGAAGGGTTGTAATTGTTTATATAAACAAGGGCTGCTATTAGATAGGGCAGTGTTTCTCAATCTTGGCAACTTTAAGATGTCTGGACTTCAACTCCCAGAATTCCCCAGCCAGCATCCTGGCTGGGGAATTCTGGGAGTTGAAGTCCAGACAACTTAAAGATGCCGAGGTTGAGAAACACTGAGATAGGGGACAGTGAAGTTTGCTTCTTTAAAGGGAATTTTAGTGGTTTAAGTTGCTGAATGTTTTTATTATTGGGAGTTACCTTGATTATGTTAATGGTTTTAATTGCATCTTAGGTATACATTTCAGGATTTCAGCAGAGGCAGATGATGCATTCTAAGGTCTGTGGGTGGAGGAATGACCACTGAACTGAAAAAAGAGGTCATGGGATTGAGCAAGGGCTGAAACTCACTTCTTTACAAGCACAGTGTTTCAGGTTCAAAAACTGGCTTTTTAAATTAAGCTGAGTTCTTGAACAACAGCTGTCAGGGTGGATACTTATGGATTCAGTGGATATAGTCTGACTCAGTGAAAGGCAACTTCCCTAAATAGTTAAGTCTGCTAGCTATGAAGGAATAGATGGGAGGCATGCACAGATCAGTTACCTCCTGAAAAAGCCAAATGTGCTGGAATGGAAGGGGTTTGGGGTCTCTTCAACCCCAGCCACATGTTCCCTCCTTTGCTTTCCCCAATTCCCCCCCCCCCCGGGTTTTAACTCTCTTGATGAAGAGTTCTTGGAAGTCAGAAAGCATCTGTTGACTGAATAAAGATGTAACCTTATAGATTAAATTCCCCCTCATGCAAAAGGAAAACACATCAGCTTTTGCTTTTCTTGGGTTCGGTGGTAATCATCCCCCAAACAGGTGCTGCATGGATGGTAAGCTTGCATCCTTTTTTAAATTTCTGGCACATTGCCCTGAGTTGAAAACAAAGGAACAAGAGCTCCATAATGGTGGGTTGACATACATAGTGCATTTTTAGTCAATGATATGAAACCCATCAGGGAGGGAGAGTCTGCTGGGGGGAGAGTCAAAAAACTCAAGATGGCATCCACAACTGCACAATTGAAGCCTGGCCCTTAAATAGGAGTAGGGCTCAATCACACAGTCACAGTCACCATCTTGACTGTTTTGACCCTCTCCCCCATGGATACCCCTGAATGCAACAAGAGAGATGGGTATGAAGGATTCTTCCTTCATGGCAACTGATATTGTTCCATTTAGTTTTTCTTTCTCTCAATTGTCTTTTAGCATCAGCTCCCCCACATAGTTATAGCAGAGAGTGGGGAAGCAAGGACAAATCCAATGGGCTTTCTCTTCCCCTCAGTTGATCATTATATGTCCTTTGTGGCTTTAAGGAGCAGTGAACTGAATGTCCTTATTCTTACCTTTCCCCATTTCCTTTTTCACAAGAGAAACCCAATGCAATTAACTCAGCTTCTGACCTAACACCTCCTGTAGTATGCAGTGAAACTAATAAAATAAGAAAGCCCACAATCATCATTAGTAATGAATAAAAGTGTAATTTCAATACATTTAACTCTGCTATGCCTACCTACTCTTTGTCATTCCATGTTAGGCATACCATCTCCAGGCTGCAAAAATCTAGACAGCTGGTGGATGGCAATGAAGAGTTGAGAATTTGCTGTATTTTCTGCAGCCCAGATACAGAATACTTACTTTATATGGCATCTGATTGAGCTGGGGGAATAAATTGGAACAAATGTTTCTCATGCTTATTTTGTTTCTGGAGGTCAGGAGAAGCTAGACTAAAATTTGGACCTGTTTGCCCCATCCCAGTTGAGCTTTGGTTTCTCACCTGAAACAGACTGGCAGAGAAAGAGGAGGAGGGCCCAAAGCATATAAATGATCCTCATGATGTTTTGGATGAATAAGCTCAGATGGTCTTAGCAGGAAGAGTCATGTGGAGTGTAACCGCTGAGAGCCACAAGGATCAAGCTGAGCCTCTGCATTTATAGAAGATGTTGTTTGGGAAGGTTTTCCAATGTTAAATGAGGAAGGCAGCCAATATGCTAATCATTTCAACTTGGATTTATGCAAACATAACCTTTTGTGGGGTGGTTTCATCTAAGGTCATGAAAAGTTGGTTGGAGAAATAAGGAGGTCTGTTACAGCAAAGTTTAAAGCAATCTTAGCATGGATCCATGCCAAAAGTCTTTGATGGATTCATGCCAGAACTCTTTCCCCACTTCTGGCTCTATTTTGATCTGTGTAAAACTCTAGATTCAGCAGCTGAGTGACGATGCAATGGGAGTATTTATGAGGGTTACTAAAGCCTCCTTTATACTATATGGGTTGCTTTCCTTTGTTCCCATCTGATTTTGTCATCCTGCTGTCTTTACCCTATGCTCCTGTTAATAAATACCCAAATCACATTTGCCTTTTTAGCAGCTGCATCACACTGTTGGCTGATATTCAGCTTGTGATCTACAAGAACACCCAGTTTGTTTTCACATATACTACTACCAAGTGAGTAGTATACTTGTGCCTTTCCAGTTTTAACTGCAGATGCAGGGCTTTATATTTCTCCATTAATGTTCATCTTGTTCAGTTTGGTTCACTGCTCTATCCTACATAGATCTTTCTGAACCTTTTCTCTTCTAAAGTGTTAGCTACTTCTAGTTTTGGGTCATCAGCAGGTGGCATTTGGACAATTCTTAGGCTTTGGGATAAAGTTCGAATTAACCCCAAATTACCTGCATTTGCTGAATATTCTGCAGAAAAGGAATGCTGCTGCTGCTGATGGAAAGCCGAGGATTAAGCCTGATGACACTCCACTTGATACAACTCTTCAATCTAATATGGAACTATTTATGTGTATTCTCTGAATGTGGTCATTTAGCCAGTTATGAACCCATCCAACAGCTGTACCACCCAATTGTTTTACCATTCTACCATTTTATTAATAGGATATCGTGAGAAACATTGTCAAATGCTTTGGTGGGGTCAAGATGTGCTACACCCATTGCATTTCATGGATCTATTAAACTAGTAACTCTGTTAAAAAAGAAAATCATGTTAGTCTGGCAGGACTTGTTTGTGACAAACCCATGCTGGTTCTTGTTAGTTGTTGCATTCCCATCCAAGTGCTTACAAATACCCTGCTTAATAATCTGCTCCAGAAACTTGTCCCATATGGACAACAAGTTGACAGGTCTGTAATTTTCCAGGTTCTCCTTCCCTTTTTTAAAGACTCAGCATTTGCTCTCTTCCACTCTTCTGGGACCTCATGAGTTTGCCAGGAGTTCTCAGACGCAACAATTATCAATTTTGTGATTACCTTTGCTAGTTCCTTTAGATCCTATATCATCAGTTTGTAAACAGTGTTTCAAAGGTTGTTTTTTGAATAATCTAACAGCATCACAGACCGGGAAATCTGTTACTGAGCTTGGAGTTCATATTACAGGAGATGGGAGGAAGTGAGAGTTCCTGAATGGAAAAATGGCCTTCCAAATGCTTCAGACCTCCAGGGTTACAAATCTATGAGCGACATTCATATCCAAGCCAGATGAAAATCAGTTCATTTACCTGGGTGCAAATATTAGAGTGGTGCCAAAGCCCCATATTCTCTGTGTTTCTCATCTTTGTGCTCCCCAGATGTGTTGGATTATAACTCCTATCATCTCCAGTGAGCACAGAATTTCTATCACCCCTCCAAAGGTGTGATCTATCACCCCTCCAAACTAATCTCTTACCTCTTACCTCTTTGGAGGTAAGGCATGACCTATGTACAGTTTAACACAGGAAAGTAGTAAGAATACACTTTAAGCTACCTCCCCTATGGAATTATTTATTTTTATATATATTTATATATAGGCAGGCAGGCAGGCACTGGCGAATCAACCAGACATTGTGGAAGACAAGGACCAGAAGACAGTGGTGGTGATAGATGTAATGCTGCCAAGTGACAGCAACACCAGGAAGGAGGAGTATGAGAAGCTGGAGAAGTACCAGCACCTAAAGGAGGAACTAGAGAGGATGTGGAAAGTGAAGGCCAAAGTGGTCCCAGTGGTGGTAGGAGCACTCGGGGCTGTGACTCCTAAGCTGGGAGAGTGGCTCCCACAGATCCCAGGAGCAACATCAGAGCTCTCTGTCCAGAAGAGTGCAGTGCTAGGAACAGCTAAGATACTGTGCAGAACCCTCAAACTCCCAGGCCTCTGGTAGAGGACCCGAGGTTGAGGAAGGCACATACCACCCTTAGGGGTGAGAAGGGAATATGTATACGGATATGTGTGTGTGTCTTTGTAGAAGTGTTCAGGTCAATGCCATGAACAGAATGAACAACTGACAAAAAGTACAATTCTTCTCCATACCAGGCACATGTTGTCCTTGTTTCCCTCGTGACTCAGCTGAGATTAGATAAGAACAAAAGACAAACCAAAGGTTTCGTCCTTTGGGCTAGTGCCCAAGGTCTTTTGGGCTAGTGACCAAAATTCATGCGCAGGACAGGAGGGTAAGATTGGGGTGGTGTTCACCTAGGCAAAGGTAATACCTTTTATAGAGCCCTTGCCAGCTTTCCCTGCCGAATGGGGATTAGCTGCCTGGAGAAAATCATTAGGAAATTAATAAAAATAATAAGATTGTCAGCATTATGACTCCTACCTAAAAAGAGTATTGTAGAACTGAAAGAGCTGCAAAATCCCCAAACAATAACTGAAGACGTAATAGAGAAATGAAAATAAAGAAGTAGTCTTTATGACTAACTCCTCCGTGAGGAGAGAAAACAGTATTTTGAGCTTTTTAACTTAGGAAAATGAAAATTTTTAACTTAGGGGATGACAGAGATGTCTAAAGCTGTCTAAATGATGGTGAGAAAGTGGGGAGGCTGTTTTTGTCCCTTTTATAACACTGGAACCTGGGCTCATGAAATGAAAGTAAAGTATGGGAAACAGGACAGCCAAAAGAATGTCTTTCTTCATGTAACATCTAGTTAACAGGGCATTTGTTACTATAAGACTTAGTGAGAAGTATGTTTCAAAATGTGTGGGAACATGAATAAAGCACTTCTTTTCCAATCATTAAAGCAGCCACATGTGCATGCACAACCACTACACAAACACTCACACACACACACAGACACCAAAGCAGAGAGAGCAGGAAGCAGCTTCTGAAGCAGCTGCCTGATCTTTACAAGAGATGTGACTCCTTTAATGATTTGAAAAATCATGTTTCCTTCACACTCCTGCACAGGGAGAGGGGTCAAAGAAGTCAAGATGGTGACCACAACTAAGCAATCAAAACTCTGCCTGTTTTTTTACCCCCCTTGCAGACCCCCATGCTCCCACACAGAGTGAAGCAACTTTTGCACAGCCCTCTTGATGATGTATCTTGATGATATAGGGGGCGTGGTGGCTCAGCGGGTAAGACGCCAGGCTGTTGATCAGAAGATCGCAAGTTCAGAGGTTCGAATCCCTAGTCCCGCATGACGGAGTGAGCTCCCGCGCTGGCCCCAGCTCTTGCCAACCTAGCAATTCGAAAGCATGCAAATGCAAGTAGATTAATAGGTACCACTTTGGTGGGTAGCTAACAGCATTCCGCGTGCGTCATGACAGCCACATGACCGTGGAAGGGTCTTCGGACAACGCTGGCTCTTCGGCTAACAAACGGAGATGAGCACGGCCCCTAGAGTCAGACATGACTGCACAAATGTGCGGGAGGAACCTTTACCTTTCATTATTGTAGGGAGTATGGCTTTCGGTACTAATTTCAAGGGAACACGACTGAGAGGAAGAAGCTACTCTACATGGGAAATCTTGTATGTGGGCTTCCTGTCATATCTGGCTGACTATGCATTTGCTAACCTTTGGCCTGGTCTAGCACAGATTTTATTTTGTTGTGCTAATATTTTAGATGGATCTGCTTGTCCTCAGCAGGTGATTTTTTGAGACATACACTTTAAATACAAGGCTTTATTGAACTATCATGGCTGGAAGGGAGCTGATTATTTTTACCACTGAAATAAATGTTACTGTGTAAGAAGGAGGATGAATGTATTGAATCACTGGTGATATTATCAATGAATAAGGCTGAAATGGTAATATTAATAATAGGATGGATTGTGTGCTGTCTGGAAGGAGATAAAGTAATAATTAAGAGGTATGTTAAGAGAGTCAGTATAGTGAAGTAGGTAAGTATGGAGCTTCGGAAGGGAGATTGAGGTTCAAGTCTCCACTTGCCCAGAGAGCTCACTAGATATCTCTGCACCAATAACTCTTTCTCCTCCTACCCAAGCTATTGGAAAGGATTGCTGAGGGCATAAAATTAGGGAAGACCCTTATGGAAAGCAATGTGAGTTTTCAGACAGAAGATGGAATATAAATGCAATGTATGCATTAATGAACAAATTAAAGGGATGTTCAAATCCTATCTCAGAAAGGAATTATATTGGGCACCAGATGTTCTGAAAAAATGAAGAGTCAAATGGCTCCTTAAAAATTAACACATACATTATGATACCAGCTTTCATAGACTATATCCTCATTATTACCTTATAATTGCTGAACTAGTCTCTAATCCAGGAAAGTTTATGCCATAGTCAATTTTTTTTATTACAGTGTGCTGAAGCTTTCAGTGTGTGTGTGTGTGTGTGGCGGGGGGGGGGCAGCACAGACTACGGGCTCTCCTACAAGGCTGTGTTAATTACTTTCCTCCAGTCCCTGAGGCAGCCCCAAAGTATGTCAGCATACATTGTCCTGCCACTGGTGCTGTCCTAGCAGAATTAATGGGGCAACTTAAATTTAATGTGGATCTCATAGTGTCACCTGCTGGGGGCAAAACAACCATCCATCACTCTCCTTAAGGGAGGAGGCAAGTTTTGACAGGTAGCTACACCCTCTATCAAGACGTGGTCCTGAGCTAGCTGTTCCATTGAGTTGTATGTGTGATTCTGCCTGGTAAAACAGGCAATGCTATCCTGCTTTACCAAGCAGGATCCATCCACTCAACCTCTGCAGATCAGTGGTGTTTTACTGGGCTGAAACCACAATTTTTGTAGATTAGGCACTGTAGCACCAGATCCATAAGTGGTGATGGTGTTTTCCCCCCAGTAAAACAGGCGATATTCTTTTGTGTTATGTCCCCACATCTGACACTGCTTTATCAAGCAGAACTTACCCCCCCCTGCAAATTAAGCACTACACGAACTGATCCATGTGAGATGGGGTTTGCCTGATGAAGTAGTGCAGGATCAGCAGGGAGGGTAGGTGCTGAGGTACCCTCAGGATGGGTTGCATCCTGAGATCAGCCTGAAGACGGCTGAAATGTGTCAAAGATGCTTCAATTCCTAGGATGGCAAAAAAAGTGGGGGGGGGAGGGGGAACCACCAGTTTTCTGAGCCTAAGGAGCTAATAGGTTGGATGAAAGAACTGGTAGATAAAGAAATGCTTCCCCCTCCACATCACTTGTCACCTCTTCAAACCCTGGATACTTGGGGATCTGCTGCCAGATCTAGTAGAGGAAATGGGAAGAGATAGCTTTTGGGCTGTCTCCTCCTGTTTTCCCCACACCAACAATCCTGTAGGGGTGGGTTGGGCTGACAGAGAATGAGTGGCCCCCAAACACCCAGCTGGTTTGCATGTCTAAGGGAGGAGAGAACTCACAGTCTCCCAGTTTCTAGTAAAGCACCTTAAAGTACTCCCTTGTGTAACTGGCTACTTGACTTCCTTACTGAGAGGTCTCAGTTGGTGCGAGTTGGATACAATACTTCTAGCTCTATCTCCTTGAGCATCGGCTCCCCACAGGGCTGTGTCTTGAGCCCATTGTTGTTCACCCTGATGACACATGACTGTTGCGCCAGGTTTACCACCAATTCCATTGTGAAATATGCAGACGATACACCAGTAGTGGGTCTTATCAGGGGTGAGGATGAGTGGGCTTATAGGGAGGAGGTGAAGGGTTTGGTGGAGTGGTGCAATAAAAACAGCTTGGTTCTAAATGTGGAAAAAACTAAGGAGATTATTATAGACTTCAGGAAGAACCGGTGTAGTCACACTCCAGTTTTTATCAATAACATAGCTGTGGAGTCAGTCAGTAGCATCAGATTCCTGGGGGTGCAGTTAACAAATAGTCTGACCTGGTCCCTTAATACCACATTTTTGGTAAAGCGAGCACAGTAACGTTTGCACTTTTTGCGTCGGATTAAGAAAGTACATCTCCCATCTTCCATTCTCCTTACTTTCTACAGAGGCACTATAGAGAGTGTACTTACAAATCTTATTTCCATCTGGTTTGGAAGCTGTAGTGCCTCAGATAGAAAGTCTGTGCAGAGAGTGGTAAGGGCAGCAGAAAAGATAATTGGGATATCTCTGCCTCTCATCCAAGATTTAGCACATGCACGCTGTTTGTCCAGAGCTTGAAAGATCATCAGTGACGCCTCCCATCCTCATCATGGTTTGTTTTCTTTGTTACCCTCTGGGAAGAGGTTCCGCTGTATCCGATGTAGAACAGCCAGATTGGGAAACAGCTTTGTCCCCCAGGCTATTGGATTCTTGAATGCTTAAATAAGTTCTTTTAGGTGAAATGTTGGATATGTAAAGAATGTATATTTTATAGTAATTATGGATTTTTTAATTAGTATTTTAGTGTTTGACTGAAATTGTGAGCTAAAGAATGTATATTTTATAGTAACTATGGTTTATTATTATTATTATTATTTTATTGTTTGATTGAAATTGTGAGCCAACTGCAACGAAATTCCATTCTATTGTGCACTTGGTGTATAGTGTATAGTGGGATGACAATAAAGTTATTAAAGTTATTATTCTTAACCACCACATCACAATTGGAAACAGTGACCAATGACCAGAGGGGAGTGGGTGGGTCCACAGCAGCCTCATGGAACCCATAGGAGATGGGTAGCACCCAGCCCCTGACTACATTATCATCAGCTTCATGTTGAGGTATCAGGATCATTCATAAGGGAAGACTTGTGCCAGGAAAAGAAGAAAATGTTAATATTCAATTGGGATAGCTAAATTCAAATGTAGGATACCTCTGCAGCAAGAGTGGGACAAGACAAAGGTGATGTTTGAGAAATGACCTACATACTGTAAATCTTCATGCCATGGTTAGCAGATCTTGTGTGGTTTTCTTACTTTGATGGCAGGAAGAATAAAGTTGGGGGAACCCATCATCTACTTTCATTAACATGTCCTGCATGACTTCTTTAAGGATAGCACTACTCTCTGGGGTCATTACTCTGGCAGAATAGGACACAACAGTAGAGAAACACATTTTATGCCAGTATATTTTTTGGTTGGCTCAAGGACTGGTTGGTAGAACAATACTGTGGCCATCTGGTTTTGTCCTTAGCTTGCAGTTCATCCACATTTTTCTAGTAGTTGGTTTTTTTAAAACAGTGGGAATTAATTTTACATAAACAAAAACTGGCTTGCTCTGTTTAATCCACAGCTAAGAAATAAGAAATAGAGCCAGTTTGGTCTAGTGGTTAAGGCAGTGGGCTAGAAACCAGGAGACTGAGAGTTCTAGTCCCGCCTTAGGCATGGAAGCCGGCTGGGTGACCTTGGGCCAGTCACACACTCTCAGCCCTAGGAAGGAGCCAATGGGAAACCAGGAGACAGAGCTCTAGTCCCGCCTTAGGCATGGAAGCCGTCTGGGTGACCTTGGGCCAGTCACACACTCTCAGCCCAACTCACCTCACAGGGTTGTTGTTGTGGGGAAAATAGGAGGAGGAAGGAGTATTAGGTATGTTTGCCGCCTTGAGTTATTTATAATAATAATAAAGGTGGGATGGAAAATAAATAAAATTAAAAAAAAATAAAAAATGTGTTAGTGCAAGAGGGTAGGGGGAGAACTGAAACACATTAGGGATGCTGTATCTGGCTGTAAAATTCCCAAGGGTTCTATATGGTAGCAAAGAGATGCAAAAACTCCTTTTGCTGCCATCTACCAGTTACCTGGATTTTTGCAACCTGAATGTGGTTGCTCCAGAAATATCTCAAAGAGGAAGAGTCAAATATTACACCTTCAAATTTTTAAAAGAAAATGGTGTGTGCAAGAAACATAAAACTGTACCAAGACATACTAGCAAAGTCATCACTTATCTATCTGTCCATGGATCTAGTACTAATTTCTCCAGGATGATGTTCCCTGGGTTGCAGAGTAGCCTTTTATTTTGGTTTCTTACAACATAATTTTTCAGTGTAGGAGCAATTCCCAATCTGTATTTCATTTTCCTGGCAGATGTCGGTTTTACAAGTCCCACCTCGGAAAAGGCAGCCCAGTGTGACAAAATCTCCTATGCCTGCATGGAGAGACAACACAAATATTATCTACAGTATGTCAGATACATTCCCAGAAGCCACCAATGTTCTCCTCCCAAAATGTCCCTGGATATGAAGCCCATTTAGCAGTCTGTTAGAACTACTGAAATGGAGCAGAGCTGCTAAGCTCGTGCACAGAAAAAGAATATTGTTTAAAAACAGAGCCCATGTGCCTATTAGAGAGATCCAGGTTAGTCTTACACCCTTAGCCCGCCCAGGCATAAAGAAATGCACGCTTAGACATGGCAGGTATGAAAAGTAAGTACAAAAGAGTCCTTGCATTTATTCATTGCAGGTACAGCATTGCAGGTACACTCCAGCAAAGGAGATCGTTACCTTGTCGTGGTGCTGGAGCTTGAGCACCTCAATGAAACCATGAGCTAAACCGTGAGGGGACACCCAAGACGGGAAGGTCGTGGCAGAGAGGTCAGACTAAATACAATCCCTGGGGAAGGCAATGGCAACCCACCCCAGTATTCTTGCCGTGAAAACTAAATGGATCAGTACAACCAGAGTTATGTCGGTATACCATTGGAAGATGGAACTCCCAGGTCGGAAGATGGTCAAAATGCTACTGGGGAGGAACAGAGGATATGTTCAACTAGCCCCAGATGTGATGACGCAGCTAGATCAAAGCCGAAAGGACAGCTAGCGGCCGACGGTGCTGGTGGTGAACGACGAATCCGATGTTCTAAAGATCAACACACCATAGGAACCTGGAATGTAAGATCTATGAGCCAGGGCAAATTGGATGTGGTTATTGGTGAGATGTCAAGATTAAATATAGACATTTTAGGTGTCAGTGAACTGAAATGGACTGCAATGGGCCAGTTCACATCAGATGACCACCAGATCTACTACTGTGGACAAGAGGACCACAGAAGAAATGGAGTAGCCTTCATCATTAATAATAAAGTGGCTAAAGCAGTGCTTGGATACAATCCAAAAAATGATAGAATGATCTCAATTCAAATTCAGGGTAAGCCATTTAACATCACAGTGATCCAAATATACGCCCCAACCACAGATGCTGAAGAAGCAGAAGTAGATGAGTTCTATGAGGTTCTGCACCACCTACTGGATAATACACCAAAAAGAGATGTTATTTTCATTACAGGAGACTGGAATGCTAAGGTGGGTAGTCAGACAACACCTGGAATTACAGGCAAGCATGGTCTGGGAGAACAAAATGAAGCAGGACATAGGCTGATAGAATTTTGCCAAGACAACTCACTGTGCATAACAAACACTCTCTTCCAACAACCTAAAAGACGACTTTATACATGGACTTCACCAGATGGTCGACACCAAAATCAGATTGACTACATCCTTTGCAGCCAAAGGTGGCGGACATCTATACAGTCGGTAAAAACAAGACCTGGAGCTGACTGTAGTTCAGATCACGAACTTCTTATTGCAAAATTTAGAATCAGACTAAAGAGAATAGGGAAGACCCACAGATCAGTTAGATATGAGCTGACTAATATTCCTAATGAATATGCAGTGGAGGTGAAGAATAGATTTAAGGGACTAGATTTAGTAGATAGGGTCCCGGAAGAACTATGGACAGAAGTTCGCAACATTGTTCAGGAGGCGGCAACAAAAAACGTCCCAAAGAAAAAGAAAACCAAGAAGGCAAGATGGCTGTCTGCTGAGACACTGGAAGTAGCCCAAGAAAGAAGGAAAGCAAAAGGCAACCGTGATAGGGGGAGATATGCCCAATTAAATGCAAAATTCCAGAGGTTAGCCAGAAGGGATAAGGAATTATTTTTAAACAAGCAATGTGCGGAAGTGGAAGAAGACAATAGAATAGGAAGGACAAGAGACCTCTTCCAGAAAATTAGAAACATCGGAGGTAAATTCCAGGCAAAAATGGGTATGTTCAAAAGCAAAGATGGTAAGGACCTAACAGAAGCAGAAGAGATAAAGAAAAGGTGGCAAGAACATACGGAAGATCTGTATAGGAAGGATAATAATATTGGAGATAGCTTTGGCGGTGTGGTCAGTGAGTTAGAGCCAGACATCCTGAAGAGTGAGGTTGAATGGGCCTTAAGAAGCATTGCTAATAACAAGGCAGCAGGAGACGATGGTATCCCAGCTGAACTGTTTAAAATCTTGCAAGATGATGCTGTCAAGGTGATGTATGCCATATGCCATCAAATTTGGAAAACACAAGCATGGCCATCAGATTGGAAAAAATCAACTTATATCCCCATACCAAAAAAGGGAAGCACGAAAGAATGTTCAAACTATCAAACAGTGGCACTTATTTCACATGCCAGTAAGGTAATGCTCAAGATCTTGCAAGGTAGACTCCAGCAATTCATGGAGCGAGAATTGCCAGATGTACAAGCTGGGTTTAGAAAAGGCAGAGGAACTAGAGACCAAATTGCCAATATCTGCTGGATAATGGAGAAAACCAGGGAGTTTCAGAAAAACACCTATTTTTGTTTTATTGACTATTCTAAAGCCTTTGACTGTGTGGATCATAACAAATTGTGGCAAGTTCTTGGTGGTATGGGGATACCAAGTCATCTTGTCTGCCTCCTGAGGAATCTGTATAACGACCAAGTAGCAACGGTAAGAACAGAGCATGGAACAACGGACTGGTTTAAGATTGGGAAAGGAGTACGGCAGGGCTGTATACTCTCACCCTACCTATTCAACCTGTACGCAAAACACATCATGCGACGTGCTGGGCTTGAGGAATGCAAGGCTGGAGTTAAAATCGCTGAAAGAAACATTAACAATCTTAGGTATGCAGATAATACCACTTTGATGGCTGAAAGTGAGGAGGAGTTGAGGAGCCTTATGACGAAGGTGAAAGAAGAAAGTGCAAAAGCTGGGTTGCAGTTAAACCTCAAAAAAACCAAGATTATGGCAACCAGCTTGATTGATAACTGGCAAATAGAGGGAGAAAAAGTGGAGGCAGTGACAGACTTTGTATTTCTAGGCGCAAAGATTACTGCAGATGCTGACTGCAGCCAGGAAATCAGAAGATGTCTACTTTTTGGGAGGAGAGCAATGGCAAATCATGATAAAATAGTTAAGAGCAGAGACATCACACTGACAACAAAGGTCCGCATAGTTAAAGCAATGGTATTCCCTGTAGTAACCTATGGCTGTGAAAGCTGGACCATAAGGAAGGCTGAGCGAAGGAAGATAGATGCTTTTGAACTGTGGTGTTGGAGGAAAATTCTGAGAGTGCCTTGGACTGCAAGAAGATCAAACCAGTCCATACTCCAGGAAATAAAGCCAGACTG
Organism: Charina bottae; assembly: GCA_023362775.1. Taxonomy (NCBI): domain Eukaryota; kingdom Metazoa; phylum Chordata; class Lepidosauria; order Squamata; family Charinaidae; genus Charina; species Charina bottae. The sequence goes on along the minus strand of JALMGJ010000001.1, from coordinate 86,833,871 downwards.
CTCACTTGAGGGAATGATATTAAAGGCAAAACTGAAGTACTTTGGCCACATAATGAGAAGACAGGATACCCTGGAGAAGAAGCTGATGCTAGGGAAAGTGGAAGGCAAAAGGAAGAGGGGCCGACCAAGGGCAAGATGGATGGATGATATTCTGGAGGTGACGGACTCAACCATGGGGGAGCTGGGGATGGTGACGGCCGACAGGAAGCTCTGGCATGGGCTGGTCCATGAAGTCACGAAGAGTCGGAAGCGACTGAACGAATAAACAACAACAAAACAGCATTTTTGGTAGATAAATGATGTTCCATTTCTTCTTTCTTGTTCCCTGAACTTAATCAACTCTTGCCCCTCTTTGCTGGCAAGAGATGCATGTAGAAAGGGAGAAAAATCTCCTAGGCCCATCCATGGCCTAAGATGGAGCAGCACACAGCCGTGTGCTTTGCTCCCAGTTGAAGGAAGGAGAGAGAGAGAGAGGAAGTGGGAGTGGCCACAAACAGCTTCCTCAAAATCATGGAGAGTTTGCATGCTAGAGCAACCATCCATATGCTGATGAGGCATGCTGGATTTGCCAGTATCTCCAACACCCCTTCTCAAATCATGCATGCATCATGCCTACACAAGATTTAACTCACTACGTAGGCCTTGGTAGACACCCCTCACAAGTGATTTTGTGAGGATGTCTGCGATCATCCTCTCTGAGGGACAATACTCCAAATGTGTTAGTCCTGTCTCCTGTGCCTCCCTAATTATGTGGGAGTGAACATCCATGTGCTTGGTCTGCCCTCCCACCTTCTGTGATAGAGAGAGTCTTATACAACTTTGGTTGTCCTCAAAGACTCTTATTGGAGCAGGAACACTCACCCCCAGATCCTCAAGTAAATACTTGACCCATTGCACCTCGGAGCATGTCTCAGCTGCTGAGACATACTCCGCTTCAGTTGTTGAGTGTGCCAAAATAGCCTCCTTGTGACTAGCCCAGCTCACAGCCCCTCCCCCAAAGAAAAACACATTCCCACTAGTGGATTTGCGATCAGTTACATCCTCTGCCCAATCTGTTTCGGTGTACCCCACTAGTGTAGGAGAATCAGTTGCTGGCAGCTTAAGCTTCAGGTCTGCAGTCCACTTCAGGTATCTTGCCACCCACTTAACGCCTGTCCAGTCCCTTTGGGTGGGTGCGCTAGTCTTTCTGCAGAGGATCCCCACTGCAGTTGAAATATCTGGCCTTGTTGTGGTGGACAGATGTAACAGCTCCCCAATGGCCTCCCTGTAGCCATTGTTCTGAGGCAACAGTTCACCAGTGTCCTTGACTTTGTGAAAATCTGCTTCCATTGGAGTTGGAACTCTGTTTGCATTTTCCAGTCCCATGCCTCCAATAATTCTAAACTCTTTTGCCTCTGACTGAGGAGAAAACTTTCATCCTCTTCTCTGTCAATTTGTATCCCCAGATAGTAGGTTGCCTTCCCAAGGCATGTCACCTCTACTTCAGTGTTCAAATTGGACACAATTTCATCAATGTCCCTTTGATCCTCATAACACAGAATCAAATCATCCACAAATGTCAGGATGAACACGTCTCTGCCATTCTTGTGTCGTGTGTAAAGGCAGGGGTCAGCTTTGCCCTGAGTGAAACCTTGCTCTATTAGCATTTGGTTTAATGTCACATTCCAGGCCCTTGCTGCTTGTTTAAGTCCATAGATCCCCTTCTGAAGCCTGCACACTAAATGCCTGTTCTTTGGATCAGTGAAGCCTTCAGGTTGTTGCATATACAACTCATCCTGAATTTCTCCATGCAAGAACACTGTTTTAATGTCTATATGTTCCACTTGCATGTTTCTGCTTGCAGCTAGACTTAGAAGAAGTCAAATGGTTGTGTGGGTCACAACTAGTGCAAAAGTCTGCTCATAATCTTCCCCATACTTTTCTGAATAACCCTTGGCTACCAGTCTAGCTTTATATCTTTGGACCTCTCCTTTCTCATTCTGTTTGGCCTTAAAGACCCTTTTGCAACCAATGGCCTTTTTGCCAACAGGTAACTTTGTGAGTGTCCATCTGTTGTTGTGTTGCAGAGCCTCAAATTCTTCTTGAGCTGCTCTCCTCCACTTACTTGCTTCAGCTGGTGGCAGCTGTTGCACTTCCTTCCATGATGCAGGCTCTTTCGGCAACACCACTCCTGCAAGGTAGGACAGTTGCTTGGCTGGAACTCCCTTGTTGGGTCGTGATGAGTGCCTCAGGTCGAGAACAGGACTCAGGTCTGGATGATTCTGCATCTCTGCCCCTTCTGTCCCTCCTGGTTCCTCATTGTCTGACTCAGGTGGAGTCTCCAGCTTGATGTCCTCTCTCTGGGCTTCCCTGCTTGCTGCAACTGGAAATACTGGGTGAGGTACTTTGAACAAGTCACCATCACCTCCCCTTTCTGTTGAGCTATTGGTTGGGGGATTCTGATTTGGCTCTGTCTCATGAAAATGCCCCACTCTGCAAGACTGGATTGAGCCGGTCTTGGGACCTGAAACTCTTTCTCCCTTGCTTCCCGTTGGGCACCCCAACAAAATTCCTTCCTTTGTTTGGGAATTGAATGTGAATCTTTTCTCTGTTGGAATGTGGGTGTAGGTAGCTGTCTTTGCTAGATGTCTGCTTCCCCCAACAGATGCTTGGATTGGCCCACACAGCTTGGTGTGAATTGACTCCAGGGGCTGTTTAGGCGCTTGGTGCTTTGTTTTGGTATTGCAGGGCTTGTGGCCTTCCCCTGAATGCAAGTTTTGCACTTTGCATTGGTCTTACCACAGTCTTTGATTTCCAAATTGCTGGCCAATCCATCTTCCTTCATTTGAAGAATTGCATTCAAATCTCTATGTCCAAATCGTCTGTGCCAGAGGATGGCGCTGTCATCCTCCTTTTCCCGGTGACAGGCCATGCATGCCAGGTCTGGCCTCTCACAATTGAGAAAGATTAAACCTTGATCTAGGTATCCTGTCAGAAAGACACCCTCTTGGTTCATTATCTCACATTTATTACCTTTGAAATGAATGGTGTGGCCTTTCTTCATGAGTGCAGATGCGCTTATCAAATTCAGATTTACATCTGGAACATATAAAACATTATTAGCAATTAAGTCCTTCTGGGTGGTGCCATTTCTGCACCTCAGGAGAGCGTGCCCCTCTCTTTGCACAGGGATTGCTTTTCCATCTGCTAAGCTGATCTCTTCCTTTGAACTTGGGTTCAATTCAATGAAGAGAGAAACATCATTAAACATGTTCGTGTTACAGCCACTGTCTAATATGAAAGATAAGCAGTTCTTATTTATGGCTGAAAATGCAAGAAGACTCGCATCTGGAGCTTTCTCTTTGTTGCCTTTCTGATCACTCTTCCTGGCCCAACAGTCTTTCTTTAAGTGACCATTCTTGCCAGAAAAATGGCACTTGATGGGCCTCTTTGTTATTGAAAGGCTCCTCTGCTGAAGATCACCATCTTTGCCCTGAGGCATCTTAGAAAAATGGACTGCCTCATTGTTGGTCTGTTTGCAATTTCTATAGGAGTCTTGTCTGCTGCACTCAGACTTTATTTCGTGAATTAAATCTGAAAGAGGTTGTCTTGATCCTCTTTGCTGCTAGAAAAATTTTCAGGCAGTGATCCCAATTAAAATCCAACTTGGATCCTGTTATCCAAAATCACATCGTTGCAATCAAGCTTGTGCAGCAATGATTGAAAATTAGAAATATGCTCATCTATGTTTCCATTTGATTGGAATTTTAAATTGTATAACTTCCTCACAAAATTAATAACTTGGGAATCACCTCCCTCTCCATAGAGTTTAAACAATTCCTCCACCATCCCTCTTGCAGTATCTCTGTGCTAGATTTGAACCAGCATTTGTGCACTTAGGGAATTCATGATCAAGCCTTGGAGCATTGGCCATCCAGCTTGCATATACTGCTGAGTCTGGACTAGGAGGATTTTCATTCAAAATGCTGTGCAGATTAAAAATCCTTGCCTGCCTTTCCACCCATATCTTCCTGGGATAAAACTTTCCGGGTTTTAGTTTAAAAATCACCGGACTGTGAGGCAGGAGCACACTGTCCATCTTGACTAAGCAAAAATGATTTAAAAATCACTTCAAAAAGAAAAAATTCTTTCCTTTTATGCTTTCTGGCTAATTCCTGGTGTAAGAAACCTCTTCAGTAGCTAGACTGAATTATTCTCTTACAAAAACAATGCTCATGCAAAACCAGCAAAAAAGAAAATTTCTGCTCAAAAACAAAACAAAGCAAAAGGAAAAATTCCTTCTGTTTAAAACACAAAATCTATTTCTGAGAAATCCTGGGCCCATAACCCTTTGAAGACCATTTAGCAGTCTGTTAGAACTACTGAAATGGAGCAGAGCTGCTAAGCTCGTGTACAGAAAAAGAATATTGTTTAAAAACAGAGCCCATGAGCATATTAGAGAGATCCAGGTTAGTCTTACACCCTTAGCCCACCCAAGCATAAAGAAATGCACGCTTAGACATGGCAGGTATGAAAAGTAAGTACAAAAGAGTCCTTACATTTATTCATTGCAGGTACAGCATTTTCAGTAGATAAATGATGTTCCATTTCTTCTTTCTTGTTCCCTGAACTTAATTAACTCTTGCCCCTCATTTCTGGCAAGAGATGCGTGTAGAAAGGGGGAAAAATCTCCTAGGCCCATCCATGGCCTAAGATGGAGCAGCACATAGCTATGTGCTTTGCTCCCAGTAAAAGGAAGGAGAGAGAATGAGGAGAAGTGGGAGTGGCCACAAACAGCTTCCCCAAAAGCATGGAGAGTTTGCATGCTAGAGCAACCATCCATATGTTGATGAGGCATGCTGTATTTGCCAGGATCTCCAACAGGATAGATGCCTCCTCAAATGGTACCCTTGACTCTGTTGTCTGTTGTGATTCCAGTTCCTAGTATTTCCAGGGCTTCTCGATTCATCAATGTTGGCTGGTAATTCTTGAAGTTTTAGCCCCAGTACATTTGGAAGGAGCTCAGTTGGGAATAGCTATGCTCCTTCATGATCCCTGGTTTCTTGGGAAAACTATGGTGGTGCTGAATTGGATATGAGAAGCCTCCTTGTCCTCTAATTGAAAGGTAGTAGACTGAAATGTTAGGAGTTTCTCAAAAAGATTAGTGAATAAATGTTGATATCATCCCTTGGTTTGTGGATGCATGATTGGGTTTTTTTCTCACCTGAACTGGCCAGGAAGGACAAAATGACACTGGCCAAGAGAATGCCAACCATCTTCATGGCTCTTAGCCTCTCAGCCTGATTAGAGTTTTGGAATCTAAAAGTTGAAAAGTAAAACACACTTTTACTACATGAACTTGGATGATCCAAAGCCAAAATGTTACTGTTCATTTCTAGGACTCCTAAGTAATCTTAGTTCATTAGTGTTGATTACTATATAATGTTAAGTAGGCGTTTGAAAAAATTGACTTGGACCAGTAAAACCTGTTCAGAAATACGTATGTACATTTTATGTGTCACTGACAAAAGTGCCTTTTAATGCAAATGTCATGCAAATTATGGAGTGATTTAGCAGTGAAAACAAAATAGATAAAGCCAATGGAAAGAGGACAGCCAAGAAGCTGTTTCAATTGGGGAATACTATATACTTTGAAGAGTGTATTTGTTTACTGCAAGCAGCTTGAGATGTAATTGTCTTTTGCAAATAATGTCCATTCATGAGTAAATACCATTGCTAATTGCCACATATTCATGTGTGGATGGATTTATTCTGTTAGTGAAATTCTGAACTAATAAAATCCCTATGTAGACCAATACATCTACCGTAGGCACCTGAACAATATTTTTAAAACACTATATTTTTTAAAAAAATGTACTATAAGTATGGGGGTGGAGAAGACGTATGTTTCAGTTTTAGTTCTTATTTATTTTTCAGGTAAAACAGAAAACACATAGTAGACATCTGTTAATGTATAGTGACTATTAACTTGGCATTAGTGTCCAAGAAAATTGGGAAGTTTTGTTAAGTCATTATTTTGAACATAGTAGCATCAGGGCACAGGTTGTTTCCCTAGATAAAGAATAAATGTCTTTAGGAGCTTCCAGTCTAAAAATTTGACAATAGAAAGACAGAGAAGCGTGGAAGTGCATGAATTTAAGCTGTCTCATGTCACTTTGAGATCTGAGGGTTTAAGTCAAAAGCCTTGTTTCAGGATTTTGCTGCAGAGGCAGGCAAAAGAGATGTTCAGGGAGGGAGTTCTAAGCACCAAGGCATCAACAGAGAATGGACAGAGTTAAAAGGCATACTTTGGGGGGAACAAGGAAATCAAATCCTCTCCAGGGCTCAGTGGTATTGGAGGCTGTAGGAAGGATTCAACACTTCATCCAGGCCTATGGGTTCAGTTCTGAGTTCTACTATGTCATAATAGGTAAGTCAAGAAAAATTCTAGGCAGAAGGTCTAAACCAGTGTTTCTCAGCCTTGGCAACTTTAAGGTGTGTGGACTTCAACTCCCAGAATTCCCTAGCCAACCATGCTGGCTGGGGAATTCTGGGAGTTGAAGTCCACACAACTTAAAGTTGCCAAGGTTGAGAAACACTGGTCTAAACTTAACCTTACTACTCAAAGTAAAAGCTAGGAATCAGTTACAGAAGGTGGGAATTAATTAATTATTTTCCATACTGCATTTTGGAGGATACTTTCCAGCTCTGACTGAAGCAAGAGAACTTGCACCTACTCCAGCCTGCCTCCTTTCATGTTTCTTGCTCTGCCACCCAGCCTTTGATACATCTGAGCTTGCCAGAATGGGCTGGATGGCAGAAGACAGCCATGGCTAAAACTGAAAACAGTGGCATAATGCTAATAAACCAATAAAAGCTTTCTTTTACATCCAGTATTCTGTTATTGCTTTGGGTGTCATGTATATTTATTTATCGATCACATTTATATAGCCGCCCATCTCACAAACGTGGCTCTGGGCAGTGTACAATAAACTTCCAATGGTAAGATTATCACATAAAACCCAAATCAAACCCAACCATTTCTTTCTTTTGATTAGTTCCCTTTCTTGTTGATGCTACTTATTCATCACACATACATTTTGACTGCTTCAATAAAGTCTGTTCTTAACAATGAGAAACATTACTTTTGCTGTTCTTCATCATAACTGGGTTCCTATCTATGGGCTAAGATGCACAAGTGGTAGCAGGTCTCAGCAGGATGTCAGCTTCCCCTAGTGAAATACAGATGTTGGGAGTTACATATATAAGTGTGAGTTCCTCCTCAAACAGATGTATTGAACACACACATGCATACACACCGTTTGCAGAGGATGCCAAGGAAGTTGCACTTTTAAGAATTTACTGTCATTGCTGTTGCTAGTGAAGTGATAGCCACAGGGCAGGATGTGTGTCTCAAATGTCAGAAAGAGGATATTTCTTGCATATGGTAGAACATCTGTGTCTTCTTTTGTTGGATCTATCCCTTAAGGCAGGGGTGGGGAACCTTTTTTCTGCCAAGGGCCATTTGGATATTTATAACCGGGGACTGGGGGGGTGGGGTTTCTGGGATTTCCGTGGACCGGGGGCCGGAGTTTGCGGGCGGGAACCAATCACAAGCACTGGGGGACGGGGTTTGCGGGCAGGAGCCCCACGGGCCTTAGGCGGGAGCCCCGCGGGCCTTATATGGCCCACAGGCCTGACGTTGCCTACCTCTCCCTTAAGGGCTTGAATGCATCCTGGGGCATAGTGTTGGGATTATCAGGAGTCAACTCAGCATTGTCTCATAAGCATAATAGGGGGTCTTTCTAGTAAACCCATCTCTATTGTGCTTGTGGGATGTTACCTGAGTCACCTGATTTCCTCTTCCTCCTTCTTCTTGGTTTGTGGGATTAACATTCTCCATTATGCTTTGGGCACACCTGCAAGCAGGGGGGCTGCACCATGCAGCTTTTGTCCATTTCATCTTGCTTGCACGCAGATCTACTATGAATCTACTTGTATCCAGACCTACTGAATAAATGTAAGCTATCTCTATTTCTTTTTCATCTAACTAATGTGTGAAGACTGAATTTATTTCTGAACATAATTAAGCTTAAAGTGCAAGTTCCCTGCTGGTTCATGCTTCTACTCTGCAAGATTGTTGTTAGCTGCTCGGAGTTTTTTTTTTATTAACCTTCAAGACTCCATCACATAGGAGCAAAACAAGTTTGTGCACTGCACTTTGTATGGGACAGTGCACAAACCACAGCCTTGTCATGTTGGCAAGTATCAATACATGCACATACATGTACACACATTCAGGCAGAATGCTAGAGATAGTAGCTGTGGCCTGCATTCCAAGTTCCAGGAATACAAATTGATTCTTGGTGACCATTTTGAAGACGCCTTTAGCTATTAAGCAGTGCCAAGTTCTACCCAGAGATCCTTGTGATGCATAACCTGTAATCATGGATCTTCATTCCATGGTGCTTAAGGACTATGCTTCAGTGAAAAGGCTAGACAGCACTGATAAAATTAGGTTTTCATAAGACACAAACGTAACAACTTATATTGCCCTGAGTGAACCTTTAGCTGAAATCTGTTTTTCTTCTTTCTCAGAGCTGAATCTGCTCATTTCTCCCTCCAGTCTGCTTTTTCCTCCCATAGCCCACTGCTCAGACTGCCAACTGACACTCTAGTTATCTCAGAACTGTCCTCCTGCCTTCATGACTAGAGAGCAAAGGTGAACCTTTCTTGGCTGTCAGTCATTACCCTCCTATTTAACAGGAGATTAGCAGGTAAAATAGACTTCTGTCCTTATGTTGAAATGGGTTGGCTTTCACAAATGCAAGCTTTACAATATAAGTAGAATTTAACATTTTGGAATTACCTCTGTACCCAGTTTTCCAACATTAGCTTCAGAGGGACCTCTTGATAATCACACATCTGCAATAGTGTTTGTTTTTCCTGAATGGGTACCACACTGGAATCACAATTCTGTCATTCAAGACTCCACTGTACACATTTATTACTCTTATGTTGGGACTCTTGTAATCACCAGGGTGTCACGCATTCTATTTGCAACTCAAACTAACTTTATTCTAGATCAGTGTTTCTCAACCTTAGCAACTTTAAGATGTCTGGACTTCAACTCCCAGAATTCCCCAGCCAACATGCTGTTAAATAGGAGGGTAATGAAGGCAGGAGGACAGTTCTGAGATAACTAGAGTGTCAGTTGGCAGTTTGAGCAGTGGACTATGGAAAAAAGAAACAGACTGGAGGGAGAAATGAGCAAATTCAGCTCTGAGAAAGAAGAAAAACAGATTTCAGCTAAAGGTTCACTCAGGGCAATATTAAGTTTGGAATTCTGAGAGTTGAAGTCCAGAGGAGAGTTGAAGTCCAGACATCTTAAAGTTCCTGAGTTTGAGAAACCCTGTTCTAGATTGTAGTGTGGTTTATCCAAGGCACTGACTGATACATGCACTCCTCAGGCACAGGCCAATAAATTATCTTACTATCAATGTCTTGCTTAAGAAGATAACTGGATGAAGTACTGTGTCTGGACCCAACTGCATTAGCCTTGGCCCAGTTCCCACTGAAAGGTACCCATATTCTGTAATCCATCAGTCCTTTTAAGTTGGTTGGTGTTCAGCCTTTTACTTAGAGGACTAGGTAAAAGTAAGTAAAGTTAGTAAGGTCAGTGAGTGGTATGGCTATCTTACTGTAGCATGGTTCGAATTCCTGACAATATATTGCCTAACCTAAAAAAAGAAAATATGTTTCTTTTTAGGCTTAGTTCATAATTATACCTAACTTAGCTATTAAATTTCATAATTATACTGTACCTACCTTAGCTTCCAACCTATTTTATGCCTTAGATAAGTGATCAGATCCAGCTTCATGTTTTCTTTTGTAGTTTGTTTGTTTATTTATTAAATCAATGTATATGGCCAGTTTGGTCTAGTGGTTAAGATAACAGGCTAGAAACCAGGAGACTGAGAGTTCTAGTCCTGCCTTAGGCATGAAAGCCGGCTGGGTGACCTGGGACCAGTCACTCTCTCTCAGCCCAACTCACCTCACAGGGTTGTTGTTGTGGGGAAAATAGGAGGAGGAAGGAGTATTAGGTATGTTTGCCGCCTTGAGTTATTTATAAAAATAATAAAGGCGGGATAGAAAATAAATAAATAAATAAATAAATAAATAAATAAATAAATAAATATAGCCACCCATCTCAGTACATGACTCTTGGCTGCTCACAACATTAAAACAAATAAAAATATATACAAATACATATATAGAATAAACAAGAAATAAAACACATAGCAGCTGGAGAATTATAAATCTAAAACTCAGCACAGCCAGGAAACGGTCTCCGTCACATACCCAGGGCCCAGGCTCAAACACAGAACCAGGTCTTCAAGGCTCTGCTGAAGGCCAGCAGGGTTGGGGTCAACCTAATCTCTGGATGGATGATGTTCCAGAGGGTGGGTGTCACTCCAATGGGTCCCCGCCAGCTGACACTCCTTGGCTGATGATACCTGCAGCATGCTCCTCCTGCTGGATCAGATAGGATGGCTAGAGGCAACCGGGAAGAGAAGGTTCCTTAAGCAACACGACCTCAAGCCATGTAGGGCTTTAAAGGTGATAACCAGTACCTTGAATTGTACCTGGAAGCAAACTAGCACCCAATGCAGCTCGTGGAGCAGTGGTGTCACATGCGCCAAATAACCTGGCAACATTAGCTTCCCAAGCCACCACATTTTGCACCAGCTGAAGCTTCTGAATGCTCTTCAATGGGAGCCCCATGAGAAGCGTGTTGCAGTAATCCAATTGGGAGGTCACAAGACAGCCAGTTTGGTGTAGTGGTTAAGGTGCTGGTTAAGGTGCTGGACTATTTGATTGGTCCGCCCCTGGTGACTTATGGACCCAATGAGGTTTTAGAGGGAGCTGGGGGTAATACCCGAGAACCTGATCCATGGTCCAGCAGAGGCCCTGGCCACAGCCTGGAATAGGGAGGTGGCCGGGGCCTTGGACAGGACTGCGCCGATGCGACCGCTCCAGCCCCATTCGAACCATCACTCCCCGTGCTTTATGGAGGAGTTGAGGGTCCTGAAGAGGGTGAAGAGACGTCTGGAGCGCCGCTGGAGAAAGACGAAGACTGAATCCGACCGAACACAATCTAGAGCCACTATTAAGGTCTACCTTGTGGCGGTAAGAGCAGCGAAACGTGAATATTTCTCTGCTCTTATTGCATCTGCAGAATGCTGTCTGACGGCCCTGTTCAAGATTACTCGATCTCTCTTGGGCAAGGTGGAGTCAGCGACCCACCTGCAGGGCCATGCGGAGGAGGTTTCTGAGCATCTGCAGGATAAAATCGCTCAGATTCGTTCTAAGTTGGACTCTAAGCATGAAGCACAGTCTGGGGAGATGCCAGGGGAGCGGTCTTGCCTTGTTATCTGGGAACGGTTTGATCCTGTTGGGCCTGAGGAAGTGGACAGGATCCTCTGGACTGTAAATGCCACCACATGCCACCACATGCCATCTAGACCCGTGCCCTTCCTGGCTAGTAAAATCTGCCAGGGAGGTGACTTGTGGGTGGGTCCAAGTGATGGTTAATACATCCATGATGGAGGGGGTGTTCCCAACTACCTTTAAGGAGGCGTTGGTCCACCCCCTCCTCAAGAAGCCATACCTGGACCCTACCATCTTGGACAATTATCGTCCTGTCTCCCACCTTCCCTTTTTGGGAAAGGTGGTTGAGAAAGTGGTGGCGTTGCAACTTCAGAGGATTCTGGATGAAGCGGATTATCTAGAACCCTTCCACTCAGGTTTTAGGCCGGGATATGGGATGGGGACTGCATTGGTCGCACTTATGGATGATCTCTGGCGGGAGCGGAATGGAGGCAGTGCATCCATCCTGGCTCTCTTGGACCTCTCAGCGGCTTTCGATATCATCGACCATGGTATCCTTTTGGGGCAGCTTAGGGAGTTGGGGGTGAGCGGTGTAGTTTTGCGCTGGTTCACCTCCTTCCTCTGGGGCCGTTCCCAGTCGGTGGTGATAGGAGAGGAGAGATCTGATTCGCGACCCCTCTTATGTGGGGTGACGCAGGGTTCGGTTCTCTCTCCTCTCCTATTTAACATCTACATGAAACCGCTGAGTGAGATCATCCATCACCATAGGATGAGGTATCATCAATATGCTGATGATACTCAATTGTATACTGTATCTCCATCCCAGGTGAAGTAAGTGATGCGGTCGCCGCCCTGTCTCATTGCCTGGGGGCTGTAGGGGCCTGGATGGGGAACAAAAGGCTTCAGCTGAACCCTAGCAAGACCGAGTGGCTGTGCATTGATGGGCCCGCGGTATCCGGGAAGTTGTCATCCTTGGTTCTGGATGGGGTGGCACTGCCCCATTCAGAGCCGGTGCAGAACTTGGGGGTCCTTCTGGACTCACGACTCCTGCTCGAAGAGCAGGTGGCAGTCGTGGCTAGGAGGGCCTTTGCGCAGCTTCAGCTTGTGCGCCAGTTACGCCCATTCCTGGACCGCGATGCCCTCCGAATGGTCACTCATGTCCTTGTCATGTCCCACATAGACTATTGCAATGCGCTCTACATGGGGCTACCCTTGAGGAATATCCAGAAGCTACAGCTGGTACAAAATGCGGCCGCGTGGGCAATTTTAGATGCACCAAGATCAGCACACATAACACATTTCCTCCGTGAGCTGCATTGGGTGCCGGTTTGCTTCTGGGTCCAATTCAAGGTGTTGATTATTACCTTTAAAGCCCTACATGGCATGGGGCCAGGATACCTGAGGGACCGTCTTATCCCCATATCATCGACCCGCCCCACCCGATCATTCAGAGAGGGCTTGCTACGGACCCCATCAATAAGGGAATTTCATCTAGTGGGGTCCAGGAGGTGGGCCTTCTGTGCAGTGGTGCCCGCCCTTTGGAATAACTTGTCCCTAGTGTCCGACTCAATTTAGAATTGGCGTCTTAACTAAGCCTGGCTGGCAGCTCGACAAGTCAGAGTTTCTCAGAGCTCTGAGCTCTGAGCTCTGAGCTCTGAGGCCTGGCTGACTTTCTATCTTGTTTGCAGGGTCTACAGAATTTGTAGACCACTGAAGCTTCCCCCTGGAGAGGGGGGAACCAGAAGATTGCTCACAGAGCCATTGGAATTGCCCACTCCTGTTTTTCTTTGTTGTTTCCACTGCGGAGAAGAATGGGGGTGAATGCAGTGGAATGGCTGAAGGAGGATCCTAGCTCTGCAGGGAACGTAAGTCTCTTTGGGAGACACAAGTGCGACAGCCAGCTTTTAGATCACTTTATATTAGGTTTTTTTTTAGATTAGAACATTTTTATTATCTAAAATTTATCTTTGGACTTTGTTTAAAATGTTGGCTAATTTTGTGTTTTCTTTGCTATAATTGATTTTGGTGGAAGTTTGATAGATTTTATTTTGGCAACATAGTGAACAAATGGAAAACATTTAATCGATGCAAAAATGAACATTTGATTACTATTCCAAGGAGTAGAAATCAGAGATGGATTGTTGGAAGATATCAAGAAAGGCGAAACCTATATGAAGAACAGAAGATTGGATTATAGAAATCATAGGGTATATGACAAAGAAAAGTTCCTGTGTATTGTATGAAGGACTAACATTTAAAGTTAATTGTTGTACTTAAAGTTCAAGGATAAATTGGAGGACATCTATTTTCTATATTTTCTTTGTTTGTTATTTTTTGACTTCACTTTTTCTTTTCTTTTTTCTTACTTTGTATTTCTATTTCTTTCTTTGTATTAACTTTTAATATGTATTTTAAAATTCAATAAAACTTATTAAAAAAAAAAGGAATAACTTGTCCCCAGAGTTGAGGCCGGTTTCCTCCCTCCCGGCCTTCTGGAAAGATCTGAAAACCTGGTTCTGCCGCCTAGCGTGGGAGGGGATAGTTAATAGCTCCTCCTGGGGGTGGTTAGTACCATAATGCCCTCCCTATTGTTCGAGATCGATTCACCAGATTGGATTTTATATTTATTTATATCATGTTAATAATCTGTAATTTTATACTTATAAAGGTAAAGGTTCCCCCTGCACGTTTGTGCAGTCGTGTCCGACTCTAGGGGCCGGTGCTCGCCTCTGTTTGCTATTTATATTTATATATTTATACTTATATTTTAACCTTAATTTTTATTGTAAGCCGCCCAGAGTCCCCTGTTTGGGGGAGATGGGCAGTCATATAAATTAAATAAATAAACAAACAAAGAAACAAACAAACAAATAAATAAATAAATAAATAAATTGTTTAACTGTTTTTATGATTGTTAGCCACCAAGAGTCACTGGTTTGAGATGTGTGGCTATGTAAATTGAATGAATGAATGAATGAATGAATGAATGAATGAATGAATGAATAAATTTTATTTTGTTCTACAAATGATACTTGCCTCTAGGCCGTGATCAAATCTGGTTTGGAGGTGCCTGTGGCCCCTCAACCATTTTAACAAATTGTCAACTGTAAGGTTCCACTCTCTTATTCAGCTCCCTATAAGTGACAAAATCGTGGATTCCCACCTCCCACCCCCAGGTTTGGTGACCAAAATTACAAGGAACATCCATTTAATGTGCACAGCCAAATCTTCTTTTCTTCAATTACTTTATCTTACTAAATGGAGATACAGAACCAACAGACTGCTTACTATCCCCCATTTCTATGGAAGGGTAGCTGATGTGTAGGACCTGGCTGGTATCAACTGGTTTGGATACTGTTTGCTAACCAATGATAAAGATATTAATCCGACTCAACATTATTCTCCTGATGTTTTTCATGAAGGCAATTTACATTGCAGGATTTTTTTTGGCAGAACACTTAAATAATTACTTAGCTACAGTTTAAACTCTACTCAAGTTTTAGATTTTAGATCATGTATAATATAAGATAGATGGGGCACGATGGCTCAGTGGTTAAGACGCCAGGCTTGTCGATCAGAAGATCGGCGGTTCGAGACCTGAGCGCCACGTGACAGAGTGAGCTCCCGCACTCGTCCCAGCTCTTGCCAACCTAGCAATTCGAAAGCATGCAAATGCAAGTAGATAAATAGGTACCACTTCGGTGGGAAGGTAACAGCATTCCGCGCACATCATGCTGGCCACATGACCGCGGAAGCATCTTCAGATAGTGCTGGCTCTTAGGCTAACAAACAGAGATGAGCACCGCCCCCTAGAGTCAGACACGACTGTGCAGGGGAAAACCTTTACATTTTTTTATTCAATCTTACATTCTTTAGATGCCTTGGACTCCAAGCATTTGTAGAAAGTACAGCTGTTGCTGGATAGGATGAAGGGAATTATAAGAGGTGTGTGCAGCTCTTCACTCAGGAGTACATTCCCACCTCTTCCTATTAGTCCCTTGGCACCCCACTCTTTATTCCCAACCAAGTTGCCAATCAATGAAGTATCCAATAGTCATTTGTCTGAACAACAGTCTCTTCTTAAGAAAGTTGACACCAGCTTTTTTAGGATGTGTATGAATTCCTCTTCTATGGAGTTATATAGGCCACCTCTTTCATTTTTAACATTTAATATCTGGATTGAGTTCTGTGGGTAAGGTGTGGGCCTGACTTCTGTTGTTTTGAAGAGTTATCCTTCAAGGAGGAGGTTAGACATTGTAAATAAAATCCTGTCAGCATGTCACAAGACAAAAACAAGAGCAATATTATGGTTTAAGTTCTAACCCAACCACTGCCTTGCCTGTCGTTCTGTAAAAGTTACTACTTTGCTGTGAGCACATTTTACCAAGTGTGCTGACAGAGGAACCATGTATTTCTTTCCACCAAGCTGCAGGAGAAAATGTTCCTGTTGCAGCTAACACAAAAATCATGTTGACTGAAAAAGAGAGGTGGAGCAATTATTCTCTCTTCCACCAACTTACTCTACTTGCTTATGCTCATAGATTCCAGGATACCTAGGGCAACCAAGGCAGTTGTTAAATACAATGCTGTGCTTATATAATTCTATATGAACTTGCTGTGATGTCTCTGGATCTAATCCTCCAAATCAGCATTCCTCAGTACACTCCATTTAGAGTATAGTAGAAAGCTTTATTGAAAGTATTACAATTCAGAACTTATCTAAAGACCAGAATGACTCAATTCCCACCAAACAGTCAAACCTCACTCTTTCCCCCACCTACGTGTCACTCCTCCCTTGATGATGCATTGTCCAGTACTTTTCCCATCCAGCCACACTCCCCCTCTATCAGCATATTTCTCTTCAGTACCAAGCGATGCCAACCCAATTCTATCCTGATTTTTTGGAAGACCTGTTGTAGATATTGGGGCTTACTGATTTTCCAGGCATATTTGAGGTTGAAGGCTGTGAAAACTTAAAAAGCAACTTCTAATGATGTGTCTTCTTCTCAGACCATTCCATTAACATTTGCTGTGCACTTGTTGTTATCCTTTCTTGAATTCCATGTTTTACAAATCTGTTTCAATGGTTAGTGAATAGCTGCTTGTATATATTAGTTACTTATACATCCTTCTAAGCCATTTTGAATATTGAATACAATAGCAAAGCAGGTTTCAGGTGGGTCAAATAAATACATGGCAGTGTAAACTTCATTGTGGGTGCATGAACTTGGCAAACTATAGAATTGTTGGAACAAAATGCCAGGAGTTAGTGTTGGGGTAGGCATAATACTGAAGGGGCGTGGTGGATCAGCGGGTAAGACATTAGGCTTGTCGATCAGAAGATTGCAAGTTTGGAGGTTCGAATCCCTAGCCTCGCATGACGGAGTGAGCGCCCACACTAGCCCCAGCTCTTGCCAACCTAGCAATTCGAAAGCATGCAAATGCAAGTAGATGAATAGGTACCACTTCGGTGGGTAGGTAACAGCGTTCCGCGTGCATCATGCCAGCCACATGACCGTGGAAGTGTCTTCGGACAACGCTGGCTCTTCGGCTAACAAACAGAGATGAGCACCGGCCCCTAGAGTCAGACACGACTGCACAAATGTGCGGGGGGAACCTTTACCTTTTAGGCATAATACTGACATCTGCTAATGTCAGTTTAAACTGGAAAATGGCACTCAGGAAGAATACATGTAAGTTCAAGAGCAAAAAATAGCTTTTATTAGGAAGGAAGTGTAATTTTTAGCCAGGGGAAAAGGGGACAGAAGAATCCTCCCTCATTCATTGGTCTTTTCATCTTGCCAGTTTGCCTCTCTTAATTATATCACTTCATCCCGGCAACAGATCATAGTGTGGTGGTAACAGGTCCCGATCTGTTCTTCACCCTCACTGCAGTCATCATACCGGCAAATCCCACCTCTCCGGAGGCAGTGGCTCACAAATCGGACCATCCGTTCACCATTTCCTGCAGAAAAGAGGTCTTGCAAATTACTTTTTAACCTTCTCCCCAAAGCATGGGTATCTGAAAGCAGTTAATACATCATGGCCTTTCTTGTTTCTTTTATCCCCAGCATTTGACATCCAGAGGTAGATTGCCCTTGTCTATGGAAGTTCCAGGTTGTTTTTCATGGCTAATTTTTTAATTTCTTGGCTAGATTTCTTGTTCATGAATCTGCCTATTTCTATTTAGTAGAAAACTGTCAGAAAAATTGACAGTCACTGGCTCTTGTGACGATGAATTCCATCAGCTACTTTTATATGTTGTGTGGAGTAGCACTTCTTTTTAAAGCACTCACCACTTTAAAGAGAGAAGTCTGCAGCTTCCAGCATGAAATATTAATGACCTCATAAAGGAAACAATACTCACATTATTGTGTATACTGGGACCCCCTCCTCCCAGATCCCTCTCCTTCATTTCTTTTTTAGTGAAGTGCCAAATGCTTTGCCAAGATTTAAACCAGGAGTCTGGAAAGGTATGCCGAGTGGACTGCTGAGTAAACAAAGAAATGTCATGGTCTCTAGAACAGCTAAATCCTTAAGTCTGTGTAGTCTCTGCAGTGTAGTTTTAATGGAAAACTACTGATCACTTTTACAAATTCTGCTGGATTCTCCATCAATGCTACTGAAATGAAGTCCAGGCTGATATGCTATTTTATGAAAGAATTGTCTTTACCATGGATTTATATACCTTATGATCATTACGTCCCACTTTCCGTCCATTTCCCTTGTAGCTTGATGGTAAATCCCTGCCCTAGGGCAACACAAGTGACCGCTGAGCAGAAGCTAGGGGTTGCATTTTGCTAGAATCTAAGAGTTTCAAAGCTGGGAAATTGATCCTGGGGCTGGTTTCCTGTAGTGACAATATTTGACTTCTGTGACATACCATGTGGCTTTGTGATTGCATCTTACCTGGGCTCACTAAGAGCATAGCAAAGAAAAGGGCAATTGCGAGGTGGCAGATCCTCATGGCTGGGTCAGACTCAGTCTTCAAGTTAACTGGGAGGATCAAATAAGGAAGACAATCATTGTAAACTCTTCATATGTTGAGAAATGCTATTAAGTGGATAATTGTGATTACAGAAATGTAGAATAAGTTTGGGGGTTGGCAATAGAACAGGACAAATTGCGTCAGATGATCCTGATTACAACTGCCATAATCCCCAGTCATCATGGCTTGATAGCAGTTGTGGTATATATGAGGAAGATACCAGATTGATACCATGGGGGAGCTGGGGATGGTGACGGCCGACAGGAAGCTCTGGCGTGGGCTGGTCCATGAAGTCACGAAGAGTCGGAAGCGACTGAACAAATAAACAACAAAAACCAGATTGATGAAGGCTAAAATCTATAAACAATTATTTCTTCCTCTCTCCCTACAAGACTGTTTACTTCTTTCGTTTTTTCTACTCATAACAAATCTTTGTGGACAAAAAAGCTTTTCGTAAAATCTTTCTGAATTATATAGATAGAGAGCCAGTTTGGTCTAGTGGTTAAGGTGCTGGGCTAGAAACCAGGAGTCTGTGAGTTCTAGTCCCACCTGAGGTATGAAAGCCGGCTGGGTGACCTTGGGCCAGTCACTCACACTCAGCCCAACTCACCTCACAGGGTTGCTGTTGTGGGGAAAATAGGAGGAGGAAGGAGTATTAGGTATGTTTGCCACCTTGAGTTATTTATAAAAACAATTAAGGCGGGATAAAAATTAAATAACAGTCACTCATGCCCTTGTCATCTCCCATATAGATTATTGCAACGCGCTGTACATGGGGCTACCCTTGAAGAGTATCCGGAAGCTTCAGCTGTTCCAGAATGCAGCTACACGAGTAGTCATGGGTGCTATAAGATCAGCACATGTAACACCACTGCTCCATGAGCTGCATTGGGTACCAGTTTGCTTCCGGGCCCAATTCAAGGTGTTGGTTATCACCTTTAAAGCCCTACATGGCATGGGACCTGGGTACCTGAGGGACCGTCTCATCCCGATTACATCTACCTGCCCCACCCGGTCATGCAGGGAGGGCATGCTTCGGACCCCATCAACAAAAGAATTCCATCTAGCGGGGTTCAGGAGGCATGCCTTCTCTGCGATAGCACCCGCCCTATGGAATATCTTGCCCCCGGAGGTGAAGCGGGCACCCTCGCTCCTGGCCTTCAGGAAGTCTTTAAAGACCTGGTTCTGCCACCTTGCCTGGAACGAAGGAAACAATAGTTCCTCCTGGGGGTGGTTAGCTTAGTAATATCCTCCTTTTAAGAACACACCATCTCTTGGATTTTTTATTTATTTTATAGTAGATTTTAGATGTATAGGTTTTTAACTTTTATAATATGATTGTAAACCGCCCAGAGTCTACCATAAATATAAATAAATAAAATATATTAATATGGAAATAAGATGCAGCTTTCAATCAATCAATAATATTTATTCGGTCAATGACCAGCAGAATTTAAAAGGAGAAAAACAATGTGAAACAAAGAAATACAATAATTTACTACCAACTAATAAAATATATCACATAATAATATACCATTCACTCTGCTATTACTATATTAATACATTTGTTATCTAGGTAGTGTGAGCCTAAAACATTAGTAAGTATAAAATAAAAATAAAAATATATATCCCCTAACAATTTATTAATTAAGATATTTTAATTTAAAAGTAATTTTTAAAACAATTGATGGATTGATTGATTGCAGCTTTAAATCCCTTGTAAAAACACCATGTGGCATATCTTATTATGATGCATTTTGTGTCATTTTTTTTACAGTAACCCACACAGAGTTGCTTAAGTAGGCGGCATATTAATGTTGATTATTAATAATTGAATTAATGAATGAATAAGTACTTTTTATTACTGTTTATTTCTTGCCCACAAGTGTGTTTTACTGTAAGGGGTAATCATTCTACCATTCATGATTTGAAAAGCCATTATTTTACCCACTTTAAAAATGCTAATGCATTTAAATTACCAAACTATTTAAATCAAGCTGCATCTTATTTTGTCCTACTTTGGTAATAGATTATCAGATTTAATTTGCTGTGATCTGTGATATGAAGAATAAACTGCGTATAGATGTTTTCACAACATTTCATATAACTGAGAGACAAACCAACACAAGCAGGACAAGCCATGGAATATAAACAGAGAGCAAGTCCCACTCCCTTTTCACACTGAAGATGTTGCCTAGTCTGGCAATGAAACGTCTGCAAGAAAACAACAAGGCTCAGAGAGCACCAAGGACTCCATAGAGAGATATTAATATAAATCTAAAAAAATAGAAATGTGTGATATTTAGCTAGAAGATAAAAGGCCTACAATGAAAGGAAGATGTTCTTTAATTTGTTTTTACATATAAAAAAGGGAGAATCAGATCCAGAAAGGTGCCTTCCAAAATCACAAGTCCCCAAATCTTTTGGAGTTATCTGGAAGAGAATCACTGATCCCATTTTCTGATATTTATTTTACCAGACGAATACATATAGGTGAACCTATTGACTAAATTTAATATAATTTACATTAATTAGGACCTATCACTTAACCTGTCTTCTAAATCAGACTTCCCAACATGACATCCCTTGAATTTGTCTACAGTTTCCATCATCCCTGACCAGCATGACCAAGGTGGCTGATGTGGATGGAGATTGTAGTTAAATGCATCCACAGAACAGCAGATTGGGAAATCCTATTCAATATTAGTAGATCTACTCCAATAGCTTTGGCTTTATGGAATTATTTTGGGTTGAATTGGAGTAGAGGTGGGCAAAAGTCTTAAGCATTAAAATTTTATAGACTAATTCAACATTTCCACCATATTGTAGCGTAATGACTATTACGACCCAATAGGACTCACCTCTTTCTCTCTTTAGTACTTCTCTCACTGTGATTCTAACTAACTCATGCTTGGAACTCCTAGTATGACATAAGATAATGAAAACCTCTTTTGCTATAGGTTGAATAAAGTCTCAGTTCCAGAGCAACATGAACCAATCAGAGCACACATGTAAATAACTCCTTTTCAGTTATTGGCAGAGAAGGAGCTTTGTCTTTTCTAATCCAGATTTGCTCTGGATTATGCAGTTGGTTTAACACCAGTAACTGAAAAATTGTGCAGTTTATTAGGATGCTTAATGTGGGGCTTGGGCCATGACTCTGAACCACTGCAGGTTAAATATCAGCACTTGCCTTACTTGAAATATTTCTATGGTAGCTGGAGATAGAGAATAAATGTGGAGAAACGGATAATCAAAACGGCTCAGTGGGACTAAAACAAGTATTAAGAGACAGCAGCATGCTGGCCTTGATTGATTGATTGATTGATTATGTATCACCAAGTCATTGTCGACTCTTAGGGATCACATAGATATATTTCCTCCAGTAGGATCTGTCCCCAGTCTGATCCTTCAGGTCTTCCAATGGTGCACCCATCACCATTGTAACTAAGTCCATCCACCCTTTTCTTTTCCTCCCTTCTACCTTTTCCAGCATTATAGACTTCTCTAGAGAGCCAGGTCTTTACACAATGTCTCTGAAGTATAATATTTGAGCTTGATCATTTGTACCTTGAGTAAGAACTCTGTGTTGATTTGTTCAATGATCCATTTGTTTTCCTGGCTATCCATGCTATTCTCAGAAGTCTTCTCAACAACAAAGTTCAAAAGCATCAATATCCTTTCCATCTTGCTTCTTCAAAGTCCAACTTTTGCTTCCATAGAATGTCAAGGGAAAACTTGCTTGCACAGTTCTGATCTTCATAGGTCATACATACATCCTGGCATCTGAGTATCTTTTCCAATGCCTTCATTACTACTCAACCAAATGATAGTCTTGGCAGTTTTTTTTACTGTTGTGTCCTTGACTGACTTCAAATACCTAAGTAGAGTCAGACATAGTTGGTTCTTGGATGGGAGTCTATCATGGAATCAAGGGCTGTAGACTAGACTGAGAAGCTAAACAAATAAATAAGACACTAAAGTATTGTTTCCAAGAAAGTACAAAGAACTATCCATGAACTCACTAGGAATAAAGATTCCTTCATATCCCTGAGTGGCTTGTGTCAGGAACTCTGATTTAATAGTCAGCAGATCAAGGGCATCACAGCTATCATGTGGATCCACAGGAAACCACTATCAAAACCCAAATCACAGTTGTCTACGGTACAGAGTTTGAACCATAACAGTCACACACCTGACAAATGTTGGCATCACCTATATCGGGGCATGCCCCCCTCCATGTTAAGAACACTTTTTAAATACAGTGTTAAAGCTCCTAATGTATCAAAGAAGGATATGCTAATCATGCAATGAATGGTTTTATGGCGGCTGGGGAATTCTGGGAGTTGAAGTCCACACATCTTAAAGTTGCCAAGGTTGAGAAACACTGGCCTAGGCTATCAGGTACAGAGCTATTCCTTGAAGCAAAGCATGCCTTTGAAGATTTGCACACCTCTAATTATACACAGCAATCACAACTAAGGATGTATCTTACTTATTTGTTAAACCACCCAAAACACCTAATAGCAATTTGCATAGTTTAAATTACGTGCTTTATGTATTTCTCTTTTGTTAGGGCTGAATTTCTTATCACTCTGGTTCCTTGGACACCTTTGAATAACAACAATACATACAACAGTGAAAAAAACATGCTCCCTCTATGTTTTATTTACACCACTAATAATTTTATATACACTTTTTATCCTATTTCCTGCTGCTTTTTCTTCTAAGCTAAAAGCCTCCTTTCTGCATAATATATGCATAATATACCTGTTCCAGCTCATTTAGGCCATCCTTTTCTACATTTCTCACATCTACAAGATCCTTTTTTATGCAGTGTCCAGAACTATCAACAGTACTTTAAGAGTTGCTCAGCTCTGGTATTAAGGCAGTTTGGCCATCATTTTGCATTCAGCTCTTTTCCTAAGGAAACCTTATTCAGGCTGAAGTCAATCAAATCTCTGAGGAAATACCAGCTGGGGTACATGAGCTGGTTCACCACCAACCCAACCAACTTTTACATGTTCAGATGAATGCCTGAATTTGCTTTTTCCATGCAATAATTCAACAATATTCACATTTTAAATGATTGAATCCAGAGTCACATAAGTCATTTAGTGTCTAAAAAAGTAATCTCTTTTTTAGGCTCAGAGAGCACCAAAGACTCCCCAGTTCAACCCTGAGCTACAAATATTCTCTTCGAAAGTAATCTCTGCCATGGCCAGAACATGGACTTTTCCAGTAGAAGATCAAAGACAGAAAAAACAACAATGGAGCATTCCAGAGTTGTCACATGACTTGTTTTGGCCAATAGAGAGACAGAATGTTTACTCTTGGTTAAGGTGACTTTGTGGGTTTATTCTGATGGGAGACTAACACATTCTTTCTCCATATCATTACAGATAAAGCAGATTATGAGCAGAATTGGCATTATCTGACCCATTTTCCCCCCTTACTGGCTAGCCACTGAAAAACTTTATTTCACATTCATTTTCTGTTATTGTTGTTTGTTCCAGTTAATTGATGATTACAGGTGATGACCCCTCAGCCATGAGTTACTGTAAGCTGTTCGTTGTTGCTCTTTTTGCTGCCTTCCTTATCTCTTTAGGTAAGATGTGTAAAAGAGTTGCTGCTCTACAGGATACCTTTCAAGGATTGCCCCCTTGAAAAAAAGAAGATGAGTTGCACAATGCATATTGCATAAGAGAAAGAGATGCCTATAGTGTAATGTCGAGCTCAATATCTCCAGTATAATTTGCTTTTTTTTTCTCTTGGTGCCTTTGAGTCAGTGTTGACTTCTGGTGACTGCCTGGACAAGTCCCTGCAGTTTTCTTGGCAAGATTTCAGAAATGGTTTGCCCTTGCCTCTTTCCTAGGGCTGAGAGAGACTGACTGGCCCCAAATAAGACAGCTGGCTTTGTGCTTCAGGTGGGACTAGAATTCTCGGTCTCCCAGTTTCTAGCCTGATGCCTTAACCAGCACATCAAACTGGCTCTCACCAGTATAATTTGTAGCTTCCATTTATTTTAGTCATGCTGCTCATAAGGGACCATATGGATACTCAGTGCTTGGAGGGACAAATAGGTTATACCTATCAGTGCTTCCTCCCTGTCTCAGCCCCTGTTCTAGGAAGAGCTATGCTGGATCAGACCACAAAAACATCCTGTTTTCCTCAAAGGCCCTCCATTGTTCCCAGTTACTAAAACTGAAGTGGGCTGCCTTTAATTCTGGATGTGGTACATACTGTAGCAATCATAACAAGTAACCATAGATAGTCTTATTTCCTTCAATAATTTATCTAATCCCATTTTAAAGCCCTCACATTAGTGACCATCAACATATCTTAGGTTTGGGAAGAAAATATTCCATTTCACAGTTCCTGAATCTGATATTACTTTATACTGAGGGCTTTTCTTCAGCTGCTTATCTCCCATGCATAAACCAGCTGGAAATAAAGCTGATTTAACAAATCCCATTTTGGATTTCAGCTCCTTCTTTTGTTCTGGCCATTGTGATGGATGATGTTTTGTCTGCACTGTGTCTACCATGGCTTCTGATTGGTAGATTCCCCTGCTTTAGCACCCCTGGATAGGAAGGAAGGGAGGAAGGGAACAAACCAGTTTTACCACTGTTTGTGTCACTTGGGCTAGAAGGGGAAAGTGGCAGAATTCTTGTCAATTTTATTTCACCTGATTAAAACAAACACACAAAACAACAACAGCAGGTAGTTCCATCATTGAACTTGTTAAAAAAATAATAATTCGGACTTCTGGTGGGGAATATGGCCGACTGAACAGCCTTGTCCATGAGCTCCATGTGGACAGAACTGGCAACGTGTTTTTTTTTTCGGGCTCAGGGTTTTACCTGAAGCCCAGAGCTTTTTCATGAGTTAAGAAAAAGCTCGAAATTATCCCATTTCGTCCTCCAATACGTCGCCTTGCAGCCTGAGAATCGCAAACAGCAAAGACCTGGTAAGAGACGATGGGAGGCTGGGGAAGCCATCATTTCCAGCCTGCGTTTGTAGCCTTAAAGGACATTAGGTCAAGCTCCTCCATTTCTAAATCACTCAACTTATATTTTTAAGTTTTCTTACCCTAAGAGAGGCTTTCTACAACAAGAAAAAGCGGACTCTCTTGGTGCCTATCT
Organism: Charina bottae; assembly: GCA_023362775.1. Lineage (NCBI taxonomy): Eukaryota > Metazoa > Chordata > Lepidosauria > Squamata > Charinaidae > Charina > Charina bottae. The sequence goes on along the minus strand of JALMGJ010000001.1, from coordinate 86,808,368 downwards.
TTATTTCTGGATTAACTTTAAAAAACTTTGTTTTTAGTCTTTGGCTTATTTCCCATTTAATTTTAAGGTGGACTGAGAATAATTAACCATCTCCCTGTTACTATTTTTGTATTTAATTTGAAGGACTTAACTTTTTCCTACACGTTGAATTTGCTACTTTGACTTTTCATTTTTCTGTTCACTCTTTGTAGCTGCTGGTTACTACATTTTTTCTTTGTCAATTTCACTTAATAACTTCGCAAGCCTTTCATTAGCTCCTATCTGCGTTAGTCAAGTATCCAGGGGGAGCCATAATCTACTGCCTGAATTATGGATGACCTTAAGGAAATCTTTGCAGAGCTCTGTGCTGGGCTCAGTTCTGATTTCAAAGAGACGACGAACATACTTTGGTGAAGAAGGAGTTAAAGTTTGACTTGCAAGATACTGATAAGACTGTTTTTCTGAAGAATTGTTATGAGAAGAAGCTATGTTGTGTGGGAGGGTTTCTACTGAGCAGCTTGCTTTTTTAAGGGGGGCAGTTGGATTCTTTAACTTTTTTACGAAAAATGCCTTTTGTGTAATATGGAGAAAAGTAAATGTCCTGGTATATTTTGATGTAGGATAAGAAATTAAGAATATATATTTGGATTGATATTAAGGCTTGTATGATTCCATTTTTCTTTAATGATTTAAAGTTTGTTTGATCTTTTAAGATTTATAAGATATAACATATAAGATATAAGAATAAGTGTTTGGCTTTAAGTTTAATGGGGTTAAGATTGTTATAGCACTATTAAGTATACTGTAAAAGTAGATAATTTAATGTTTCTATAATTTGATTTTTATTATAGTGGCCAGAAATATATAGAATAGTGGTAGGAAGGAATTACGTAAATAAATGGGTTCCTTTTGGGGGGGGGAAGTTGATTTAAAGGTTTATATATTTATTTTATATATATATTATTTATTATTTATTATTTATTATTTATTATTTATTATTTATTATTTCTAACTTATATCACCGCCCATCTCCCCCCACAAGGGGGATATATATATATATAGAGATATATATATGTGTGTGTGTGTATATATATATATATATATATATATATATATATATATATATATAAACATATATATATATTTATATATATAAAGGGAGGGAGCAATTGTCTTTAGTGATTTTTATAATGTGCCTATGGAATGATTTATAGAAATAATATGATCTTGGTTAGATTTAGAGTAAGGGATTAACTGTGGAAATTGCTGTATATTCTTGTTGAAAGTCGGAAGTCATCTTGTAATTTCTTAAACAAACTTTTTGCATTTTCGGTTTCTCCACCTTTTTTTTCTTTTTTGTAGTTTTTCTTCTTTTTTGTAGTTTTTATATTTGCTTCAAACTTAATAAAATTCTTACAAAAATAAGAACGTTAAAAAAATCATCAATGAACTATCAATGAACTTGTAGAAAACAAAACCCCATCCCTGACCTTTTCACTGTTCCCCTGGTGAAATAGTGATGGAGGATAAAAGGAAGGGAAGAAGTGTTCCTGCCACAGGCTAAAATAGCCAAATGGAATGGAGGGTGCTGTTTATAAGGAGTTTCACAAAGCAGAGGGTATGGGTTGACCCAGTGCAAGATGAAAAACATCATTTCCAACATAGAGGCAGAAAACACAGGCCGAGTTGTGTTAGCTGCTGGCTGGGAGTGGGTTAAGGAGTGATGTTATGTGCATCTGCGCTAAAAAATGGGGTGCTGGGGCAAGCTGGAATGCATATCTGCCTTCAGATCATCAACCATCTAGTCCACCACTGTCTTCTTTAATTCCCAGTTGCAACAATTGTCAGTCCTCTGGCAAGGTTTTTTTTAGCTCCAATACCTGCAATCTTTTACTTGAAGATGTCTGGAGTTGAATTGAAAATTTATTGAATGCAAAGCAGGTGTTTGGCCACTGAGCTACAGCTCCTCTTGACCACAAATGGTTTTCATCCTATTTCTTATTCATTTTGCATGGGTGTCAAGTGATTTTGATTGTACTTTTTCTTTTGTTAAGGATCCAGCCTGAACTTATCCGCCAGACTCTGTTGGCAAAGAGGAGGAAGATGCCGCCAGAACAGTCAGTGTTACTACAATGAAATTGAGATTGGAACGTGTTACCATTCCCGGCTGAAATGTTGCCGAGATAAGAGCTAAGAAGAAACACGAGCATAAATGTTGCAAAATTATGAACCAGAATATCTGAAGCAGAGCAATATTTCCATCTTCATTTAATGCTTCTTAATGCTCAGCAGTTCAGTCATGAAACAGGACTGTAATATGGATGGTATACTAATAATTTACTCCAATACTGTTAGAAAATTACTCTTGCTCCTTACTTTAAAAAAATGTACAGTCTTTCCAATCTGTGGAGTCATTATTGAACCCTGGTACAAGTATAGAGCATGTTGAGACACAAAGGTCACTTTAGCATTTAAAACATGTAATTTAGTCTAGTCTTATTAATATACAAAGTTTCCTTATATTGAATTGGACCATTGCTCTAGGTGGCCCTGTGCTGGCTGATCAAATGGTAGAGACTTCTTGCAAGCTTGTAACAAAATGGCAAGGTCATTGGCTGAACATGGGATCTCTTACATCCAAAGCATGTGCTCTGCCATTGAGCTATGGCACTGCTGAGCATCACAAAGCGGTCTCTATGGGTACCTAGTGCTTCTAACGAGTGTGGGCTTTTCATTCCCCTCAGTGCTGGTGGACAGGTAGATCTGTGGATTTTTCCTTGCTAAGGTGCAATACCTCCATATCATCATCATCATCATCATCATCATCATCATCATCCTACCACAACCAGAATTCAACCTTCCATATCAGAACTTTCTAATATTGACAAAAGGCTCCAGCATTCAGAGAGAAGGATAACTTGCTTGAATTCATTGCAATTTTTGAGCACATCTGAAAGCAGTATTTTTCAGACAATGCTGGACCCAGATTGCTCCCAATGTCTCTGCTGGATGGAATTGACAAAAGTTATCCAATTCATTCCATGTATAGCTATGAAATCCAGCAGAAGTTTCTTTTTCCCAAAAATGTTGAAGAAGGTTTGGAAGAGACATGGCTGCTTACAGCATGCATAGAGTTTCCCAGTCTGCCTTTGAGCAACTTCTTCAGTGTTTCTTAAACTTGCCCAACCCATTTACCAAAAGACAAAGAAATGTGTTCCTATGTAGACGTGAAGAAAGTTAATACCTCTATCAAATCCCCTTTCAGTAAAAGTGGTTGTGTGAGTTTCAAGACCATTTTTGCTGTTTTTTTTTTAAAATCAGGTTTCTAGCCTTTGTGTCTACAAAGATATGCATAGGACAAATCACAGAATAAAATGATAATAGTTTGTTTATTTTATCATAGGTGTTTTTGCTCATCCTTTCTAGTCCTCTATAACACCATCCCAGCTTATCTTTGTCTTCCTTCAGGGAAAGTGGACAGATTTTCAAAAGTAGCAAGAGGTGGGCTCTGTTGGAATTATCAGGGGTCAACTCAGCATTGTCTCATAAGCATAAGGGGGGTCTTTTCTAGTAAAACACATCTCTATTGTGCTTGTGGGATGTCACATGGGTCACCTGATTTCCACTTCCTCCTCCTTGAGTTTGGGGGATTAACAATCTCCATTACTCTTTGGGCACACCTGCAAGCAGGAGGTGCTGCACAATGCAGCTCTCATCCATTTCATCTTGTTTGCACACAGATCTACTATGAATCTACTTGTATCCAGATCTACTGAATAAATCTATCTCTATTTTTCTTCATCTAACTACTATGTGAAGACTGAATTTATTTCTGAACGTATGTCAGGAACAAAGCTGTTTTACGTTCTCGCGTGGAGTCGGAGGATGAACTTATCCAGAGAGAGGATTGAATTTATTTATTATTTATTTATTTATTTATTTATTTATCTTATTTATACCCCACCTATCCCCTCCCTAATGGAGGACTCTAGGCGGCTTACAACATCATTACATATATTTTAATTATACATCCATATATATTACAATACCCGCGCGATTAGGGAGGGGGTGAGGGAACCGGCTCTTCTTTCTAGGCATCGGAACTACAAGCCCCAGAATGCCTCGCTTTCAGAGCCGGCTGCTGACATCCCGGAAGTTGTTAAATTGGGATCCGTCGTCCTCTGACGCCGTCCTCAGCCGCCATCCACGGGCTTCTCCAGATCTTTATCTTCGGTTCCGAGGCGACTCCCCGACAGGATGCCAGCATATTGCCCCACGTGAGTGGTACCCATTTATCTACTTGCTATTTAGCTTTCGAATCACTGGGTTGGCAGAGAGCTAGGGCTAGTGACGAGAGCTCACCTCACCACGCGGATTCGAACTGCCGACCTTATGGTCAGCAGACTAACAGCTCAGCGGTTTAACCCGCTGAGCTACCGTGCCCCTGCATGCAGAAACAGAGAGAAGGGGAAAGCCCGGAAATGCCTCTGCCTCTCAATGCGTGCGAAAGAAGAGCTGACAGACGCGCGGAGCAGTGAAGAAACCAGGAAGTCCTCACGCGCTGGCAGAGAGGCCAGCAGAGGGCGAGCATGCGCACAACAGGACCAGAGGCTATATAAGGAGAATCCAGCTGAGGTAAACATTGCCAGGGACAACCAATCCATTTGCAAAGTGCCTGCTATTGTGAATCCTGAGAAGTTTACAAGCTGCCTCGAACTAAAGATATGAAACGTGAGCTTATCTAACTAACTAATTTGAAGAAAGTGACTTTACACATAGCCACGTGATTACAAACAAACATTTATTGTTGAGTTTTTTAATAAGAAGATTTTATGAGATAAAATACCTCAGTTCTTGTTAACAATAAATAATTTAATTACCAGTTCAGTTGAGAGTATTTGTTGGGACAGGACAGATTGTCCCTGGCCAAAACAAATCAGTGGAAAAAACTGACTACCATTAAAATGCCACAGAGGAAGAAAAGGGAGCAATTAATCCTAGAGAATGCTCAACTCCAACAACAAGTTGATAGCCGATTACATCAGTGATTTCTGCTTATTGGCACAAGATTTAAAATGGAATGATGAGGCATTAATTTCAGGAGCGACTCTCTTCTGAAGTATTAGACGAATTAACCAGAACTGAATGCCCTCAAACATTACAGTCATTAATCCAGTTATGTCTTCAAATTGATGGGAGATTACAACAAAGGAGAATGAGGTGGCGTTCTTCCATGGCAGCCAACCCAAGACCAATTCCAGAAAATAGGGGGTATCCTGTAGAACAGGCTTTTCCAAACTTTTCATGTTGGTGACACGCCTTTTAGCCATCCATAATTTCGTGACACAGTAATGAGGGGTCCCCGCCCCCTGGCCCATGCGATTGGCTCCCGGCTCCAAACCCTGCCCCCGGCCCATGTGATTGGCTCCTGGCTCCAAACCCCACCCCCGGCCCACGCGATTGGCTCCCAGCTCCAAACCCCGCCCCCTGGCCCCCCAGTCTTGTACCATATGTATTGTATTGTATGTAATTGTAGATAAAATACAAAAATGCCCTCCAGGTGTGCTTGATAGGGAGGTCATGGACCCAAGACCATGAGCAGTGTTTTTCAATCTTGGCCACTTTCAGGTATGAGGACTTCAACTCCCAGAATTCCCTACCCAGCAAGGATGGCTGGGGAATTCTGGGATTTGAAGTCCACAAGTCTTGAAGTCACCTAGGTCAGAGCTTTCCAAACTGTGTGTCACGACACATTTCTGTGTCCAGGTGTGTCGCAAGGGAACCTAGAAGAGGAGGCCATACAGCAGGTGGAGCCCCTTCCAGCCCTTGCCGCCGGTCCCTGCTCCGTGCCCAGCTCTCGCTGCAGAAGCCAGGTAAGGTACCAGCCCGGCAGGGCCGCAACTGGGGGGGAGGGTGCAGGGACATGAGTAGGCCGCCGTGCTGGGGGGTGGGGGGTGCAGGGACGCAGCACATGTGATGTGGGGCAAATGTTAGTGTCCACAACAGTGCAAGGAAGGGTGTACAAAACATTTCGAATGCAAAACCTTGTGTTTCAACCTTGCCCTGGTCATGCCAGGCAGTGTTTCGGGGCTGGCAAGCCTGCTTTGAGGGTGAAGCGCCCAGCTCTTGGGTATGGGCCACGTCCAAAATGCCAGCCCGCCAACCCCATTTGTGTGCAGGATGACCAATTGGCACTTCAGATGGTGCCTTTTGAAGTGGGCACGGTTAGGAATAGAAATATTTTGCACATCTCCGATGGCCTGGACCTAGCGGGCGAGTGAGGTTTGCATGCTGGCTGGGGAATTCTGAGAGTTGAAGTCCACTCATCTTAAAGTTGCCAAGTTTGAAAAACACTGCTCTACATTCTTCCCTTGTGTCAGGGGTTAAGGCAGTGACATATACTTGGTTGGATTAATCCCCATGAATGTAACCTTTTCCTTTCCATCCCATTAAGCATGAAAAGACTTTGGTAACTTGGAGGGGTGGGCACACAAGATTTTGCGGTGCCACCGTTTGCAAACCTCACTGGCTCGCTAGGTCCAGGCCATGTAGTAAACTTGGGTTCTTCAACTTGATTTTCTCCAGTTACTGTACTTGGAATCGGAGATGTACAAAATGTTTCCATTCCTAACCGTGCCCACGGTGGCCTACTCACTTCCCTACACCCCCACCCCCCCAGCGCGGTGGCCTAGTCGCCTCCCTGCACCCCTCACCCCCCAGCGCGGTGGCCTACTCGCCTCCCTGCACCCCCACCCCCCAGCGTGGCGGCCTAGTTGCCTCCCTGCACCCCCTACCCCCCAGCGTGGCGGCCTAGTCACCTCCCTGCACCCCCACCTCCCAGCGTGGCAGCCTACTTGCCTCCCTGCACCCCCACCCCCCAGCGCAGCAGCCTAGTCGCCTCCCTGCACCCCCCACCCCCCAGCGCGGCAGCCTACTTGCCTCCCTGCACCCCCCACCCCCCCAGCGCAGCAGCCTACTTGCCTCCCTGCACCCCCCACCCCCAGCATGGCGGCCTACTCGCCTCCCTGCACCCCCCACACCTGAGTGCGGTGGCCTAGTCACCTCCCTGCAACCCCCACCCCCCAGCGCGGAGGCCTAGTCGCCTCCCTGCACCCCCACCCCCAGCGCGGCAGCCTAGTCACCTCCCTGCACCCCCTACCCCCCAGCGCGGCGGCCTACTTGCCTCCCTGCGGCCCCACCCCCCAGCGTGGCGGCCTACTCGCCTCCTTGCACCCCCACCCTCCCAGCGTGGCGGCCTACTCGCCTCCCTGCACCCCCCACCCCCCCCAGTGCGGCAATCTACTCGCCTCCGTGCACCCCCCACCCCCAGTGTGGCAACCTACTCGCCTCCCTGCACCCCCACCCCCCAGCACGGTGGCCTAGTCGCCTCCTTGCACCCCCACCCCCCAGCATGGCGGCCTAATTGCCTAGTTGAAATGTGTCGCGACACAAAGTTTGAAAATCTCTGCTGTAGAAGAAACCATGCAAATAGGGGGAGCCCGACCCCGCATTACCCAGATGGAAAAGAATACACATAGAGGTGAAGGATTATGTTTATATTGTGGGGGTCTAGGTCATTTTTCAGCTACTTGCCCTACTAAGAAAGCCAAAATTTTCCGTTTGGGAAACGAGATGGGCCCAGCCTAAAGGGGTAATTAAGCTGGGCAAAGAGGGCTACCAATTGGACAGAGGTAACCTGCATCATGCCTAACAAAAACTTTGTAGTAGTGGTATGGTTAAAGATTCCAGGAAGATCAGATCTAAAAGTTTCAGCAATGATAGACTCCGGGGCAACCACTAATTTCATGAATAAAGAATTTGCTCAGAAGTGGAAAATTCCACACAAATCAATAGGAACCCTTTATTGGTGGAAACAATTGATGGAAGATCCTTACATTCAGGTCCAGTCATAGCAGGGCTTTCCAAAGTTTTCCCGCGGTGACACACCAACCGCCATTGGTGTGTCGCCGCGGGAAATCCCGGAAGTGCCACCGTTGCGGCAGCGTGCAAAACCCCGGAAGCGCTGCTGCTGCTTTTGATTTTTGCGTGCCGTTGGTGTGTCGCTGCGGGAAAACCTAGAAGCGCTGATGATGATCAGTGCTTCCAGGTTGTGTGGCGACACACCAGACTGTGTGTGGCGACACACCAGACTATGTGGGGCGACACACTTTTGTGTCATGACACACAGTTTGGAAAGCTCTGCACTATAGCAACCAAACCCATACAAATGAAGATTTGTTGTTGCTGTTTATTCGTTCAGTCGCTTCCGACTCTTCGTAACTTCATGGACCTGCCCACGCCAGAGCTTCCTGTTGGCCGTTGCCATCCCCAGCTCCCCCACGGTCGAGTCCGTCACCTCCAGAATATCATCCATCCATCTTGCCCTTGGTCGGCCCCTCTTCCTTTTGCCTTCCACTTTCCCTAGCATCAGCATCTTCTCCAGGGTATCCTGTCTTCTCATTATGTGGCCAAAGTACTTCAGTTTTGCCTTTAATATCATCCCCTCAAGTGAGCAGTCTGGCTTTATTTCCTGGAGTATGGACTGGTTTGATCTTCTTGCAGTCCAAGGCACTCTCAGAATTTTCCTGGAGACAAATGAAGATAGCCAACCCTAATGAATGGATAGAATTTTATTTGGAAGAAACACCACATTTTCCATTAGTGATAGGTCTGGAGTGGTTACAAACCCATGACCCTAATATAAAATGGTCCTCAGGTATGGTAACTTTTGAAAATCCTGACTGTAAAAAAACATATGGTCTCTACCATTGCTGCTGGAACACATGGACCAACATTTTCCAACTTACCTCCACCATTTTGAGATTTTGCAGACGTATTTAGCGAAAAAGAAGCAGATCAATTACCACCTCACAGACCATATAATTGTCCCATTGAACTAATTCCTAATGCCAAGCTTCCAGTAGGGCACATTTATTCGATGTCGGAACCTAAATTAGCAGCCCTCAAGGAATTTATTGAAACAAATCTAAAAAGAGGTTTTATCAGACCGTCATCATCTCCTGTAGCTGCTCCTGTGATATTTGTTAAGAAAAAGACAGGAGAATTAAGACTATGCTGTGATTATCAGAAGCTAAATGAAATCACAATCAAAAATTGTTACCCCATAGATTTCCAAACTGTGTGTTGAGACACAACCCGGAAGTGGATGTGCACGGTGGTGACGTGGGGGCACGCACGGTGGCGGTGGTGTGTATAGCGGCAGCGGCAGTGACTATGACAGTGGCGCACCATCAGTGCTTTTGCGTTTTAGTGGAAAACATGAGGCCACTGCCGCCGTGCATGCTACTGCTGCCGTGCCCCCCCGTGCCACCGCCGTGCATGCCCCCGCCACTGCGCACGCAGATTTCATAGAAATCTGGAACATCTGAAAACCACTAGAAAACTTAATCAGCGACAAATTACGACTGAGAAGTTTACAAGCTGCCTCGAACTAAAGATATGAAACGTGAGCTTAGTAACTAATTTGAAGAAAGTGACTTTACACATAGCCATGTGATTACAAACAAATGTTTATTGTCGAGTTTTTGAATAAGAATATTTTATGAGGTAAAATACCTCAGTTCTTGTTAACAATAAATCATTTAATTACCAGTTCAGTTGAGAGTATTTGTTGTGACAGGACAACGTAATTAAGCGTAATGTGCAAGTCCCTTCTGGTTCACGCTTCTACTTTGCAAGATTGTTGTTAGCTGCTTGGAGTTCTTTTATTAATCTTCAAAACTCCATCAAGGGTTACAGGCCCAGTACAGACCAGTACAAACCAGTACAAGCCAATACAAACCAGTGCAGCCCAGCAGAGTCCAGTATGCTGACCAAGAACTGATCTTTTGAAAAGTTTCTTTTTTGGCCTCACAGCCACAAAAAAGGAAGCCACTTGCACATTTAAAAAGCACAGTTCAGAATTTCGCCCCCTCTCTCTGAACAATGGAGAAAGAAGAGGGTGCTCCCCCCATACCAAAATTGACTGAGGTTAATTACTCAGCATGGCTATTCAGATTGAGAATGCAGCTAGATTTTGAAGATTGTTTGGATGTTCTGGATTTACCTGAACCTAAACCAGAGGATGGGGAGGAAGCCAAAAGACAGTGGAAGAAAACGGATAAGAGAGCTAAAATTCTTATTGTTAGATTTCTTCCAGATCACAGATCACAGATTAGCAGAGATTAAAAATATTTCCACTGCTAAGGAAATGATTGAGAATTTATGCACCCTATATTCAGAAGCTGATGATCAGAAAGTGATTTCTTTGGCTGTTGTGGGTCTTCCGGGCTGTGTGGCCGTGTTCTGGAAGTTGTGGTTCCTAACGTTAGGAACCACAACTTCCAGAACACGGCCACACAGCCCGGAAGACCCACAACAGCCATTGAACTCTGGCCGTGAAAGCCTTCGACAATACAGTGATTTCTTTGTTGCAAGAACTGCATGCATGTAATTTGGAAGACAGTGGAAATGTAAATGACCACCTGATCAGGATAGAGGCAATCTTTGATCAGTTGAGCACAGTTGAGAATCTCATGAATGAAAAACTTAAGATGTCTTTTGTTCTGAGCACGTTACCAAATAAAATTTTCCCATTTGTTGCTGGTTTGAATTTAGAAGGCAATTTTTTTCTCAGCTTCTAGGAGCCATCAGATCGGAATGTTGAAGGCAAGAGAATTTGTAAAACAATAGAGTGCCTGGCAGAGACATTGGTTACCTAGCAATGAAGGGTAAACATGAGCCAGAGCAATCAGTGACTCATCAGAAACCCAAAAAGGCCATTGTCTGTAATTCATGTAAAAAGCCGGGACATATTGCAAGCTTCTGCAAAAATAGAGACAAGAAAGTTTTTTCCAAGGATAAATCCAAAGAAAATTTTTTTTAAGCATGAGAAGGCTTTACACACTGCTTATAAAGCTGATACCAATAAATGTCCTAGACCAGAGCCTTCCAAACTTTTCATGTTGGTGACACACTTTTTAGACATGCATCATTTCGTGACACACTCTTACAGCAGGGCATCATTTCGCAATACACTCTTACAGCAGGGCACAAGGCAGGCACTAGGACATGCGCAGAATCACAGCAGGTTTGGAGGCAGCAAGGCACAAGGCAGGCACTAGGACCTGCATGGAATCCTGGCAGGGCAGGTTTGGAGGCAGCAAGGCACAAGGCAGGCACAAGGACCTGTGTGGAATCCTGGCAGGGCTCAGAGGCAGCAGCAGCCGCGACACACCCAGACACTGCAGCTGACACACTAACGTGTTGTGACACACAGTTTGGAAAGCTCTGTCCTAGATGATGGGTAATTGATTAAAGGGCCAGCAGGCATCTATGTGGGAATAAACGTGACTTTTGTGAGCTAAGTGAAAACACAGAAGGAAGCATAACATTAGCAGATGGAAGTTCAATTTTGATTCAAGGAAAAGGAAGTGTGCCATTGCGATGCATCAATGGAAGTGAACACAAAGATCTTGTGGCAACAGATGTTTTCTATGTGCCAGACTTAGAAGACAGTTTACTGAGTGTCTTAACATTGAATAACAAAGGTTTTGATGTGATTTTTATTGCTAATGGACAATTTAAAATCACCAGTGGAGAAAAGATTTATGTTACAGGTTTTCAAAAGGATGGCATCTACCAGGTGCACTGCGAACAACTGCCATCAGATGTCAGCCTCGCTTATCAGCAGCAAAAGGAGGACAACAGTTCCACCACCTGGCACAGACGTTTTGCGCACCATGATTTTAATGCAATTTTTAGAATGAAAACTGAAGGCATGGTAAGAGATATTGAAATAAGCAACCATGATAAATGCCAATCAAAATGTGTGATATGCATCAAAGGAAAGGCAACAACACCAGCCATACCCAAACAAAGGGAAAGGCGGGCAACTAAGCCACTAAAACTTATCCACACTGATTTGTGTGGACCTCTTCAAGCATCAGCAGGTGGAAATAAATATGTTTTATGCTTTATAGATGATTTTTCCAGTTACTGTGTGACCTCCCTAATGAAGGAGAAATCCCAAACAGTGGACATACTGAAAGCGTATTTAGCCATGGTGACCAACAAGTTCAACAGAAGCCCTCAAGCCCTCCAAAATGATAGAGGAGGTGAGTTTATTTCACAAACTATGCAAACATGTCTAACACAGCTATGTATAGAACACAGACTAACCACTCCATACACACCTGAACAAAATAAATGGTGTTGCAGAAAGGAAAAATCGCTCACTAATGGACATGGTAAAATGTATGCTTTTAGAAGCAGATCTGCCTGACAAATACTGGGCAGATGCTGTTTTAACACCTACATAGTTACAGAATAGACTGCCAACCAAAGCCAACAAGGTAACACCTTTTGAGTTATGGCATGAACACAAACCAAGTGTAAAGTATTTGGATCCAAGGCTTATGCACACATACCAAAGGAAAAGAGATCCAAACTAGACCCCAGAGCTGAAGAAGGCATCATGATTGGGTATGTTCCAGGAAGCAAGGGATATAGAATCCTGAACCCAAAGACAGGAAAAATAAGCACATGCAGAGTGGTGTACTTCGATGAACAAGAGAAAGGCTACCACATTCATGCTGACGATGACTGCACAGAAACCAACAGCGGCAGTTACCAGCTTGAGATGTTTAGCCCTACATCCGAAGACACAACCACCACACTGACCCAGAGGGAGATAGAAGCCGAAGCAGAAACTCCACTAGAGTCAGATGACGAGGCCAAGGGGTTGATGAGAAGGGGTTGAACCACCAAGTGCCACTCCTGAACCTGCTCCAAGACGCTCATCACGACCCAACAAAGGAGTTCCAGCCAAGAGACTCACCTACCTCGCAAGGTCGTCGTTACCAAAAGAACCTGCATCGTGGAACAAAGTGCAGCAAATGCCACCAGATGAAGCAAGCAAGCGGAAGAAAGCAGCACAAGAAGAGCTAGAAGCTCTACACAAGAACAAAACATAGACTTTGACAAAACTACCAAAAGGCAAGAAAGCCATAGGATTCAAATGGGTTTTCAAAGCCAAACAAGATGAAAATGGAGAAGTACAAAGATACAAAGCTAGACTAGTCGCAAAAGGCTATTCACAAAAGTATGGACTTGATTATGATGAATGTTTTGCTCCTGTTGTAAAACATACCACAATCAGAATGCTCCTGAGTCTAGCAGCTTCTAGGAACATGAGTGTTGAACACCTAGATGTAAAGACTGCATTTCTACATGGAGAGATAGAGGAAGAACTGTACATGCTAGAACCTCCAGGCTTCTCCAATCCCAAGTCACAGCAGCTTGTTTGCAAACTTCAGAAGGGGATTGATGTCCTGAAGCAAGCAGCAAGAGCATAGAATAAAAAGTTGAACCAAGTACTTCTTAAGCAAGGTTTTGTTCAAGGCAAGGCTGATCCTTGTCTCTACACAAGACACAGAAATGGCAGAGATAACATTCATTATGTGGATGATTTGATGACTTGCCATAATAACAAAAGAGACTTTGATGAAATTGTGTCCAACCTGAACAAAGAAGTAGAAGTCAAGCATCTGGGCAATGCCAACTACTACTTGGGGATACAGATTGAAAAAGAAGATGGAAGCTTTCTTCTAAGCCAGAAGCAAAAGATCCTAGAACTGTTGGAAAGCTTAGGACTGCAAAATGTCAATCCTATGCCAACACCAATGGAAACAGGTTTCCACAAGCAACAGGAACCTAGTGAACTTTTATCAGAGAATAACGGCTCTAAAAGCACCATAGGTAAGCTATTGTATCTAGCCACTACCACTAGGCCAGACATAGCAGCTGCAGTAAACATTCTATGCAGAAAAACTAGCACACCCACACAGAGAGACTGGACTTGTTTTAAGTGGGTGAGAAGGTACCTAAAGGGCACCATACACTTAAAACTAACACTACCAGCCACTGACAATCCTAAACTAGTGGGGTTTACAGATGCGGATTGGGCAGAAGACATTACTGACTGTAAATCCACTAGTGGGCATGTGTTTTTCTATGGGGGTGGGACAGTAAGCTGGGGAAGCCGTAAGCAAGCTATAGTCGCACATTCATCCAGAGAGGCGGAGTATGTATCAGCAGCAGAAGTATGCAAAGAGGTTTCATGGCTCAAGCTACTGCTTGAAGACATCGGGATAGAGGAATCTACCCCTATTCAGGTCTACGAAGACAACCAAAGTTGTATTAGGCTCTCACGGTCAGAAAAGATTAATGGGAGAACTAAACACATTTATGTTAAGTATGATGTAATAAGAGACTTGCAAGAGCAAGGAATAGTCAGACTAGACTATTGTCCCACAAGGAACATGACTGCAGACATTCTCATGAAGCCATTACCGAGGAGCAGTTACCAAGAACTGCGGAAGAAGTTGAACCTTGTGTACTCTGAGACATGCTAACTTGAGAAGGGGTGTTGGAATTATCAGGGGTCAACTCAACATTGTCTCATAAGCATAAGGGGGGTCCTTTCTAGTAAATGCATCTCTATTGTGCTTGCGGGATGTCACATGGGTCACCTGATTTCCACTTCCTCCTTCTTCTTGAGTTTGGGGGTTTAACAATCTCCATTATTCTTTGGGCACACCTGCAATCAGGAGGTGCTGCACAATGCAGCTCTCATCCTTACATCTCTCTTGCACACAGATCTACTATGAATCTACTTGTATCCAGTTCTACTGAATAAATGTAAGCTATCTCTATTTTTCTTCATCTAACTAATGTGTGAAGACTGAATTTATTTCTGAACGTAATTAATCTTAATGTGCAAGTCCCCTTTGGTTCATGCTTCTATTTTGCAAGATTGTTGTTAGCTGCTTGGAGTTCTTTTATTAACCTTCAAAACTCCATCATCTCAAAGTAGAAAAATTCTGCTATGTTTTGTGTAAGCTTCGCCTACAAATGGTTGTTAACAGTTACTGATATTAGGGGATAACTCTGTTTTATATACTATATTTTATTGGTCAATGACCGGAATAAAGTTTATCTATCTGTTTGCTGCTGATATCCTAGAAGGCCGGATCAGGCCTAAAGACACTGAGTTACAAAAGGACAGAGTTTGGGTAAACATTAAGAAAAATATATTGAGTTGATTCTCATGAGGGATGGTTATTTTATTTTGCAAGAGCAGAGAAGTAGTGGCTCTCCCTTGATGGTGGTCTCCAGGGAAGGGCTAACAATTGTCTCTTGGGAATGCTATAGCTGTGGGTTCTCTACATCAAAGAGGGAGCAAACTAGGCATTCTACAAACCTGGTTCAATTCCATGACCACAAACAGGTAACAAATAATGTACACAAACAAAATGAAATGACCATCCCTTGCGAGAACAAACGGGCTAATTCAGAATCTGACAAATACGTTAGATTTACTTTGATCTCTTAATTTTTATTTGTATATATTTATTAAATATTTGCAATCTGCTTTTCAGCCAAAATCTTTCAAGACAGCTAACAATAATGATAAAAGCTTGTAAAAAACACAACATTTTAAAACAGAACCTAGGGGGGAGCAAAACAACCCATCAGAATGGCAGAACTAGAAAAGGGAGCTCATCTGAACCACCCAGAAGCATTCCATTCCCCCAATAAATCCTGTCCTTGATTCGAAAACAAACAAACAAACAAACAAACAAGGAAGGAAGGAGTGAAAGAAACAAGTGAAAAGCTGGACTATATGCTATCTTTCTTTTAAAGCTTGTTTTTCCAAGCTTGCCACTTTCACTACAGAACCACCAAGTTTTCGCCTACACAATTCACTTGTTCTTTGCCTTCTTTTTTCTTTTCATTCTAATTGTCTTATTTCCCATGGTAAACACACATACACACACATACACAGACCTTTATATAACCTTTTCTGCCATGGAAGATGGGTGTAAAACTGGATTTATTTCCTTCATATGCAGGATATGGAAACAGAGTTCAAGTGATGTTTTCCCAACTTCTCTATGATCTCTTGGTAAACAAAGAGAACATGTAGAGTATTGATATCCTCAAGCTTCTTTTAGTTTGCTTTGGGGAGGGGGGGATCTCAGCTGTATTTATAGCTAGTCATTTCAATTTGGCATGTATAGGCACCTAGAAGCTGCTGAGTTAAATCCTGACATTTGCAGGCACCACTAGGAAAAAAACCCAAAACTGTTTTTTCCCCCAGTGTTTTTCAGAGCTGCCCTGAAATTATGACTGATGGCAATTGGGACCAGAATTGCTGTTGCTAAGCGACAAAGTCATAAAGTGCGATGTCACATGACTGTGTTGCTTAGCGATGGCAATTCCGGCACTCTCAGTTGCCATCGTTAAGTGAATCACTGCAGGTCATTAAGTGAGGACATCATGTGATTGCCATTTGTGACCTCTGGCCAGCTTCCCCATTGACTTTGCTCGCTGGAAGCCAGCAAAGAAGGTCGCAAATGGTGACCACAGGACTGCAGGGATGCTGCAATGGCCGGAATTCCGAGGACCAGTCATAAGTACCACTCGTTCAGCGTTGTCATAAGTACCACTCATTCAGTGTCATCGGAAGTTTGAATGGTCACTGAATGAGTGGTCGTTAACCGAGGCCCACCTGTAGATCAACCATGAATGATTGTAATAAATCAAGACCTCAATGTATTGATATATGTATATCTGTAAATATACATTTTGTGTGTTTGTACATTTTGTTTCTTTTTTCAGTTTTTTCTTATTTTATAATTTTATGTATTATTTTTGTATTTAGTTAATGATAACAAAAAAAGAAAACCTGGGAGAGGATATCCAGTAGATCTAATAGATTTGGTCTATAAAAATAAGCATGACCACTAGATGGAGTCCAAGAGTCACAGTTTCCTGTATTTCCTAGCTGCCATCTAAGGAGACCTCAGGAATTTTGTAGTCCAGATCTGTTAATCTTGTTATTTAGAGATTTGAGATGAAATATCACCATATCTGAGTATCTGACACCCTCACTAGCCATAGAAGATTTTTAATGGTAACTTAACTTGCTCTGCCATGTTAAAATAGAATAATAGGAAACTATCCTTTGCCATCTCACAGAAACTAAACCTCCCACCTCCAGATACCAAGTTCTCCTCTTTCTGGACAAATAGCTTTAATCACACTAGATGGCAGCAAAGATAGAATTGTCAGTACTTTTGCTTCCATCTCATGGTCATAACAAATTCTGCAGCCCAGTTATGGTAGGTCTAATACTGTTAAGGGTGGTCTAGCAGGATAGCTCCTCTTCTTCCCTCCAAGTTTAGAAATCAGATCCAGAACAATGTTCAATGCTGTTAAATAGCATTAGAGAAGCTCTGGACATAAACGTCCCTTTAAGAGAAATGATCATAATGTTCTTAGAAAATGTGCTTGCACTCACTTTGGCCTTTTTAGAACTCTAGGTGGATGTTACTGGGATGGAATGATGTAAGAGGTGAGCTTACAATAAAACACAGCTAATTTCTCTTTTCTGAGGCTGATGCAGGATTTCAGCATGATCTTCAGGAGTATCAGAACTCTGTTTCTCATATATTAGCAATTATGCAATGAAAATAGGCAATATGTTGACGAGATTCTCAGTCCAATTAGAAGCTCCATTTCTGCCTCTCTGTATCTGTGTCCATCTTGTTCTGCAGAACCACATTTCATCAGTGACCAAATTTTCTATTTCTTTTGTACAGTAAGAGTCCCTTGCAAGGGAGATGGGCGGGGAATAAATTGAAATAATAAATAAATAAATAAATAATGATGGACATATGACCAGATTAAGAGGCTACTACCACATTCCACTCTGAAATCTTGTGTCTGTGGTGATATTGACTCACTGATTTCATTACTAATTAAAATATTTGCAGTCTCTTTGATCAAATGGAGCAGTGCAACCTCAGGGTGATTCAGTAACTCACTAAACACAGAGTAAACATCTACATTTGACATTGTGTTTTGAAAATGCCTGCTGCAAATAATGATCTGGTATTGAAGAAAGTAGAAAGAGATCCAGTTTGATGTACTGGTTAAGATAATTAGGCTAGAAACTAGGAAACTGAGTTCTAGTCCTGCCTTAGGTACAAAGCCAGCTGGGGGACCTTGGGCCAGTCACTTTCTCTTAGTCTCATGAAGGAGGCAATGGCAAACCGCTTCTGAAATCTTGCCAAGAAAACTGCAGAATCTTATCCAGGCAGTTGCCAGGAGTCGTCAATGACTTGAAGGCAAAGGAAAGGAAAGGAAAGGAAAGGAAAGGAGAGGAGAGGAGAGGAGAGGGGAGGGGAGGGGAGGGGAGGGGAGGGGAGAGGAGAGGAGAGGAGAGGAGAGGAAAGAAGGAAAGGAAAGGAAAGGAAAGGAAAGGAAAGGAAAGGAAAGGAAAGGAAAGGAAAGGAAAGGAACTGCCCAGAGTCCCCAGGTGTGGAGGAGATGGGCAGTGATACAAATATAAATAATAAATAAATGGAAAGGAAAGGAAAGGAAAGGAAAGGAAAGGAAAGGAAAGGAAAGGAAAGGAAAGGAAAGGAAAGGAAAGCATTCTCATTCATGTCAGCTAGTGACCATTTGTAGCCATAAACCTTCATCTTTCTATGGGCACAACTAGGGAGGAACATGAACATGCTGTCAACCAGTCCTTGAGATGGCAGAAAAGTATGCTTGTATAAAGTTTGATCTCCCAATTGCTGATCCCACTTCTGCTCTAAGACTGATGAATGGTGCTGTCATTTTAAAATGGGGCTAAATAAGGAAAGAAATTGGTGGTTTCCCTTGACTTTGCTTCCCCACCCATCACACATTGCTTGCCAGCAAGAAAACAACCATCAATCACTCTCCCAAATGTGGGGTGGGCAACTCTAAGTGGGTCCTTGGAATGGACCTGCCAATAGCCTGTTTCACAGAGGTGTTTCAAGCCTCTGACCTGTCAGTTGGACCCATTTCCTATCATGTAATTACCACTCTTGCTTAGAAAAGAGTGAATAGTCACTTGTTTCTCCTCCATTTTCCTATGAGAAAAAAAAATAAGTCGGGTTTTCTTTGAGATGACCCTGGGCTGATTAAACCAAGGAGAATATAAATGGAATGGAAAAAAGAAAAAGCATGACAGAAATTATTTTCCAGGTTGACAGCAGTGTCTGTGTCTAAAGAGGGTTGACTGATTCTTCCCAGGACCATATTGGTACACCTCCCTTGCCCCGTCTTTCTCCCAGTTTCTCTTCCCTTCCTCTTCTCTTTCATGCTGCCCTTCTTCAATTCCCTTAACTCCAGGACATTAGGGTGGCCAGTTGGTGCAGGTCCCGCTTGGTGTTCTACTCCATTTTCAGTGTCTGAAAGATTTCAGTGTCTAATTATTTATTAGATTTTCCTACTGCTGCAATTGTTCCAGGCTCCCTCTCCATTGCTCAGCAGCCAATCTTACCCGTTCCCATCAGGAAACCGGAGATTATCCCCGAGCCCCTCAAGTGTTTGCAGAAAACTCCGGGTCTGTATTCCATTTCTCACAAGAAGTGGAGCCTCCCAAACAAAGTGGAAGCAAGACTTCACCCTCCAGTACTGCTCACTCTTGCACTATATCATTGTCCCAGGTGGCTCTGCAAAGACCCAAGAGAGCTTCCCTTGCTATCTCCACCTGTGGGTGGAGGAAAGCACCAGCCAGCTGTGAACTTCATTAGGATGAAGAGCTCCTTTGCATGATGTTTAGCTTAACCTGCTGCGCTTTCTGAACAAATGCAGAAGCAGCAATGGCAGGAATGCCAATAGTGGAAAGTGAGCCACAGCTTCTCTCCAGCAAGCCTTCTTCAAATAGGAAATGCTTTGTTACGTGATTTCTCATTTGCACAGAAGCCAGTCCCACGACAAATGGTGCAGGCTAATGTGGAAGTGTGGACAAATGTTGTGTGGATGTCCAACAAATGGAAATGTGGATCTCCAGCAAAAGAGATTGTTACCTTGTCATGGTGCTGGAGCTTGAGCACCTCAATGACACCATGAGCTAAACCGTGAAGGGAAACCCAAGACGGGAAGGTTGTGGCAGAGAGGTCAGACTAAATATGATCCCTGGGGAAGGTAACGGCAACCTACCCCAGTATTCTTGCCGTGAAAACTAAATGGATCAGTATAACCAGAGATATACCATCGGAAGATGGGACTCCCAGGTCGGAAGATGGTCAAAATGCTACTGGGGAGGAACAGAGGATACGTTCAACTAGCCACAGATGTGATGACGCAGCTAGCTCAAAGCCGAAAGGACGGCTAGCGGCCGACAGTGCTGGTGGTGAATGACTAATCCAATGTTCTAAAGATCAACACACCATAGGAACCTGGAATGTAATATCTATGAGCCGGGGCAAATTGGATGTGGTTATTGGTGAGATGGGAAGATTAAATATAGACATTTTGGGTGTCAGTGAACTGAAATGGACTGGAATGGGCCACTTCACATCAGATGAACACCAGATCTACTACTGTGGACAAGAGGACCACAGAAGAAATGGAGTAGCCTTCATAATTAATAATAAAGTGGCTAAAGCAGTGCTTGGATACAATCCAAAAAATGATAGAATGAACTCAATTTGAATTCAGGGTAAGCCATTTAACATCACAGTGATCCAAATATACGCCCTAACCACAGATGCTGAAGAAGCAGAAGTAGATCAGCACCTACTGGATAATACGCCAAAAAGAGATGTTATTTTCATTACAGGAGACTGGAATGCTAAGGTGGGTAGTCAAACAAC
Organism: Charina bottae; assembly: GCA_023362775.1. Taxonomy (NCBI): domain Eukaryota; kingdom Metazoa; phylum Chordata; class Lepidosauria; order Squamata; family Charinaidae; genus Charina; species Charina bottae. The sequence goes on along the minus strand of JALMGJ010000001.1, from coordinate 86,787,687 downwards.
ACCTGGAATTACAGGCAAGCATGGTCTGGGAGAACAAAATGAAGCGGGACATAGGCTGATAGAATTTTGCCAAGACAACTCATTGTGCATAACAAACACTCTCTTCCAACAACCTAAAAGACGACTTTATACATGGACTTCACCAGATGGTCGACACCGAAATCAGATTGACTACATCCTTTGCAGCCAAAGGTGGCAGACATCTATACAGTAGGTAAAAACAAGACCTGGAGCTGACTGTAGTTCAGATCACAAACTTCTTATTGCACAGTTTAGAATCAGACTAAAGAGAATAGGGAAGACCCACAGATCAGTTAGATATGAGTTCACTAATATTCCTAAGGAATATGCAGTGGAGGTGAAGAATAGATTTAAGGGACTAGATTTAGTAGATAGGGTCCTGGAAGAACTATGGACAGAAGTTCACAACATTGTTCAGGAGGCGGCAGCAAAAAACATCCCAAAGAAAAAGAAAACCAAGAAGGCAAGATGGCTGTCTGCTGAGACACTGGAAGTAGCCCAAGAAAGAAGGAAAGCAAAAGGCTACAGTGATAGGGGGAGATTAAATGCAAAATTCCAGTGGTTAGCCAGAAGAGATAAGGAATTATTTTTAAACAAGCAGTGTGCGGAAGTGGAAGAAGACAATAGAATAGGAAGGACAAGAGACCTCAACCAGAAAATTAGAAACATTGGAGGTAAATTCCAGGCAAAAATGGGTATGATCAAAAACAAAGATGGTAAGGACCTAACAGAAGCAGAAGAGATAAAGAAAAGGTGGCAAGAATATACGGAAGATCTGTATAGGATGGATAATAATATTGGGGATAGCTTTGACGGTGTGGTCAGTGAGTTAGAGCCAGACATCCTGAAGAGTGAGGTTGAATGGGCCTTAAGAAGCATTGCTAATAACAAGGCAGCAGGAGACGACGGTATCTCAGCTGAACTGTTTAAAATCTTGCAAGATGATGCTGTCAAGGTGATGCATGCCATATGCCAGCAAATTTGGAAAACACAAGCATGGCCATCAGATTGGAAAAAATCAACTTATATCCCCATACCAAAAAAGGGATGCACTAAAGAATTTTCAAACCATCGAACAGTGGCATAAATTCACATGCCAGTAAGGTAATGCTCAAGATCCTGCAAGGTAGACTCCAGCAATTCATGGAGCAAGAATTGCCAGATGTACAAGCTGGGTTTAGAAAAGGCAGAGGAACTAGAGACCAAATTGCCAATATCCGCTGGATAATGGAGAAAGCCAGGGAGTTTCAGAAAAACATCTATTTTTGTTTTATTGACTATTCTAAAGCCTTTGACTGTGTGGATCATAACAAATTGTGGCAAGTTCTTGGTGGTATGGGGATACCAAGTCATCTTGTCTGCCTCCTGAGGAATCTGTATAATGACCAAGTAGCAACGGTAAGAACAGACCACGGAACAACGGACTGGTTTAAGATTGGGAAAGGAGTACGGCAGGGCTGTATACTCTCACCCTACCTATTCAACCTGTACGCAGAACACATCATGCAACGTGCTGGGCTTGAGGAATCCAAGGCTGGAGTTAAAATCGGTTGAAGAAACATTAACAATCTCAGATATGCAGATGATACCACTTTGATGGCTGAAAGCGAGGAGGAGCTGAGGAGCGTTATGACGAAGGTGAAAGAAGCAAGTGCAAAACCTGGGTTGAAGTTAAACCTCAAAAAAAGCAAGATTATGGCAACCCGCTTGATTGATAACTGGCAAATAGATGGAGAAAAAGTGGAGGCAGTGACAGACTTTGTATTTCTAGGTGCAAAGATTACTGCAGACGCTGACTGCAGCCAGGAAATCAGAAGACGTCTACTTCTTGGGAGGAGAGCATGACAAGTCTCTCTCTCTCTTTTTTAGAGAAATTTTATTAGAATTTTCAAATACATAGTTAAAAGTTAGAAACAGAAAAAGAAATAGAAATACAAAATATAGAAAAAGAAAAGAAAAAGTATAGTAAAGTAAAAGAAAGAAAAAGATATGAAAATTAGATAACTTCCAATCTATCTCTGGTCATGAAAATAAAAAAATCTGCCTTAAATGTTGGTTTTTCATACAATAGATAGAAATAATTCTTTGTCTAATATACTCTTTTATATTTAATCTACTCTTCATAACCCCATGTAAGCTTCACCCCTCCTGCATTTCGCAAATAATCCATCAATGGTTTCCACTCTTTGAGATATTGATAACTTGAGTTTTCTTTCAATAAACAAGTCAATTTATCATTTTCTGCCATGTCCATCAATTTTAACATCCACTCTTGTACTGTTGGTAAAGTCTGGGTTTTCCAAAGTTGTGCATAAAGAAGTCTTGCTGCTGTTATCATATATTGTATAATTCTAACAAAACGTTTTTCTATTTGTAAATCCAATAGTCCCAACAAAAATAATTCTGGTTTAAACGGAACCTGTATTTGTAATATACTCTGCATCAATGTATGTATTTGGGTCCAAAATTTCTTTGCAATCTTACATGTCCACCACATATGGTAAAACGACCCCTCTTGTTTATTACATTTCCAACAAATGTTAGAAACAGTCCCATATATTTTCGCAATGACAAATCTCGATAAAATAGTTAAGAGCAGAGACATCACACTGACAACAAAGGTCTGCATAGTTAAAGCAATGGTATTCCCTGTAGTAACCTACAGCTGCGAGAGCTGGACCATAAGGAAGGCTGAGCGAAGGAAGATAGATGCTTTTGAACTGTGGTGTTGGAGGAAAATTCTGAGAGTGCCTTGGACTGCAAGAAGGTCAAACCAGTCTGTCAGAGCGGGAGCGGATGGAGCGGCCTGGTCCTTCCCTTAGACACCAGTGATCCTTAGTCTGTATAGTAAATAGACACTCACACAGAGATTATATAAAATAGCCTATTTACTTTATATACATACTTATTTACAGATCACTTCCACATGGGTAACAAATGATACACCAACGATACAGCATACGAGAGGTAGAATGAGAAGAATGAATTACAGGATTTCTCTGTATATATACATAAACTGACCAATCACAGTATAGGTCACTCTCATTATCCACCACACCCAACTTAACTCTTAGCACCTGTTGTATGAGTCACACACTGACACATCATCACTACAACAATGGCTGCTAATTGGATGACTTGCAGAATATTTCCCTTCTCACCTAGATATCAAGCCTCTCTGGTATAATTTATATCTAACTGTAAATTCCTGGGTATATCAAAACCCCAACAAGTCCATACTCCAGGAAATAAAGCCAGACTGCTCACTTGAGGGAATGATATTAAAGGCAAAACTGAAGTACTTTGGCCACATAATGGGAAGACAGGATACCCTGGAGAAGAAGATGATGCTGGGGAAAGTGGAAGGCAAAAGGAAGAGGGGCCGACCAAGGGCAAGATGGATGGATGATATTCTGGAGGTGATGGACTCGACCTTGGGGGAGCTGGGGATGGCGACAGCTGACAGGAAGCTCTGGCGTGGGCTGGTCCATAAAGTCACGAAGAGTTGGAAGCGACTGAACGAATAAACAACAAAATGTGGAAGTGGAATGTGGCTAAAGACTCGATACGGCCCACAGATTGCTTGTTGGCCACCCTGTTCCTTTCAACTGGTGCAGATTTTTACTTTGGCTTGCCAAAGTCTTGCCAAAGTGGCTTCTCTAGCTACTTCAGGACCATATTCTAGGAGCAGGCATTGTGGTGACCACAATATAAAGATGCTGCAGAGAGCCCCCTTGTGGACTGCTGGCTCCTTAATCTGCCTGAATTTTTATTGAAAGTAAAACATTGATTCAGAAGACAACATGCTACCAAGCAGAATTTGATCCTTTGTCCTAAGATTTTGTTGCAGCAATGACTTTTCACCCCACAGATGTTTCACTTGGACGGTACATTGGAGCTCTAGTTCACTTAGAAAATTGGTTTTATGAGACTGGCTCAGCCAATGGTGTCTGCAGCGATGGGCCACATGGGACAGACTGATGAAAGCACCACCCCCATTCTATGTGCATTGCCCCTTTGGAAAATGCATTGTGATATTGCATGCATGTAGAAAAGGGGTGAGGCTGCTTTCAGTCCTGCAGATGCCTCTGGGATCTTTCTACTGATCTGTTACAGGGTTACATAAAGGGGTGCAACAAGGTAATGCCATCAAGCGTTTGGAATACTTGCAAGAGCTAAACAGCTATGAAATATGCTAGCTAAATGCGGTCAGTCAAATCAGGCTTTCTGCTCTATTTTCATCTATTTATTTACAGTATGAAAGTCATGACCATTGTACTTTGATGAAAACTGTTCACTCAAATGATAACAACATTTTGTTTTATATAAGAGTTTAATGTATTTATTTGAGAATAGATATAGGCTTTCTTTAAATTACAAAGGAGACCATGTGGGTGTTTTAAAAAAATGAAGACAGATTGTATCTCCAGTGTGGTCAATGTGTCTCTACCTCATAAACATAACAAGCTAACATATTTATTTGAGGACCCACATATACACAGCAAATATACCCTGGGATTGTAGGGAAGGAGCTTGAAAAATTTCCAGGAAATACAAAGATGCTATTCTCTGTGGTTTCCCAGGAGTTTTTTTTACAATTTGTCCTCTTCCACAAATATAGGTGACTGCATAAATGATTTTGCATACAGTATTGGACAGTCACAAGACAGCTAAGAGTTCCCATGTTTGTTCTTACTCCAAACATACTTACTGAATCTGCAAACATTGCACAAGTTCTAATGCTAATATTACCTCCATAATAATGCTAATATTATTATAATCACTCATGTCATGTCATGCCTTATTTGTCAACTGAGTGAATTGTTTCACACATTTCATTGCAAAGTTACAAACAGCATTTGAAGATTAATCAATTTGCAAATGATGAAAACCACAAACCTGCATCTGTTACAAAAAGTATCCAGTGAACACAATGGGGTGCAATGAATTTTGATAAGAAGGATTGTGGGGGGGGGGGAGGTGGAATTTTCAAAGGAGAATAACAAGGACATAAGTGTTTGCAGTGTTTGCCACATCCATGATCCACCCTACATTTCCGCATTCTTGTGACATCATGACTTGTTATAAATGGACAGATCTGCTGGGCTTCATGTGGAGTCTTCCTAATTCTTCTTCAGTTCGGCTTCCTTGAACCAGCTGGAGAGATTTTAGAGGCAACTTCAGTCATGAGGCTTCTTTTCCTAGCCTTTGCATTGCTGCTTCTCTTCCATGCTTCTTCAGGTAAGAGGGGGCTGAGTAAACCTAGGGAAATAGAAGCAGAAGGAGAAAAAGGGAAAGCATGGCAGAAATTAGTGTTTTTACAAAAGCGTTCCCACTTTTGAGGGAAGTCTGTGACTTGAATCACACACGGCTGGTTTCCCAGCATCCAGAGGTGCTTCCAAAGAACATATGGACAGCCCTGAATTCAAACAAGTGCTTTAATCAGACCAGCTGTCCTTCTCCATCAGTCTTTCCGCTAATGGCCCCTCTCAGGTACTAGGCTCAAGATCACCTGACTGTCAGGTGATGAAGGAATTAATACCACAGTAGATTTATTATGTGGAACTGGACTCATGCAACACATTAGACCTTGCTAAAATGGGATACAGTATTTTGTGGAAAACCAGTTCTTAGTGGGTTGTATGAACCCTTCCTTCCTTCCTTCCTTCCTTCCTTCCTTCCTTCCTTCCTTCCTTCCTTCCTTCCTTCCTTCTTTATTTATTTATTTAGAAATAGTTTGCCATTGCCTGCTTCCTAGGGCTGTGTAATGGTATGTGGGAATGACCTTGGGAGATGGGAGGAAGAGATGCTGCCTAGGGAATGATCAGATAAGAAGAAGGGGAGTCCGCAGCTGCATAATGGGCAGAGAAAGAAACTCAGAAAGGAACCTCCCTAACTTATCAGGCTATAAAAAGAGATGGCGGGAGATGTGTACTTTCAGACTTTCAAGATTCTGTTAATGTAGCCTTACAATAAAGTAGAATTAATTCATCTGGTCGTGTTTCCTGTCTGGTCTACTTGGGAAGGCTGATATCAATCTTGCAAGTCTGAAAGTACAAAACTCTCACTGTCTCATTTTACAACCTGATAAATTAGGGAGGTTCCTTTACAGGTTGAGAGAGTGTGACTGGCCCAAGGAACCCAGCTCACTTTGTGCCTAAGGTGGGACTAGGACTCACAGTCTCCCAGTTTCTAGCCTGGTGCCTTAACCATTACACCATACTGGCTTTCATTGACCTTCTGTACTGACGTTATTTATCCAAGTCCAAATGGTAACAACAGCCATGCTACCAAAGCCCTGTCCCTTTTTTATGGGTGTTGTGCATGCAACAAAGCCTCCCCCCCATCCATCAAAGGTGTTTGTTATCCTGGGCTTAGAGTGAAGTGCGTTATATAAAACAAGCCTACATGCTGCTCCAGGGCAGCGGATTTTCTTGTTCCAGGTTGACAGCAGTGTCTGTGTCTAAAGAGGGTTGACTGATTCTTCCCAGGAACATATTGGTACATCTCCCTTGCCCCTTCTTTCTCCCAGTTTCTCTTCCCTTCCAGTTCTCTCTCATGCTGCCCTTTATCAGTTTTATTAAATCCACAGCATTAGGGCGGGCCAGTTGGTGCAGGTCCCACTTGGTGTTCTACTCCATTCTCAGTGTCTGAAAACTTACATTTTTCTGCTGCTGCAATTGTTCCAGGCTCCTCTCCATTGCTCAGCAGCCAATCTTGCCCATTCCCATCAGGAAACAGAACATTATCCCTGAGCCCCTCAAGTGTTCGCAGCAAACTCAGGGTCAGCTGATTTTCTTGTTACAGGTTGACAGCAGTGTCACTTGCAAGAGCTAAACAGCTGTGAAAAATGCTGGCTAAATGCAGTCAATCAAATCAGGCTTTCTTCTCCATTTTCATCAACGTGAAATCTATAACTATTGTGTTTTGATGACAACCATTTACTCAAATAACATTTCTTTTCATAAATACAGGGCAATTAAGAGAATGTATGAAGGATGGTGGTTTCTGTCAGACTGGCCTCCAAAAGGTTTGCGAGCATGGAAGTCTTCCATACAACTGTGGCATTAATGCCAAGTGCTGCAAGCGTAACCCGGTGAGATCCATTTCTTTCTCAGTTAGGAGATGAGAAATATGTGGGCATAGCATGTCCCTGCTGCAGAACTCTGCATAAGCACTAGATGTCTGCAGAGTAGTAAGAGCTTCCTTAATCTATCTGCTACCACCTACTGGTCATCTGGATTTTTACAGCCTAGACCTGGTAGCCCTAGTTGAGAGGCCCCACCTGCAATTTAAGAAAAAGGAATCTGATTTCTTTATTACAAGCCTCCATTTTCCTATTTCATATATCCTTACCTGAACCATGAGAACTTTTTCAGAGGATGCAGATATGCTGGCAAATGAAACAAGGCAGATGGCCAGTAGAATAAAGGCCCTTTCATTCATTAATGTTTCCCTATTGTGGAATACCTATTCTGGACAGATTTAGTATTAAAACACTCACACTGGAAGTGGGGATTATAGATATTCCCACATTTATCAACCCAGTTCTGCTGATTTCAGTGCAAGCAAACACCTGCATACATCTATGGTCATACTTGTACATACTTTATGTGAGCTGATCTCATAAAGTAATCCTCCATTTCCTTAATTTTTGCTTGTTTATGTTCCACAGTTGCATTGTATTAGCTATCAGGAAACACTGATGCCTCAGCTTTAACAGATATACTTCCTAGTGGTCCTCAAGGATCAGACTGTATCAGTAGGTGATACAGCACATAAAAACAGCTACATCAAGAAATAAGTAACTTCCTCCACATTTACCATAGGGTAAGCTGAGTAGCTAAATTTATCCATGAACTGAATTTCATCCGAGCAAGGCATCATCAAGGTCATTTAGCTGTCTTCCTTGCTCCCAGTTTTGGGAGTCAGATCAGATTCAGAATTCAAACATGAATAAATGGTTTTTAAACTAACGCGACCTACTGCTTGTGGGTCCCCCATTGCCCCTGCTACTGGGCACCCCGTTGTTAATTTTATGGTGCCAGCTGCAAACCAGTGCTGGTATCCTGCAAGTCTTAAAAAAATTCCTGCTGTTTTGCAACCTTGAGAAACCAGCTTTTTTCCCCTTTCCTAAACCTCTGAATCAAATGGAACCCAGTTTCTGGGGAGTTTCTCCTCTGCTTTGTTTCTTCTTTGGAGAGAAAGAGTCCCACTTGTACTTCGTTTCTCAGGTCACATTTCACATTCAATTAACTGGCAGTACCAAGCTCCTGAAACTGCTTCGGATCTGGGGTTTGTGAGAACAAATGGTTTGGTTTAGAATGTGCTGGGAGTGACTTGTTAACTAGAGAGTAATGGCTTGGCTGGGGTCCACATAATAAATGCTATGAGATAAAAGGGCCATCTCCTGCAGTCCTGGAGCTCCACAGCGTTCTTACAAGTTGTGTTTTCTTGCCTGTAGGCTTCTCTGAGACATGTGGCAAGCTCTTGTTGGGTACTGGACGCTGAGCTAGTTGAACCGTTTTTTTCTTATCAAGACAGATTAAAGCAGAACTTCCGAAGAACCAGGCATAGCTTGTCACATTCTAGCAACCAAACAATAGAAAGTATAAGCAAATAATTGACTACATTCGCCATTAAATCTGAAATTGTGCTTTTCCCTCCTACCTGTCTATACCTGTAGCCATCGTTTCGGGCAAGACAAAGTCACTTCAGTAATAAAATGTTCTGTTTCTTTTCTGCAGTGAAGCCACTAAGACAAGCGCTTGTGAAACACTGGGAGGATATTGCCATGTTCCGTAACAAGAACCTTGCCCCTCTACGGTGGAATATTCAGCCAATTGTGGCATTAATGGAAGATGCTGCAAACCATTATGTAACAGCAGTGAAATAACAGTGTAATTAAACATTTTAATGAATTTGCATCAAAAATTTGTATTTGATACTGTATTTTGAAAGTGCCTGCTGCAAATGATGCTCTGAATCTGATTGCTGTGTTTGGAATTCTGGGAGACCTTTTGGCCACATGGCTATTCTTATTAAGTAATGAGCAATTGCACCCATACACATTCCTCTGTTTCTGTGCCCATGAGATTGCCTTCATCTCATCTCCAACTCATACCTGAGGGATCTTAAAGTTGTCCTTAGCTAGTCTGGTGTTTTTCCCATGGAGCAGGCAACAAGCCATTGGAGTTTTGCTATGGGTATAATCTTGGCCAGTTTCACAGACCATTCAGATGGTATCATAGTCAGTTGATCGCTAGGGTGGGATCAGCCCATTAATATGATGATCAGCCCAGTACCTATTGCCTACTTTAGGACGGACCTTCCCTCCCCTCCTCTCCGGTCCTTGAACACTACCTTCAATATCTGCCATGAAAAAAAGAGGTAGGGTTTTGATCATGGATGCCATCTTGGTTTTTCCCCCCTACTCAGGAGTGCCAATTGGAGAGCAGCAGATTTTATTCTGATATAGTTTTCTGTGGGCCAGTGACTGGTGGGTTACACTTTAACGTGACCGTACGTTAGGGCCATATGTTATGCTCCAGTTGTGCCACCACAGGCACAATTGTTCCTGTGACTGCCAACCTCAGTATATATCTGACGTTTTAACCCAGAAGCTGTCCTGAGTTCAAGAAGCTGACTTCCATAAGCTCTCCCAAGCAGAAGCTCTTCTGCTCTTTTGTGCTCCATTTTAAGCAAGCTGGTGTGGTGTGGGGGCTCCAAAGAGATCATTTCCCCCCTCTCCTCCTTTGCCAATCAGAAGAATACCAGACTATGGCCACATGAGGAGAACTTCATAACTTAGCCATACATATCATAACATCAGCCATACATATAAACAGAATTTATTATAGAGGTGCAAGAATTTAATCACTGCTAAACTACTGAACTGTGATGGAATGTGCCCCTGAAGAGGGAGGTGATGTGATAGAGCTGGGAGCTGAGGGGGGAGAGAGCGCATTCCAGGCTGATAAGCGTTCACACAGCTTACACAGCGTGGAGGGGGGGGCGAGGAAGAAAGTTAGACTAGCACCACCCTAGATTCCCAAGGGTATTTTTCCCCTTAGCTCAGTTTAGGAACCTTCAGTCTGGCAAGATTCTGTGTACGGTGGAAACAATAAAGATACTAGAGTTGAACTTTGGCTCAGCTTTGTTTCTTCACCAATTTCCCTGACACGAACTCAGGACAAAATGGGGTGAAATTAGTTTTTATAAAAATGGAGGGGGGGAGGTGGAAGTTTCAAAGGAGAATAAGAAGGACTGTCAGAGTGCGTGGGTGGAGCGGCCTGATCCGTCTTCCTAGACACCAGTGATCCACGTACTGTGCAGTAAATAGACACTCAAACAGAGATTATATAAAATATCCTATTTACTTTATATACATACGTATTACAGATCACTTCCACATGGGTAACAAACGATACAGCGATGAAGTTACAGCAAACGAGAAGAAACGAGAAGAAAGAATACCAGGATTCTTCTGCTTATATATACAAACTGACCAATCACACTATAGGTCACTCTCATTATCTACCACACCCAACTAAACTCTTAGCACCTGTGGTATGAGTCACACACTGACACATCATCCCTACAACAATGGCTGCTAATTGGGTGACTTGCAGAATAATTCCCCTCTCACCTAGATATCAAGCCTCTGCAGTATAATTTATCTAACTGTAAATTCCTGGGTATATACAAACTCCAACACCCCTCCAATTTACAATAGATATTACATTTCACTTATACAGAATAGAAGACATACACATTTTGGATACACACATCCTATGTCTATCTATACTTAGAGGCTTTGTCATCACATCTGCTACATTACATTCAGATGGACAATATTGCAAATTAATCAGAGACTCTTTTACAGCATTCCTAACATTGTGATACTTGATATCAACATGTTTGCTCCTTCCTCTGATTCTATCACTCTTTGCAATCTGTATACATGCTTCACTGTCATCATATACACATATAGGCTCATCAATTGCTATATTAACATCCATTAACAATTGCCTATACCATATTAACTCTGAACATAGGTCAGATAGTGCAGCGTACTCCGCCTCTGCAGTTGATACTGTGACAGAACTGTTTCCGAGACTTCCACCCTACCAAGGTGTTACCAAACATAATTATCAATCCTGTCATTGATTTCCTATCATGTACATCATTACCCCAATCACTATCTACATAGCATTTTAATTCCAATGGCTTACAAGGTTTTATCAATAAACATTTATTATATAACATCTTATAATATATATATATAACATCTTCCAGCAAAATGGATATCCACACAACTTTATCAAAAAGTGCCTGACCACTCAACCCACCACAGCAAAACCAACAGAAGCTATGAAAAGGATTACACTGCCATACATCAGAAACATCTCAAGAAACTACTAATAGACTGTTACATCCACACGGCATCACTGTAGCACACAAACCTACCAAAACCCTTCAGAACATTGTAAGTAAACCAAAAGACCCAGTAGCCCAAGAAGAAAAAACAGGAGTTATCTACAACATACAGTGTAAGGACTGTAACAGCCACTATGTAGGACAGACTGGCAGAAGACTAGCAGAACGCATCCACGAACACCAACTAGCAGTCAGAAGACATGATGAAAACTCCTTAATCTCACAACACATGGACAGACTTAACCGTACTTTCAACTGGGAAACTGTGAGCATATTAGACCAGGCCAAATCCAAAAATGCTAGAGAATTCCTAGAAGCTTGGCACTCAGACAAAGCAGCCATCAACAGACACATAGAGGTTAACAACATTTACATACCATTCATAAGAGACAATAGAATAGCCAGAAGACCAGAACACTCCTGGGCCAGCAATCAACAACAAGATATGCATAGATTAACAGCAAGATTAGCAGCAGAGGAGCAATCAAACAACACAATAGACCTTAATCAAGGAACTATTAACTCAGTCAATCACCCAAACAGCACACAACAGCCCAATCAAGGAACTACCAAGGAGAGTACAAGACCCCCACCAACACAGGCAGGACAAGCCAGGGTATATAAACAGACAGCAAGTTCCACTCCCTTTTCGCACTGAAGATGTTGCCTAGCCTGGCAATGAAACGTCTGCATGAAAACAACAAGGCTCAGAGAGCACCAAAGACTCCCCAATAAACATTTATTAATAGTCCCTTTAAGATACCTAAGCACTCGTTTAATACCTTTCCAATGCTTCTGGGTAGGTTGTGTAATATATCTACTCAGTACATTTACCGCATGCCCGATATCGGGACATGACCATTGTGCTAAATACAATAAACTTCCAATTATTGACTGATAGTGTTCTTGATTACATGTAGTTTGGTCATCGTCTCCAGCCTCTGCCTTAACAAAATCAGTTGTCATCAGGGTAGGAACCTCCTTGCAATGTTCCATATCGTTCTCTCTTAGCAGTTGTTCAATTTTCTTCTGCTGCTCTAGAACGAATCCCCCATCAACCTTCTGAATACCTACGCCTAGGTAATTTTTAATCTCTCCCAGATCTTTAACATCAAATTGTTGCTTCAGTTTTTTCAGTAAATTCAATTACCCTGCTTTGATCTTTAGCTATAAGACACAAATCGTCTACAAAAATCAAAAGCAACACTTGTTCATCATTATCACATTGCTTTACATACAGACATGGGTCAGCTATGCTACACTTGAACCCCATTTTTTGCAATTCCTCATCTAATCTTAGATTCCAGCAACGTGCTGATTGCCTGAGTCCATACAACGCTTTCTGCAACTTGTACACTCTTCCTGCAACATTAGACTCATATCCTGGAGCTTCAGCCATATAGATTTCTTCCCTCAAATCAGCATGCAGATATGCTGTGGTGATATCATAAAGGTTCACTACACAATTCCCAGCTGCTGCCATTGCTAAGGCAAACCTAAATGTCTCCCCTCTTAGCGTTGGTGCAAAAACCTCATAATAAGTCTGATTCTTAACCTTGTGCTACAAGCCTAGTTTTATACTGAATATCACCATTGACTAAGGTCTTCTTCTTATAAACCCACCTACAACCTACTGCCCTATGCCCTTCAGGCAGCCTGGTAGATTTAAACACCTTATGGGAATTAATGGCATTCATTTCCACATCCATAGCAGCTTTCCATTTATTCTGCTCTTGTGGTGGCAACTCCAATACCTCTTTGTAACTACGAGGTTCATACTTAATAAAACACACTTTAACATCACCTGGTGTGTAACGTTGAGGTGGTATGCCCTTGTTAACTCTTTCAGATCTGCGCAATACAGTAGCATCCTGCATCATTGGCACACTAGGGGTTACTTCCTCTTCCTTCTTAATCACATCAGTAGACTCTCGCCACTCTGCTGGCTCGAACTGTCTCTGACTAGGAAGAAAAACCTCACTCCCTCCGTGCAACCTAAGCCAATTGCTATGCTCACTAAAACTTGCTGATCTGGAAATAACAACTTTTCTGCCATCAGTGAACCTATATCCCTTGGTTCCTGGCTCATACCCCACAAACGTCATCTTCTGTGCTTTAGCCTGTCCTTTCCTATGTACCTCCTTATGCACGTGAACATAGGCAGTGCACCCAAACACCTTCAAATGAGCTAATGATGGCTTCTTGCCATATAAAATATAATATGGAGTTTGATTTACAGACACACTCCACAACCTGCTAATTAAATAATTAGCAGTCAATATAGCCTCTCCCCAGTATCCTCTAGATAGCCCTGAGTCGGCTAAAAGTGAATCCTTTACTGTCTGTAATGCCAAATTCCTGTGTTCCGCCACGCCATTCTCAGCTGAACTATGCAGATTGGTTCTCCTATGTGCAATGCCCCTCCTACTGAGCCATTGCTGAAAACTGCCACTAATAAACTCAGTTCCCCAGTCAGTTTGTAAACTACACACCTTTGTGCTATATCTACGTTCCACAAACTGCACCCAATTTCTGAACTTATCAAATGTTTGGCTTTTCGCTTTCAATAGGTAACAGAACCCAAATATGGTGAAATCATCCACAATAACTAAAACATATTTAGCACCACCTATTGTGGCTGGTAATGGGCCAATTAGGTCAGCATGAACTAATTCAAAACATTTATGTAACTTTCTATCACTAAATTTGCTTACAGGATACACCTTTGACTTTGCAACCTTACATGCCGTGCAATCCAGATAAGCTTGGCACAGTTTCAAATCCATTCCAGAACTTGCTTCAGACATCTTTTCAATCACTTTGAAACTTGGATGCCCCAACCGTCTATGCCACAGATGTTCACATGAATCATGTGTTGGTTTGTTAATCATGGCTACATCATGGTCTCTGCGTGTCATCATTACATATAAATGGTTCTGTAAAACACCCTTACCACAGACATGATTATCCTTCAAAACAATGCATTCACCCTTACCAAACTTTACATCATATCCCTGTTTATCTAACTGAGAAACACTTATGATATTGTATTCTAAGTCTGGTACACATAGCATTGATAATTCAGTGTTTAAACTTGGTACATACAAAAACCCTTTGCCGGTAACAGATGCAACACTTCCATTTGCAAGACTAACATGATCATGTTCAGCCTGCATAAAACTTTTAAACATTTGCCTATCATTGGCAATGTGTTGGCTAGCTCCGCTGTCAAGAAACCACGGCTCCTTTAAATCTCTTCCTGCAGAAGTAATCACCGACAGCTGGACAGCACTCCTTTGCTTGGAAATCCCTGGCTTGGCTTTTGGCTTCTTTTTCTTATCGCAGTCTTTAAACAAATGTTTATCAGACTTACAGCAAAAACAGAGTCTCACATATAAAACATTCTCAGAGTTACATTCCTTAGAATAACTGTTTTGCTTTTACTTAATTACGTTAGAACTTTGTTTCCTCCTTTGCTCCTCTTCCAGAAGACGCCCAGTTAAATAATTTACGGTGAAATCACTCTCAGATAAAGACCCAAAACTGGTGGCTAAATTATCCCATGTTTCATTCAGAGAACTGAGAATTACATAAACCTTATGTGCTTCTGAAAACTGCATATCTCTCTGAGCTAATTCGAGGAACAAACCAGCCATATTATGCAAGTGTTCACAGATATCCCCACTTTCAAGCAATCTAGCATGATAAAGCCACCGTGTCAACAATGATGGGGTATATGCTGGCTTAAAGGGGAAAAACCGAGGCTTGAGAATAAACAGACAAGAATGCAGCTTGTTAGGGCCAACAGTGTTTACTGTTTAGCATAGGGCAATAATGCAGATACAATCACATTATCGCAAATATGAAAAAGATGAATATACAGGATACATCATTGTAAAAGGAAAACAAAAACTAGAACTTATAAGCAGAGTTCCGTGTATTGATCCCAGGGCCAGAGTTCCTGCCATGGCCTATACCCAAAGCCAGGCATAGCTCACTCTGCCCAGTCCACGGGAAGTGAACACGTGAAGAACTACATAGCTAAGAGACACTAGAAATCAAGAAGACATAGAACACCATTTTGCATGGTTGTATATTTGGTTCTTCTAGCATTCTGATTGGCTGGAAGTTAGCTGTTACACACACTAGGCCTCAAAGCATTAGGCCTAAAGCACATAGCATGACCTGCTATTGGTTAGCAGTGCTGCATCTACGCACTGAGTTCCCCCCTCCTCCTTGCTCAGGGGGGGCTTGGGCATGGGCAAGGCTTCCCACGGAAGGACATCAGGAGGATATCTCTCATGGGAAGATTTCCATTGCTAGCCATAATAATGGTACCTTCTAGCTTCATTATCTCATGAGGACGTAAACAACGCCAAGGCTTCTCTGTTGTCCAGCCACCTGGCATTCACGTCATCATGAGAATGCTTTTGCTTTGTAAAAGATGCAATTTGCCAAAACACCTTTGCATTGAAAAGAAATCCAATTTACCAATATCATATAGTATAAGAAATCTGACACCCCTCCACATTGGATTTCGACACAATGCAAACAATGATGGAAGTTGTTCAAAGCTTTAAAATACATTTGTACAGAAACAGAAACAACAAAGGTTAATGCATGTAATAATCACACTATTCAAGTTACAGTTTTTACAACCAATAGTATCAACACTAGAAAATGGTTTAAAAACCCTTGTTACACATATGTATAATGCACAATATACACTTCATGCAATGTTTTATTCAGATACATACGAATACATAATAATCAAATAATACAGATTATGCAGGAACAGAAACAGTACAGAGAAACAGAAAAACATTGCCCACAAATGTTCTGTCCCCTCCTTTGCAAAAAATCGCAGCCAGCATAGATAAGGAATTCCAATCCTGTTGCATGCTGTTAGCTGATTTTAAGAAAAAACCGCAGCTTGGTATTTTTACTTGGGCAAAACTAATTCAGGGCAACTGCGTTCTGCAGAGTGATATACTGTACAACAAATTAAGGATAAGCTTCCCTTTACACAAATGACACTCTGTAACACTCTGTCATTTGACACTCTCAAGAACTATCTCTGTTCTGAGCTTTTGTAACTTCATCACCAGGATAAACGTTTGAATTTGTGCTTAACTTCCTCAGCTGGCAATTCTATTTCAGCTGACTGACAAATTCTTATTCAAGGTGGAAAACTTCAGTTTCTAAGTAGAAAACAACTACATAAGTACGAAGTCCTACACAAACTTCTACACTCTCTTATGTACCACAGAAAACAGCATGTTTTCTACACATCCCAGTTAGCATCTGCACCATGCTATCAATGACTGGCCTGCTTTAAAATCCATAAAGCACCCTGTTAAGTCAATGAATTGTTTGGGAACTGCCACAACGCTTGCCCTACACACACTGTTTCAGGGAGATCTACATTCAAATATGCTGTGTCAACATCACAATATGTAGATGGACACCTGTTTCCACGCTACGCAACCAGAAATCGCACCACACGTCAACATTCTGGCCTAGCTGTGGGTGCATACACTAGATCCACAATTCACAAACTTCTTTTGTGCAACAAATCCCTGGGCAACACTGGCTTTACACTGCAGAGTATTATCAGAAAGAAATGTCTTTCTGAACACTCATCTGGAACCTACAGCTTACTAAAACAAAGGATAGGTTGGTTACTTTCAACACTTCACCAAAACTCAAACTGACTATCCACAGCTGTGTTCCAACGTTCTTCTTGCCTCTCAAAGGCAGGAGCAACACATCTAGCAAAGACTGTTTTCTCAGGTAACTTGACACACTGTCACCTGCTAAATCACAAATCTGTCAGGCTTCACACCCTGGAATAAGAGGACCCATGAGGAATGACCGCTGTACATCCTCATCACCGTCTCTTTCCTAATACCTGACTCCCCCTCCAGGCCCTGCAACTGCTCAGGTGAAATTTCCACTCCTTCACCTGAGGGGCCCTTTTCACACTCGGAGACTGGGGAACAGAAGAAACCTGAACTGGTTTTTGCCCATCTACTGAACCATGGACAGTAGGTTTACACTAGCAATGCAGCAACACTTCTGCTACCTTAGCATACAACCTTTCCCAACCAGTAGGCTGCTTAAACATAAAGCACTTCTGGAGATTTGGATTTGACCATGGCTTAATGAAACACCGATAAGCCTTGGATTTTAATCAACAACCAACAACCAACAACCTGAAGCACTCTGCTTCCTTGGTTCTTCCTTCTCTGTGACCTGGGGTTGTGAACACACGCAAATGTTTCACAGACATGCAGGTACTTCAGTGAAGGGCGCTTGCCATACCAAAGAAAAACAACTTCTTTTCAGTTGAATTCTACTCCCTGTTAGTTAGAAACCACACACTGCAATCAAGGCAGCCTCTCCCCAGACATGGGATGGCACCTGAGCAACTAACAGCAGGCTATTTTTAATGGTATTCACAACACCAACACTCAGCTAGAATTCCAACATTGGCAAGTCTTTGGGAGAATACTTTCCTACAAAGCCAATTCTAAAACACATGGCTCAGGGACACTCCACTACAATCTGACTGAAACTGATCTTATTTTCATCCTACCATTGCTACATACACTTCAAAGCGAGCACAGACCTTCGCTTTAGACTTCAACAAGTAGCAACAACACAAGCAGGTATGATCATCAACCAGAAGGAAAATGAAACTCGCACCCCACCATTACTTGGGACATGGGGGCTAACTAGGTCTCTATGAACCAACTGAAATGGTCTAGTTAACACTCTGTCACTTTGCCTAGCAACAGACACAGTCCTGATTTTTTTAGATTGTTTACACACAGTTTACACAATCAAGAAACTTTTGCACATTTCCTGGGTTCTAACTCAGAATGCATTTGGCTATCTGAGACACACTCTCCCATCCCGGGATACCCCAGTACTTTGTGAAAACTTTATGGATGCATTTATGATGTGGGGAACATTAAACACACAATGTCCTGTCCACACAATCTCCACAGCATCTCACACACTTGATGTTACAGGTTTGTCTCTAACACACTCAGTCTCAACACAAGCAGTTTCATATCGCAATGAAACATTCAGCAACAAGTACAGTCAGACTTGACCAGGGCTGGAACACTGAGGAGAGAAAAACAACAAGTGTACACATATACATTCTTACACAGAGATATCAGCTAAAATTACTTGCTGAACTCAAGGCTGAAATTTGTAACAATAACCGTCCATGTTTACAAACTTTACAGCAAGCTGAATTCAAAAACAGAGTCTCTGGAAATGCTTACACAACAGCAGCCCGGCAGAGTAGAAAACTTGGATTTGTTGGTTCAGCTGACTCCTGGCATCTGGCGTCCCCTCCCTTCGTAAATCAGGCCTATTGCATCCGCTGGACATCGGGGCAGGGAACAGCCTTGTAGAATCACAGCAAATCACGGCTAATGTAAATTCCATCCCAGGTTTTACTTCAGCTGGAACACTCTCAGACGGCTCCTGGAAGTGGCTTGTACAATAATCCACAGCAAATAATCTCGACCAGTAACTCAAAACTACTGTCCAGGCTTGACAAAAATCACGCACGCTTTTTCATAGTGCCAGAAAAACAAGCCTTCTCGTTCATGCCTTTTTGCAGCAAACAAAGTCTTGAACTCACCAAGGTGGGTCATCACAGTCTCACCGGTTGCAGCTTCAAACTATAAAGCTGTCTTAATAGACCACCAAGGGCAACAGAGTTCTACTCTGTATTAAAGGCTCCAACAGCTCTCAGCACCCATTTCTCAGTCCTTGGGTTGCTGAAATAATTCCATTCAGAGGAGTTGAGTCCCAAAAGCAAAAATGCCATAAGCACAGTCCAAACATGCTTGCACTCCTTCAGAAGATTCTTCTGGAGGTGGATTTGCCACATACTGCCACAAATCTTCTTCTTGCAAAAAGAATGATTCCATCTCCACACACCAGGTCAGATAGTTTGTGCCATCTAAAGCCTCAAATGGCAGACTGACCAGACACTGTTCAGCCATTGCTGACCACTCAAAGAAAACATGTTTATTCTGAAACCAGCCTCTAAAAACAAACTCCCTTTCACAGCCAGGTCCAACGGAGCAAAGAAAACGCAAATTTCTCTCTGGGCAACCATAACCTGATGGGGTATATGCTGGCTTAAAGGGGAAAAACCGAGGCTTGAGAATAAACAGACAAGAATGCAGCTTGTTAGGGCCAACAGTGTTTACTGTTTAGCATAGGGCAATAATGCAGATACAATCACATTATCGCAAATATGAAAAAGATGAATATACAGGATACATCATTGTAAAAGGAAAACAAAAACTAGAACTTATAAGCAGAGTTCCGTGTATTGATCCCAGGGCCAGAGTTCCTGCCATGGCCTATACCCAAAGCCAGGCATAGCTCACTCTGCCCAGTCCACGGGAAGTGAACACGTGAAGAACTACATAGCTAAGAGACACTAGAAATCAAGAAGACATAGAACACCATTTTGCATGGTTGTATATTTGGTTCTTCTAGCATTCTGATTGGCTGGAAGTTAGCTGTTACACACACTAGGCCTCAAAGCATTAGGCCTAAAGCACATAGCATGACCTGCTATTGGTTAGCAGTGCTGCATCTACGCACTGAGTTCCCCCCTCCTCCTTGCTCAGGGGGGGCTTGGGCATGGGCAAGGCTTCCCACGGAAGGACATCAGGAGGATATCTCTCATGGGAAGATTTCCATTGCTAGCCATAATAATGGTACCTTCTAGCTTCATTATCTCATGAGGACGTAAACAACGCCAAGGCTTCTCTGTTGTCCAGCCACCTGGCATTCACGTCATCATGAGAATGCTTTTGCTTTGTAAAAGATGCAATTTGCCAAAACACCTTTGCATTGAAAAGAAATCCAATTTACCAATATCATATAGTATAAGAAATCTGACAACAATACTTTGCATAACGGTGTGCTTCTAAGATAAACATCCTTTAAAGCTTCCCAACACTTACTGGCTAACTGACAATTTCTAACATAACATAATTGGCTATCCTCCAAACATAAAATTATGCTTGCCAATGCTTTCTCATCCTGTAGAGCAACTGCTTCATTGTCCAAGTTTGGTTGAGGGCAAAGTACAATCTTCCAAAGACCTTCATGGCGAAGATACATCTCCATTTTGTACGCCCAGGACAGATAATTAGATGCATTCAGTCTTTCCAGAGGGAATCCACCTCCAACTGTTGGCTGCATCTTGACTGTGCTCATCTTTCCTCAGCCCCACCTGGGCAGACACCGATGATAAATTGCACAGACCTTATCAGAACGTCCTTCAGCTGCAAACAAGCCTAGAAAAAAAAACACAGCCAGGCACGGAACCTGGAAAAGCTCCAAAATCGCTCCAAATAGCCAAACGACTCCTGGATAGCCGTCCAAAGTCCTACAGCTGTGCCAGCATACCAGCTGCACACGATTCACTGCCAGTCCAAAGCCTGTCGCCTCTGGGCCCGTAACCTGTCAGAGTGCGTGGGTGGAGCAGCCTGATCCGTCTTCCTAGACACCAGTGATCCACGTACTGTGCAGTAAAGAGAGACTCAAACAGAGATTATATAAAATATCCTATTTACTTTATATACATACGTATTACAGATCACTTCCACACGGGTAACAAACGATACAGCGATGAAGTTACAGCAAACGAGAAGAAACGAGAAGAAAGAATACCAGGATTCTTCTGCTTATATATACAAACTGACCAATCACACTATAGGTCACTCTCATTATCTACCACACCCAACTAAACTCTTAGCACCTGTGGTATGAGTCACACACTGACACATCATCCTTACAACAATGGCTGCTAATTGGGTGACTTGCAGAATAATTCCCCTCTCACCTAGATATCAAGCCTCTGCAGTATAATTTATCTAACTGTAAAATCCTGGGTATATACAAACCCCAACAAGGACATACTGTGAGGTGCTCCACTCCGTTGTCCTAACAAACGTTTCTCTTAAGCAAATCGACAGGCACGCATTTGCTAAGCAGTAAACAGTTTATTACGGTACACAAAGCTTGACACGAAAGAAAGACTTTAATGATTTAATACAGCATGGTTCAGCAATTTAAACATTACTAGCCCAGTGTCTTCTCCCCTCCCCATTGTCCATTTTCCCAGACTCGTGTTTCCGGGTACTCAGACAGCCATCATCGCTGATGTGTAGTTGAGTGTTTGGGGTTGGTGTTAATGGGTCTCTGTCCCGGGTAAGCTGTCTCTTACCTAATCCACATAATCGTCTGTCTTGATGGCAGGACATGCCACCAGTCTAAGATTTTCTCCCCCTTCCCAGTTCTGTGCCTGAAATTAATTTAATTTAATTAGTAGATCGGTTTTTCACTTATGTTACCTGAAATGAGAGAAAAGATAATGTTATATTAATTATGCAAAGTGATTCAATGGGGTTTGTTGGTGAATTCCTGGTGAAATTTTTTGATTAATGCTGGTGCGTGTGTGTGTTAGGCTGCAACCCATTCCTTGAATCCTGCTGGGAGGTGTTGCCATTTCACCAAATATCGCAGTTGTCCTCTGTGCCATCGGGAGTCGAAGATGTTGTCGATCTCGAAGTGTGGTTCCCCGTTTACTAGCAGCGGTGCTGGTTCATGGGCTTCGGGGTGCCACTGCATTGAGGGGTGGTACTGTTTCAGCAAGCTTATGTGAAACACTGGATGTACTTTTTTCAATGCTTTTGGAAGTTGTAGTTTTGCAGTTACTGGGTTAATTACTTTTGTTATGAGAAAAGGTCCGATGTATTTTGGTGCTAATTTTCTAGAGGGTTGTGGACCGTAAGTTCTTTGTGGATAAGTACACTTTTTTGCCTACTTTTAGATCCCATTCGGCTGTTCTCTTACGGTCCGCATATTTTTTGTAATTAGCTTTTGCTTCCTGTAGTGTTTGCAACATAACTGGCCAGTTGCTTGTTAATTTCATAATCCATTCGTCCGCCCGTAGAGGGGCATCCGTTTTCTCCTTTTGGGTCAGTGCCAGTTCCGGGATAGTTACAAAGTCCTGGGCCATGGCTATTTTAAATGGTGAAAACCCTGTGCTTTGGTGTACTGCATTGTTGTATGCCACCTCCGCGAAAGGTAATAGTTCTGTCCAATCGTTTTGCTGGTAACTTATGTAGCACCATAAGTACTGCTCTAGTACTGAGTTCAGGTGTTCAGATGATCCATCTGTGCACGGATGAAATGCACTACTTAGCCCCTGTTCTGACCCAATCATGGTTAAAAAGGCTTTCCAGAATTTAGATGTAAAGGTACTGCCGCGATCACTTATGATTCGTTCGGGTGTTCCGTGAGCCTGGTAGATACGTTGGATGAACATCTTGGCTAGCTTTGCAGCTGCCGGGATCCCATTACAAGCAATGAAGTGGGCTTGTTTAGAAAACAAATCCATTACCACCCAAATAGCATTTTTCTTTTTACTCATTGGTAAGTCCACAATAAAATCCATGGTGATTTGTTTCCATGGTTGTGACGGGTTTGCTACTGGCTGGAGCAGCCCTGTAGGTTTTCCCACTGTCCTTTTTGCCGTTGCACACACTGGGCAAGTTTTTACATAAGCTTTGACATCTTTGCGGAGCGTGGGCCACCAAAATTTTCGCCTGACGAAATGAATAGTTTTGACGAACCCGAAGTGCCCCGCTGTTTTGTGATCATGGCTTTTTTCTAGGACACATTTCCGTAAGCTTTCAGGTACATATAACTTCTCGTCTTTCCACCACAACCCGTTACTCTCCTGTAAAGTTTGTTTGTTGTCCCCCCACCATGGGTCGTTTGTTGTCTCTGTCCGTAACTCTTTCTCTAATATATTTTCCCCATTCCCTTTGTTGCTGCGGCTACATGTGATGGCCATGTTTCCCCCTTGCCTGTATGGAAGGGTTTGTTGGCCCTTTGAGGTTTCTGGGTTGGTTGGTATCAGGGTCTTGATGATGTCCTCTGCTTTACTTTCGTGTTACGGAAGGCGGGACAGAGCATCGGCTAGGTAATTCTTTCCCCCCAGGAAGTATTTCAATGTGAAATTGAATCTGCTGAAGAACTCAGCCCAGCGGAGCTGTTTTGGATTCAATTTCCTGGGTGATTTTAATGCTTCTAGGTTTTTGTGGTCTGTCCATACTTGGAATGGTACGGGCGATCCTTCTAAGAGGTGCCACCAGGTTGCCAGCGCATGCCGGACGGTGAACGCCTCTTTCTCCCACACATGCCATCTTTTTCCCGTTTCGCTAAATTTTTTAGAGATGTAAGCGCAGGGTCTTAATCTGTTGTCGCTGTCAGCCTGTAGCAATATAGACCCAACTGCATTGTTGGAAGCATCAGTGTGAATTATAAATGGTTTCTCAACTTCTGGGTGTTTTAGAATAGGTTCCGCTGTGAACAGCGCCTTTAGTTTGTCAAATGCTTCTTGGCATTCAGGGGTCCATTTAATTTTTGTACTAGCATGCTTTGGATTTGCGTCGTTTCCCTTGCTTTTTGTTTTTAATAAGTCTGTTAGTGGCAGTGCGATCTACGCAAAATTTTGAATGAACTGCCTGTAGAAATTTGCGAACCCGATGAACGCCTGCAGTTGTCTGCGGGTTCGAGGGGGTTCCCACCCAAGCACTGCTTGAACTTTTGCGGGGTCCATTTCTATCCCATTGTGTGAGATGCGGAACCCCAGGAAGTCTAGCTTTTCCTTGTGGAATTCGCACTTAGCTAGCTTAACATATAATTTGGCCTCTAATAGCTTTTCAAGGACGCTCCTGACTAGTTTGACATGCTCTTCCATGTTTTCGGAGAAAATTAGAATGTCATCCAAATATACGATGACCCCCTTATACAGAAATTCATATAGTACTTCGTTGATTAATTTCATGAATATTCCTGGCCCTCCTGCAATCCCAAATGGGAGGACTCGGTATTGATATGAACCCAGGGGGCAGTTGAATGCCGTTTTCCACTCGTCCCCCTCCCGTATACGTGCTCTGTAGTATGCCTCCCTCAAGTCTAATTTTGTGAAGATTTTACCTTTTGATAATTGGGCCAGCATGTCCTTTAATCGTGGGAGGGGGTACTGGTTAGTTATGGAGATGGCATTGAGCCCCTTGTAGTCGATTTTGTTGTTTATTCGTTCAGTCGTTTCCGACTCTTCGTGACTTCATGGACCAGCCCACGCCAGAGCTTTCTGTCGGCCGTCACCATCCCCAGCTCCCCAATGGTTGAGTCCGTCGCCTCCAGAATACCATCCATCCATCTTGCCCTTGGTCGGCCCCTCTTCCTTTTGCCTTCCACTTTCCCTAGCATCAGCTTCTTCTCCAGGGTATCCTGTCTTCTCATTATGTGGCCAAAGTACTTCAGTTTTGCCTTTAATATCATTCCCTCAAGTGAGCAGTCTGGCTTGATTTCCTGGAGTATGGACTGGTTTGATCTTCTTGCAGTCCAAGGCACTCTCAGAATTTTCCTCCAACACTTGTAGTCGATACAGAGCTGCAATGACCCATCTTTCTTCTTCCTAAATAGTACAGGGGCTGCTAGGAGGGAGTTTGCTGGTTCAATAAACCCACGCGCCAAATTTTTATCAATGAATTTATGTAACTCCTGCAGCTCTCTCTGGTTCATCGCATACATTTTGGGTTTAGGAAATGTTGCTCCTGGGATGAGTTCAATAGCACAGTCTGTTTTTCTGTGTGTGTGGGGGGCAATTGTTCACATTCCTGTTCATCGAAGACCTCCTCAATAGGGGCATAATTTCCCGGTATAGCTTGTTCTTGCCCTGCCGGTTCCTCCTCCCATTTTTCAGCCCCTGCCGCCCTGATTTCAATGCAGTCTGTTACTTTATTAATGCTGTCACATTGGTATTTTCCATCGATGAAGTCTGTTTCCCCTGATACCCAGTCAATGTGGGGATTCCTTTCTCTGAGCCATTTTAATCCCAACACGATGGGTTGTGTCGATATGGGAGCCACAATGAAGCGTAATGTCTCTACGTGAGTTCCCACTGACATTTTTACCGCCTCCGTAAAGTGTCCCACTGGCCCCACTTTCATTTCTGACCCATCTAGTTGGCAAAATGTGATGGGTGATTTCAGCTTGAACAGTTTTAGTCCTAATTCAATAGCTACTGATGGGTGTATTAAGCATCTAGAGCACCCTGAGTCCAGCATTGCTAACCCCAAAAACTGTTCCCTCCCATCCAAAGTTTCGAGTTTTACCTGGACTTGCATCGTAGGGCAATCGCCGCTCATCACCAGGTCGTTGTGACCCTTGTTAAAGGCCTGTCCCATGGCGCACTTTAGGACAGACCGTTGGTGTTTCCCGCCGGCACAAATTCCTCGTCTGTTGAATCTTCCATGGTGGATTCTGCCTCTATGTATTTACATCGTTCGGTGGCTGCCTTTGCTGTAGTTTGTTTATATGTGGTAGTTTTGTGGGGTTTCTCTCCTGTTTTATTTTTCTCCGCTTGTTGTGTGCACTCGTGTATTCGATGGCCTTCCCTTCCACATTTAAAACAGAGTCTATTTTTTGCTCTTCTCTCTTTTTCCTCTGCCCAAGGTTTCCGGTCATAGTCTCTCTTGGGAGAGTATTGATTATTGTACGCTGTTTTCCCCATGTGGTGTAATTGGCGATAGGAGCGTATTCGGAGTTTTGTGCTTTCCACTTTTCCCACGAGTTGGATCCATTCATCCAACGTGTCCGGATCCCCTGTGCTGCAGCCATGTCCAACAGTTCTGGGTGTAATCCCATTTCGAAATACTCCACCCGGAAGGATACCGGCCAGTTAGGTAAACAGCTTGTTAATTTCTTAAATTCTAAGGCATACTCGGCTACAGTCCAGGTCCCTTGTCGCAGCTTCTGTATCTCCGCTTTCGCTGGCATACGAGACAAGGTGTCTTCAAACCTTTTTCTTAACGCCTTCATAAAAGCATTAAAATTGTACAGTTCTTTAGCCTTAGTCTCATGTAACGTAGCCAGCCACTTTGCGGCTTCTCCTATGAGGAAGTTTGAGACGTATCTCACCTTCGCTTCCTCATTTAGGAAGAATTTTTCGGATTCTTCCATGAAGCCCCGGACATGGTTTAGAAAACATGCCAATTTCTCCAGGTCCCCATCAAATCTCGTTTTCAGCTTGGTGACTATGATGGGTTTATTCAATGGGTAAAGCGGGAAATTACTCACTTGGTGTGTTTGTGGGAGAAACTCTTCCGCTCTTTCCATCTCTCCCTCCTCCTCTTGTTTGCTTTCTTCTGTGCTCTCATCCTCCATGGAGGTGGTGGGAGAGCTGCCTTCTTTTGTTGTGCCCCGGTTTTTCCCTCGCTGTTGGGGCTTTTGTAACAGCTGTTCCAATGCGGCTTGTATGGCCGTCAATTTCATGTCCATATTTTCCAGTCCCGACTCTACGTGAGATGCTCTGACCTCTAGCGCATATCCTTTGGGACTGGGAAATCCTAGACGTAGCCGCTTGCTTTGTTGGACCTAGGTTCATGCTGCCCCTGACTCCTAGTGACCACTCTGCCATCTGGTTCTGGGTATGTGGGGCGGGGGTTTGGGGGGGTTTGTTTACTTCCTTTCCTCTGGTTTTCTTTGCCCTTCTTCTCTCCGTGACCTCGGTGGGGACCTCCGTCGCTTGTTGCGATGCCCCTGCCGCCTGTTCCATGGACATGCTGGGTACGGCGTCATCTATGGTCATCGTTGGTGCTCTGGCTTTTTCCATGTTTTGGTTCGTTGAGCTCGAACTACGACCACCCAACGTTGTTGAGCCGATCGTCGACTGTGAGACCCTCTGGTGTGTGCCGGTGCGGTCCTGGGAAAATTGGCGTTTGGTGATTCAAGTCTTTATGTGAGGTGCTCCACTCCATTGTCCTAACAAACGTTTCTCTTAAGCAAATCGACAGGCATGCATTTGCTAAGCAGTAAAGTTTATTACGGTACACAAAGCTTGACACAAAAGAAAGACTTGAACGATTTTATACAGCATGGTTCAGCAATTTAAACATTACTAGCCCAGCGTCTTCTCCCCTCCCCATTGTCCATTTTCCCGGACTCGTGTTTCCGGGTACTCAGACAGCCATCATCGCTGATGTGTAGTTGAGTGTTCGGGGTTGGTGTTAATGGGTCTCTGTCCCGGGTAAGCTGTCTCTTTCATGTCAGTTTCTTTTTCCCCCTAATCCACATAAACGTCTGTCTTGATGGCAGGACTCTTTCAGAGTTCTGACACATACATGTTTACAGTGTTTGCCACATCCGTGATCTACCCTACATTTGTGGAGTCCTTGGTGCTCTTTGAGCCTTGTTGTTTTCTTGCAGATGTTTCATTGCCAGGCTAGGCAACATCTTCAGTGCGAAAAGGGAGTGGGACTTGCTCTCTGTTTATATACCATGGCTTGTCCTGCTTGTGTTGGTGGAGGTGTTGTTCTCTCCTTGGGAGTTCCTTGATTGGGCTGTTGTTTGCTTCTTGGTTGATTGACTGAGTTAATAGTTCCTTGATTATTTATTTATTTATTTAATTTATCCCCGCCCATCTCCCTGAATAGGGGACTCTGGGTGATTAGGGTATATTGTGCTGTTTGATTGTCCCTCTGGTGCTAATCCTGGTGTTAATCTTTGCATATCTGGGTGATGATTGCTGGCAAGGAGGTGTTCTGGTCTTCTGGCTTTTCTATTTTATGAATGGTATGTAAATGTTGTTTACTTCTGTGTGTCTGTTGATGGCTGCTTTGTCTGAGTGCCAAGCTTCCAGGAATTCTCTAGTGTTTTTGGATTTGGCTTGGTTTAAGATGCTCAGTTTCCCAGTTGAAAGTATGGTTAAGTCTGTCCATGTGTTGTGAGGTTAAGGAGTTTTCATCGTGTCTTCTGACTGCTAGTTGATGTTCGTGGATGCGTTCTGCTAGTCTTCTGCCAGTCTGTCCTACATAGTGGCTGTTACAGTCCTTACACTGTATGTTGTAGATAACTCCTGTTTTTTCTTCTTGGGCTACTGGGTCTTTTGGGTTACTTACGATGTTCTGAAGGGTTTTGGTTGGTTTGTGTGCTACGGTGATGCCATGTAGTTGAAACAGTCTATTAGTAGTTTCTGAGATGTTTCTGATGTATGGCAGTGTAATCCTTTTCATAGCTTCTGTTGGTTTTGCTGTGGTGGGTTGAGTGGTCAGGCACTTTTTGATAAAGTTGCGTGGGTATCCGTTTTGCTGGAAGATGCTATATAAGTGGTCTGTTTCCTATTTCTGGTGTTCTGGGTTGCTGCAGTGCATTTGTGCTCGTCTGAATAGTGTTCTTACACAGCTCCTCTTGTGGGAGGTTGGGTTATTGCTTTGGTGGTGGAGCACTTGGTTAGTGTGAGTAGATTTACCCTATGTTTCCACATTCTTTGATACCATCGACCACGGTATCCTTTTGGGGCAGCTCAGGGAGTTGGGGGTGGGTGGCATAGTTTTACGCTGGTTCACCTCCTTCCTCCAGGGCCATTCCCAATCGGTGGTAATAGGAGAGGAGAGATCCGACCCTCGACCCCTCTTATGTGGGGTGCCGCAGGGTTCGGTGCTCGCCCCTCTCCTGTTTAACATCTATATGAAGCTGCTGGGTGAGATCATCCATCACCACGGGATGAGGTATCGTCAATATGCGGATGATACTCAATTGTATATCATCATCCTGGGTGAAGTAAGTGATGCGGTCGATGCCCTGTCTCAGTGCCTGGGGCCTGTGGGGGTCTGGATGGGGAACAACAGGCTTCAGCTGAACCCTGGTAAGACGGAGTGGCTGTGGATTGATGGCCTCTTGGGTTCCAGGAAGTTGTCATCTTTGGTCCTGGATGGGATAGCACTGCCCCATTCGGAGCCGGTGCGGAACTTGGGAGTACTCCTGGACTCACGTCTCCTGCTTGAAGAGCAGGTGGCAGCCGTGGCCAGGAGGGCTTTTGTGCAACTTTGGGTTGTGTGCCAGTTGCGCCCATTCCTGAATCGAGATGCCCTACGAACAGTCACTCATGCCCTTGTCATCTCCCATATAGACTATTGCAATGCGCTCTACATGGGGCTACCCTTGAGTATCTGGAAGCTTCAGCTGGTCCAGAATGCGGCCGCGTGGACAGTTATGGGTGCTGTAAGATCGGCCCATGTGACACCTCTGCTGCGCGAGCTGCATTGGGTACCAGGTTGCTTCCGGGTCCAATTCAAGGTCTTGGTTATCACCTTTAAAGCTCTACATGGCATGGGACAAGGTTACCTGAGGGACCGTCTCACTCCGGAACATCGACCCGCCCCACTCGGTCATGCAGAGAGGGCATGCTATGGATCCCATCGGCAAAAGAATTTTATCTAGCGGGGTCCAGGAGGTGTGCCTTCTCTGCAGTAGCACCTGTCCTTTGGAATACCTTGCCCCTGGAGCTGAGACGAGTTTCTTCGCTCCCGACCTTCCGGAAAGACTTGAAGACCTGGTTCTGCCACCTTGCTTGGGACGGGAATGCCAATAATTCCTCTTGGGAGTGGCTGGTGCCATGAAACCCACCTTATTATTAACATCTTTCTATTTGGATTTTATATGTAAATTATTGTTGTTGTAATTTTATATTTTTAACTTGTTGTGAACCGCCCAGAGTTCCTTGGTATGGAGGAGATGGGCATTGATACAAATTTAAAAAATAAATAAATAAATAAATAAATAAATAAATAAATTCTTGTGACACCATGACTTGTTATAAATGGACAGATCTGCTGTGCTTCATGTGGAGTCTTCCTAATTCTTCTTCAGTTCGGCTTCCTTGAACCAGCTGGAGAGATTTCAGAGGCAACTTCAGTCATGAGGCTTCTTTTCCTAGCCTTTGCATTGCTGCTTCTCTTCCATGCTTCTTCAGGTAAGAGGGGGCTGAGTAAACCTAGGGAAATAGAAGCAGAAGGAATAAAAGGGAAAGCATGGCAGAAATTAGTGTTTTTACAAAAGCGTTCCCACTTTTGAGGGAAGTCTGTGACTTGAATCACACACAGCTGGTTTCCCAGCATCCAGAGGTGCTTCCAAAGAACATATGGACAGCCCTGAATTCAAACAAGTGCTTTAATCAGACCAGCTGTCCTTCTGCGTCAGTCTTTCTGCTAATGGCCCCTCTCAGGTACTAGGCTCAAGATCACCTGACTGTCAGGTGATGAAGGAATTAATGCAACAGTAGATTTATTATGTGGAACTGGACTCATGCAACACATTAGACCTTGCTAAAATGGGATACAGTATTTTGTGGAAAACCGGTTCTTAGTGTGTTGCATGAACTTGACCTTACTTACTTACTTACTTACTTACTTACTTACTTACTTATTTATTGGTGCCTTCAAGTCAGTATTGTCTCCCGGCAACAATATGGACAAGTCCCTGCAATTTTCTTGGAATGTTTTAGGAACTGGTTTGCCATTGCCTTCTCCCTAGGGCTTTGAGAGAGTGACTGGCCCAAGGTCACCCAGCTGGCTTTGTGCCTAAGACGGAACTAGAACTCACAGTGTACTGATTTCTAGCCTGGTGCCTTAAACCACTACACCAGAGCTTTCCAAACTGTGTGTCGCGACACAAAAGTGTGTCACCACACACAGCGTGGTGTGTCACCACACCACCCGGAAGCGGCGGCGCGCGCGTGCACGGTGGCCACCATGCATGCGCGCGCCGCCGCACGCCCCAGCGCCGCCGCACGCCACTCCCACGCCGCCACCATGCGTGCGCGCCGCCGCACGCCCCCCCGCGCCGCCGCTGTGCGCGCGCGTGTCGCCGCCGCCGCCGGGTGTGTCACCAGAGGCGGCACTTTGGAAAGCCCTGCACTACACCAAAGTGCCTCTCATTGACCTTATGTACGGATGTTATTTATTTAGTCACAGGATGTTAAGTGAACACAATCATTATGTTTGTTAGACAGGGGTATAGAGGGGGAAGGGAAGTGTTCCAGAAAAAGTCCAAATGGTAACAAGAACCATGTGATCAGAAACCTGTCCCTTTTTTATGGGTGTTGTGCATGCCACCAAGCCTCCCCCCATCCCTCAAATATGCCCATGTTTGTTATCCTGGGCTTAGGGTGAAGTGTATTATATAAAACAAGCCTACATGCTGCTCCAGGGCAGTGGATTTTCTTGTTCCAGGTTGACAGCAGTGTCTGTGTCTAAAGAGGATTGACTGATTCTTCCCAGGACCATATTGGTACACCTCCCTTGCCCCTTCTTTCTCCCAGTTTCTCTTCCCTTCCTCTTCTCTTTCATGCTGCCCTTCTTCAATTCCCTTAATTCCAGGACACCAGGGTGGCCAGTTGGTGCAGGTCCCACTTGGTGTTCTACTCCATTTTCAGTGTCTGAAAGATTTCAGTGTCTAATTATTTATTAGATTTTCCTACTGCTGCAATTGTTCCAGGCTCCCTCTCCATTGCTCAGCAGCCAATCTTACCCGTTCCCATCAGGAAACCGGAGATTATCCCCGAGCCCCTGAAGTGTTTGCAGAAAACTCCGGGTCTGTATTCCATTTCTCACAAGAAGTGGAGCCTCCCAAACAAAGTGGAAGCAAGACTTCACCCTCCAGTACTGCTCACTCTTGCACTATATCATTGTCCCAGGTGGCTCTGCAAAGACCCAAGAGAGCTTCCCTTGCTATCTCCACCTGTGGGTGGAGGAAAGCACCAGCCAGCTGTGAACTTCATTAGGAGGAAGAGCTCCTTTGCATGATGTTTAGCTTAACTTGCTGCGCTTTCTGAACAAATGCAGAAGCAGCAATGCCAGGAATGCCAAAAGTGGAAAGTGAGCCACAGCTTCTCTCCAGCAAGCCTTCTTCCAATAGGAAATGCTTTGTTACGTGACCTCAGACAGCCCCCTTCTGGACTGCTGGCCTCTTAATCTCCCTGAATTTTTATTGAAAGAAAAAATTCAGAAGACAACATGATACCAAGCAAAGTTTCATCTTTTGTCCTAATATTTCTTTGCAGCAATTACTTTTCACCCCACAAAGGTTTCACTTGGATGGTAACAGTATACCGAAGCTCTAGTTCACCTAGTAAATTGAGTTTGGGTGACTGGCTAAGCCAGTGGTGTCTGCAGGGAGGGGCCAGATGTGGTAGAATGATGAAAGATGTGTCCCCTTTCTATGTGCATTGCAATGTTGCATGTACCCTCACAGGGACAGAGCTTGTGGTGTGAACTCTGATGAAAGCAGCAAGATCCTGCAGATGCCACTGGGCTAAGCAAAGCATAGGAGCCACTTTTTCAGTCAAGCTAGATTCCTATTTTGTGAATTCAACCCTTCTGGCTGTGCATGCATGCAATGCTCTCAGAATTTCAAATCGTTCTTCTACAGGTAGTCCTTGTTTAGTGACTGCCTCATTTAGTGACCGTTTGCAGTTATGACAGTGCTGAAAAGTAAGTCTGACCAATCCTCGCATTTACAACCTTTGCAGGTCTGTAAAGCAAAGGAAAGCTGAAGTAAGATCATAAGCACAGCCGTGGTTTCACTTAGTGACTACTTTGCTTAACGACTGAGTTGCTGGTTCCAAATTGTTTTATTTTTTATTTTGTGATCTAAAAAGTATCTGGGTCACAAGACAAGCCTCGTTTTAAAAGGCACAAGCTGAGTTTTTTTTTTCTCTTACCGGAAAGGCTCCAAAAAGGTCTGCTAGTACTCAAATTCCTCAAATGCTTTGTTACCTTAAAAGGGATAATTGCTTCAGCTAGGCTGAGCTGATTGATGACTGGCAAATAGAGGGAGAAAAAGTGGAGGCAGTGACAGACTTTGTATTTCTAGGCGCAAAGATTACTGCAGACGCTGACTGCAGCCAGGAAATCAGAAGACGTCTACTTCTTGGGAGGAGAGCAATGGCAAATCTTGATAAAATAGTTAAGAGCAGAGACATCACACTGACAACAAAGGTCCGCATAGTTAAAGCAATGGTATTCCCTGTAGTAACCTATGGCTGCGAGAGCTGGACCATAAGGAAGGCTGAGCGAAGGAAGATCGATGCTTTTGAACTGTGGTGTTGGAGGAAAATTCTGAGAGTGCCTTGGACTGCAAGAAGATCAAACCAGTCCATACTCCAGGAAATCAAGCCAGACTGCTCACTTGAGGGAATGATATTAAAGGCAAAACTGAAGTACTTTGGCCACATAATGAGAAGATGGGATACCCTGGAGAAGAAGCTGATGCTAGGGAAAGTGGAAGGCAAAAGGAAGAGGGGCCGACCAAGGGCAAGATGGATGGATGGTATTCTGGAGGTGACGGACTCAACCATTGGGGAGCTGGGGATGGTGACGGCCGACAGAAAGCTCTGGCGTGGACTGGTCCATGAAGTCACGAAGAGTCGGAAACGACTGAACGAATAAACAACAAAAGGCTGAGCTGGGGCAGTCACATGTTACATTGATTACTATGGCAACTGATTACTTGTTATCAAGTTAGTTTGTATAGAAAAGAGAACTTTTGTTTAAGCCGTCTGGCTTTGCTTATCTCTCAAACTTTTCATTCCCGGCTTGGGACGAACCTTGGTAAGAATTCCTTCTGACATTTTGGCGACCAAGAAGGGACCCCAAAGCTAACCAAGTCGACGGACAGAGCCTGGACAACTCCACCCAGCCAGCACCAGACCATTTGTCTGGAGGGGGCAGCCCCAGACTCTGCCTGCATCGACACTGGTAGTAAAGGGAGTTTTTTGGTTTTGAGCCAGAACTTTTGCTCGAACAGAGGCCCCATAGTTGGTAAGTACCCTGCAAATTTTGTGTATTGTGCCCAGTGAGTGTGTTTATGTGTGAAATCCCTGTGTGTTCATTCCGACTGCTGACCAGAGCTGTGTGCCAAAATTGGTCTAAGATGCCCCCAGGCCCCTGCGAGCTCTTGTTGAGCAACGACCAGGAAGCCTGGATAGCCAGTGAGACTGACTAGGCACGCGTGGTCCAGCAGGTGGAAAAAGGTTAAGTGGGTGAAATAAATCATCTGGGCAACTACCAGCCTGCTGTCTGCTTCAAGTTAGTCCAGGACCGGGGGTCCAGGAGTCCATACTGGGGTCCATACTTTGCCAGGAAGTCCCCGGGGTGTGGGAGCACCTAAACTGTAGGCGGAAAGGAGGGTCCGTACTTCATTAGGAAGTCTCCGGGGTGTGGAAGCACCTAAACCGCAGGTGGCCAGGGGGAGGGTCCGTACTTCGTTGGAAGTCTCCGAGGTGCAAAGGCACCTAAAACCGTGGCGTCATGGGGAGCATTGAGTCGAAGGTCTCCCCGGCTTCCCCGTTGGGAAGGTTGCTCGCTGCCTGGGACGAGGGGCTACCCCCGGTCCAGGCAGGGATGCAGAAAAGCCATGCACGGTGTTGTTGTTGGGAATGGACTAAATACACAGACACAGCTGGGAACATAATTTGGCCTGAAGAGGGTACTTTCAGCTATGCCACACTAAAAGTCTTGAGACCTAAATTAAAACCTTTGCACCTACCCTATTGGTATTGTTGGGCAAAAATTAATGGCACCTTTTATTGAAAAGAAAGAAATCTGTACCTGGCCAGTATGAGGAAATTTGAATTTTGTTCTTACCCACATGTTCTTTTCCCCCATCTGATCTGGTACTTTGGTAGAAAGATGCTCCTCCCTTTCAAAAGGAACTGCAGATGGTCTTTAGGATCCTGCAGTCAATTATCCATCTTGGGGGAGACATGCAGCTGCTGAACATTTATTTATTTATTTATTTATTTATTTATTTATTTATTTATTTGTCTTATTTATACCCCGCCTATCCTCTCCCTACTGGAGGACTCTAGGCGGCTTACAACATTACATATCAATTATCCAATTATACATCATCATTACAATTTTTACCGCACGATAGGGAGAGGGGAAGGGAACCGGCTCTTCAGCTGCAGGCATTGGACTGCATGTCCCAGAATGCCTCGCTCCGCGCCGGCTGCTGACGTCCAAGAAGCTGGTATTTCTGGATCTGTCGTCCTCCGCCGTCATCACCATTCTCCAGGTCTTTCATGGATCGAGGACGACCCTCCGATGGACGCCAGCAAATTGCCCCACGTGAGTGGTACCCATTTATCTACTTGCTATATTAGCTTTCGAATCGCTGGGTTGGCAGAGAGCTAGGGCTAGTGACGAGAGCTCACCTCGTCACGCGGTTTCGAACTGCCAACCTTATGGTCGGCAGTCTAACGGCTCAGTGGTTTAACCCGCTGAGCCACCGCGCCCCGAACATCTCTCTAACTAGAGACCAGATCTTCAACTTCCTGAGAACTGCTGAAGGTAGCTGAAAGACCCACAGCCCCAGTCCCTGGGTGAGCAGTCCCAGCCTGTTTTGTCTGGCTACTATTGGTGGGGAATGAAAATGCCCCACGGCACTCTGTGCATGCTCTTTGGAGCCCCTGCAATTTGTGCAATCTCTTTTTATTATTATTTATTTATCGTATTTATACCCCGCCTATCCCCTCCCTAACGGAGGACTCTAGGTGGCTTACATACATATATATATATTAACATTTCATACATATACATTTAAATCGCGCGCTAAGGAAGGGGGTAAGGGAACCGACTCTTCTAAGGCTCCGGACTACATCTCCCAAGATGCCTTGAGCCGGCTGCTGACCTTGTAGATGTTACTTCCGGGTCCGTCATAACCGTTGCCATTCGATCTTTCCTCCGATCTTTCCTCTGGTGGAAATGACTCCCGACAGGACGACAGCAAATTTATCCACTTAAGGTGGTACCCATTTATCTACTTGCTAAGCTTTTGAACTGTTGGATTGACAGGAGCTGGGACTAGCAACGAGAGCTCACCTCGTTGCGCGGATTCGAACTGCTGACCTTCCGATCGGCAGTCTACAGCTCAGCGGTTTAACCCACTGAGCCACCGCATCCCGATTTTTTCCAGCTGGAACGCTTGCAGCCCAGGCTTGTGAAAACCAAGAGTTACCAGTAGTTTCTGCTTTGTTTTGTTTTCTAAGTGTGTCTGTGCATGCACATGTGTTTTTGTCTGTCTCTGTTTCTGGACCCTTTGTTGTGCTCTCTAAGAAAGATGCTCTGGGCTACCATAGATGCCCATTGGGCCCCTAAGGCCCTGCTTCCACAGTTTGCCCCCTTGATTGAGAAACAGCCAAGGACAGCTGCTTGAGAAACATTAAGAAATATTAAGGTATGCATGCTTGAACAATAAATTGAACTAAGCCAGCAAAAAGGAAAAGGCACCACCAAGTATAGCAACAGGCAATAAATCTGAATAAATTTTAACCAATGTTTCCCAAACCAACTATCCTCTACTGCAGCAGCTGGATCATAGTTATTATATTTGAAATTACAAATGAGGATGTGCTTAAACACAATAATGCTGAAAATAACAGCATCTCAGTTCCTGATTCACTTTTCCATCTCTGAACTCTTTGTTAAGTGAACTGTCCTTTCTTTCCTAAATACCAATGTCTGCTAACACTTTAAGCTACCCAAAGGGTTTCTTTATCTTATTTCTGAGTCACTCATTGCTTTTTATAGGCCCCTTAATTTTCTCTCCTCTTGCAAGTCTATGGGCTCTGACTTTTCGCATCTCTTCAGGGTCATCTGCTAAGAATGCCTCTTTAGCAGAAGCCTCCTAGATAGAAGCTTTACTTCTTTCTCATCCCTCTGCCCTACAGTTTGCCCCTTTCTTCACAAACTTGGCTATAAGGAGCAAACGGGGGAGGGAAGCTTATATTTTATTCCAGGATAAGCAGACCAAGATTCTATCACAAAATCCTGATGGGCAGACCAAATTCTTTCATTCTCGTCCCATGGCTTCCCAGAAGCACTTCATGAACTGGCTACCTAACCCCAGACCAGCCTCACAGCTACCTCAAGTCTAAGACGAGTTCTACATCAAGTCTTCAAATAATAGAACATCGTCCAGTCAAAGTGAGTAAGAGCTCTGCAAACCTTACCAAAAGGCTTCAGGTGCTTAGGGAAAAGCTGATGTCCCTTTTTGGCACACTCCCACCCAAACGCTGGTAAGAATCAAAGAAGGAAGCATTAGGCTGAATTATAAGTAAGATTAGGTTTGTTCCTTTGTCTCTCTGTCTGTCTCTCTCTCCTACATTTGGTTTCCTTCTTCCTCTCCCATAGAAGGCAAGAGCTTCCATTTTCCTCTGAAATCAGTGTCCCAGGTTTTCAAGCTGCCTCAGTTAAACAATTGCAAGACAAACCAAGGAGTCTCTCAATGTTAATATTATTCCTGTTTCCCCATCCAGGGTGTTAGACTGGGCAAGTGCTTGCTGCTCATTCACTGGGTTAGCACACGAGCCCAAGAAGGAACATACACTGGAAGCTGGGAGGAAAGGAAGTGTGTGGGTTTCCCTTTTTGCCCCACCTGGTGCTTTAACACAGGCATGTGGTAACACCCTCCTGCAGACAACATAAATGCATCTGACTGCTGGGCCAGGGCTCTAAGTCAGATCGTCTACCATAGAATGGCACAAAATTTGTATGAGGAGCTCAGCCTGCAGTATTGCCATCATAACTATGTGTCCAGTATTTTAAAACAGATAGCATGTGATATAGCACCAAAGCAATTGGCCCCTACACAAAGAATTGCTAGCAAATAGTTTCCAGAGTAGGTTAGCTCTAGACCAGATTCTTGCAGCCAAAGGTGATGTTTGTACAGTAACCAGGACAGAATGCTATACCTTTGCACCTGAGAGCCAAAAGAAGAGATCCACCCTGCACCTATAAGACTCCAAAAAAAAAAAAAAAACTGCAAGAAGCCATGGACTGAACCCTTTGACGTCTATGGGAGATCATGCTGGTTGCTGGAATCATTGAAGCATCACTTCAGTGGGACTTTGAGGCATGGATTTAATATTTTAATCATTCTTTTTACCCAAAAATGTGGACTGGAAAACCAACTCTTCTAAGCCTCTCCCCAAAAGGAGAGACCTCTCAACTCCAGACATGCTTCAACAAACTGCTCATCGTGCTTGACCATTTCAGTATTTGGACTTGTGCAACTTGACCCTGCACCAAGGGGAAAACCCAGAACAGCACTCACGGAACGTAGGAGTGCCCCTCCACACTTGTTTTGCTTTTCTCTCTCTTCCCTACACAGGCACCCCCAAGGACCATGGAAACATGAGCACTCTGCCCCTGGAGGAAGCCCATCATCCTGAAACCTGCAGTGGTGGACCACAGTGCCAAATTGCTGCACCCCTGACTACCACAGATCAAGCCAGTGAAGGATCCAGAGGCTGACCATTGGAGCTTGAAAAGGCTTTCTAGGACTCTGAACTATCTGGGACTTTGAAATTAACAAACTGAGCTTTCTAATTGATTGCTTTAGAAAAAGAAAATATTTGGATTTCTGCCTGACTGAGGGGTGGTGGTGGCAGTTGGGGATATAAAAATGTCTCTGGGAATTGTAAGTCTTGCAAAAATAGGAATACTTGTCTGCTGTCTTGCCCTATGTTTACTCCCTTGCTTAGAATGTTTTAGGAAATGTTTCTCTGTCCCCAAACAAAGATCAAGTTAACCCTCATGATGGTGCAGATGGTGCAGATCAATAAAAATACGACCTGGACCACCAAGAATATTAATCCTTTCCAGTTGTGCTCAAAAATATTCTATTTTTTGGCATAAGAGGGGGGAATTGTTGGAAGATTTCAAACAAATGCACCCACTGTCAGGCGCTTCTCAGTTGCAGACGTTTCTCCACAGAAATGACTTTACCTCAGCTCTTTCAGTAAGTAAACGGTTTATTGATTAACATGAGTAAGCACAGTAAAGGCACAAATCGTCCCCTGGTTCCCTGCTCGGGTTTATATACCCTTCTACCAGAGCACTGGCCCCACCCAGCTGCGGGCTTCCATCTGGTCCGCTTTCAGTCTTCCCTCTGGTTCTCCTGGTGTCAAGGTTAAAAGTTCATCATCCATGAGGCGTAGCTGGCAGTTGCTAATTCTGGGTGTGGTATAGGGGATGGCAGGACCCTTGGGCATGCCAGGGTTCTGACACCCACCCTTCCATATTTTTCCTTGGCAAACCTCCATTTTCTCCCCAGAACATTGGGCCTCCCTGCAACATTGCCTTCTCTTTGAGCAAGGTAAAAGGTTAAAAATTACAAATAGAATGGGTTCTATGCAAAAGGGGATGCCAGAGATTAAAAATATAATAGGAAGCCATCTGCTTAGACAAAGGATTCCCTTCCGATTCAATCAGAAACCTTGGAACACAAAAGGTCAGCTCATTTACAGAACTTAGCCAGCCCATTCAGGATCTTCTTCCCCAGCCAAACAGATCTCCATAATCGAATAACAAAAGATTCCTTCCAAGGTGAACATTCCAAGTAGTAGACAAAGCCACAGCCCGCAGGGAACCCAGACGATCAAGACAGGAAACACAAACAGCAGGGGGCCCAACCATAGAGCTCCTCCTCTCTGAAATCCAGCAAATTACACTTCTCTCAAGTTCCTAGGAGGCGGGAACACCTTTGCATAGCAACGGCCAAGCTCTCCTATATAAATGGCCTGTGGAGGAAATACAAGTGTGGCCACCTTCCAACCAGCATACTCTGTACTTTGTACTATGTATATGCTCTTGGGAAATAAACCAGCAAACCTCTGTTCCAGCAACTGCCTGCATCTTTTCATTCCCAGCTTGGGACAAACCTTGGTAAGAATTCCTTCTGACAAAAAGAAAAAAATAGAAAGAAAAAAACTAAAATTATGAAATATGACTTTGACCTTCTCTTCAACAATGATTAACAAACCTATTGTCTCCCCTCCCTCTTAACTCTTCCAGAAAACACTTCTACTCCTAATTTAATTCTCATATGTTTCAATAATTAAATCCATAAATCGTAATTTCACTTTTTTCATTTTTTAGCAAAAAGTCCATAAATGGTTTACAGTCTTTTAAAAAAGCACTTGTTGTTTTCTCCCTGACCAAACAGGTCAGCTTTCCCATTTCTGCTAGTTCCAACATTTTTACAATCAATTCCCCCATTGTGGGAATTTCAGTACTGTTCCATCTTTGTGAGAACGTTTTAAGGGGACCCAAATATGCTGGCAAATGAAGTGAGGCAGATGGCCAGTAGAATAAAGGCCCTTTCATTCATTAATGTTTTTCTATTATGGAATACCTATTCTGGACAGATGTAGCAT
Source organism: Charina bottae (assembly GCA_023362775.1). Classification (NCBI taxonomy): domain Eukaryota; kingdom Metazoa; phylum Chordata; class Lepidosauria; order Squamata; family Charinaidae; genus Charina; species Charina bottae. The sequence goes on along the minus strand of JALMGJ010000001.1, from coordinate 86,747,099 downwards.
TAAAACACTCACATTGGAAGTGGATATTCCCACATTTATCAACCCAGTTCTGCTGATTTCAGTGCAGGCAAATACCTGCATACATCTATGGTCATACTTGTACATACTTTATGTGAGCTGATCCCATAAAATAATCCTCCACTTCCTTAATTTTTGCTTGTTTATGCTCCACAGTTGCATTGTATTAGCTATGAGGAAACACTGATGCCTCAGCTTTAACAGACATACTTCCTAGTGGTCCTCAATGATCAGACTGTATCAGTAGGTGATACAGCACATAAAAACAGCTACATTAAGAAATGAGTAACTTCTTACTTATCTTACATCATGAGTCCCACCTTAGGCATGAAAGCCAGCTGGGTGACTTGGGGCCAGTCACTCTCTCTCAGCCCAACTCACCTCACAGGGTTGCTGTTGTGGGGAAAATAGGAGGGGTAAGAGTATTAGGTATGTTTGCCGCCTTGAGTTATTTATAAAAATAATAAAGGTGGGATAAAAATTAAATAAATAAATAAATAAAAGACTCCCCAGATGCCAGGAGAATATTTCTGCTTTTGAGTTTCCATGGCTTTGATTGTCTCTGCTCACCACCTAGGTTGACAGGATAAATTTGATGGACAGATAAGATTTAGACTTTCCTTTAACTTTCCGAGGAGGAGGAGGAGTCAGCTGACAGCTCACTCCTTCCATAGACAAGATGAAACACAAAAATAAGACTGGTAATTGAATTTAACAAATATATATCCAAGCTTAAAAAAAAACAGCTTTACAAGAGAAGATAAAATCAACAGTTTTTAAAAAGATAACTGAACAACTAAAAGATGATAATAGTAAAAATTGTAATGGGGCAACTAAGAATACACACATGCCTAAGATATGGTGAGTTGGTCCCTGTGACTTCTGTGTGTGGGGGTCCCTTAGCCCTTCCCTCATAATCCCTACTGCATCCACCCACTCTCCTGGAGAAAGCCTGTTCAGTACATTCTGCCACCAATCACTTTCCATTTAGTTTTCTGCTGTAGGAGAGACCAGACCAGACCATATGATTCCACCTGGTCTAGATTTAATTAAAAAATTAAAAAATTGAATTTTGAGTTATATAATTTCAATGGCCTGACTTTTTTTTTACAAATGTTGTTTATTTGTTTGTTTCCTCTTATTTATTTATTTATTTATTTATTTATTTTTTCTAGAGTTTTGTGTTTTTTTTCTTTGGTTATTTTTCCTCCATAGGTAGTTAAACATAGAGAGGTTTCATAGTTTACTTTTACCATGCATTTTTAATGTGATAAGCTTGGTTTACTCTTTAAAGTATATAGTATTTATCCAATAGTAACAGTTACATGATTTAGATATAGTTGTACCTATATATAAACTATGTATAATATTAAAAACATTTGTTATTAATATGTAATATTATACATATAGTATATATATATATATATATATATATATATATATATATATACACACACACACACACACACACAGACACACAACACACACACAAGAAATGTTTTACAGAAATTGTAATCGTAATGTCTTTAATGCTTCATAAAAACATTAAAAATAAGAAATGGGGGTGAGGATATCCACGGAGTTCACTTGCCTCCATTGTTGAGAATTATTCTTGTTTCTGTATAAGACAGTATTATGTAATACACTGAGTAGATTTGTATGGCACTTGGTTCTCAGTGCAAGTAGTCAAGTAAAGCGCTTCTTGGTTCATAAGTAAAAGTTTCTAGTTTTCATATGGGATCCAAAAAGGGAGGGGGGAACTGCCCTTTTGAGTTCTCATACTAGGTGAAGAATTGGCAGCAAGCTTTGCTTAAGGTATTTCTACAGAAAACTGCAGGGCCCCTGCTCTGGAAATTTGCCTGGGGAATCAGTTGCTCAGGGTTCAAGGACTAGATACTGTGTAAAAAGGAGGACTGTCCAGGACCTAATAATTATTCCAAATAAGATTTGCATGAGAAAGAAAATTCCATTCTTTTTGTTCTGGATGCAAGAAAATGAAAAAAACATAGCTGATCCCATACCCAACTGATTGTGATACTATCTGAATGGTCTCTGAAACTGGCCAAGATTATACCCGTAGCAAAACTCCAATGGCTTGCTGCCTGCTCCATGGGAAAACACCAGACAAGCTAAGGACAACTTTAAGCTCCCTCAGGTATGAGTTGGAGATGAGATGAAGGCAATCTCATGGGCACAGAGACAGAGGAACGTGTGTGGGTGCAATTGCTCATTACTTAATAAGAATAGCCATGTGGCCAAAAGGTCTCCCAGAATTCCAAACACAGCAATCAGATTCAGAGCATCATTTGCAGCAGGCACTTTCAAAATACAGCATCAAATTCAAATGTTTGATCCAAATTCATTAAATTGTTTAATTACATTGTTGTTTCACTGCTTGCTGTTACATAATTGTTTTCAGCATCTTCCATTAATGCCACCCTAGAGGGGCAAGGTTCTTGTTATGGAACATGGCAACAGCCTCCCAGTGTTCCAGAAATGCTTGTTGTTGGTGGTTTCACTGCAGAAAAGAAACAGAACATTTTATTACTGAAGTGGCTTTGTCTTCCTATAGGTGTAGACAGTTAGGAAGCATATCTGTTAAAGCTGAGGTATCAGTGTTTCCTGATATCTAATACAATGTAACTGTGGAACATAAACAAGCAAACATTAAGGAAATGGAGGATTACTTTATGGGATCAACTCACATAAAATAACGTACAAGTATGACCATAGATCTATGCAGGTGTTTGCCTGCACTGAAATCAGCAGAACTGGGTTGATAAATGTGGGATTATCTATAATCCCCACTTCCAGTGTGAGTGTTTTAATGCTAAATCTGTCCAGAATAGGTATTCCACAATAGGGAAATATTAGTAAATGAAAGGGCCTTTATTTTACTGGCCATCTGCCTCACTTCATTTGCTAGCATATTTGGATCTGAAAAAGTTCTCATGGTTCAGGTAAGCATATATGAAATAGGAAAATGGAGGCTTGTAATAAAGAAGTCAGATTCCTTTTTCTTAAATTGCAGATGGGGCCTCTCAACTAGGGCTACCAGGTCTAGGCTGTAAACATCCAGATGACCAGTAGGTGGTAGCAGATAGATTAAGGAAGCTCTTACTACTCTGCAGACATCTAGTGCTTATGCAGAATTTTGCAGCAGGGACATGCTATGCCCACATATTTCTCATCTCCTAACTGAGAAAGAAATGGATCTCACCAGGTTACGCTTGCAGCACTTGGCATTAATGCCACAGTTGTATGGAAGACTTCCATGCTCGCAAACATTTTGGAGGCCAATCTGACAGAAACCACCATTCTTATTACAGGCTTCAGGTTGTCCTGTATTTATGAAAAAAATATTATTTGAGTGAACAGTTGTCATCAAAACACAATGGTTATAGATTTCATATATAAATTGATGAAAATGAAACTGAAGAAAATCTGATTTGATTGACCGCGTTTAGCCAACATATTTCATAGCTGTTTAGCTCTTGCAAGTGACACAGCTGTCAACCTGTATCAAGAAAATCAGCTGCCCTAGAGCAGCATGTGGGCTTGTTTTATATAATACACTTCACCCTAAGCCCAGGATAACAAACATGGGCATCTTTGGGGGATGGGGGGACGCTTGTTGGCATGCACAACACCAATAAAAAAGGGACAGGGTTTTGATCACATGGTTGTTGCTACTATTTGGACTTTTTCTGGAATACGTCCCTCCCCCCTCCGTACCTTTGTTAAAAAAACATGATTGTGTTCACTTAACATCCTACAACTAAATAAATAAGGTCAGTACATAAGGTCAATGAGAGGCAGTTTGGTGTAGTGGTTAAGGCACCAGGCTAGAAACCGGGAGACTGTGAGTTCTAGTCCCATCTTAGGCACAAAGCCAGCTGGCTGACCTTGGGCCAGTCACCCCCTCTCAGCCCTAGGAGGGAGACAATGGCAAACCACTTCCAAAAACCTTGCCAAGGAAACTGTAGGGACTTGTCCATGCAGTTGCCTGGAGTCAACACTGACTCGAAGGCACCAAAAATGAATAGATAGTTATAGTGATAGTTAGAGCGATTGAGAGATAGATAGAGAGATAGGGTTTATACAACCCACTAAGAACTGGTTTTCCACAAAGTACTGTATCCCATTTTAGCAAGGTCTAATGTGTTGCATGAGTCCAGTTCCACATAATAAATCTACTGTTGCATTAATTCCTTCATCACCTGACAATCACTAAAATCTTGAGCCTAGTACCTGAGAGGGGCCATTAGCAGAAAGACTGATGGAGAAGGACAACTGGTCTGATTAATGCACTTGTCTGAATTCCAGGGCTGTCCATATGTTCTTTGGAAGCACCTCTGGATGCTGGGAAACCAGCTGTGTGTGATTCAAGTCACAAACGTCCCTCAAAAGTGGGAACGCTTTTGTAAAAACACTAATTTCTGCCATGCTTTCCCTTTTTCTCCTTCTGCTTCTATTTCCCTAGGTTTACTCAGCCCCCTCTTACCTGAAGAAGCATGGAAGAGAAGCAGCAATGCAAAGGCTAGGAAAAGAAGCCTCATGACTGAAGTTGCCTCTGAAATCTCTCCAGCTGGTTCAAGGAAGCCGAACTGAAGAAGAATTAGGAGGACTCCACATGAAGCCCAGCAGATCTGTCCATTTATAACAAGTCATGATGTCACAAGAATGCGGAAATGTAGGGTAGATCACAGATATGGCAAATCTTGCAAACACATATGTCCTGTTACTCTCCTTTTAAAACTCCACCTCCCCACCACCACAATCCTTCTTATTAAAACTCATTTAAACCCATTGTGTTCACTGGATACTTCTTGTAAGAGGTGCAGTTCTGTGGTTTTCATCAATTGCAAATTGCAGTACTTCCTGCAGTTAACAAGGGAAGAGGAGCAGCTTGGAGGTGCAAAACATCAGGAATATTGGAGGGCAATTCTTGGCCCACAGAGAAAAGGGGAGGTCGCAGGTTCACTGCCAGGAAACTGCCTAGAGAATCAGCTGGGAAAGGATCAAGGTTGGAAGAGCCAAGAAGAGAAGGAAACTGGATCCAAAGGGCTTGGAAGAGGGAAGTTCAACCCAAAAGGAAGGACCAAGCAGCCATGCCGAGAAGAGTAAGAAAACAGCTCTATGTCCCAGCTGGGCAGGACCTTGGCCATTGGGAAAGAGGAGTGCAGCAGAGAATGGGTTTGTTGACATACACACAGTGACTTTGACAACTACTAAAGCTTAAGGAGCCCGCTTAGTCTGTTGCGGAGGAAGGGGTCAGAGAGGGGGGAAGGACTGTTAGCGAGCCTTCCCTCAGGGCTCCGACTGAGTTCAGTAGGCTAGCAATGATTAAATTCTTGCACCTATACCATACAATCTGTTTATATGTATGGCTGATGTTATGATATGTATGGCTAAGTTACGAAGTTCTTCTCATGTGGCCATAGTCTGGTATTCTTCTGATTGGCAAAGGAGGAGAGGGGGAAAATGATCTCTTTGGAGCCCCCACACCACACCAGCTTGCTTAAAATGGAGCACAAAAGAGCCGAAGAGCTTCTGCTTGGGAGAGCTTACGGAAGTCAGCTTCTTGAACTCAGGACAGCGTCTGGGTTAAAACGTCAGATATATACTGAGGTTGGCAGTCACAGGAACAATTGTGCCTGTGGTGGCACAACTGGAGCGTAACATATGGCCCTAACGTACGGTCACGTTAAAGTGTAACCCACCAGTCACTGGCCCACAGAAAACTATATTAGCATAAAATCTGCTGCTCTCCAATTGGCACTCCTGAGTAGGGGGAAAAAACCAAGATGGCATCCATGATCAAAACCCTACCTCTTTTTTTCATGGCAGATATTGAAGGTAGTGTCCAAGGACCAGAGAGGAGGGGAGGGAAGGCCCATCCTAAAGTGGGCAATAGGTACTGTGCTGATCCCACCCCAGTGATCAACTGACTATGGTACCTGATAACTGACTATGATATCAACTGACTGATACCATCTCAATGGTCTGTGAAACTGGCCAAGATTATACCCATAAAATTTTTTTAAAAAATTGATCCCAAAAATAATGATAAGCACCAAGAGAACCCACTTCTTCTTGCTGTAGAAAGCCTCTCTTAGGATACGCGTACTTAAAAGAAATATAAATTGGGTGATTTAGAAATGGGGTGGCCAGTCTTAGTGTCCCTTTAAGGCTACAGTGCGGCTTGGAAATGGTGACGTCCCAGCCTCCCAGCTAGCTCTTACCAGTCAAACACAAATGCTGTTTGCGATCTTCTGGCTGCAAGCAGCCGTCCGGAGGACATATGGGGTGATTCCAGGTGTTTTCCTTTTTCCAGAAAAACACTCCTGGGCTTCAGGAAAAACCAGCCTGAGCCCGAAAAAACTGCCATGTTGTCAGTTCTGCCCGCTGAGCCCGCGGGCACAGCTGTTCAGTCCGCCATGTCCCCACCAGAAGTCGCACTTGTCATCTTTTATTGATTTTATTGTAATCCCTTTCTTTGCTGTGAGTTGCCCAGAGTTGATAGGAGTCAGGCCTCTTACAAGTTTAATATTATCATTAAAACTGTGAGAACCAGTTTGGTGTAGTAGTTAAGGCACCAGGCTAGAAACTGGGAGACCGTGAGTTCCAGTCCCGCCTTAGGCACAAAGCCAGCTGGGTGACCTTGGGCCAGTCACTCTCTCTCAGCCCTAGGAAGCAGGCAATGGCAAACCACTTCTGAAAAACCTTGCCAAGAAAACTGCAAGGACTTGTCCAGGCAGTCTCTGAGAATCGGACATGATTGAATGGATTAAAAAAAATCATAACTGTAAAACCAGTAAAATGAGAGTCATTTGGCAGTACTGGATGTCTAGCTAGCAGTTTTTGCCACTGTGTACAATATCAGTTGTTGAGTCTGAGTCTTCTTCAGAGACAGTCCCATAATACAGTGCATTAGAGTAGTCCAACTCTATTGCTGCCAAGGTCTCCTGGTCCATGAAAACCATAACTCATGCACCAGTAGAAGCTTGAAAAATTCCCCCAAAGATTTAAGTTGCAAGAAATAGGGAATGTTCTGCCCTGGAATCATTATTTATTATTTATCGTATGGCACATTCACATTGTGTTACAATAAAAAACATAGAGCATAATAAATATGAAATATAAAATATAGACAGGAAAATTACAAATGTATGTCTAGGTTACAAATATAGTCTTTTGCTTCAGTTGTCACAGCCAAGAAATCAGCAAAGTCTCCATTGTAGGCTCGGTTTTGACAGTCTGTCACTATATGTTGGATAGTTTGTTTTTCGGCCCCACAATCACAATTCAATGATGTTGTTTTGCCCCATTTATAAAGGACATCTGCACATCTACCATGACCCGTGCGAATTCGGTTCAAGGTTGTCCATATCACACGGGGCTGGTCAAATCCAGGTGGCTTTTTCAAGATGCAGGGCAAGCTTCAACATTGTGGAGGGCAGTTTCCTAGCCAATGTTGTTTCCACGTGTTGTGGATATTGAAATCGTCTTCTAGAAGAGCTTTAGTGGTAGAAATGGCTGAATGTCTCGATCTCAGCCTGTTTCGCTCCAAGCAGGCTACGTCATTTAGTATTGGTAGCTGGGGATTACCAATAATCTTCTGATATTCTTGAAGAAGGGCGCTCTTTCACCTTGCATCTGGAGGTGGTATATGGCTCAAAACAGGCAGCCAGTATGTGGGAATAGGTCATATCATCCCACTAACGATGCACATTGACTCATGCAGTTGTGTATCTGTCTTTCTCGTGTGCGGACTATTAAGCCACACTGGGGCACAGTACTCTGCTGCTGAGTAAACCAAGCTGAGTGCAGACATTCTCAGCGTATCCGCTGTTGAGCCCCAGCTAGTGCCGCATAGTTTGTGTAGAATGTTTTGTCAGAGCACACAACGTGGGGCGGCCTTCTCCTTTTCCCAAGACTCCAGTGATCCACATTCCATGCAGTAAATAGACACTCAAGCAGAGATTAGATAAAATAGCCGATTTACTTTATATACATACGTAGTCCAAAATACATCCAACAGCAGTAACAAATGACAACAGCAATGAGATGGAATACAGCGATGAGAAGTTTAACAGCAATGAGAAGAAAGAACACCAGATCTTCTCTGCTTATATACATAAACTGACCAACCACATTATAGGTCACTCTCATCATCTGCCACACCCAACTAAACTATAGCACCTGTAGTATGAGTCATAACTGCCACATCATCCCTACAACAATGGCTGCTAATTGGGTGACTTGCAGAATAATTCCCCTCTCACCTAAATATCAAGCCTCTCCAGTTTTATCTATCTGTAAATTCCTGGGTATATACAAACCCCAACATGTTTTTTCTACTTCTCAGTTTGGCAGCAGTCTTCATCAGGTGTTCTTTATATGAAAGTGTCCTATCCAATGTGACCCCAAGGTATCTGGGATGCATGTTGTGATTGATCTGGCTTCCCTTAAATCAAACGTTGAGCTCTCTATGTGCTGATCTATTACAAAGGTGGAAGCATGTTACTTCCGCCTTAGTTGGATTGGGCTGTAACCTCCACTTACGAAAATATTTATCCAGTGTGTCTAGATCGGAAGTGAAGACATCTTCAGTTGTCTTAAACTTGCACCCCTTCTTTTCAATCTATACATAGCTGACATACCACACACAAAGTCTAGGAACTTTGGTTACGCAGATGATTGGGCTATACCCTGGAATCATGAAGGAACTACATGTGCTTCTAAAAGAGGAAACTCATGATTTTTTTCAAATTACTCCATATCTAGCTGGTTTGTTATCTAAGTAGATACTGACATAGTAAACATTATGTACGATACCATACATAATAATCAAAGCAGTCTCCCAAGTATTATAAATTTGCAAACACATTGAAGATTCTTTTTTTGTTCCCTTCTACACTACAACTTCCAGCTCAAGGGCTGATCTGCACTTTCTGCTAGGCCCACCACCAGCACAGGCTACTCACCACTTCCTGGGTGCAGGAATGGATGACATTCTACTTCTACTCCCAGCCCATTGCAAATGCCCTTCCTGGCCTTCTTCAAGAGAAACATAGGAAGAAAAAGAACAACCAGTTTCCTGTTGCTTTGATTATTGTAGCGTTGGAGCAACAATGGTGCCACAAGGGGGAAAAGGAAGGAAAAAAGTGTCTGAGTTAGTGGGAAGTAGAGTGAAGGCATCCCTGTATGCAACCATCTCAGAGAGCAAAGGAAGGGCATGGGGACTAGCGAGGAGGGAACAGTCTCTAGAAGGGAAAGTCAGGCACACCAGTCCACCCAGAAGCTGGAGAGTGATGCTTGCCTTCCCTGCATGGATGGAAAGGGCAGGAAGCAGAGAAATAACCATTCAGGTCTTCTGGTGGCTCTAGTCCAGAATGGGCACCAGCCTGGCCACAATGCCAACTCTCTGCAATCTGGACTGGAATTTCTGAAGTTGGCTTAAGAAACAGCCATGAGCAGCATGGCAGGCAAACTATTTGGCTCCACTCTAGAGTTTCCTTAAACCCATAGGCTTCTCTGAGTCCCTCCTTCTGTCTTATAACTCCCTAAGCAACTGCAGACACTTGCATTAAAATAAATATTTGTATTCAATGGGAATGATTTCTGAGTAGACACTGTAAGATTGCACTGGCTGGCTGTTGAACCCTGAGCTTCCTTGTAAAGGAAAAATGTTGATCCTCCTGAAGGCAAGAAGGAAGTTTATCTTCACCAACGTATTTTGTATGTGATGCAAACTTCCTGTTTTTTAAAAAAATTATACTGATAATATATTTTGAATAATTTCAACATTTAACAACTTATTAATAATTTCAAACTATAATTTTATTCCAAGAACTTTGTTCACCACAGTATTAATGTCAAACCAACAAGCAACTACAATGGACATGTCCATAGCACATGCACTGAAATAGCTTGGTATTTATTACATCTCCAACATATAAAGAGAGACAGCCAACCAACATTCAAAAGTATCTTTCCTAACAATAAGAGCAGTGAGACAATGGAATGCCCAGAGAGGTGGGGGCAAAAATCCATTTAAAAGAAACAATTTCCCCCAAATTCTAGCAAAAAAAAATCTTAATGGCTGTCTTGAGCCAGTCCTTTTTATTGTTTTAAAGCAGTAGGCACTGTAAAACTACATATGCTGTTAAATTTCTATCTGGGATCACAATATCACAAAATCACAATAACTGGGGATCACAGTGAGGGAGATCCTGTAGGCCAGAGCTTTCCAAACTTTTCATGTTGGTGACACACTTTTTCTCCAGCAAAGGAGATTGTTACCTTGTCGTGGTGCTGGAGCTTGAGCACCTCAATGAAACCATGAGCTAAACCGTGAAGGGACACCCAAGAAGGGAAGGTCGTGGCAGAGAGGTCAGACTAAATACGATCCCTGGGGAAGGTAATGGCAACCCACCCCAGTATTCTTGCCGTGAAAACTAAATGGATCAGTACAACCAGAGATATGTCGGTATACCATCGGAAGATGGGACTCCCAGGTCGGAAGATGGTCAAAATGCTACTGGGGAGGAACAGAGGATAAGTTGAACTAGCCCCAGATGTGATGACGCAGCTAGCTCAAAGCCAAAAGGACGGCTAGCAGCCGATGGTGCTGGTGGTGAACGACGAATCCGATGTTCTAAAGATCAACACACCATAGGAACCTGGAATGTAAGATCTATGAGCCAGGGCAAATTGGATGTGGTTATTGGTGAGATGTCAAGATTAAATATAGACATTTTAGGTGTCAGTGAACTGAAATGGACTGGAATGGGCCACTTCACATCAGATGACCACCAGATCTACTACTGTGGACAAGAGGACCACAGAAGAAATGGAGTAGCCTTCATAATTAATAATAAAGTGGCTAAAGCAGTGCTTGGATACAATCCAAAAACGATAGAATGATCTCAATTCGAATTCAGGGTAAGCCATTTAACATCACAGTGATCCAAATATATGCCCCAACCACAGATGCTGAAGAAGCAGAAGTAGATCAGTTCTATGAGGATCTGCAGCACCTACTGGATAATACACCAAAAAGAGATGTTATTTTCATTACAGGAGACTGGAATGCTAAGGTGGGTAGCCAAACGACACCTGGAATTACAGGCAAGCATGGTCTGGGAGAACAAAATGAAGCAGGACATAGGCTGATAGAATTTTGTCAAGACAACTCACTGTGCATAACAAACACTCTCTTCCAACAACCTAAAAGACGACTTTATACATGGACTTCACCAGATGGTCGACACCAAAATCAGATTGACTACATCCTTTGCAGCCAAAGGTGGCGGACATCTATACAGTCGGTAAAAACAAGACCTGGAGCTGACTGTAGTTCAGATCACGAACTTCTTATTGCAAAATTTAGAATCAGACTAAAGAGAATAGGGAAGACCCACAGATCAGTTCGATATGAGCTCACTAATATTCCTAAGGAATATGCAGTGGAGGTGAAGAATAGATTTAAGGGACTAGATTTAGTAGATAGGGTCCCGGAAGAACTATGGACAGAAGTTTGCAACATTGTTCAGGAGGCGGCAACAAAAAACTTCCCAAAGAAAAAGAAAACCAAGAAGGCAAGATGGCTGTCTGCTAAGACACTGGAAGTAGCCCAAGAAAGAAGGAAAGCAAAAGGCAACCGTGATAGGGGGAGATATGCCCAATTAAATGCAAAATTCCAGAGGTTAGCCAGAAGAGATAAGGAATTATTTTTAAACAAGCAATGCGCGGAAGTGGAAGAAGACAATAGAATAGGAAGGACAAGAGACCTCTTCCAGAAAATTAGAAACATCGGAGGTAAATTCCAGGCAAAAATGGGTATGATCAAAAACAAAGATGGTAAGGACCTAACAGAAGCAGAAGAGATCAAGAAAAGGTGGCAAGAATATACGGAAGATCTGTATAGGATGGATAATAATATTGGGGATAGCTTTGACGGTGTGGTCAGTGAGTGAGTTAGAGCCAGACATCCTGAAGAGTGAGGTTGAATGGGCCTTAAGAAGCATTGCTAATAACAAGGCAGCAGGAGACGACGGTATCCCAGCTGAACTGTTTAAAATCTTGCAAGATGATGCTGTCAAGGTGATGCATGCCATATGCCAGCAAATTTGGAAAACACAAGCATGGCCATCAGATTGGAAAAAATCAACTTATATCCCAATACCAAAAAAGGGAAGCACGAAAGAATGTTCAAACTATCGAACAGTGGCACTTATTTCACATGCCAGTAAGGTAATGCTCAAGATCTTGCAAGGTAGACTCCAGAAATTCATGGAGTGAGAATTGCCAGATGTACAAGCTGGGTTTAGAAAAGGCAGAGGAACTAGAGACCAAATTGCCAATATCCGCTGGATAATGGAGAAAGCCAGGGAATTTCAGAAAAACATCTATTTTTGTTTTATTGACTATTCTAAAGCCTTTGACTGTGTGGATCATAACAAATTGTGGCAAGTTCTTGGTGGTATGGGGATATCAAGTCATCTTGTCTGCCTCTTGAGGAATCTGTATAACGACCAAGTAGCAACGGTAAGAACAGAGCACGGAACAACGGACTGGTTTAAGATTGGGAAAGGAGTACGGCAGGGTTGTATACTCTCACCCTACCTATTCAACCTGTACGCAGAACACATCATGCAACATGCTGGGCTTGAGGAATCCCAGGCTGGAGTTAAAATCACTGGAAGAAACATTAACAATCTCAGATATGCAGATGATACCCCTTTGATGGCTGAAAGCGAGGAGGAGTTGAGGAGCCTTATGACGAAGGTGAAAGAAGAAAGTGCAAAAGCTGGGTTGCAGTTAAACCTCAAAAAAAACCAAGATTATGGCAACCAGCTTGATTGATGACTGGCAAATAGAGGGAGAAAAAGTGGAGGCAGTGACAGACTTTGTATTTCTAGGCTCAAAGATTACTGCAGATGCTGACTGCAGCCAGGAAATCAGAAGACGTCTACTTCTTGGGAGGAGAGCAATGGCAAATCTCGATAAAATAGTTAAGAGCAGAGACATCACACTGACAACAAAGGTCCGCATAGTTAAAGCAATGGTATTCCCTGTAGTAACCTATGGCTGTGAGAGCTGGACCATAAGGAAGGCTGAGCGAAGGAAGATAGATGCTTTTGAACTGTGGTGTTGGAGGAAAATTCTGAGAGTGCCTTGGACTGCAAGAAGATCAAACCAGTCCATACTCCAGGAAATAAAGCCAGACTGCTCACTTGAGGGAATGATATTAAAGGCAAAACTGAAGTACTTTGGCCACATAATGAGAAGACAGGATACCCTGGAGAAGAAGCTGATGCTAGGGAAAGTGGAAGGCAAAAGGAAGAGGGGCCGACCAAGGGCAAGATGGATGGATGATATTCTGGAGGTGACGGACTCAACCATGGGGGAGCTGGGGATGGTGACGGCCGACAGGAAGCTCTGGCGTGGGCTGGTCCATGAGGTCACGAGGAGTCGGAGATGACTGAACGAATAAACAACAGCAACGACACACTTTTTAGACATGCATCATTTCGCGACATACTCTTACAACAGGGCACAAGGCAGGCACTAGGACCTGTGCGGAATCACAGCAGGTTTGGAGGCAGCAAGGCACAAGGCAGGCACTAGGACCTGCGTGGAATCCTGGCAGGGCTCAGAGGCAGCAGCAGCCGCGACACACCCAGAAACTGCAGCCGACACACTAACGTGTCCCGACACACAGTTTGGAAAGCTCTGCTGTAGGCCATCGATTGCTTACTCCTGTTTTAGATTGTTCTGTAACAGATAATTTCTAATTCAATATGAAAGTGTCAGATGGTTTCTGCTCTTTCATGTTAGAAGTGTATCCTACACAATTTACATGCACAGCTCTATGAACCACATGCTGGCACTCCATTGTCTCCACATTTTTGTAAACAGAGGAACACCTTCTGAGATTTAGATCTAGATCTGTGGTGTGGCTTTGTTCCAATAACCTTAAGAGTTCAAAGAAAACTTCAGCAATGAGGTTGCTTCCTTTTCTCTTTCCTCTGGTCACCCTCCTCTTCCACACTGCTGCAGGTAAGTGAATACTGTTGACCGATAGAAGAGAGACACAGCATTTAAATTTGAGACGTTTCACTGAAATAGAAAGCTCTTGCTAGGTTTCTTTCTGCGCTGATGTAGTAAATGAGGGCAGGAAGGAGACCTTATTCCACTTACAATTTCATATATAGAAGCTGACCAGACTGGCTGTTGAATATCTTAATCTTACTTTAATCTTGCTGACAAGAAAGCATCCTGTACCATATTGTAGAGCAGCAGGCTAGTTTAAAGAGCAGAAAATACACCACTGCGGCCACACAACTCTGTATTTTTTAATACACTTGGCTCTCTATCTCACTCCTTTTCTGCATCTTCTCTGTCTGTCTGCTTAGCCGTTTTTCACAATTTATTTCATTCAGCCAATTTCCTACATTCTGAATTTATCTTCTTCCCTTTATTCCTTCTTGGTGTCCTGGTTGCCCCCTCCCCGATGAAGTAGCTAGGGATATAATCTTCAGAGAATTCAGAATCTCAAATCTGAACTGATCTGGTTTCTGCCTGCCTGAAGCTACATTCCCATCAGAAAGTGGAAGGTTTTCTTAGAAGCACCTAAAATTTTATAGTACTAGCTTGAGGTGATCTGAATACCTCATACATGCCTCTATTGTACCCATTGTATAACCTGTATTCAAAGCATAATTAATTCTTCTCTAGCAAGTGTGCTTCTAATTGGGAAACAGGAGGTTGTTTTTCATTTTGTTGTTTGAGGAACAGGACAGAGAAGCTGTAATTGAGGATGGATGTGGCCTACAGTTGTCAATAGTTCATTCCTAATTTGGATTACTTACTTAAACAGTTTCCTTTATTTTCTCCCTTATCCTGTTGGTCTCCTCTCCTCTCCTCTCCTCTCCTCTCCTCTCCTCTCCTCTCCTCTCCTCTCCTCTCCTCTCCTCTCCTCTCCTCTCCTCTCCTCTCCTCTTATTTGGGAGCCCTGCTGCTTCTTC
The DNA here is from genome assembly GCA_023362775.1 of Charina bottae. Taxonomy (NCBI): domain Eukaryota; kingdom Metazoa; phylum Chordata; class Lepidosauria; order Squamata; family Charinaidae; genus Charina; species Charina bottae. The sequence goes on along the minus strand of JALMGJ010000001.1, from coordinate 86,732,043 downwards.
TCACCCCCTTCCTCCCCCTTTCAAATTTCCCTTTAGGACAGGGGGCACAGCTACTTCTGACAAAGAGCTGCACTTCATCTTTGAATGACAAACCAGGGGCTGAAGTCCAAAAGCAGTGGGTGTCATCAGGGCAAATGCTACCTGAGATTTTAATTCATTTTTAAAGACAGCTTAAGTTAAATATAATTAATATGATGGCTCTCTGGGCATATACTTAATTATATTTCCTCTCTGACACACTAAAAATGACAATTCAGTAACAGGTTTGAGAGTTTCTATAGTTTTCATGGGCCCCACACAGCTGCAGGGAATCAGGTTGTGCACATGTTTTAGGAATTGATCAACTCAACCATACTCGACTGAGACACTTCTGCTTTCACAATTAGAATCAAATGCCTTTGTGCATAAATTATTGTAGATTAATTTGCTTTTGGAATTTTTATAAAGTATCAGATTAATAAGCTAGTTTTGGTGTGAAATATAATGAGACAATTAAATCAGGGCTCTCTTCTTACACTTATGGCAGTGAAAGTTCTCTTCCCAATAAGGACATTGTTGATTTGTATTTTTTGCACAAGGCAAGATGATGAAACTTGTTAAGAAATGGGGGGATACTCCAGAAAGTTCTTCTAGTGAAGAATTTCCAGGCATTTGTGATAATAGTAATGCAACATGCTGCAAAGGTAAATCACTCACAGCTCTCGAAATGTGACTATTTAGCTAGTGCTGAATAACATTCACCACTTCCTCCATTCAACCACAGACTTTACTCTTCATAAGCCAAATTAAAAAGGGCTTCGGTTTGTTTCAATCTAGGCTGCTTAAGAGAAAACTAATTGAATTGTGACCCATAGATTACATCTGCCCAACAATAGTTCTCTTAAAAATGTTCTCAACTATAAAGCTGTTCGCATGACAGCTTTGATAGTAATCGTAGTTGAAAAAATGGAGTTTTTTTCCCCTGATTTTTTAAAAATAATAATAAAAAAACCTGAGCCATTTCTTTCTTGGAACTCTAAGAAAAGAACTCTAAGTACTCATTTCAAAGTATGTTTACCTGAAGTTCTCTTTGAAGCCTTTCATTTGTTCTTTGGGTACATATTGACACCTGATTATTGGGTAATATTTGTAGTACAATATTTACAGTGCTGGTCTGTGTTATTTATTTGGAAGCCATCAGTGGGCAGTGGGCTACTTCCCAGCCACGTCACCTACAGTATTACTTCAATAATAAACAGGCTTTGCATTCTAGGAGGAATGTTAATTTTATGAACATAGTCTTTCTCTTTCTTTCACAGGAAAACTGTATAATTCTCTGGATTTTGTTGTGAGAAAGAATGTGAGCTGATGATGTTAAAGTGGAAAGGGTAGAGTTCAAAGTACATGCCAGTTTCTTGTTTAGAAAATAGTTATACAATATATATTATTTTAATGGGTGGAGCTGCAGGAGGGATATTGACTTATATTTTGCAAATATGTCTGGAAGGCATTTGCTTGATAACTAAAATCTAGACCAGGGCTTTCCAAACTTTTCACATTGGTGACACACCAATGGCGGTGCACGAAAGCCCGGAAGCGCCGCCGCGGTGGTGGCATGCGAAAACCCAGAAGCGCTGCCGCCATGGCAATGCTTCTGGGTTTTCGCACGCCGCCCGCACTTTCGGGGTTTTGTACACGGAGGTGGCGGCGTCCTGGTGTGTTGCGCAAAAAACTGGAAGCGCTGATGGCCCACCTGGGCCCCGCAGGTGACACAGTACTGTGTCGCGACACACAGTCTGGAAAGCTATGATCTAGACTGTACCAGAAAGGATATGTTCTCACTGAAATAGTGACCTCAAGTACAGTGCTTTACTTTTCCTTACCAGTATACTTTACAAGAATTCATTCATTTAAAAATGCATTTATTCATTTCTTTGTTTTGCCTTTGCAATGTAGTGGGCCAAAGGTATAAAAACTCTGAAACTGCTTTTGCTCATGGCCAGTCAGCAAAGCATTAAAGCTTTGCTCGGAGTCCAATATATACGGCATTATTTTGTATATGCATGCAAATAAAATTACATTGTATCTTCAAAGTGATTTGGTTGCTTTAGGTGAGCCAGGTTTTGGCCACAACAATGGAAAACTAAAGGTTGAGAAATATTGCTAAAATTATTTAAAGATCAAGATGCTTGAGATAATTACACATTGAGGCATAATTAAGCCCTTGCATTAATTTTTCCAAACCCTAAAAGTTGTTTCAAGTTGTAGGATAGTCCACATAGAAGTTTCTCTACAATTTTCCTTCAATTGAAGCTCCTTTAGTTATTGGCTAAAGCTAAACATTGGCTCTTCTAATACTAGTCAGTTGTTACTGATCTTCCTAAAAATGGCATTACTGACAAATCTCCTTGGTATGGTATGAGAGGATGGCTATGAAGGAAAAGATACCATGCTGCTTTGTCTCCCCTTCTCTCTCCTGAAAGCTTTAGAAAGGCCCAACCCAGAAGAAAAGGGAATCATTCTGATTGAAAGGTATTTGTTGTTCAATCATTTAGTTGTGTCCGACTCTTTGTGACCTCATGGACCATAGCACGCCAGGCCTTCCTGTCCTCCACTGTCTCTCGGAGTTAATCAAATTCATGTTCATTACATCGGTGATGCTATCTAGCTATCTCATCCTCTGCCGTCCCCTTCTCCTTTTGCCTTCAGTCTTTCCCAGCATCAGGGTCTTTTCCAGTGAGTCCTCTCTTCGCATTAGGTGGCCAAAGTATTTGAGCTTCAGCTTCAGCATCTGTCCTTCCAATGAGCAGTCAGGGTTGATTTCCTTTAGGATTGACTGGTTTGACCTCCTTGCAGTCCAAGGGACTCTCAAGAGTCTTCTCCAGCACCACAGTTCGAAAGCATCAATTCTTTGGCGCTCACCCTTCCTTATGGTTCAACTCTCACAGCCATATGTCTGTAGCTTGAATCATGTCAACTGGATTTCTATTTTCTTAGTGGAAACGTTTCGCTCCAGACTACAGACAAGCTACAGACAATTCCACCTGGATGACTGAGAACCTGCATAGACATATCTCACAGCCATACATTACTACTGGAAAAACCATAGCTTTAACTATACGGACCTTTGTCGGCAAGGTAATGTCTCTGCTTTTTAATATGCTGTCTTGGTTTGCCATAGCTTTCCTCCCAAGGAGCAAGCGTCTTTTAATTTCATGGCTGCAGTCACTGTCTGCGGTGATCTTGGAGCCCAAGGAAATAAAATCTGTCACTGCTTCCATTTCTTCCCCTTCTATTTGCCAGGAAGTGATGGGACCAGATGCCATGATCTGGGTTTTTTTAATGTTGAGTTTCAAGCCAGCTTTTGCACTCTCCTCTTTCACCCTCATCAAGAGGCTCTTTAGTTCCTCTTCACTTTCTGCCATTAGGGTGGTATTGTCTGCATATCTCAGGTTGTTGATATTTCTCCCGGCAATCTTAACTCCGGCTTGTGATTCATCCAGCCTGGCATTTCTCATGATGTACTCTGCATATAAGTTAAATAAGCAGGGTGATAATATACAGCCTTGTCATACTCCTTTTCCAATTTTGAACCAGTTGGTTGTTCCATGTCCGGTTCTAACTGTTGCTTCTTGACCCGCATACAGGTTTCTCAGGAAACAGGTAAGGTGGTCTGGTACTCCCATCTCTTTAAGACTTTGCCACAGTTCGTTGTGATCCACACAATCAAAGGCTTTAGCGTAGTCAATGAAGCAGAAGTAGATGTTTTTCTGGAACTCTCTTGCTTTTTCCATGATCCAGTGAATGTTGGCAATCTGATCTCTAGCTCCTCTGCCTCTTCGAAACCCAGCTTGCACTTCTGGTAGTTCTCAGTTCACATACTGCTGAAGCCTAGCTTGTAGGATTTTGAGCATAACCTTGCTAGCATGTGAAATTGTATGGTAGTTTGAACATTCTTTGGCATTGGCTTTCTTTGGAATTGGAACGTAAACTGACCTTTTCCAATCCTGTGGCCACTGTTGAGTTTTCCAAATGTGTTGGCATATTGAGTGCAGCACTTTAACAGCATCATCTTTTAGGATTTTAAATAGCTCAGCTGGGATACTGTCTTCTCCGCTAGCTTTGTTGTTAGTAATGCTTCCTAAGGCCCACTTGACTTCACTCTCTAGGATGTCCGGCTCAAGGTCAGTGACCACACCTCGTGTTTATCAGGGATATTAAGATCTTTCTTGTATAGTTCTTCTGTGTATTCTTGCCACCTCTTCTTAATCTCTTCTGCTTCTGTTAGGTCCCTGCCTTTTTGTCCTTTATCATGCCCATCTTTGCACAAAACGTTCCCTTGATATCTCCGATTTTCTTGAAGAGATCTCTAGTCTTCCCCATTCTATTGTTTTCCTCGATTTCTTTGCATTGTTCATTTAAGAAGGCCTTCTTATCTCTCCTTGCTATTCTCTGGAATTCTGCATTCAGTTGTTTATATCTTTCCCTTTCTCCCTTGCCTTTTGCTTCCCTTCTTTCCTCAGCTATTTGTAAAGCCTCATCAGTCAGCCACTTTGCTTTCTTGCTTTTCTTTTTCTTTGGGATGGTTTTAGTTGCTGCCTCCTGTACAATGTTATGAACTTCTTGAAAGGTATGCAACTCTTTAAAAAGGCAGCTTGCTTTGTTTGCTGGATTTCAGTGCTGGATTTCAATGTGCCAGAAGACAGAAGAACAAAAGTTAAGAGGAAATTACCAAGTGTGATGGTTCTGATCCTTCAGCTATTAATTCAGAGACTCTTACGACAAGCCATCAAGGATATGAAAGAGTTCTTTATTAAAGCAAGTGATCCTTTCCAATGCAAAGACTAGAATGAGAAACAGCCCACGGCAAATGGTATTTACCTCCCCCACCTTGTGCCAGCCCCCCCCATTGGGGGAGTCACTCCGTGACAGCCCCTCCCTATGTTCTCACTGTTTCCATACTCCCCAGCCACAAATCCTTCGCTAACAAGCTGACAGCGCCATCCGGGCTGACCTTGGTGCCAGCCTGTCTGACTAAACAATTCTAACCAACATTCCTGATGACCCTGCAGGTATGCCAGACTACCCCTGCCCCCCCATAACTAGGCTGGCTGGATGTCCATCCTGACACCAAGAAAGAAAGAAAAAGAAAGAACCCCAGCACCTCAAACCATGTAGGAGAAAAATCTGCAGCCATGCATGTCCACATATGCTTTGCAGGGCTGCTGAAGTACTCCTCTGTAGCTCAGGAGGGGAGGAAAGAAAGGCCTTGGCAGCTACAGCAGCCTCAGCCAAAGGTGGGAGAAGAAAAGGCAAAGGGCTAGATGGGTGGTATTAAGGTGTGAAAAGTTTCATGGAAGTCACAGGCTACCTTAGTAGTGGTTTTGCACTAGTTTCATATCTTAAGGGACATCTAAGGGACATAGGTCACCTTAGTAGTGGTGACCTGTGTCCCTTAGATGTCCCTTAAGATGTGAAACTGGTGGTGATGCAAGTAACAACCTGCAGCAGTTTTAATGCCATAATAACAACAACAACAACAACAACAACAACAATAATAATTTGTTTATATGCTGCCTGACTCCCAGTAACTCTAAGTCTGGGAGTCACATTTAAAAACAAGGAACAATACAAAAACACAAAGACAACCCAAAACAAAAGAACAGAGATGGCAGAGAAAACAAACCTGGATGGGAACAAATAAAAGGAAGAAAGAGGTGTCAGTCATCCTTGCAAAATGCCTGGGTGAAGAGCCAGGTCTTCAAGGCCCTTTGAAATACCATTAGGGTGGTGACCATCCGAATCTTAGGAGGAATCTCATTCCGTAAGGCAGGCGCTGCTGCAGAGAAGGCACGCTTCTGGGGTCCCAATAGGTGGCATTGTTTAATTGATGGAACCCGGAGTATGCCAACCCTCCCAGATTGAACCGGCCAGGCATACACTATGGGAGAAAGGCGGTCCCTCAAGTAACCAGGCCCTAAGCTACCTGAGTCAGCTGACAACTGAGGCCTACCCAGAAATAATTTAGCCAAGGGAGAAATAGTTGGTGGTGTGCAGGATTGGGACCAGAAAAGATGGAGTTAACATAGAGCTGAAGCTAGCAGAGATAGTAAATAATAGAATTCAGGTAGTTAAACCTTAGGAAGAATAGCAAAAGAGAAGTTAGAACAAAGATAAATTAAGGAAAGAATATACAGCTTAGAAGACTCTGTAGAAATAGTAGATATAAGAAAATACTCTGTAGAAATAGTTATAAGATAAAGACACTAAATTAGAAGGCAATTGGTCATCTTTTTAAATTAAAAACAACATACTGTATATTGTAATAAGACATTGTCCAAGTAGAAGTGATGTGTGCGCATCCTTCTTGAGATGTGTACCATCCTGAATCTGGATAGTCTCCTGAGGTGGTGCTGGCCCTGGTTTATGAGCAGGCTAAAGCAACCCTTCATCAAAGGATGCTGGACATGGAATCCATATATCAATGTGTTGTAATTGCTGAACACTAATTTCCTTTTTCTGGCCTATATTGTTCAATAACGGCAATGTGACTGGTGACTACATTAAACAACTGCCAGTCTCCATAATGCAACTGTTGTTTCCTTGTTCTTCTTATGTAAGACTTCAAAACAGTAAAGTAAGTGGTTTGTGGTTTAACAGTAGCACATATGTATCCTGTTTTACTAATGAACCATTGAAGGTATGAAACAGGAGAACTTCTCTCATAGGTTGCAAGCATCAAATTTAGATGTATTGGAAATATCAGTTTCCCCAATCCCCCTCCCCTGAATTTAAAGTAGAAATGAGGGAAACCTCTGGAGGAAATGAATGGAAAAAGCTGTGAGCCAAGTGGAGAAAGAGCATTAATATCATGATCCTCCAAACTCAAGTTAAAATGGAATTTTCATGAAAAAGGAATTTTGAGGTATGGGAACTCGATTCAAGGCTGGCTTGTTTTCTAGAGAAATAGGGAAAAGTTGTCTAACAACTGAGTAGAGAATTCTGTGTAGTCCCAGGTTTATCACTCCTAGATCAGACTGGGTGCAAGACAATGCATTTTCTCTTCATTAAATCCTTATGAGCTCCTTATAGTACCTTGTGGTGTCACTTGAACTTTGCATTTTATTGTAGTTGTTTCTCTTCTAACTTATATGAAAACAATAATGGGAGAAAGGTAGCTCTGTATCTGTAGCCTTCAACTGTAAATGTTTTGATGTTAATATACAATGTTCCCTTAGCAGCAGGCCCATCTCTTCCTTCTTCCATTTGCTACTGATACCACGAAGGAAATGCTTTTCATTGCTTTTATTATTTATTTTATTTTATTTTATTTTATTTTATTTTATTTTATTTTATTTTATTATTTTATTTTATTTTATTTTATTTTATTTTATTTTATTATTTTATTTTATTTTATTTTATTTTATTTTATTTTATTTTATTTTATTTTATTATTATTTTATTTTATTTTATTTTATTTTATTTTATTATTTTATTTTATTTATTTTATTTTATTTTATTTTATTTTATTATTTTATTTATTTTATTTTATTTTATTTTATTTTATTTATTTTATTTTATTTTATTATTTTATTTTATTTTATTTATTTTATTTTATTTTATTTTATTTATTTTATTATTTATTTTTATTTTTTTTTATCCCGCCTTTATTATTATTTTTTAGCTTCCCCTGCAAGTCTACAATCTTTTTGTGCTTCCTAACACACTTTCTGGAGATATTATCTACTTGCTGGTACACTTCCTTGGTGGATCCACCCATCCTTTATTTTCTACACAAGTCCATTTTAACACTTAGCTCTTCCCTCTTAGCTCTTCCCTCTTTCCCAGGTTCAGTAATCCTTTCTGTAATTCCTCCTGCAATGGTTCAGCATTTTCCACTTTGGAAAAGCTTTCTGGAATCATGGAGCTACAACAACATGGAGATAACTGTTTATAGCTATCTGATGACAAAGGTCATCCACAAGTGTGACTAATGCTGTTTTGGTTCTATAACTGGCTTGAGCCTTGACTAAAAAGGTCTAGATCAGAGCTTTCCAAACTGTGTGTCGTGACACAAAAGTGTGTCGCCACACACAGTGTGGTGTGTTGCCACACCACCTGGAAGCGGCGACGCGTGCGCACGGCCGCACGCCCCCCTGCGCCGCCGCCGTGTGCGCGCACGCCACCGCACGCCCCCGCATCGCCGCCATGCGCGCGCACGCCGCCGCCGCGCTGCCGCCGCTGCCGCCCCTGGTGTGTCGCCAGGGGCGGCACTTTGGAAAGCCCTGGTCTAGATAATATGCTTCATCCAGGGCCCTCTGAAGCTGGACACCTATTACCCTTCCCTAGAAAGGGAAAGTTGGAGTCTGGATGAAAGTTATCCAATACTGGAGGGCCCAAGGGTGGCGTCTTGAAAAGGGTGTACCACTGCCTTCTTCAAGGTAGGGGGCACCACTCCTTCCCACAAAGAGGCATTAATCACTGCTTGGACCCACCTCCATACCACCTCCAGGAAGGTCTTAACCAACCGGTAGGGGCATGGGTCCAGAATACAGATGGCAGCACTCACAGCAACAAGAATCTTGTCCACTTCTTCAGGATTGACCAGCTCAAACTCCTTCCAGATGACTGAATCCAGACATGCCTTGGTCACTTCCATAGGAGCTGCCCAGCCAGAGTCCAATTCAGTGTGAAGCTGAGTCACTTTGACAGATGTCAAGGATAGTCCTTACAGCAACCCTATAATGGCTCACCCAGCCTCTCCTTACCCAGAAGGGACCTGGTTGTCTGAAACTGGCCAGCTATCTGTGGATTCAATAAGAGCAGAGAAGTAAGTATCACCTCAAGGTAAGTCGCCCAAGGGGCGCGGTGGCTCAGCGGGTTAAACCGCTGAGCCGTTAGTCTGCCGGCCATAACGTCGGCAGTTCGAATCCGCGTGGCGGGGTGAGCGCCCGTCACTAGCCCCAGCTCCAGCCCACCCAGCTGATCGAAAGCCCTGCAAGTAGATAAATGGGGACCACTCACGTGGGCCAATTTGCTGGCGTCCTTTTCGGAGGGTCGCCCTCGGACCGAGAAGAAGCTGGTTCCCGTGGATGGCGATGGAGGACGGCAGAGGACGGCGGAGCCCGAAAAACATCAACTTCCTGGACGTCAGCAGCCGGCTCTGAAGCAAAGGTTCCTGGGACATGTAGTCCGACCTGCGATTGAAGAGCCGGTTCCCTCACCCCTTCCCTAACCGCGCGGGTAATTAGAATCTGATTGTATAAATAATATATGTATGATGATTGATTGTAAGCCGCCTAGAGCCCTCCGCTTAGGGAGGGGATAGGCGGGGTATAAATAAGATAAAATAAAATAAAAGTCCTAATAAAGGCTCTTACCTGTACCCAATCAGCTTTTGCAGTACCTTTGAGGAAAAACTGTACTTGTGGTCCAATAGACAAACCAGGATCAAGACCATTAAACTATCACTCCAAAGGAGAAGCAAGAGACAAGGTCAGATGAAATCTAAATCTGTCCAAAACACAGCACACAGAATATACACTGTCTGAAACCCTAGGTAGGAGTAGAGACACTCTGGTGGCTTTCAGAGGTACTGCTGAATGGGTAACTGAATATGAGACCTTGTTTGTGAAGCTAGGCTCTAGAGATCAGATGGGCTTGCTGCAACTGAACCATCCTCCCTGCTTGTGGTGGCTTTCCTGCCTAAGCTGCTTGATGCTGTGGTTGGGTTGGTGGTAGAGTTTCCCAGACTTATGGTCCTAGGGGACTTCAATCTGCTTTTCCAGGGTATGGAGTAGATGGCTTGGGAGTTCATGGCTACCATGGAAACTATGGACCTGACCCAGATTATTGAGGGCCCATACATTGGAATCATATGTTAGATTTAGCTTTTGTCTCAAGCCAATGATAACATAATCTGGAGGTGGGGGATGTTAGCATCAGAGTTTCAGAGGGAAATTTTGGGTTCTGATGCACAGTTTGATTGAGGCCTTCATTGCTGCTTGGAACGAGATGGTGATGATGACTTTGGATCAGATTGTACCTGTAGAGATGCTCCTTACTTGTGGAAAGGAACTCCAAGAAATGAAGTAGCAGAAGAGCTGCATAGAGCACTGTTGGAAAAAAGAAGAAAGAGTGAATCCAACTTAACATGGATAATAGCCTTGTGGTGATAGGAACAGCAAAAATAACTATTTTTCCACTCTTACTGTTTCTGCAGATAGCTAGCCAGTGGCCCTGTAGAAGGTACAGTAACTCAGTCACTCCTGGGAAGGGAAGTTCCAGAGGAATATTTGCAGGGATGTTGTAAGAACTATTTGAGGCATTTGTTGGATAAAGTCTCCTCTGGGTCTTCTCTGACCTGGATTCTGGCTGTGTAGGTCCTATTTGACTTAGTTATTTGGGAAGAGTTTGAGTCTGTTGGTTTTGAGGAAGTGGACAATGTTCTTGGTACTCCTGTGTAGTAGATCCATATCCCACCTGTTGGTCAAGGCCTCCCAGAAGATGATGTCTGGTTGGATCCACATGGTGGTAAATTCATCCTTGAATGAGGGGAGGGGGTCCTGCGGGCACTTAAGGAGGCAGTGGTCCATTAGTACTGTGCTAATGCTGAATTTAATTTAATTTAATTTAATTTAATTTAATTTAATTTAATTTAATTTAATTTAATTTAATTTAATTTAATTTAATTTAATTTAATTTAATTTAATTTAATTTAATTTAATTTAATTTAATTTAATTTAATTTAATTTAATTTACACAGGTAAAGCAAGACTGATGGCGAGGCTATTTTTTATTGTCTCCAATGTGTATGTAACTATTGTGCCACTTGGGAGGGCAGAGAAAAACTGAGCATCCTGTCCAAAGTGAAAATTCGCTTATTATTCCCTTTGCCTTTTAGATTAATAGGGCAGGGCACTACTACAGTAATGTGCTTTAATATGGGACTGCTGAAAACAAGATGTGGATATGTGAGTAAACAAGGAGAAGGGGCTAGAACAACAACTGGGCCAAGTCCTCCTTTTACTTGCAGTGCCTACCCTGAATTGGTCTTTTCTCCCCCTTTTATCTAATCTGGGGCAAAAGAAAAGCTGGATGATAGAAGAGGGAAAGGAAGAGATAGAAGTCCCAAGTATATAATTTCTCTCTCATTTCCTTTCTTCCTGACTTTGATTTAGATTGATCATCTCATCCATTTTAGACTAAGTTAAATCCAAAAAAGTGAGGGAATTCCTGGAAGCTTGGCATTCAGACAGGCACATAGAGATAAACCATATTTACACACCATTCAAAAGAGACAATAAAAAAGCTAAAAAGGAAACAAAAAGACCAGAACACCTCCTCATCAGCAATGAACACCCAGATAAGCAGGGATTAACACCAGACAAACAAACAAGCAGTAAACAACAGCCTAATAAAGGAACTGCCAAGGAGAGAACAACACCTCCACCAACACTGGCAGCGCAAGTACTCTACTGTACTGTACTACTGTACAGGGAGCAAATTCCACACTCACTTTCACTAATGATGTTACCTAGTTGGGCAATGAAACATCTGCAAGCAAGCAACCAAGCTCAGAGAGCACCAAGGACTCCACAGTTCAACCCTGAGCTACATATATTCTATTGATATTGTATTGTTCTCAACATCATTTTTTTTCATACTTCTACAGAGGGTTAGCTATTTTTTCTGAAATTGAGATCTTGCCAATGGGCAACCATCTTCACTCTTTCACCCTTTCCAAATTGCCATTCATCAGGCTCCAGAAACTTGTAGGTCCTTCTGTACAAAAAGGTGGGATGAACATTGTATAAATAAAATAAATGATTTATGATTTAATTGACTCAATCGACAATTTAAAACTTAAATAATACTTCTTTGCTCTTCTTTTCCTTCCTACTCTTCAAAAACTGACACTATGAATAAAGTTCTATAGTAAAAAACAAAGAGACACAACATCAAAACAAATTAGAAACATCTCAGACAGGGGAGGTCAACAAAACTTGCTCGATGGGGATGTGACATGTGGGATGCCTCTTATAAAGCAGTTGGGTTGTTTTATAAACTAAAACACTGAAAAAATTAAGACAGGACACTTGATCTTTTAAAAAATCTAATATCTGATATTTATTTTTGTTAAAATCACTTAGGGATTTGCTTCATACATTGTATTAACCTATGGTCAACTTAATCCTAGGCTGTTGACAAGGCCAGAATTTTCTGAATAGAGACAGTACACTGAACCATAAACCATGGTTTAGAAACCACACAGGCTAGGTTACAACTGCACTTTAAATTGAAACCAACATACACACTGTGTTTCAGCATGCTATATTAGTCGCTGTGTTGTCATATTACTAGTTTTTATCCTGTGCCATTGATTACAGCTGTATATGTAGAGTGGTGGTGTTACAGTATGTTTTTTTCTCAGCGTACCTTGTAATGACAAACTCAAGTGGTGAAAGTGGAGTGTAACCACAATAGCATATTAAGACACAAGAGGGAGCTGTCTGTCAGGATAAAGCAACCTTGATATTTGTAGAAGCTGGTTCCTAAGCTTGCTTTCCCATCACAAAACAACCCAGTAAGTTCTAAACAGAATATTGACTATCGCTTGGAAGAGAAAAAAGAAACTTAATGGGGATGGAAATAAATGGGCTATTTTATGTACTCTCATTCCATAGAAAAAGACATATCCAACCATAAGGGAAGGAGACACTGCCTTTGAGTTGTTGGCTTCTTTCCATGTATTAATTTATTTTGGAAGACAATCTTACTCGGCTACGAGTGATCGCCAATGATGATGATGAATATATTTTAAGTTTCTTTATGGAAATTCAACCTAGCTCATCCTGTGAAGGCCATAATATTTGCTTTTCCTAGCTAACCTAACTAGACTGGAAAGGACTCATCAGAATGAGAAATCAATGTAAGGGGTAGAATAATGAGAAACATACCCTTTGGCATCAATGAAACAAACAAAAAAAAAAAAACAGTTTTCTGCTGCCGATACCAGGGTGGTTTGCCTGCTCTGGCTAGGTAATGTAATATCCAAAGGCAGGAGAAGTTCTATAAGTTCCAATTATGATCACCCAAGCATCCCAGGAGCAAGAACGTTATGTGGAAGGATGAAGATATTTAATAACCATGTCACTTTGAGTGAACCTTTATAATGCTTTACCCTCTCCTGTACTAACCTGCACTAACTTGGATGCATAGTGTCCTTAAGGAAGACAGTAAGACACATTCCCAGTAGCTCTAATTGGAACATAAAATGCCTTCCTATTTACCCCATTGAAAAAGCAATGGATTTCTAATATCTCTGGGGACTTTGTTATGGAATTAAGGAGTGTCATCGTCTTCTTGGCAATCACTCGTAGCCGGGTAAGATTGTCTTCCAGGGGTAAAATCTTAACAGTGGATCCGTAAGTGGCTGTAAAGGCCAATCCTGGATCCGCACAACCTCCCACAATGAGGACATAGGTTTCCAGGTGGAAGACGGTCACAATGAGGGTTTGCTTGATATGCCTTCCTCTTTGCTCGTTTCTCCCTTTCTCCCTGTACTTGTGCTTCTTCAAAGTCCGTAGCGCCTTTAATAAAGGCTGACCTCCAATTGAAACGGATGGCTGTAGTGCAACATCGCTACCTGTGTTCCTGACCATATCCCATTGGCCTTTGAGGTTGCTCTGCTCACTGGAGACACAGTTGCTAATTCAGATCCTAATACAGAACTGGTTGGTCCAATAGTGGCCAACATGACAAACTGCAAGTTTCACTCACTCAAGATACATGGACAAGCAGCAGAAAAGGTGAGCTATGTTGCAGATTTCATGGTGGTAAAATAATAATAACAACAACAACAACAACAACAACAACAACAACAACAACAGCTGTGAAGTCATCCCAAAGTATCTGTCCATACTGGAAAAATGGTAGCAAAACGATGCATGTTGGTACCATAGAAATCCAAATTTCATCACATGTTAATGAATTCTGAGATATCAGTGATTGACCAAGAAATGGATCTTGGAGTCACAACTAGACAGTTCTCTGAAATGTTAATTCAGTGTGCAATTGCAGTAAAAAGGTAAATTCCATGCTGGAATCACTAGAAAGGGTATTGAAAATACAACTGCTACTATATTAATCTCCTTATACAAAATGTATAGTGGAACTAGATTTAAAGTGTTGTATACAGTTCTTGTACAGTTGGGAAAAGGGCAACCAATATGACTTGGATCACCTTAATACAGCTCCCCACCTCTCTGTCTACAAGGGACTTTGCCACAGATGGAGTAAGGTCTTTCAGAGAAAAGGAGGAATTTAGAGGGGACAAGGAGCTCTTCTTCTGTATCTTTAGAATAGTGTTTCTCAACCTTGGCAACTTTAAGCTGGGTGGACTTCAACTCCCAGAATTCCTCAGCCAGCAATGGGGAAGGAGAGATGAGGGCGGAGAGATGGTTTTCCATGACTGTTGCATATAAAAGTGAACTCAAGGTATTGCTTGCATTTTAGCAGGTTTTATAAACTGGAATGTAGTTTATAAGAAGTGAGTTGATAGAACGGGATTTTGGGAAGGAAAGTCCACAAGGGCTAAGTGTTATTCCACTCCTGACTGAGGTTTCTCTGTGCAACTTGTTTTCTTCCATTGCATTTTGTTGCTTGCTGTTTATAGTATCAGTGAAAAGAATCACTGTAATGGGATCAGGGAGCTGCGTTACAGTGAGAGCAAATGTCCTTCAAGCATAACCCTGAGTTTCCTCAATCACGCAGGGAAGAGTAATTTCTCCTTGTCAATCCTATGCAAAATTGAACTTTCCACAGTTCATTAATTTTGGATTCTTAATGGTGAAGAGATTAAGGACCCATCAAAGAAATACACATCAATAATTATTGTAGTGATTTAATATTATTCAATCCTTACAACTCTATAAATATACAGGTTTGCCTCATCTCAGAAGCCAAATTCAGTCTTATTCCAATCCAGAGATAAAGATGCTTTACCTCTTTTTTGCAGCCCTTGTTCTTACTCTTCTGCATCATTCAGGTAAGCAACTGAAAAAAGGAAGGGATAGTCATTAGTTTCTAATGAAGGTTGACAAATCTTTGCAAGAAAAATATTCTTACAAGTATATCAATACAGCAGATATTTATCTGGAAGTTGCTCTCAGGAAAGACCTCAGGAACTGAGGACTTTGCCACCTGATGAAAAATTGCCAACTTTTCCCTGTAAGGAACGTTAGGAACCACAACGTCCAGAACACGGCCACACAGCCCGGAAGACCCACAACAGCCATCGAACTCCGGCCGTGAAAGCCTTCGACAATACATTTTCCCTGTAAAATAAATTACTCTGGGCAGTGTGCTGTGTTTTCAATTTCAACCTCCGAATATTTGTTGATGTCTCTTTCTGTTTAGAAAAAATGAGTTACCCATAAAGCGGGAGGGGCTATTTAGACCACCAGTCAACCTCCCAGGTCAGTGCATCATCCAAAGTAAGACATCCCAGTTGTATGCCTACTTATACTCTGTTAGACCACATCCAGTGTAGGGGAACCCACCAGCAAGCCAGGTAACTGGTTCTACTGTTGAAATGCTCTGGTTCTTAGCAAGTTGTTTTTAACATGCTGATTTTCCTTCAGCAAGTCTTGTTTTCTATGTGCCTATTTTTTCTTTTCTTTTCCCCTTCATGGATCACTGCCTTGTCATGGCGAGGGGCTTGCGTAACTCAATGAAGTCAGGTCAAGACGGACAGGTCATGATGGAGAGTTCTGACAAAACGTGGTCCACTGGAGGAGGAAATGGCAACCCACTCCAGTATCCTTGCCAAGAAAACACCATGGACTGTATCAAAAGGCTAAAAGATGACACCGGAAGATGAGCCCCTCAGGTCAGAAGGTGTCCAATATGCTACTGGGGAAGAGCAGAGGGCAATTCCGAGAAGCTCCAGAAAGAGTGGAGCGGCTGGGCCAAAGCCGAAAGGACGCTCAGCTGTGGATGTGTCTGGAAGTGGAAGGAAAGTCCGATGCTGTAAAGAACAATATTGCATAGGAACCTGGAATGTAAGATCTATGAATCAAGGTAAGCTGGATGTGGTCAAACATGAGATGGCAAGATTGAACATTGACATCTTGGGAATCAGCGAACTAAAATGGACAGGAATGGGTGAATTTAATTCAGGTGACCATTATATATACTACTGTGGGCAAGAATCCCTTAGACGAAATGGAGTAGCCCTCATAGTCAATAAAAGAGTGGGAAAGGCAGTACTGGGGTACAACCTCAAAAATGACAGAATGATCTCAGTTCGAATCCAAGGCAAACCATTCAACATCACGGTAATCCAAGTCTGTGCCCCAACCACTGATGCTGAAGTAGCTGAAGTCGACCGGTTCTATGAAGACCTACAACACCTTCTAGAACTAACACCAAAAAAAGATGTCCTTTTCATCATAGGGGACTGGAATGCTAAAGTAGGAAGTCAAGAAATAACCGGAATAACAGGCAAGTTCGGCCTTGGAGTACAAAATGAAGCAGGGCAAAGGCTAATAGAGTTTCGTCCAGAGAACACGCTGGTCATAGCAAACACTCTTTTCCAACAACACAAGAGACGACTCTACACATGGACATCACCAGATGGTCAATACCGAAATCAGATTGATTATATACTTTGCAGCCAAAGATGGAGAAGCTCTATACATTCAGCAAAAACAAGACCTGGAGCTGACTGTGGCTCAGATCATGAGCTTCTTATCACAAAATTTAGGCTTAAATTGAAGAACATAGCAAAAACCACTAGACCACTCAGGTATGACCTAAATCATATCCCTTATGAATATACAGTGGAGGTGAGAAATAGATTTAAAGGATTAGATCTGGTAGACAGAGTGCCTGAAGAACTATGGATGGAGGTTCGTAACATTGTACAGGAGGCAGCAACTAAAACCATCCCAAAGAAAAAGAAATGCAAGAAAGCAAAGTGGCTGTCTGATGAGGCTTTACAAATAGCTGAGGAAAGAAGGAAAGCAAAAGGCAAGGGAGAAAGGGAAAGATATAACCAACTGAATGCAGATTTCCAGAGAATAGCAAGGAGAGATAAGAAGGCCTTCTTAAATGAACAATGCAAAGAAATCGAGGAAAACAATAGAATGGGGTAGACTAGAGATCTCTTCAAGAAAATCAGAGATATCAAGGGAACGTTTTGTGCAAAGATGGGCATGATAAAGGACAAAAAAGGCAGGGACCTAACAGAAGCAGAAGAGATTAAGAAGAGGTGACAAGAATACACAGAAGAACTATACAAGAAAGATCTTAATGTCCCTGATAAATACGATGGTGTGGTCGCTGACCTTGAGCTGGACATCCTAGAGAGTGAAGACAAGTGGGCCTTAGGAAGCATTACTAACAACAAAGCTAGCAGAGAAGACATTATCCCAGCTGAGCTATTTAAAATTCTAAAAGATGATGCTGTTAAAGTTGCCATTTAGATTGGCATCCACCCCAATATATAATTCACTATGGAAAAAGAAACTGACGGCAAACTTCCATTTTTAGATACGCTGGTCATACGCAAAACGGACCTCAAACTAGGACACAAAGTATACAGAAAACCCACCCATACAGACCGGTATCTGCAGAAAAATTCCAATCACCACCCACGACAAAAGAGAGGCATGATCAAAACCTTGGTGGATCGTGCTAATCGAAACTGTGAAACCAAATTTCTCAACAATGAACTTAACCATCTGAATTGGGTCCTACAGGCGAATGGCTATTCCAAGAATGAAATAAAAAGAGCCATCAAACCAAGAAAACAACATCCAACTGAAGAAAAACAGCCCCCCACAAACAAAGTATTCCTGCCCTACATCGAAGGAGTCACTGACCGCATGGGAAAACTGATGGAAAAACACAACTTTCAAACAGTCTTCAGACCCACCAGAAAAATACAACAAATGCTAAAATCAGCAAAAGACAAAAGGGACCCCCGCACCGCTGCAGGAGTATACCGCATACCATGCAGGTGCGGACAAGTATACATCGGAACCACAAAACGAAGCATTCACACCAGGATAAAAGAACACGAAAGACACTGCAGACTACAGCAACCAGAAAAATCTTCAGTAGCTGAACATGCTCTCAAGCAAACGGGACACAAAATTCTATTTGAAAACACAGAAATACTGGACAACACCAAAAGCCACTACACCAGATTATACAGAGAAGCCATTGAAATTCACAAACACCAGTACAGTTACAATAAAAAAGAAGAAAGTCTAAAAATTAGCAAAACCTGGCTACCAGTCCTGAAAAACACAGCCTGCAAAAGGTCAATGAACTCAGTCCAACCACCAGGACATGGGAATACTTCTAACAATGAACATGCTAATCACGCTCATCAGCCACTTGTTAACATTTCAACACAACAAAAAACCCCACCTAATCTCCTATAACTTAGCTCTATAAATAGAAAACAAAGAAAACATTGCCATTCTACCTGGGCACAGAGATTTCGCTTCTGTCTGTGCTCTTGCCCTCTGAAGATGCCGGCCACAGATGCTGGCGAAATGTTAGGAACCACAACTTCCAAAACACAGCCACACAGCCCGGAAGAGCCACAACAGCCATCTTCAAAAGGCTGCTTCAGTTCAACAAAAACTTTATCCAAACACCCTGTTTGTCAGAATTGTTCCACAAAGCAAACTTGGTCCTCTTGTTTCTAACAATGAAGTGAAGCAACCATGGGTGCTTCAGAAATCCTCTCAGCCTTTCCCTACAGAGCTTGTATTATGAAAAAAGGCTGAGAAGAATTTCAGCAAGCACTGGGTGAGAAACATGAGAGGACTCTTCTCTGGCTGCATTAGCTGAGGCTGGACAGCTCTACCACAAACTTTGAGAAATCCTACAGTGTACATGGGAGGTGACCAGCCAAAGCCTCCTTGCCCTACATGGCTGGAAAAATTTTCTATTCAGCTTCTCTCCCAAAGAGCTCCTTCCAGCCTTCTTCTGTAGCATGATCTCTGCAGGAGAAGGCTCTGTACATCAGCCCACACCATTGCCCTCCCATGGAAGCTCCTAGCCAGCCACCCAGTCCATGCCACAAAGAGAACGAGAACAGGAACTTATCAAGGCTTGTGCCAGAATTGGCCTTTAATGGAACTGGTCCCTGTAACCTTCCTCTGTATGGGATAGTTGGCCTGGAGCTGCCCTGTTGTCAAGCTGTCCAGTTCAGAAACTCAACAGCTGCTGCCTTCTCAAGGAATCACACAGCCATTAAAGGTAAAATTTATTGCAAGTATATTGGTGGTCTAATAAGAGTTAATCAACTCTTAATAACAAAAAGGAGCAGAAAAATACATATAAACAGATTCAACTGGTATCGAAAGTGGATTTACCACTGACAGGCCAAGAGAATGACTTAGAAAAGGATGTTTCACTGGATCTACAAAAGAAACTGGCTGAGGTTTCAAAATTCAAAATACAAATGACAAATCAAGAGAGGGACCTGGATAATATTTTCCTATTGGATTTACAAAAGAGGCTTGTTAAAGCCTTGAAGAACCCTACAATGGGACAAAGAAGAAATGAAGAGAAATCAAATCCTATGACAATATTTGAATGAACTAAATATTAAGACTTTTAGAAGTAAAAGGAAGGAATATAAAGTTGGTTTATTTGATCAAGGTTATAACAAGATATGTTTATTACGTCTGGAAACCCTTTATGGACTTTCTGCTGACACCACAGCTAAAAAGATGATATTTTATGGATTTGTTTACAGATAAGAGATGGGATATGGGATGAAGAGATAAATGTTTGTAACCTTAGGGGGATGAAAGAGTCACTAAATTTGTTGTGATGAAGGTTGGAAGTCACTTCTTTATATATTTCTTTTCTCTTTATTATTTTCTTACTTTTCTCTTTCTTCTTTTTTTCTTTTTCCTTGCACTCTTTACTCCCTCTATTATAATCAAAATTCTTAATAAAAATTACACATACACACACACTCACACACACACATAATGATTTAGTCTTGTCTAGCCACAGTTGCCTTTTGTTTTCAGGTTGGAGCATATATTAACCTAGTCCTGAGAAAAATATAATAAAGATGTAAATCGGTTGTTGAATTATACTCCTAAAATAGGGAATTTGACATTTTATGAAGAGCTCTAGCTTCATTGAGCCTGGTGTTCAGCAAAGAGGATAATTTTATGTAGATGGAAAGACACTCTCTGATTAGGCTGACCATAATTCCTTGAGACAAAAATGGGACATTGGGATGGCAAACCAGGATGGGGTCTTATGTAATATTCCGTATTCATGAAAAAGACAGGGGTCCCCGCCCCCCGGTCTGCACAATTGGCTCCTGCCTGCAAACTCTGCCCCCCCAGTCCACGCGATTGGCTCCTGCCTGCAAACCCCGCCCCCTGGTCCGCCCTCCTCTCACTTCTCCACCCTCCTTTGCCACACGCTGATAGGCGGGAGGGCTTCCTCTTCCGGGCTGCCTCCAATCAGCAGCTCCGGCTCGGATCCTTCTTCCGTGGCATTCCCGCCAGGTTTAAAAAACGGGACAAAATTGAGATTTTTATCAAAATGGTGGGACGGTTGAAAAATGCTAAAAAAATGGGACTGTCCCGTTCAAAATGGGACGTATGGTCAGCCTATCTCTGATGCTTAGGAAATGATTCAAGATATGTGTTTGTTATACATTTTTGAAATGTCTTTATATTATAAAAATAAGAAGATGGCACAATATGTTTCTATAAGGTCAAGATTCAATTGTAAGTTTAAGGATTGAATTAATCTTACGTTGATATGTTATGGATTTTATTTTTCTCTTTTCCCTAGTTTTTCTTTCTTTCTTTATGTTCAGTTGATTTTGATCAAATAGATGTTCTACAACCATATCTTTGTTTACCTTGGGTTGCAATTTTCTCTCTCAGTTGTTGCACTTGGGCCCATTTAAACATATTCAGCTTGGAGGAGAAGACTGAAGCAGAGTAGGAGCTGAGGCACTCTGCCTCTCCCCATAACCTCTTACTGCCATGCCATATTCTCCAAGCAGCCAGCCCTCCCCATCTTTCGGCGCCGGGTGTGTCTGTGTTGGGGGGGGCATACAGTTCCACAGGGAGATGTCCCATGGAGCTCCAAGAATCGGAGCTCCGGCAGCAGCTCCGGCTCTCTCGGTTGCCTTTTCCCCCAAGAAAACCAGTTGCGGCCGCTTTTCCAAGCCCTCTTCTCCCGCCAGAGTAAATTGCTGCGGTTTTTCAGCCGGGTGGAATTCCCAGTAAAGGCGGCTCGATGACCTGAGGTCTCCCCTAAGGGCGGCAGGGCCGGGCAACCGGGTGCCTTCAAAGAGGCTGGGCTGCAGCTCTCACCATCCTGGCGGGGACTGGAGAGGAAGGAGGCCAGGGGTTTGGAGAGCGGCAACCTTCCTGCCCCTGAGCTGAAGGCTTGCGCAGCATCCCTTTGGCCCTGACCCAGCCCAGGCGGCCCCTCCCTCTCGTCCCGCACAGTTAAACTGCTTCCTGCAGGATGGGGAGGCAGATTTTTGAGAGTGGGAAAAGAGCATTTTCGTTTCCTTTTAGGCGCCCAGCTGCCCCTTCACTCAATCTCCCCCCTGCAAAAAGAAAGAAGGAAAAGCATCTGAGAATGCTCGGCTGCCTCTCCTCCCCCACCAGCAAAGGGGTGGGGGAGGAGAGGCAGCCGAGCATTCTCAGATGCTTTTCCTTTCCCTTCTTTCTTTTTGCAGGGGGGAGATTGAGCGAAGGGGCAGCTGGGCGCTGTTGAATTATCAGTGCATCACGACGCGCTGCTTGGAGCTCTTGGGCGTGTTTGTGTACCCACACGTTCCTTGGCTGTAGAATCCCCTCCTTTGAGTCTCTTCTCTTTCTGCACAGAGGCTGCCTGCCTGCTCTCCCACCCCTTCATGCAATGGGTTGGTTTTGTTATTGTCCTTGTCCTCAGTGCCTGCTCCAAAATACTGCTGCACGCACCCCTTTTTTGCTGTTGAAAGGAGAGGGGGGATGATAAACCTTTGCTCAAGGCAAGTGGGTTTTTTGAGAGGGCGAATACATTTTAGCCCTGTGGAAGAGAAATGCCAGGGATTTCATGCTGGCTGCGCCCCCTCCCTCCGGGAGCCCCCCGGCAGCGTGGCTCTTACTGAGCCCTCCGGAGTCCGAGCCCCCGTTCTGGGCGTTGAGCAAATTCAGCCAGCCGGGCTGATTGAGTAAACCAGGCATGGCGGCAGGCGTGGCGGCCCCCCAGTGCACGCCATTGGCTCCTGCCTCCAAACCCTGCCCCTTCCATGCGATTGGATCCTGCCCACAAACCCCGCCCCCTTTCACGCGATTGGATCCCGCTCATAAACCTCGCCCCCTTCCACATGATTGGCTCCCACCCTCAAACCCCGCCCCCTGGCTCTCGAGTGATGTTATGAATATTATAAATGTCAAAATGGCTCGTGGCATAAAAAAGTTTGCTGACCCCTGGACAAGGCAATATCTTCAGTGTGAAAAGGGAGTGGGATTTGCTCTCTGTTTTATATATCCTGGCTTGTCCTGCTTGTCTTGGTGGAGGTGCGGTTCTCCCCTTAGGAGTTCCTTGACTGGGTTGTTGTTTCATCATCATTGGCGATCACTCGTAGCCAAGTAAGATTGTCTTCCAAAGGTAAAATTTTAACAGTGGATCCGTAAGTGGCTATAAAGGCCAATTCTGGATCCGCACAACCTCCCACAATGAGGGCATAGGTTTCCGGGTGGGAGACGGTCATGATGAGGGTTTGCCTGCCGTGCCTTCCTTTCCTTTCTCCCTTTCGCCCTGTACTCGTGCTTCTTCAAAGTCCATAGCGCCATTAATAAAGGTTGACCTCCAATTGAAACGCTCATGAGTTAGGGCTTCCCAGTTCTCAATGCTGATATTACATTTTTTAAAATTAGCTTTGAGAGTATCTTTGAATCTCTTTTGCTGTCCACCAATATTCCGTTTTCTATTCTTAAGTTGGGAGTAAAGTAGCTGATTTGGAAGACGATGGTCAGGCATTCGAACAACATGACCAGTCCAGCGAAGTTGATGTTGGATGATCATTGTTTCAATGCTGGTGGTTTTCGCTTCTTCTAATACGCTTCTAGTACGCTTCTTCTAGTCCGCCTATCTTCCCAAGTAATTTGCAGAATTTTTTGGAGGCAGCGTTGATGGAATCTTTCAAGAAGTTGGAGGTGGCGTTTGTAGAGGGTCCATGTTTCACAGGCGTACAAAAGGGTTGGTAGTACAATGGCTTTGTAAACAAGCATTTTGGTCTCCCTGCGAATGTCCCGATCCTCAAACACTCTACGCTTCTTTTGGGAGAAAGCTACACTCACAGAGCTCAGGCGATGCTGAATTTCAGCGTCGATGTTGGCTTTTGTAGTTAGATGGCTGCCGAGATAAGAAAAGTGGTCGACATTTTCTAGTGATGCACCTTTAAGCTGGATTGATGGTGCTGTGGATTGGTTCAAACTTGCTGGTAAAGCACTTTGGGTTTTTTAACGTTAATTGAGAGGCCGAGCTTTTCATATGCTTCTGCAAAGGTGTTTAGGATAGTTTGAAGATCTTCCTCGGAGTGTGCACAGACTGCGTTATCATCAGCATATTGAAGTTCTATAACAGAAGTTGTAATTACCTTGTTTTTTGCTTTCAGCCTACTAAGATTAAAAAGCTTTCCATCTGTTCGATATATAATTTCTACACCAGTAGGAAGTTTCTCTTCAACAAGGTGTATAATCATAGCGATGAAGATAGCGAATAAGGTTGGAGCAATAACACATCCCTGTTTAACGCCGGATTCCACTTTAAATGGATCGCTTTGAGAGCCATTGTTATTCAGGATTGTTGCCATCATGTCATCATGGAGTAGCCACAAGATGTTCACTAATTTATCAGGGCATCCGATTTTCAGAAGGATGGTCCAGAGAGCAGTACGATTTACAGTATCAAAAGCTTTAATCAGATCAATAAACGCCATCTACAGAGGGCGGTTTTGCTCCTTGCATTTTTCTTGAAGCTGTCATGCAGTGAAGATCATATCCACTGTTCCCCTGGAAGGGTGGAAGCCATTTTGCATTTCAGGGAGGATGTCTTCTGATTCAGATAGGAGATTTTGCCTGCTGTGGCTAGAAGGGAGATGCCTCGATAGTTTCCAGTTTTCAGTTGTTGTTTACTGCTTGGTTTAATGACTGACTTAATAGTTCCTTGATTAGGGTATATTGTGCTGTTTGATTGTTCCTCTGCTGCTAATCCTGGTGTTAATCTTTGCATATCTGGGTGATGATTGCTGGCAAGGAGGTGTTCTGGTCTTCTGGCTTTTCTATTGTCTCTTATGAATGGTATGTAAATTTTGTTTACCTCTATGTGTCTGTTGATGGCTGCTTTGTCTGAGTGCCAAGCTTCCAGGAATTCTCTAGCGTTTTTGGATTTGGCTTGGTTTAAGATGCTCACAGTTTCCCAGTTGAAAGTATGGTTGAGTCTGTCCATGTGTTGTGCGATTAAGGAGTTTTCATCGTGTCTTCTGACTGCTAGTTGGTGTTCATGGATGCGCTCTGCTAATCTTCTGCCCGTCTGTCCTACATAGTGGCTGTTACAGTCCTTACACTGTATGTTGTAGATAACTCCTGTTTTTTCTTCTTGGGCTACTGGGTCTTTTGGGTTACTTAAGATGTTCTGAGGGGTTTTGGTTAGTTTTTGTGCTACGGTGATGCCATGTGGTTGTTACAGTCTATTGGTCGTTTCTGAGACGTTTCTGATGTACGGCAGTGTTATCCTTTTCATATCTTCTGTTGGTGGGTTGGGTGGTCAGGCACTTTTTTATAAAGTTGCATGGGTATCCATTTTGCTGGAAGATGCTGTATAGATGATATGTTTCCTTTTTCTGGTGTTCTGGGTTGATGCAGTGCGTTAGTGCTTGTCTGAATAATGTTCTTACACAGCTTCAAGTCCTGCTACTATTTGTGTAGAAAGAAATTCAACAGATTCAAAATCATTCATAGTAGGGAGACATCACTAGCAGAGGTATCATCTAAGGAGTTAATGGTTTCCATGTGGATGAAAAAATCTAATCCATGATTGGTCAGTATAAACGATGGATGCAGGAATTGTTGACTTCTAAACTCATGGTAGCATACTATATTAGTCTAAATGGATACTTTGTAGCGTATGTGGCCTGTAAAATAAGACTTTATTTTCAAATAAGTTCAAATAAGGGTTTTGAAGCATGAATAGATATTGGAATGATTTTATTCTTCTATTTTAAACCAAAGTTGTTGTTGTTGTTTTAAATAATGTAATACTGATACACAGATAGACAGGCTACTTACATTATTTACATACTTCACATAGGCATCAGGTACAAGCCATGATGGTGTCAATGTGTTATGACATTGTCATTCAAATTATGCAATTTGCATCATTTGAATAATGATGTCACATGATGTCACCTGCCCCATGTCCCTGTAGATGCCCATGATGAGTCACATCACAATAACTGTCTCCCAGACAGCTGAGTATTCTGTTTTTATTTGAAATACTCAGCAAATTCCAAAATCTAAAGGGATACTAACAGAATGAAAACATGTGGCATTGGAATGACCCAATGTTGTTTTATCCCAAGTCACAGCCCATTCGTTTTCCTTAAATAAATCAATTTTAAAATCCCTCATCTTCACTGCTCTCAAGGTTATGAGCACAATATGCTTTTTGATGCTAGGGAGATTACAAAAAGATGTGGCAGGTAACCCAAAACTGTCTTTGCACTGTATAAGTAATTGGATTTTCTGATTGCAACCTGAGAGATTTCTGCAGCTTGCATCTCACATCACATGACTTAATAAACGCTCAGATGCCACCAATTGTTTTTTTCCTTATCTAGACTCTTTCCTTCCCAGTATCTCTTCCCTACAAGGATACAGAAACTGCAGCCGATCTGCAGCCATGAACATTTTGTACTGCCTCCCTGCTGTAATTTTCTTCTTCTTCCAGGCTGCTCAGGGTGAGTGATGATTCAATAATATACTGCACAAAGAACATTTTGTTGCCATAAATGTTTTGATGAGAATGCTATATTAATATTTAGCCCAACCACTGGTTTAAAAAGATCATAGGCTCTGAGTGGGTTTAAGCTTGGAAAAGCATTTTAGTAGATTGGCTCATATGTTAGAGGTGAAGGAACAGTTGGAGAAATGTTTGGCTTCCATGTTTTATTATATGTATTTTTATGCTGACTTACATATAATCATATTTCTATATGTAAATTTTATTTCTGTTAAAACAAGCCTCCATTATGCAAAAGCATCAAAAGAAAAGAAACCCCACACAATAGGAAGAAAACATTTTTATAAAAACTGAATTTGTATTTGCCCAGTTTGTAAAGAATAATGCTATATAGATACCAAGATCTTTTGGAGAATATCCCGTAACTGGATATTCTTCACTCTGGTAGCCACCTGCCTCATTGCTGATATGATAGGGATACTTATGAAGCCTTTCACTGAAGATCTAATGTAGGGGAACATACATATGGAGATATGTGATTCCATAAGTTCTCTGTAAGGGTTCCATGTTGAAAAATTGGGCTTGAATTTTATCTTTGTAAGAAAAATTAACCTGGTCAGACAGTTCCCCTTCATCCTGATGCATACAAATTTCATTATCACATTTATCATATGTGAGGCTGTGAAGTCAAAGTAAAACTATGGTTTGATGGGAATCCCAGGACTGTTCATTGATGGCCACAATTGCCCTGTATACTTTTTTTGGTTGTTTGTCTGTTTTTCCCACAATACTTTAGGTGAAAGCAGAAAATGCTGGCCTCAGCCTTGCTGGCTTCAGAATAACTTGCATGGGATTCCTTTCTAGCAACGTGCCTGGTAATTTATAAGGCTATGGATATTTCTTTATTTAACAAATGTCTATACTGCATGACTCCCAGTTCAGCCATACAGCTCTTACCCTTTTCTGTTTATCTGTATGTTATACCATCTTATCTAATGATTGAATCACTTGTGTAGTAATAGTGCTGAAAAGCTAATGTGAAGAGAGGATTTCAGATCTTTGATAAATGTTTTGTTTTTACAGAAGACCAGTTTATAGAAGCCATGCTGCTTACTTGTGCATCAATGGGTGGATTCTGCATTCTGCAACCCAATGTGACCTGTCCCTCAGGTGTCATCCTGGATGTGCCTTGTCATTTCAGAAGAAGTTGTTGTTCAAAGACAGTTGTTTAACTCTCATCGTTATGGGTTTAGCAGATGGATAATCAAAGGAATGCTCCACTATAGCTTTCATCTGTTCCACCAGTTGGCTGTAGACGATTTGTCATGTTATTTCCTGTTTGAAATAGCTGCAGTAATAACAGTTGATCAGTCAAGCATCTCCAGAGTTTGGACAGTAATAATTCAAGATTTCTTTTGTATACATTTTATGCTACTGCACTAATATTTGGTAAATAAATTTCTCCTCCTGAAGAAATGGTATAACGTCTGAAATATGTTATGCGTTCAAATGCTTAATTTAAGAAGTCTTCATGAACTTTGTTTAGCTTTCTATGCAACAGTTGGGAGCCACTGACTTAATTTGGTCAAAAATATATTGATGCGCAATTTATTAGGAAGTCCTTCTGCGCAATTATCAGTAATACGAACAAGGTTTCATTTTCATTTCCATTTGGATATACAGTGTGTCCCAGTTTGTCTGCCACTCTGCTGACACTATTGACAACTCCATATCTTTTGCCACAGTCACATGGTGTGGCAACCCCTGTTTTTATATTTGTAGCTCCCCTGCTACTTTTTAAAGGTCTTTTTAAAAGGTCCAGATAATTCATTTGGATGGAATCCCATCTTACAATGAGACAATAAAGAGAAGGAATAGGATCTCCTCAGTGAAGAATTGGAAGCAGACAACAGTTTGCCAAATTAAGGAAATTAAATTGTCAATGCTGAATTCTAAGGAAAATAAAAGTTGAAGATCCTCTTAAAAAGAGAGAAAGAAAAAAGGACATCTTCTCTCCTGTAATGAGGAAAGGACAAATACCCACCAGAAAAAAAATGTCTGTAGTTTCCTGATATTATTTTATTGTTTCAGCACTTACTGATCTATGGATCAATGGGAGGCATCACATTTGCCTTGTCAACTAGATTTAAATTGGAACCTCATCTCCAACTAATTGGTTTTGTAGAAGAATGCTGATTCTAGATTTTACTGAAAATGAGATAGAGAAAATAATTCAGTTGCATAGATCAAATGCATAGATCAAATACATATAGCATGTGAATGTAGTTTTACATATTTATATGGAATTATTTTAATTATTTTCCTGTTATTCTTGAAATAAAAAATTATAATGGGGGGCTGAAACCTTACAAAAGATTATCATAAGCATTATTTTGCTTGCATGTGAAATTAGGGATATTGTATGATAGTTTGCACACTCTGTTAAATCTCCTTTTTTGGTATTGGAATGTCGATTCCAATTGGTTGGACACTGTATCATTCACTGGACAGTAGTCCATTTGGGAGGTGACGTGAGTAACTTGATAGGAATATCGCTGGCTTATAGGGAAAAAGAGGCAGAGTAAACAGACAGACACAGAGTGCAGCGTTATAATGGCTTTACTTGTGATAAAAGCATGAGTTGAATATACATGGTACAGCATTGCAAAAAGGTAAAAACAAAACCTACAAGTATACACAGAAAATGCACATGTGTTGGCTTCCACTGTACGACAGATATGAAGGAGCATATTGCCATGGCATCACGCACATAGCCAGGTATAGCTCACACTTCTATTAGTCCACAGGAGCAGAACACACAAACATGGCTAAAAGACACAAGAAGTCAAGAAGCATAGAACACCATTTTGCATGGATAGAACCTACAAGTAGAGTATACACAGAAAATGCACATGTGTTGGCTTCCACTGTACGACAGATATGAAGGAGCATATTGCCATGGCATCACGCACAGACAGACACAGAGTGCAGCGTTATAATGGCTTTACTTGTGATAAAAGCATGAGTTGAATATACATGGTACAGCATTACAAAAAGGTAAAAACAAAACCTACAAGTAGAGTATACACAGAAAATGCACATGTGTTGGCTTCCACTGTACGACAGATATGAAGGAGCATATTGCCATGGCATCACGCACAGACAGACACAGAGTGCAGCGTTATAATGGCTTTACTTGTGATAAAAGCATGAGTTGAATATACATGGTACAGCATTGCAAAAAGGTAAAAACAAAACCTACAAGTAGAGTATACACAGAAAATGCACATGTGTTGGCTTCCACTGTACGACAGATATGAAGGAGCATATTGCCATGGCATCACGCACATAGCCAGGTATAGCTCACACTTCTATTAGTACACAGGAGCAGAGCACACAAACATGGCTAAAAGACACAAGAAGTCAAGAAGCATAGAACACCATTTTGCATGGATAGAAATAGGCTTTTTCCAGCTTTCTGATTGGATGAAACCTTAGGTGTGAACACATGACACAAGGCATAGATCATAGCACATACTATGTCAATCTGTCAATGGGTGGTAGTGTTGCAGCAAGCATGCTGTCTCCTCCCTCCCTCTGCTTCCCCTGGAGCAGGCTTCCCACGGAGGGGATCAGGAGTCATTGTACCCATGACAAGCTCTTCCCATGAAGCATCGGGCACCCTGTTCCCATAGCCATAACAATGCATCACATGGTAGTGTTTACTGGCCACCTGGACTATCTATGGAAGATATGGACACAGCCAATCAGAGCTATGAGACAGCTTCGCTGGTAAAGAAAACAATTTGCAAATTTCACAGGAGAAATCTGACATAACTGTGAGCCTGAGGCCTGTTGATTACATTATTTTTTAACTGTTTGTGGGATATCTTGGAAGCTAGAGTTTCCCAGAGCAGAAATGCTGATTATGTCAACAACCAGCTGCAACCTAGTCCAAAGCCTGAGAAGTGCAAAGCCAGATGTCCATTAAGCCATGGGAAAGTCAGGGAAAAGTAGTTCCAGATTTAAATTGCAGTGGGTATAAGAAAGGACCCCAATCACTTGCTTTTTATCATTTCATTCTAGTAATATATAGCCATGTAGCCATCCCATGTCAAATGTCTGTGTACAGTCTGCCAAGTTCAAGCCAGAGAACCTGATACTGCCTTTTAGGATTAGAAGGATCTTGTATAGAGAACAAGAAGGCAGAAATAGCTCAATGGATTTAATTAGCCCATTGGTTCTCCTTGATGTGGTCCAGTAACAAATGTTTCCAGGTCAGAGCAGGTCAAAAAAGGTCCATATGTTATGTTTGTAGAATACTATGCTAAATTCAGTTTTATGTATATTTGTTGTTGTTCAGTCATTAAGTTGTGTCCAACTCTTTGTGACATCATGGACCATAGCATGTCAGGCCTTCCTGTCCTCCACTGTCTCCCGGAGTTTACTCAAATTCATGTTCATTACATCGGTGATGCTATCTAACCATCTCATCCTCTGCCGTCCCCTTCTCCTTTTGCCTTCAGTCTTTCCCAGCATATAATGAGTGGTAAAAAACTTTAACAGGTGATTCAGGTTTTATTTCCTTTAGAAGCAAGTGAATTAAAACTTAATGATATTTTGGATCATTTGTCTTTATTTACAAATATAAAGGTTGAATACTACATTAAATATCCCAATACATTGTACAGCTCCCACATCAGATTAATAAGGGGCACCAGATTTTTATAGGGACAAAATTCTGTCTTATAGTCTTTCTTAGAATCAAAAGTATGAAGATAGAATAATCTCAAATTGTCAATTTTTGTTTTGTTTTTAACAATTGACTAGAAGACAATCATTGCTGATCACCTGATCACCAACTGATAGATTATCTTGAGCAAGAGTCACTAAAATAAACTCCTGTTTATTTGCATGAGTGTTTTTCCACCATGCTTACTAACACACCTGTGTTAATGAATGGAATGATGAAAGTCATTTGAATTTTGTTTCGTAGTCATTAAAAACACTGTTAATGAGAAATTTTTGGAAGGTGTATGGAATACTTATTAAACTGAGTCAAAATAATTTAATTCAGGCCCTGCTTCTGTTTTTTTGAGGAGAATTATTTCTGCAAACCATAGCTACAAAAGACGTTGTACAACTGCTATACATTCAGAGTCCAGAATAAATGTTCAGATTGCTTGACTTAAAGTCGCCAAAACTTTAAGCTGGGAATTATTTTTTTTCCAATAGGGTGCAGCTGAAAGAAAAGGACTTAAAATAACATCTCAATATAACCATGACCTAGCCCCAGGTGTAAGGTCACACAGCTACCTAGAAACATATTTAGGATTCCCTTACTAACTTTGCTCAGACTGAAGAAGCTCCTTGAATAAGGAGCGAAATGTTTCCACTGAGAAAATAGAAATCCAGTTGACATGATTCAAGCTACAGACAATTCCACCTGGATGACTGAGAACCTTCATAGACATGTGTTCCACCATAAATATTTGCCTGGGAAATGCAGTGTAACTTGTTTTAAAATGGCCATACTAAATTCCTTTTGTTTGTTTCACTTCAAATCTTGCACAATATAGAGGGCTTAAGAGAACAAGGGTCCTTGAACTGTTATGTTCTCAAATTTCCATAACCTTTTTTTAGAGAACATCCTCTTCAATGAAAATTACTTTACAAACTTGTGCTAAATGACTAACTTGCCTTCACAATGATTTAGCAAACCTTCTGTCAGTCAATGAACTTGCCAAAACTTCCTCACTGTTTTACAATGTTCTTAAAAAATCTTTATAGTTGCTAACACAAATATAATTGGAGTAAAGTAGCTGATCATTAAAGGGAAAAGCAATTCAGTATCACCTTGATATTAGCATCAACATCTAGGCTACATTTTGTGTAGTTGAGATGTTGGAGATCAGAGATTGAACCCCCTGTCTCTTCAAATTGTCAGAAGAAGTTACAGGGGAATACAAACTGCTTTGGGACAATGGTTTTGGGTAAAGGGCAATGGAAGGAATAAAATAGCAGCTCTCTTGGGAGAGTTGAGGAAATGACATTGAAAAAATGACACAGAAGGAAGGACAAGGCAAGGTCTACAACCAACAATCAATACAGAAAGGGTGTAGTGAGAGGAAACAATTAAAAAAAGTGTTCTGTCTCCTTCCTGTCTTGGGATATACATTAACTTACTAGCTCATGGGGCATTTCACCATAACTATTTCATATCCCAACAGTTTTAAGAAAGGAAAGAGAACACATTGCATGTGGGGGTCTCTTACTTCCATTTCAACCTTTAAAAATTCCTCCAAAAGCCAAAAAGGGCCAAAAGAAAAAAATCAGTTGGATTCATTCTGGTGACATCACAGGGTCACCAGATTGCCTCTACAATCATCTGGAAGGAAGGAAGGCTGATTTGTGGCCCCAGACACTTCATATTGAATTCTTCAGAGTTGTTCTAAAAGACAGAACAAGAAAACATGGGATTAAATTACAAGGAGGTAGATTTTAGTTGGACATCAAGAAAAATGTCCTAACATTAAGAGCTGTTCAGTAATGGAACAGACTGCCTGAGGATTTAGAGGACTCTCCTTTACTGAAGGTGTTTAAACAGAGGCTGGATGTGGAAACACCTCTGATTGATCAACTTGTATTACTTCTATCCAGTACATTTTAAGCAAAGCTCTAAAGCGAAGGTCCCAGGAATAGGAAGCAGGAAGCAAATTCAGAGAAGGATGTAAAGAAAAAGTTAAAAATGGTTTCAAGCAGTTTCAAGATGCTGATAGCTAAGTTTTAATAATGCTGCTTGTAATTGCAAGAAAAATAATAAAATCTCACCAATGATTTTCTGGACAGCTAACCAGAAGAAAAGGCATATAAATATCAAGGATTTGGGAAACCCTTCAAAAGCTTCTCCAGTTCTACCCCACTTTTTATTTTTATTTTTGAGCCTTATACATTCAGTGGCAACTGAAGATGCATTATCTTCTCTTATTTATTGTCTTCTTGATTTTTCAGATCCATAGTGATGCTGTCCTACCCATTAAGGAGGAAGTGGAAGCCTGTTGCCTCAGACTGCTTATTCAGCAAATAATAATAATAATAATAATAATAATAATAATAATAATAATAATTTATTAAACTTGAATGCCACCCAACTCCCAATGACTCTGGGCAGCTCAAACAATAAAATTGATAAAACATAGATGATAGAAAATGCAAGCACGACAGACCAGATGGAATAAAGCAAGGGGTTTCACTCTGTCTGGCCAAAAGCCTGGGTGAAGCCTGCACAATGGTTCTTTTATTAAGGACTGATGAATGTCCTTAATAACTTGACCTGGAAGAGATGGTAGGTATCTAGAACTGGACCTGGAAGAGATGGTAGGTATCAGCTAAACCAAGGCTGCAGAGCTGACCCTGTCATGCAACAAGGGTCTTCACTGAAGGCTTCTTCAGGGTGGAGTGTAAAGAATTAGTGTAGGGACAGGAGTGTTTGCAGGGGGGCCAACACAAAGTCAAGTTGATAACTGTGCCATACTATGTTAGTCC
This sequence comes from Charina bottae, assembly GCA_023362775.1. Lineage (NCBI taxonomy): Eukaryota > Metazoa > Chordata > Lepidosauria > Squamata > Charinaidae > Charina > Charina bottae. Next base: position 86,698,494 of record JALMGJ010000001.1, on the reverse strand, counting down.
ATGGTAGCAAAATGACAGAATGCTTTCTGACTAACACATTTTATTGACTGGCATAAGCTTTTGTGAGCTGGAGCTCATTTCATCAGTTGGGTGGAGTGGCTTACCTGACGTAGGATTTAAATTGAGATGAGGGGGAGGGAAAGGAGGGGAAGATAGGTGGGTTGGGAAGAAAGGTAACCTGCATCTGCACAACCAAACCATATTCTCCTCCCTTCCTTCCGCAGCCTCATCCTAATTTAAATCCTACATCAATCAAGCCACTCTATGCATCTGATGAAGTAAGCTGCAGCTCATCATTTAAAAGTTATTAGTTGGAAAAGGGGCTACCAGACTCCTTTCCCTTTTTTATAAGTGTTGCATGTGCAATACATAATACATGGGGTTTTGACTGTATGGTCATGATCTTGACTCATTTTTACTCCCCTTCCCTGGTGGACATCTCTGTGTGGGGATCCTTTTTATAGTGCTTTTATCTGTAGATTGAAGACTTAACTAGGAACATTTAAAATTATGCATATGTGTATAGCTATATGTCTGTGTATGTCCCCATGTTTATACCCCCCCCCCATGTTTAACTGAACTCATTAGGAAAATTCACATAACAGTTCAAACTATTCTACCCAGTTTCCTGCCTCAGATCTTTTTTTTATTTTATTTTATTGGATTTTAAATATACAAAGCTAAAAGTTAAGAATGAAACGGAAATAGAACTACAAATTAAAAGAAAAAGAAAAGAAAGGTGCAGTAAAGGAAAAAAAAGAAAGAAAAACACAAACAAAGAAATTGGATAACCTCCGATCCAACTATGGTCATAAGAATAAAATAGATAGTTTGTTTTTACATGCTGGTTATTCATATGACATTCATATACTTTTCTTGTCTATTATATACTATTTATATATAATCTAATCATCAAATCCCCATATTAGCTTTACTCCTCCTGCTTTTTGCAAATAGTCCATCAATGGTTTCCACTCTTTAAGAAAGTAACAATTTGAATTATCTTTTAATAAGTAAGTCAATTTATCATTTTCTGCCATCTCTAATAGTTTCAACATCCAATCCTGTATTGTTGGAACACTTTGATTTTTCCAGTTTTGTGCATATAAGAGTCTTGCTGCTGTGATCATATACTGTATTATTCTAGAGAAATATTTTTCTATTTGTACCTCCCAAATTCCAAGTAAGAAAAATTCTGGTTTAAATGGTATTCGTATCTGTAGTATATTTTGCATCAATGAATGTATCTCAGTCCAAAATTCTTTTGCAATGTTACAAGTCCACCACATATGGTAAAAAGACCCCTCTTGTTTTATACATTTCCAACATAAGTTGGATATGTTCCCGTACATTTTTGAGAGTTTTTGTGGGGTCATATACCATCGATACATCATCTTATAAAAATTTTCTTTTAAGTTGTAGCATAAGGTGAATTTTAATCCTTTAGTCCACATATCTTCCCATTGATGGAGTTGTATATTGTGGCCAATATTTTTCGCCCATTGAATCATACAATCTTTAACTTGTTCCTCTACCATTTCTCCTTTTAACAATAATTTATACATTCTAGCAATTAAGCGTTCATCATTTTCACATAATTGTATTTCAAATTCTGATTTAGTTTGTTCAAATTCTAAATTTTTTTTATCTACTTTAAATTTCTCTATAAGTTGCATATAGGAGAGCCATTGAAAGGTATAACCTTCTTGGGCAAGTTCTTCTTTTGATTTTATCACATAGTGTCCTTGTTCTTTTTTTAAGAAGTCCTTATATGTCAGCCACTTGTCTTTATTTCTTACTTCTGTTCTATAAAAAGCTTCTTGCGTGGAAATCCATAAAGGTCTCTTATAACATAAAGTTGATTTATATTTATTCCAAATTCTCAGCAAGGATCTTCTAATATAATGATTTTAAAGTCCACATTTATTTTAGCCTTATCATACCACAGATATCCATGCCATCCAAATCTCAATTCATGACCTTTATTTTGATCTTGGTGTATCTTGTTAGGTCAGGTGTGTTACGTAGAACTGCTGCCATGGATTCAATCGCTAGTGCTTGGTCTATGGATGTAAAGAGTGCAGTGACATCGGATGACACCATAATTTCATCTTCATCTATTTTTATGTCTTTGATTTTCTGGAGGCACTGTAGTGGGGAATTGATAGAGTATTCACTCTCCTCTGTGAGATGCCCAAGTTTTCTTGTAAGTTCTTTAGCTATGTTGTATGTGGGGGTGCCTGGTAATGATACAATTGGATGGAGTGGTATGTCAGGCTTGTGTATTTTGGGGCGTCCGTAGAAGCGTGGGATGATAGGTCCACTGCTTTTCATCCGCCTCTGTTCTTCTTTACTGATTTGACCTTTCTTGGTTAGGTCGTTGAGTCTACGTAACACAACCGACCTAACAAGATACACCAAGATCAAAATACCCAGAATCATGGACCTCATCAACCTCTGCCTCACCACCTACTTTCAGTTTGATGGACAAATATTCCAACAAATCAAAGGAACACCTATGGGATCACCACTCTCAGGACTCATAGCAGAGATAGTAATGCAACGTCTAGAAAGGATAGCACTCCCACACATACAACCCAAAGTATGGATCCGGTATGTAGATGACACCTTCATCATAATAAAAAAGGATCAACTGGAGGAAACACATGAAGCCATCTACAACATCTTCAAAGGAATAAAATTCACAGGGGAAGAAGAAAACAACAACACACTACCCTTCTTGGACATCCTCATCAGTAGAGGAAAGGATGGCATCCTAGAAACACAAGTCTACCGGAAATCTACCTACACTAACCAAGTGCTCCACTATCAAAGCAATAACCCAACCTCACACAAGAGGAGCTGTGTAAGAACACTATTCAGATGAGCACAAACACACTGCAGCAACCCAGAACACCAGAAAAAGGAAACAGACCACTTATATAGCATCTTCCAGCAAAATGGATATCCACACAACTTTATCAAAAAGTGCCTGACCACTCAACCCACCACAGCAAAACCAACAGAAGCTATGAAAAGGATTACACTGCCATACATCAGAAACATCTCAGAAACTACTAATAGACTGTTACATCCACACGGCATCACTGTAGCACACAAACCAACCAAAACCCTTCAGAACATCGTAAGTAACCCAAAAGACCCAGTAGCGAAAGAAGAAAAAACAGGAGTTATCTACAACATACAGTGTAAGGACTGTAACAGCCACTATGTAGGACAGACTGGCAGAAGACTAGCAGAACGCATCCACGAACACCAACTAGCAGTCAAAAGACATGATGAAAACTCCTTAATCTCACAACACATGGACAGACTTAACCATACTTTCAACTGGGAAACTGTGAGCATATTAGACCAGGCCAAATCCAAAAATGCTAGAGAATTCCTGGAAGCTTGGCACTCAGACAAAGCAGCCATCAACAGACACATAGAGGTTAACAACATTTACATACCATTCATAAGAGACAATAGAATAGCCAGAACACCAGAACACCCCTGGGCCAGCAATCAACAACAAGATATGCATAGATTAACAGCAAGATTAGCAGCAGAGGAGCAATCAAACAACACAATAGACCTTAATCAAGGAACTATTAACTCAGTCAATCACCCAAACAGCACACAACAGCCCAATCAAGAAACTACCAAGAAGAGTACAAGACCCCCACCAACACAGGCAGGACAAGCCAGGGTATATAAACAGACAGCAAGTTCCACTCCCTTTTCGCACTGAAGATGTTGCCTAGCCTGGCAATGAAACGTCTGCATGAAAACAACAAGGCTCAGAGAGCACCAAAGACTCCCCAATTACATAATCTTCTAGAAGGAACAGAAGACATGTCTCTTCAGTTTAGTATGGTGAAGGAAGTAAACAAAGACCTTTTCTTTTACCCAGGAAGCTTAGACAGGGCAGTCCAAGAAAAAAACATTATCATTAGCAAATGTCCTGGGGCATTTTATGTTCAAAGAGGCATCCTTAAACATCCTGAACTTTTCTTTCAGGGTTGTGCAACCCAGGAGATGTAGAAATGAGCACACACCTGAGCCCAGGCCAAGAAAATAACATGAGAAAATGTCTCAGACAAGCCCCTCCCTAGTTCACATGAAGATAAAATGAGGGAGAGGGAAGCACCTTCAGACTTGCAAGATTCTGTTACTATAGCTGTTACAATAAAAGTAGTCCTGATTTATATGGCATTTCTGAGTCTGGTTTATCTTGTTGGACTAACAACAGCAAAAGAGAAGATTCACCTATAGGACCTTGAAGATGAAAGTGTGGAAGAGCCATAATTGCTTTTGTTCGATGTCAGAAGATTTTATTCACTTTATGTGTTTATGGGTGAGATGATGAAATATAGAGACTTCTCTTCCACAGCTAAACCTCCAGTTCAGTGCCAAAACCTCCTGTTTGGGGGAGTTGAAGCTTTCTGTGCGTGCATGTGAGTGTTCCTGAAAGAGGGAATTTGAGCAATGATGAGTGAAGAGGTTTTTGCAACGGTAACAAGAAGATTTATATGTAGGAGATACATTAAAGGCATTGGCACAGCCTAGCACCTTGCTAGCTACATGTACTGGGGGTGGGGAGTCCAAAAACATGTGCTCTTTCCATGTGTACCTGGGAAGACTTCAGATTAGCAAGGCCATAAGTGAGGAGTAGGTACAGTGATAGACAAAGAGAGGACACAGTAAATTGTTAACTCTTCATCTCCAGCTATACATCTCTACCCAGGCAATTTGGGAAGGTTAAAATCTTGTTTGGGTGTCTGGATGACCAGAAACAGGCTGACGCTCAACCCTAGCTAGATAGAGTGGCTGTGGGTTGAAAAACCAAGTCACTCTGGGACAATACCATCTTTAGTTCTGGATGGGGATGAGTCCTCAGAAATCTAGTGCATGATCTGAGGGTGGTTCTGCATTCTCAGCTCCTGCTGGAATGGCAGGTAACAACTGTGTTGTTGTTTATTCGTTCAGTCGTTTCCGACTCTTCGTGACTTCATGGACCAGTCCACACCAGAGCTTTCTGTCGGCCGTCACCATCCCCAGCTCCCCAATGGTTGAGTCCATCACCTCCAGAATACCATCCATCCATCTTGCCCTTGGTCGGCCCCTCTTCCTTTTGCCTTCCACTTTTCCTAGCATCAGCTTCTTCTCCAGGGTATCCTGTCTTCTCATTATGTGGCCAAAGTACTTCAGTTTTGCCTTTAATATCATTCCCTCAAGTGAGCAGTCTGGCTTGATTTCCTGGAGTATGGACTGGTTTGATCTTCTTGCAGTCCAAGACACTCTCAGAATTTTCCTCCAACACCACAGTTCAAAAGCATCTATCTTCCTTCGCTCAGCCTTCCTTATGGTCCAGCTCTCGCAGCCATAGGTTACTACAGGAAATACCATTGCTTTAACTATGCGGACCTTTGTTGTCAGTGTGATGTCTCTGCTCTTAACTATTTTATCAAGATTTGCCATTGCTCTCCTCCCAAGAAGTAGACGTCTTCTGATTTCCTGGCTGCAGTCAGCGTCTGCAGTAATCTTTGCGCCTAGAAATACAAAGTCTGTCACTGCCTCCACTTTTTCTCCCTCTATTTGCCAGTCATCAATCAAGCTCGTTGCCATAATCTTGGATTTTTTGAGGTTTAACTGCAACCCAGCTTTTGCACTTTCTTCTTTCACCTTCGTCATAAGGCTCCTCAACTCCTCCTCGCTTTCAGCCATCAAAGTGGTATCATCTGCATATCTGAGATTGTTAATGTTTCTTCCAGCGATTTTAACTCCAGCCTTGGATTCCTCAAGCCCAGCATGTCGCATGATGTGTTCTGCGTACAGGTTGAATAGGTAGGGTGAGAGTATACAACCCTGCCGTACTCCTTTCCCAATCTTAAACCAGTCCGTTGTTCCGTGCTCTATTCTTACCGTTGCTACTTGGTCGTTAACAACTGTAACAACTGTAGTCAGGAGGAACTCTGCCCAGCTTTGTTTGATGCACCAGTTGCAACTGTTCCTGGTACAGAAGACTGGCTAGAGTTACTTATGGCCTTGTTACCTCATGGGTGGACTAGCTGGACCATCGTGAGAGACAAACAGCTTAGGCTTCAGTTTGGAATATCCATAAACAAGAATAGAGAACATCTGATGTTTTCTTCTGAAAACTGCTTGAAAAGGTAACTCCTCTCAAAAAAAAAAAAAAGCTGGGAGAAGGAGGTTATGAAGATCTGACCTGCTTTCTTCTTTTGTGTAATTCATGTAGGTTTCCTTAGCTGATCTCCAAAAGCCAAGAAGGCATGGACTTGGATAGTATTTGAATCGCTACCAGGAAATCCCAGGGCTTTAGGGAAATTGATTTTTTAAAATTCAGAAAAAAGTAATGGTCAACCACTTCCTTAATGTTTCAAGAAAACCATGCAGACATGCCCATGAAGTCACTAGGAATTGAGCACAGCTGTGAAGAGAATTTACCTTTACCCTCACTCACTTTTTCTTATCAGCTTTGTGCAAGCAAGATTGCAAATGTAGGCTGGGAAGAAGGGAAAAGAACAGAAGGGGAAAAGTCTTCACACCTTCTATGTGTGTCCGTGGTGTTATATTTTAAAAGGAGTAAGATGCCAAGATTTGGTGATACCAAGCTGAAGTCTCTCCCCATTAAATTCTAATAACTTGCAAATGAACAACCAGTGTTGTAGGGTGACCCTGTCAGTTCACACAGTAGACACCATTTTCTAATACATTTTGTCTTAGGACTCTTTCACAGCTTTTTCAAAATGCACCTTGCAGGCTCTGAGCTAACCATATTGGCATATATTTTTTTTTAGATTTTTTATCCTGCCTTTATTATTTTATAAATATCTCCAGGCAGGGAACATACCTAATACTCCTTCTTCCTCTTTTCTATTTTCCCCACAACAACACTCTGTGAGGTGAGTTGGGCTGAGAGAGAGTGACTGGCCCAAAGTCACCCACCTGGCTTTCATGCCTAAAGTGGACTAGAGCTCACAGACTCCTGGTTTCTAGCCTGTTGCCTTAACCACACTGGCTCTAAATCAAAATTTGCTACCCTGTTGCTGATTTCTATTGTGTTACAGGCACTTTGACAGCCAATGGAGGCATCCCTATTTACATCATACAGGGCACATTCAGGAAAGAGAATTGTGGATTATCCCAGATTTTTCCCCTTTTCTCCCACCAAATGTCAACAGCCAGCAGGAAAACTTCTATTATCCTCAATGTAGTGTTGAGCAGAAGTTGAGGAGGAGGCAAGTTATGATGAATGGCTGTATTGCCAAGTGTCCAAGCCTTGATCAGATGCTCGGGCAATTGGTTCTTTTAGATCCAGAGATAATAAGCACGCCAGTAGATAAAGAAACTTTAGTTTTATTATAAACTTAAGCAAACAAAGTCAAACAGAAACAGTTTATACAGAGATAATAAGCACGCCAGTAGATAAAGAAACTTTAGCTTTATTATAAACTTAAGCAAACAAAGTCAAACAGAAACACAGTTTATACAGATTACACGAAGCATAACAAGCATAGCATACAGAAAGAAATCATACATACCAAGCAAAGTAATACCTAATCTCCTATAGGCTTCCAGGAGCCCCCTAATAAGGACAGCGGAGATACCCCAAGGTGGCAATTTTCACAGCATCCAGCGCTCAGGCCTGTGTGGACTCCCAAACTCCAAGACAATCCTAAGACTTTTATCAAAGCCTGGCTCCCAAACCCCATGACCAAGCCCAGCCTGACCTTGACTGGGATTCCTCCTGGGGCCTGGTACCTGTCCATGACATCATTTCCAGAGCCTGGGAAGCCATCAGATAAGCCAGTGCCTAAGCATAAACAATTTCTTATCATCCCCCCCCCCATTCCAAGCTGCTGGAGGGGCGGCTGGAGGAGTGGACTTATGCTTAAACTTAACAAGCTGGGGGTTTTCTCTCCCCCCACTTCCAACAAAGATATGTTCCGGAGGGCTGTTGGAGGAGTGGGTATATTCTTCTTCTCTTCCCCCTCCCATGCCAAGCAGAAATAAAAACAAGCCCTAACTCAAAATAAACTCTAATCTCCTAGATGTGGGGGGGAGGAAAATCAAAACATGCCACCTAACTCCTCGAGATACAAAGGTCTTCTGTAGGTTGCCACTACAATGGCCAGAACAGGTGGGCTTAGTCATCTATCCAAACTTATTCCAGACTTTGTAAAAATGTGTTACATGAATGGGTCCAAAACTTGCCCAACTAACAGCTGGCAGCACCCTCTGGGGGGATGCAAGGTGGAACAGAAGGGAGTTCTCCTTCTGAGCTACATAAGTCTTCTCATCTTGCCTATCAGCTGTTAGGGTACTTTTGAACACTGAAAGAACTCTAAACTGTTGTTCAAAAGTGGCCCATGTGACAGGTACCAGTGTCTGTGTAGGCAGAATGTATGGTGAATTGAGAAGGGGCCCCAACCTTTGCTAACCAATGAAGCTGCATGTTCTCTATGTAACCATGCTAGAAAACTAACTTAGAGCTTCACCTATCATGTTCATTGCTCCATGCTATAGGAAAGGGAATGAGGAGGATGAACAGGACACATTTCGATAGAATATACCATCTCTCTCTCTCCCTCTCCCTCTCCCCCTCCCTCCCTCCCCCCTCCCTCTCTCTCTCTCTCTCCCACTTCGCTTGGGATCCCATAATACTGCATCACACTGGATATTACTCAGTTGTCGGCTTCTAACAGTACTGAGTCCTAGCCTGATCTAAAAGGGATAGAAAGAGTAATTTTACTCTCATACAACTATATAAATATAAAGCATCTTAAAGGCCTAAAATATCCCACATTCAATCACTAGCCTCTTCAATAAAAGGAATTGGGTAACAGATGGAGAAAAATTCTCCCTGTCTAGGGAATGGAGACCTGTTGCCTGTCAAGATAAACAGAAAAGACCTGGCTAGGTGGACCAGTAGGCCAAGAAATATAAGACAATGGCAATGAAACATCTGCAAGAAAACAACAAGGCTCAGAGAGCACCAAGGACTCCACAGTTCAACCCTGAGCTACAAATATTCTCTTCGAAATATAAGACAGCTTCCTATGTTTTGAAGACTGGATGAACATTCAGCAGAAAAAAATGCAAATAGTTTCAAGTGGGCATTCATAGCTGCTTTTAAGAGCTTGGCAAAATACACCAAATGTGACAAACTCTCTGGTGTCTTGCCAGGAAGTAAATTAAATAAATATCACAGTCACTGCACAGTTTTCCAGAAACCGCAACAATCTCTGGAGCATTCTATTTCCACTGGCATTGAGGCTGTAGCCAGTATTCAACTATGAAGTCCTTGTACCTTGCTTCTGCTATTATATTTCTGATGTTCCACCTCCAAGCCAAATCATTTCCATCATTCATCGCAGAACTGACAACTCAGGATGAAATGCGTGCTGCTTATGAGAAAACTGGTAAGTTTTACTTCTTCAGTTGTGTTCCCTCCTATTTGATTTTCTTCCTTTCCCTTATTTCCCTGCCTGATTTGGAATGGTAATAGATTTTATCAATAAGTTGAAAAAATGGCCAATAGCAAAGATGTGAAAATCCCAGAATGGACAAATGGAAAAAAGACCACAACTCAATCCTCAAGGTGATAGCAATGAAATCATAGAATATTGAGGCTTAAGTTGGAATGCGATCAGGTGGACAAAGGCAAAAATCAGCCAAGGCTAGCGAGACAGGCAAAATCCAAGAAGAAGGGTTTCTTCAAATATGTCAACAACAAGAAGAAGAAGATAAAGGAGATGATGGGCATACTGCCTAATCTAGGTGGAGAAATGAACATATGACCAAGAGGAATCATAGGAATTCAACTCCTATTATGCTTCTGTAAAAGCATAGGAAAGAGCAATTACCTTCCAGATGTTTGGAGCTTCCCATCAGCCTTAGTCATCATGGCAATGTCATGGGATTGTGTAGTTCATAATATCTGGAGGGCAGTGGGTTAATTATTTCAGATTTGATTATTTTGCAAGTAAATATTGGTTGAATTAAGTAATTCATTTCCCCCCAGTATCACGTGGCTTTTGGAAATGCTAGCAACTTATTCTTGGAGTAAGAACAAGGAAAAAGAAGTATGTATTGTCAAAGGCTTTCACAGCCGGAGTTCGATGGCTGTTGTGGGTCTTCCGGGCTGTGTGGCCGTGTTCTGGAAGTTGTGGTTCCTAACGTTTCGCCAGCATCTGTGGCCAGCATCTTCAGAGGGCAGGAGCACAGACTCTACCTGGGCACAGAGATTTCGCTTCTGTCTGTGCTCCTGCCCTCTGAAGATGCTGGCCACAGATGCTGGCGAAACGTTAGGAACCACAACTTCCAGAACACGGCCACACAGCCCGGAAGACCCACAACAGCCATCAAAAAGAAGTATCCTTAAAAGATGCTGGTTTCAATTTTCTTTTAATTTTTTCTGGCACGTAATAGGATAATAAATGCTGCTTTTTTTTTTTTTAAATGCAGATGACGGAAAGGCCGTACCAGAACTAACAGGAAAAATTAGTTGTCTCAGCCCTTTGGGATTCTGCTTATTTCGAATTTACAAGTGTGACTCAGGCTTCATGATCAAGCAAAAATTTAACAACTGTCCCAACAATCGGACCCTAAAGTGCTGCGTTCTGGAAGAATGGTCTTCAGTCATCAGGGGAAAGAATTTGGAGAGCTCCTTTCAATAAATCATTAGGTAATAATTTAAGAATGTTATTTTACTTTCTTATTAGCTAACAAATTTTTTTTTTGGACATGGGGAGTACAAATGGGTAAACATAGACCTTCCCCCATTGCTATCTTACAAGTCCTATGATTTACATAATATTTTATGCTTCTATCTGTGAGAGATTGTGCTGAAGCTGAGAGAGAAGGAGGTGTACCTCTATCCACAAACAATCAGCAGCTTGGAGAGGTCATTGCTGGCTTATCAAATAAATGGATTCTTAGTTCGTCATGCAACCAACAGTTCAATGGATCAGAAAAAGACATTCAAAAGCTTCAAAGAGACTCGGTTTTAATGAACTCACTAATAAGATTCATATGACTCTGACCCTGTTGAGATTTATTAAAACTGTGAAAACTTTGCTCTTCCAGCAGGCCCTGGGCCGGGTGTAAGAATTGCTGCTGGTAATCTATTTTGTTTGCTATAACTGTTGATTATTCCACCCCTTCCTCAACACATGAACTATTGTTTGCTTCTTATCCTTTTATCAATGCTATGGTTGTTTTAATCATACTATGTTAAAAAATTTGAGTTGACTTTGGTGACTAAAGCAGTATACACACTTAAAAATATAAAACAATAAAATAATAAAATAGGAGTGGTGGAGAATTCATGTCTCAGTTCTTAATGTTCTGTACTCCAGAGTAATAAGTTGTACCCTTAATTCTTGGCATCAAAACTCATTAAAGAGATTCTGAGTGAATGTTCCTTCCTTGATTGTGTTGAGGTGCTTGATATCATCAGGTATAAACAACACATTTGGCGATGTGATATAGCCAGGAGATCACTAGGATTGACTGGCTACCGCAACTTCAAAGCTTCAGGTGTTTGCTTCGAAGTGACTGTTCTTTTGCACCACCCAGGGGACATGTGTGACTTAAGGAATGTCACGGACGTTCTTTTCAATCTATACGTATCTGACATACCGCACACAAAGTCTAGGAAGTTTGGCTACGCGGATGATTGGGCTATAGCCACTCAACATAAATCCTTTCAGACAACTGAAGATGTCCTCACTTCCGATCTAGACATACTGGATAAATATTTTTGTAAGTGGAGGTTACAGCCCAATCCAACTAAGACAGAAGTAACATGCTTCCACCTTTGTAATAGATCAGCAGGTAGAGAGATCAACGTTCGATTTAAGGGAAACCAGCTCAACCACAACATGCATCTCAAATACCTTGGGGTCACACTGGATAGGACACTTTCCTATAAAGAACACCTGATGAAGACTGCTGCCAAACTGAGAAGTAGAAACAACATTCTACACAAACTATGCGGCACTAGCTGGGGCTCCACAGCGGATACGCTGAGAATGTCCGCACTCAGCCTGGTTTACTCAGCAGCAGAGTACTGTGCCCCAGTGTGGCTTAATAGCCCTCACACAAGGAAGATCGATACACAACTGCATGAGTCAATGCACATCGTTAGTGGGATGATACAACCTACTCCCACATACTGGCTGCCTGTTTTGAGCCATATACCACCTCCAGATGCAAGACGAAAGAGTGCCCTTCTTCAAGAATATCAGAATATTATTGGTAATCCCCAGCTACCAATACTAAATGATGTAGCCTGCTTGGAGCGAAACAGGCTTATGTTATGTTATGTTTGTTACGTTACGTTACGTCAGATTTTGTTATTTATGTTTTTACTATAAAAAAAAAGAATATCAGAAGATTATTGGTAATCCCCAGCTACCAATACTAAATGACGTAGCCTGCTTGGAGCGAAACAGGCTGAGATCGAGACATCCAGCCATTTCTACCGCTAAAGCTCTTCTAGAAGACGATTTCAATATCCACAACACGTGGAAACAGCATTGGCTAGGAAACTGCCCTCCACAATGTTGAAGCTTGCCCTGCATCTTGGAAAAACCACTAGGATTTGACCAGCCCCGTGTGATATGGACAACCTTGAACTGAATTTGCACGGGTCATGGTAGATGTGCAGATGCCCTTTATAAATGGGGCAAAACAACATCATTGAATTGTGATTGTGGGGCCGAAAAACAAACTATCCAACATATAGTGACAGAGTGTCAAAACCGAGCCTACAATGGAGACTTTGCTGATTTCTTGGCTGTGACAACTGAAGCAAAAGACTATATTTGTAACCTAGACATACATTTGTAATTTTCCTGTCTATATTTTATATTTCATATTTATTATGCTCTATGTTTTTTATTGTAACGCGATGTGAATGTGCCATACGATAAATAAATAAATAAACACATTTGGCCAAATCCCAGAATTGTGGCTCATGAGATGAAACTCTTTCCAAAGTGGCCAGATCTGAAACAGGACCATCTTGAAGCTTTGCAAATGATATAATTTTGTAGCACAAGCCTGTATTTCAACTCCCACCTGGTTTTTATGTTTCTGTACAGTTTTATTTTTTTTTCCACTGCAGAAAAAAGGCATGAGGGAATGAAAGGTGGGAGAGCTGATGAGTGACTGAAATGTCACACTTTGCAGTTAATGTTTCATAAGAGTCTCTCCAATCTCTTAGAGAAAGCGAGGACTTTGTCTACACATCTGATGTAATTCCAGAAAATAACAGAAGTGTTTCCTTACAAAAACCAGAAAGTAAATGAATATAGTTCATGTCCCCTCTCATCACCTCCTTTGTAGACTAAAAAGTCCTAAATGTTGCAACATTTCCTTATAAGAAACCTACTCCAGCCCCTTGATCATTTTAGTTGCCCTCCTATGAACCTTCTGCAGTTCCCGTTGATACACCTAAAAAGGATTTAGTGGAGCTACAGAAGGTTCAGAGGAGGGCAAGTGGAACAATATTTCAGATGCAATCGCACCATTGATTTATATAAGGGCATTATGATATTGGCATCTTCATGAGGGAGCTGAGGTTGTGCCTGCTGGTGTGTTGCACAGTCCATCTGAAACCTTGTTTGCCGTTTGGAACAAGAGGGCTGCCAAGACCTTGGATTGGATCAGGCCTCTGTGACCTCTCCCCCTCATGGATCCCACTACTCTCCATGGTTCATGAAAGAAATGAGGGAGATGATGCAGGAGAAGAGATGGCTAGAGCATTGCTGGCGTTCAATGAGGGATGAACTCGACCGAACATGGGTTAGAGCTGCTATGAAGGTCCACCTCGTGGTGGTAAAGGTAGAGAAGCAACAATACTTCTCCGCCATTATCTCGTCTGCAGATAGCTGTCCTGCAGCCCTGTTTCAGGTGGCATGTGCCCTCTTGGGTAGAGGGGGATTGGAGACTCCCCTGCAAGGCCATGTAGAAGAACTTGCTTAGCACCTATCAGACAAAGTCACTTGAATTAGTTCTCAGCTGGAAGATGGCCTTGTTGCAGGTCCTGGGGAGATGCCTGGAGCAGAGTCTTGCCCTGTTATCTGGGAATGGTTTGAACCTGTTGGGCCTGAGGAAGTAGACAGGGTCCTTATGACTGTGAGCTTAGCCACCTGCTCTCTAGATCCATGCCCCTCCTGGCTAACTAAAGCTGCCTGGAAGGTGTCATGTGAGTGGGTTCTAGTGGTGGTAATTCCTCCTTGGGTGAGGGGGCTGTTCCTCTGCCTCTTATGGAGGTGCTGATTCAACCTCTCCTCAAGAAATCATCACTGGACCCCAGCATACTGGACAATATTCATCTAGAATCTAACGTCCCATTTTTGGAGAAGGTGGTTGAGAAGGTGGTTGTGCAGCAGCTTCTAAGCACCCTGGATGAAGCGGATTATCTGACCCCTTTCAATCAGGATTCAGACCTGGGTACGGGACATTATGAGTCATGCTTTTAGATGATCTCTGGTGAGAGCAGGATAGGGGATGTACATCCATCCTTGCTCTGCTTGACCCCTCAGCAGCCTTCAATACCATCGACCATGGTATTCTTCTGGACCGGCTCGGGGATTAGGGGTGGGTAGCAGTGTATTGTTCTGGTTTTCCTCCTTTCTCCGGGGTTGATACCAGTTGGTGGTAATTGTGGGGGAGAGATCCCACCCTTGGCCACTACTATGTGGGGTGCCACAGGATCCAGTGCTCTCTCTGCTATTTAACATCTACATGAAATCGCTGGGTGAGCTCATCCATCACCATGGGGTGAGGTATCATCAGTATGCTGAAGATACCCAATTATACATCTCTGCCCCTAGTGAATTAAGTGATGCTGTTGATGTCCTATCCCAGTGCCTACAGGCTATGGGGATCTGGATGAGGAACAACAGGCTTCAACTGAACCTCGGTAAGACTGAGTGGCTTTGGGTTTTGGGGCCTTCTGGTTCTGGGACTATGTGTCCTGTTCCGACTAAGGCCCAAGACAGGAAGCAGTGGTATACCAAGCTTTATTTACATTTATACACACGAACATACTTGGTCAAGCGGATTGTCAATACACGTGGTTGCTCTAGCACGTGGTAGGTGCATATGGAGAAAGCCACCATGTGGTGGCAGGCAGAGTCCTAGGGGCACACTCCGTCACACCCGTGAGGCAGGAATTGAACCCAGGGCTGGGTGTGGTGACTAGATGAGGCAGGAGCTCTGGTTCTGGCGGGGCAGCAAGGCAAGGCTCACGATCTAGAGTCAATGTGCCGGCAAGGCAAGACTCGTGGTTCAGGATCGGCGTGGCGGCAAGGCAAGGCTGAGGTTTGTGGTCTGACACAGCTGCAAGGCGAGGGCTCTGACCGGAACTCAGCGCGACAACAAGGCAAGGCAGGGATTCACAATCTGATGTGGCTGCAAGGCAAGGACTTCATTTGCTTGGCCCGCCTTTCCCATCTCCTTTCTCATGCACTGATAGGTGGAGGTGCTTCTTCTTCCAGGCTGCCTCCAATCAGCGACTCCGACTCCACTTCGAATTTTGCACCGTCCCAGCTCCTTCCTGCTTCCTCCACTATCAGCCCGTCTTCCTCCAACTCGGACTCAGCTTCCATCCTGACACTATGCTATCTTTGAATGGGGTTGCAGTGCCCCAGACAGACCTGGTGCGTAACTTGTGGGGCCTCCTAGACTCACAACTCCTGCTCAAAGAGTAGGTGGCAGTTGTGGCTAGGAGAGCCTTTGCACAGTTTGCTCCCCTGTAGCCTCAGTTGTTGCCAACTCCCCACTGCCCTGTGGTGCTGGGTCTACTTCTGGAGCCATGCCTAATTCTGGGGCTTTGTCTGGTTTAGTCCCCTGGGGGGTACCCCTCCCAGTCCACTAGGTACTGGAGGCACCCTCTCCGCATGCGAGAGTCCAGAACACGGGCCACCTCAAATTCCTCCTGGCTGTCCACCATCACCGGTGGCGGAGGTGGTACAGTGGGACGATGGGGATCCGGAGGGGCAGCAGGTACAAGGAGGGACTGGTGGAACACAGGATGGATACGGAAAGACGGGGGCAGGTCAAGACGGAAGGCCACAGGGTTGATTTGCTCCACCACCGGGTACGGGCCGATAAAGCGGGCGTCCAGCTTTCTGGAGGGTCTTGAGCTGGACAGGAATTTGGTGGACAGCCACACTTGGTCCCCGACCTGGAGGGCCTTGCCTGGCTGCCGCTGCCAGTCGGCGTTGGCCTTGTAGGCCCGTTTGGCCTGTTCTAGATGCTCCTTCAGCATGGAGTGTTGGGCCTGGAGTTCCTGAGCGAAGGCCTCTGCCGCTGGGACTGTGGTGCTTGGAAGGACGGAAGGAAAAAACCGGGTGTGATATCCATAGAGGGTCATGAATGGGGTCTGACGGGTCGAGGATTGGAGTGAGTTATTGTATACGAACTCTGCCAGGAGTAGCAGGTTCACCCAGTCGTCCTGCTGGTACCCCACGTAGCACCGGAGGTACTGCTCTAGCACCCCGTTCACCCTCTCTGTCTGACCGTCCGACTGGGGGTGGTGCGAAGACGAGAGGTGCACCTCCGTGCCGAGCAGGGCGTGCAGCGCCTTCCAAAAACGAGACGAGAACTGGGTGCCCCGGTCGCTCACCACCTGCTCCGGAAGGCCGTGGAATCTGAAGATGTGCTGCACAAACAACTGAAACATCTCCCGAGCGGTAGGGAGTCCGCTACACGGGATAAAGTGCCCCATCTTGCTAAATAAGTCAACTACCACCAGAATACAAGAATAGGGGCTGGCCTTGGGGAGGTCTGTGATGAAGTCCATGGAAATGGAGTGCCAAGGGTGCGGTGGGGTGGGCAGAGGGTGAAGGAGTCCTGTGGGTTTACCCGGCTGGTTCTTTGCTTGGCGGCACACTTCATAAGTCTGTACGTAGCGTGCTATGTCCGCCTGGACCCGGGGCCACCAAAATTCCCGGGTAAGCAGGTGTAGTGTCTTATATCGTCCAAAATGCCTAGCGGGACGAGCGTCGTGACAGAGCGACATGATTTCCCCTCATAGGGGTCCGGCCGGTATGCACAAATGTCCCTGGTGCATCAGGAGCCCGTCGGAGACGGCGTAGTCCATTGAGGCCAGTGCAGGGGCTTGCTGCAGGTGGTGCAGATGGTCTTGGGTCCATGGGTCGCTCGCCTGCTGCTCTCGGAGCCAGTCACGGAGCGTGGGCTGAGAAGTGGTGGTCACAAACACCTCTGGAGCCAGCACGGTGGCCGGGGAGGCACTCGGGTCTGCCGGTGATGTGTATTCCGGCTTCTGGGACAAGGCGTCAGCCCGCTTGTTTTGGGCGCTGGGAATATATTCTATTTTAATATAGAAACGACCACAGGATGCCGGGCACCCTCTAAGTGGTGTCTTCACACCTTGAATGCCACTTTTATGGCTAGCAGCTCCCACTCCCAGATAGTATAATTGCGTTCTGTGGGAGTAAGCTGGCAGGAATAATATGCACACGGGTGCAGTGGCTCGGTGGGGGTGGCCTGTTGTGAGAGGACCACCCCAATGGCATAGCTGGAGGCGTCTGCCTCCACGATGAACGGGAGCCGTGGGTCTGGATGTCGCAACACGGGCTCTAGCAAACCGGCTTTTTAGCTGCTGGAATACTGTGCTGGCTCGCCTCCAGAACAGATTAGAGAGTCTTGGCAGTCGGCCAGAGGTAAGGAATGCAGCCCAGAGTCACTTTGCAAGGATAGCCAAGAGAGAGACAAACCAGTAATCTGTATGCCGATAGTCAAAGGAGTGAAGCAAAGAGTAGTCGGTAATCCAAACCGGGTCAAGGAGTCCAGAAGTCCGGGTAACAATAATCCAAACAGGGTCAGGAACGCAGGCAACAAGACAGGATACCAGAGTGGTGGCGAAGCCAAAATGCAACATTGCTCCCACAACTCCCTCACTGCTCTGCTGGTAATTTATTAGGAGCTCAGGAGCTGTCCTCTGGGTCCTGCAAAGACTCTCCCTGCCCTCTGCGTAACTCCCTAGCAGCCAGCCGAGCACTTTTCCTCCTGTCCTTTAAGGCGAGGCGCACACGCCTCCGCCTCTGCCCTTTGGGGGATTCAGGTGAGCTGGGAGGCTGATGGGATCCAGCTGGCTGCTGGCTAAAGGGTGGGGACAAACCGCAATCCCCAGCTTGCTCCCCTGTAGCCTCGGTTGCTGGCTGCTGGCTAGAGGGTGGGGACAAACCACCATCCCCAGCTTGCTCCCCTGTAGCCTCAGGTATTGCCAACTCCTGCGGTGCTGGGTCATTGTCTGGGACCGTGCCTGTGTCCGGGGCCTCACCTGGCTCAGTCCCCTGGAGGTTTGCCAGGGGCAGCTCGTCTTCTGACTCCTCACTGAGGCCCTGGGGCAGAGGCTGAACCAGGACAAATGCCTGCTCTGCCTCCGCAGTCCAATGGAACAGTTCGCGGGCTCTCAGCAGCTGAGTGAGAGGTACAGCCAGAGCAGTGTAGCCATCAATGAATTGTCTATAATAATTGGCAAAACCAAGGAACCTCTGTAGCTCTTTTCGATTCCTAGGGGCTTGCCACTGGGTCACCGAGGTTACCTTGGCCGGGTCCATTGCTACACCCTCAGGAGTAAGGCGGTGCCCCAGGAAGTCCACTTCCCGTGCATGGAACTTGCATTTCTCTAATTTGGCATAGAGCTGGTGTTCTCGCAGTCGCTGCAGAACAGTGCAAACATGCTCTACATGCCGGGCCGGGTCTCAGGAGTAGATGAGAATATCGTCTAAATAGACCACGACGAACCAGTCCAATAGGTCCCTAAATACATCATTCATGAACCGTTGGAAGACGGCGGGCGCGTTAAAGAGTCTGAAGAGCATCACCAAATATTCATACTGCCCGTAGCGAGTTCCAAAGGCCGTCTTCCACTCATCCCCGTCCCGGATCCTAATCAGGTTATAGGCGCCGCGCAGGTCCAGCTTGGTGAATAGCTGGGCCTGGCGCACCCGATCCAGCAGTTCCGGGATCAATGGAAGCGGGTCCCGGTCCCGGATGGTTATGCGATTAAGTGCCCGATAGTCATTACAGAGTCTCAGCTCCCCGCACTTCTTCTTAACAAAGAGTACCGGGGCTGAGGTCGAGGATGTGGAGGGCCGAATGAAACCCCTCCGCCGGTTCTTGGCCAAAAAGTCCGGAGGGCGGCCTGTTCCGGCTCAGACAACGAATACAGCTGGCCCACGGGCAGGGGTGCATCAGGTTTGAGATTGATACCACAATCATAGGGCCGATGGGGCGGTAGCTGGTCTGCTCCCTTCTCCTCGAAGACGTCCACAAACTCCTGATATTCCGGGGGAATGGCAGGAGTCCCCTCGGTGCTGGCCACCCCCAGGAGCGCCTTGGAAGTCAGGTGCAGGCAAGGTTCCCGGAACTGGAGTTGCTGGCGAGCCCAGTCTATCATAGGGTTGTGCCGCTCTAGCCAGTCTATCCCCTGTACCAGCGGGAACCGGGGAATCTTGGTGATGTCCAGGCATAGCCGCTCCTAGTGCTGACCCAGAAACATGGATAGGAGCGCCATCTCCTTGATAACAGGGCCCGACTGCAGCAGCCGCCCATCAATGGCTTCCACAGACATGGGCACCTTCTTTGCGCAATGCGGGACCTGCTGCTGGGCTGCAAAGTCGATGTCCATATAGGAGCGGGAAGCCCCTGAGTCTACTAAGGCATGGGCCAGGAGCCACTCCCCCGCCTGCAGCTGCAGCTTAACTGGCAGCAGCAGGTGCTGGAGTCCATCTCCTGTTGGCCTGTGGGAAGATGCGGCACGCCCCAGGTTGCTCGGCCGACACTGACCTGGGGCTCCCTGTTTCCCGGCACCGATTGCTTCTTGGGGCAAGAGCTGGCGTAATGCCACGGCCCACCACAGTATAGGCACAGGTTGGCCCGGCGCCTCCTTTCCTTCTCCTCTTGAGTAAGCCGAGGCCGGGCAGCCCCCAACTGCATTGGCTCTGGCGCGGCTGGACTGGGGCCACTAGGGACCCAGCGAGGCATAGGTGCGGGAGGCCGGTTGCGCCCCAGCTCTCAACCAGAATCCCCCCGTCGGGCCTGGCGTCTGTCCTCCAGCCTCCCGTCGATGCGGAGGCACAACTGGATGGTTTGCTCCAGGGTGGTAGGGCATTCCACCCTGGCTACCTCATCCAGCACTGACTCAGATAGTCCCTCTAAGTACTGGTCATGCAGGGCAGCCTCGTTCCAGTCTAAGTCCTGGGCGTAGAGCCGGAACTCTGCTGTATAGTCCGCCACCGACCCTTTGCCCTGTTGCAGCCGCCTGATCTGCCGGTTGGCTCTGGCCAGGGCTTGAGGCTCTTCAAAGGCACTCCTGAATTGTGCCAGGAAGGCGGGATAGTTATTCAGGAGCGGAGAGTCAGCCACCAGGAACGGGGTGGCCCACTTAGCCGCACAGCCCTTTAGGATGTTGATGAGGAAACAGACCTTGGTTTGATCTGATACAAAATCCCTCTCCCGTACCTTCATGTATAAAGCACATTGTCCCAAAAAGGCAGGGAAATCCTCAGGCTTGCCCTCATATTTTTCAGGAGGGCTCACTGGACACTTGCTGGGCACAGAAGCCACAGTAGCCAGTTGCATTTGCAGCTGGCTAACAAGCCCCGCAAGTTGGTTTACTTGGGTAGCCAGCGTCTGATTTTGGGCTGCCAAATCAGCCATTGCATCGTCAGCTGGGTCAGTCATTCTGCCGAAGAAGCGTCTCTCTCTCCCAGCGTGTGTGGGGTGGGAGCAAACTGTGCTGGCCTGTCACGGGTATCAGGTTACACAGAGTCTCTGCTGTGAGCTGAAGGCAGGAATGCACTCACCAGCTGTACGCTTAGCAACAGATACAGCCAGAAGTCATGCTGCAGGGAAAAGCCGAAAGAGAGAAACCGGGAGTCCGTTTGCCGAAGTCAGAGTTGGAGCCAGAAGACAACTGATATTCCAAAGCCAGGTCAGGAGTGGTAACAAGTAGGTCAGCGAGAAGTCAAAGCCGGGTCAAAGAGTCCAGAAAACAGATCAGCAGTAGTCCAACCAGGGTCAAGAAATCAGGAATCAAGCCAAGATGCCGGAGTGGTCACGAAGCCAAGATGCTACATTGCTCCCACAACTCACTCACCGCTCTGCTGGTGATGTATTAGGAGATTAGGGGCTGCCATCTGAATCCTGCAAAGACTCAACGTTTCCCCTACGTAACTCCCTTGCACCTAGCCTCGCACTTCTTCGTCTGTCCTTTAAGGCAATGCGTACACGTCTCCGTCTCTGCCCTTTGGGTGATTCTGGCGAGCTGGGAGTTTGATGAGAACCAGCTGGCTGCTGGCTAGAGGGTGGGGACAAACCACCATCCCCAGTTTGCTCCCCTGTAGCCTCAGTTGTTGCCAACTCCCCACTGCCCTGTGGTGCTGGGTCTTCGTCTGGGGCCGTGCCTGTGTCCGGGGCCTCGTCTGGTTCAGTCCCCTGGGGGTTCACCAGGGGCAGCTCGTCTTCTGACTCCTCACTGAGGTCCTGGGGCAGAGGCTGAACCAGGACACACTGCTAGCTCTGATCCCATTAATTTGAATCAGTAGTTAGGATTTTTGGCATCAATGTGGTATCACTTTACACTTTCTCAGATTGAATGACATATGCTATTTTGACACCCAGTCCCCTAATGTGCAGAGATCCCTTGGGAGCTCTTCACAGTCCCTTATTTTTTTTACCACTCTGAACAATTTAGTGTCATCAGCAAACTTGGCTATTCCACTAGTTACACCTGATTCCAGATAATTTATAAATACATTAAAAATCACCGGTCCTAGGAGAGAACTCTGGGGACCCCATTAGTTATGTCCCTCCATTGTGAGAATTGTCCATTGACTCTTACTTTTTGTTTTCTATTCTTTAGCCAGTTACTTATGCACAAGAGGACCTGCCCTTTTATTCCACGGCCATTAAGCTTACTGAGAAGTCTTTGATCAGGGACTTCATCAAAGGCCATTTGAAACTTTCCTTGCAAGTTTCCAAGCGACATATTTTCCTCTCAACTCAAGGATGGGAGGAAGGCTCAACACTCAGGATATGGTGCTCTTTATCTTTAGTCACAAGAATTTCAAATGAAGGAGTTGGGCGGGGGGAGAGAAAACCAACTTAGAGAACTAAGGGAGACTGTCTTCAACATTTCTGCACTAATTTCTTTGAATTGGGCAGTTCACATTACCAAGATGTCTATTGGTCCAGCAAATTCAACCCATTTCTGTTGAAAAATCATTTTAAAACTTTCTAGAGACACTCAATTTTTTAGTATTTATTGTGGGAGGCATGAATTGCACTTCAGGGCCAGCTTCAGGTTCAAACAGGCAGCCTCTCTTTCAGTCCAAGTTGAAGAAGTGCAGAAGTGCCAAATCTGGCCCCAACCACACACACACACACACAAACACACACCTCAATATCTCACCTCTGTAGTATTTATCGTTTTCTGGAACACTTCAATCAAATCAACACAAAAACAAGTCCTTATACAAAGGCATATTAGGCATATTATTAATATACTATATTATTACATATTATTTGGTATTTTAGCTATAGCCTTGTCCAGAAATCTTACTTTAGAGAAAACTGCACTGGACTCTAGCATGCCAATCTTTCTTATTCTCTGCCTCTGCCTCTTTTTCTCCCCACCTTCCTATCTGCTATGCCCCATTCACAGAGATTAACCCTAAAACTACTTCACTTTTGCCTCTTGCTTCTCTTCCTACCCTGTCACAACTCCAACAGGAGAACTGCACTGGGACAGGCTTATCTTATGTGATAAGGAAATCCCAGGGCTGAGTCTCTCAACCCCTGCTTAAAAGCAGTAATAGATATGCTGAAATGATCTCAGTATAGAGGTTAGCCTATTACTGACTCTTCTGCACACAATTTTATCCCATGATTTGTCGTCGTCGTCATCATCATCAATCATCATCAATCATCATCATCATCATCATCATCATCATCTCA
Organism: Charina bottae; assembly: GCA_023362775.1. Lineage (NCBI taxonomy): Eukaryota > Metazoa > Chordata > Lepidosauria > Squamata > Charinaidae > Charina > Charina bottae. The sequence continues at coordinate 86,675,463 of JALMGJ010000001.1, read as the reverse complement.
ATAACAACAGTATTTTTATGCCAGTATTGTTATCCTATGGTTACTTTAGAATACTGATGAAGAAAGTTGCCTTTCTTGCCATATGCTCTGATTATATAGGCTCCCAGTAAGATGCTTAATGGGATTACCTTGGTAACCATTAAAATATTTAGAATTCTCACCCATTACCTTGTTTTTCCCTCTTTGTCTTCACAACAGCCAGGCATATAGAAGATTCTCTGAGAAGATGACTATTTATTTATTTACTATTTCAAGATATATAGTTGCCCATCTCAAATACATGACTCTGGGAATCTCACAGCAATTAAAACTATATGAAAACAAACAAATGCAGTACAAGAAACATATACAGTATTAAAAAAATACAACAACACAGTCAGTAGCTGAGATATACCAAGAATCTCCAAGAACAATCAGCATAACCACTGTACAAGCTTTACTGCACACCCCCATCATCAAGCCCGATAACAAAATCAAGTCTTTATGACCTTACAGAAAGGCAGTAGGGTTGGGGCCAATCTGATCTCCAGGGGAATGACCTCCAGGTGGCAGGTGCAATTATAGAAAAGGCTCTCTTCCTGGGCTGCACCAGATGGCATTCCCTAACAGATGGGACCCAGAGCATGCCTGGGTCCAGCATGCCTCTCCTGCTGGACTTAAAGGACTTGCTCCAAATCATAAAATGGCTTTGCTCATATAACACATTAAGCTATTGTTTGCTGAACTGTGTGTTATTGAAAACCTGCAGTTGAGTTCAAACAACACACTAAACTATCACATTCCTGTGGAGGTGAGGGATTTTGCTGTGGCGGAGGCAGGGCTGGACCAGGCTGGTTGCAACTGCCGGGGGCCATGTAGCTGCAGTTCCTTCCCCCACGTGGGTGGGTAGCCATTTTACCATTCTGCCTCCCCCTTGGCTGAGAGCTGGAAGGTGTTGTTAATAGCTATCCGCATGAACTGTTCTCAATTGGTAGTAATTGTGACCCAATAGGACTTGATTGAAAGGACTGTAATTGGAGTGGTTAGTGAAGCTGGAAGCTAGGTTGTTCCCTGTGATTCTGTCTCCCTGCCCATGGGTGAGAGCCGGGGAAGGGTTTTTTGAATCACTGGGATTGTGTAATTGGGGCCGAAGTGGTCTGGTGAAAGGAGACTGGCTTATGGCATGGTATGGTTGGTGGATGGGGGGATGAGGAGAAGTGGCCCTTGATTAGCTGGAAGCCCTGAGTGCTGAATATTGCAGAACTGCCTCAGGCATTAAGGAGCCCTTATTGGTGGATTGTAGGTTATGTGTGAGGTGGGGGTGGGTGGGCCTGGGCATGGACCTTGATGTACAGGGGAGTGGGGAGGGCTCTGAATGGATGAGGGCAGGCTATAACGTCTCAGTAGTGATGGGTAGAGGGAGAAATGGCAGGAGATGAGGGGCAAGGCATTTATGAGGAATGGGCCACAGGTATATTGTTCCTGTGGCACATTCTAGCCCCTCAAACTCACTCCCGGACCCCGGATGGCAGACTTTCAAGGCCCTGGGTTGTCGGCTGCTGCTACTGAGTGGATGAGAAAGCTGACCTGGCATGTATTACAGAGACCTGGCTGGGAGAGGAAAGGGGTGTCCCCCTTTCTGAGATGTGCCCAGCTGGTTTCCAGGTGTGGCACCAGCCCCCAGGGTAGGGACAGTGGGGTGGCGGTGGTCATCCGAGATACTTGGGAGGCATCCAGGGGTGCTGCACATCAGATTGCTGGGTGCAAGACCCTGTTTATTAAGTTGGGAAATAGGGATCAGTTGGGACTGTTGCTATTGTACCAGCCACCCTGCTGCATAGCAACCTCCCTGACTGAGCTTCTTGACTCTGTGGCCGGGCTGGCAGTGGAGTTCCCCAGACTTATGGTCTTGGGGGACTTCAACTTGCCATCTCTGGGCATGGGGTCTGAGGTACCTCAGGAGTTCATGGCTACCATGACAGCCATTAGCCTATCCCAAGTCATCCAGGGCCCAACACATAATAGTGGTCACTTGCCTGACCTGGTTTTTCTGTTGGAGCAGTGGCAGCATGTTCTGGAATTGGTACACAGCAGGGCGGCTGGTACAATTGGGGAGGTATTGGTTTCTCCACTGCCATGGTCAGATCACTTCCTGGTGAGCCTCCAATTCTCTGGCACCACCCCCTCCACAGGGAGGCTGGGCCTATTAGGTCAGCCCACCCCAGGTGACTGATGGACCCAGTTGGGTTTCAGAGGGAGCTTGGGGTTGTTCCAGGAAGTCTGCTGCATGGTCTCACCGAAGCCTTGGTGGCTGCATGGAATGAGAGAGCAGCCATGGCTTTGGATCAGATCACGCCTGAGTGGCCTCTCCATGCCCATGGCTCCCGTACCTCCCTGTGGTATACGGAAGAGCTGAGGAAGCTTAAGAGGGATAAGAGATGCCTAGAGTGCCGCTGGCGGAAGACAGGGAGTGAAGACAATCAAACAAGAGCTAGAGCCACTATTAGAGCCTACCTCATGGTGGTAAGGGTGGCGAAACATGGTTATTTCTCCACTATTACTGCATCTGCAGACTGTTGCCCAGCTATCTGGTTATCTGGGGGGAGTTTGATCCTGTTGCACCTGAGGAAGTGGACAGGGCCCTTGCAGCTGCTAGTTCGGCCAGCTCTGTATTAGATCCGTGTCCCTCCTTGCTGGTTAAGGCTGCCCTGGGGGAGGTGCGTGATTGGGTCTGGGCGGTGGTTAATAATTCCTTGAGGGAAGGGGTGGTTCTGTCGGCTCTTAAGGAGGTGGTGGGGTGCCCTCTCCTCAAGGGGACATTGCTCGACCCAACCAGTCTGGATAGCTTTTGTCCAGTCTCCAACCTCCCCTTTTTAGGGAAGGTTGTGGAGAGAGTGGTCACATGGCAGCTGCAGAGGACCTTGGATGAAGCAGATTATCTGGACCGTTTTCAGTCACAGTTCAGGCCGGGTTATGGGACTGAGACAGCATTGATCGCACTCTTAGATGACCTCTGGCGGGAGCAGGATGGGGGCAGTGCGATCATCCTCACTCTTCTTGACCTCTCAGCAGCCTTCGATACCATTAATGATGGTATCCTTCTGAACTGGCTTTGGGAGTTGGGAGTGGGCAGCACAGTGTTGCACTGGTTCTCCTCCTTCCTCCAGGGTCAGTTCCAGTTGGTGTTAATGGGGGGAGAGGTCAGCCCACATCCCCTACTTTGTGGGGTGCCTCAGGGATCGGTTCTCTCCCCTCTCCTATTTAACATCTACATGAGGCCACTGTGGGAGGTGATCCGATGGTTTGGGGTGAGTTATTATCAATATGCTGATGATATCTAGCTTTATATCTCCACCCCGGGCTGCCTGAATGATGCCGTGGATGTCCTGTCCCAGTGCCTGGAGGCTATAAGGGCCTGGATGGGGTGCAATGGGCTTTGAGTCAACCCAAGCAAGACTGAGTGGCTTTGGGTATGTGGGCCCTCTGGTGACAAGGTTTTTCCATTGTTGGTTCTGGATGGGGTTGCACCGCCCCAGATGGACCCAGTGCAAAATCTGGGGGTCCTCGTAGACTCACAGCTCCTGCTTGAAGAGCAGATAGCAGCCGTGGCTAGGAGGGCCTTTGCACACCTTCGGGTCAAGCGCCAGTTGAACCTGTTCCTGGACCGAGAGGCTTTGCTCACAGTCACTCATGCCCTTGTGACCTCCTGTCTGGATTACTGCAATGTGCTCTACATGGAGCTGCCCTTGAAGAGCATTCAGAAGCTTCAACTAGTATAGAATGTGGCTGCATGGGTAATAAACGGTGTCAGATATTCCACACATGTAACACCACTACTACGTGAGCTACATTGGTTGCCAGTGTGCTTCTGGGTGCAATTCAAGGTGCTGGTTGTCACCTTTAAAGCCCTTCATGGCTTGGGACCAGGTTACCTAAGGGACCGTCTTCTCCCAGTTGTTTCTACCCGTCCAATTCAGTCTGGTAGATTGGGCATGCTACGGGTCCCATCAGCCAAGGAATATCGGTTGGCGGGGACTAGATGGCGTGCCTTCTCTGCCATAGTGCTGTAAGGGTTAGCTTAGCTTACCTAACGCCATCTTGCTTTTGGAAACTGCTTGCTGTTAGAAACTAGGTGAGAGGAGACGCAGGGACCTTGCTGCTGTCTCTGGGGAGATAACGCTCAGCAAGGATTGTTTAGAATACCAGGAGACATGCAGACTGCCCCTGGAGGTCTCTAGGATGCTTACTGCTAGCAATGCAGATTCAGGAACCTTGCCCTCTGACTAGGAGGAGAGTTCATTATGCTTTCTTACTGAGCTTTGCAAACCCTATATAAGTACTGTGCTTGCGATGTGTGTGTGTGGATCTTCCCAGACATTTTACTGTCATGATGTCTGTGGAGACCTCACCCAGCTTTGTCTTGGCCAAAATAAATGCTGTTACTTTAAATCTCCAAGCCTCGACTCAAGACTGTTATTGGTAACTTCAGGAACTTGTGTAAAACAGTGTAAGCAGGGGCCTTACAGTGCCTACCCTCTGGAATATTCTCCCTTCAGAGATCAGGATGTCCCCAACCTGGTTGGCCTTCCATAAGGCTGTGAAGACCTGGTTATGTGCCCGGGCCTGGGGCCCCAAATGTGTTAAGGGCCCCGTTTCTTGGCTATATTAACATCCATGCATTGCTTACTTGGCAACCATATATATTTATTTTGTACTTTTAATTGTTTTAATTATTTTAATTATTTTAATTGTTTTATAATTTTTTATGATTGTAAGTTGCCCAGAGTCACTTGTTGAGATGGGCAGCTATAGAAATTAAATAAATAAATAAATAAAATAAACCAAAATCAAACAAACTACATTATTTGATTATACAGGTAGTCCTTAATTACTGACTGCCTCATTTAGTGAGTGTTCAAAGTTATGACGGTGTAAAAAAAAAATACTGCTTTGCGATTAATCCTCCCACTCACCATTACAGCGTCACATGATCACGTGATCGCCATTCCCATGCTTCACAACCAGCTTCCAACGTGTAGAGTTAATGGAGAACAGAGAAGTAAAATTGCAAATTGCAGTCATGTAATGTCTTGCTTAACAACAGTGGTGATTTGCAGCTTTCAGGTGAGGTTCTATGGCGGACTAAACATATCCGAAGGAGTGGAGATGGTGCCGCAGCAATGAATGGCAGCTAGCGTTGGTTTTTGGCTACCAAAGGACAGACCGAGAGACCACCCACCTGCACCCCAGACAGTTGCTCCTTTTGAGGAGACCATGGGATGGAAGTCCTGTAGACTTCTTGGGAATAAAGCAGCTGGGGGATGAGGGAGAAACAGTTTGCTCACACTCACAGAGCAGCCTTTTAAGGAGAGTACCTTTGACCAAACCCTCACTTTCTTAACCACATTCGGATACAATCAATTTACAGTTAAAGAGAGGTCTTTGAAACAGCAGGATAAAGAAAACAACCACTTGGTGAATCTGCTTTCCTTCAGAATCATAGAAAGCAAAGAGGAAAATAAATCTTTAAAAGCCTAAAATAACAGCAAAGAGCTTAGCAAGATTTTGATTTAAGAAAGTTTCAAAAGAATATAGGGGACTGTATAAATATGAAAGATTAATATTTTGGCAAAAGTGCTTTTGGTGTTATTTGGTATTAATTAGACAAACAGACCAGACCTTCGTGGGAATGTTGATTGTTTGACATTAAAAGGGAAAGACAATTGGTGGATTTTACAAAACAAGGAGATAAGTGTAATTTGCAATGGACCATGTCATTAAAACTACAGAGAGACAGATTGGAGGAAAGCCTTAAGGGCATAGAGAAGGCAAAAGAGGGGAAAAAAGGAAAAGCCTGCCTTTTACTTTCACCTTCGTAATTGACTTACTTTTACTTTTCGATTACAAATTAAAAAATGGCGACCACCAGAAAAGTGGCAAAGCTTGGTGAGGGGAGGAGAGGATTGTTAGAGCAACAAGCAGAAAAGGGGATTACTCCAGAAATATTACAAAAAATGTTTGAAGAGATGGGGAAGCAAGTATCTGAATCTGTCAAATCTGTTAAGAATGATCTGGCTGCTTCTGAAGTGAGAATGGAAGAAAGGTTTGTAAAGATGAAAGAGGAGATGAAAGAAATTCCAAAAAAATCGAAGAATCTATAGGTCAACTTATGGGAGAAGTAAAGCAAATTAATGATAAAGTGGAAATTTTAAATGAGGCAGTTGCTAAACAAGGACTACCTGTAATGGGAATTTATGCTCCAAATGAGGATAAAGTAACATTCTACAATCAACTTGTGGATAAATGAATGGACTCACCATATGAAAATTGGTGTATAATGGGAGACTGGAACAGAGTAATTTGTCCACAAAAAGACAGAACCTCTGAGAAAGGTATTAAAATAACACAAGGTAAACTACCAAAAAATTTTTTTTTATATGGTGGACAATTTAGAGCTTGTAGATGCAGATATAAAAATGGTAATGCAAAATAATACACTTATTTTTCTGAAAGACATAGATCTTTTTAAAGAATTGATATATTTTAGATATCTAAGAATTTGGTTACTAGTGTTCAAAAAGCAGAGACATTGCCAATGACTTTTTCAGATCATAACCCAGTGACTTTAGCATTTAAAAGGAAAATTAGTTCCTTCAGAGGTTAAATGAAACACTGTTGCATAAAGAAACAGTAATGGAAGATTGTAAAAAGAAGTTAAAATAATTTTTTGACAATAATCTTAATAAAGGTACAGACATAAGGATGGTTAGGGACAGAAGTAAAGTTTTTATGAGGGGACATTTTATAGAGCATAATAGCAAACTTAAAAGAAAGAGACAAGAGAAAACACAAGCAATCTTAGATCAAATAAAAATGAAAGAAGAAGAATTAAAGAAATCCCCAGAAAAGAAAATTATTTCACAACAAATTTAACTTTTACAATGGCAGTTGTCCATGTTAACAGTAAGAGAAATGGAAGTAAAAATGAATTATGTAAAAACAAAACATCTTTGAATTTGCAAACAAGCCAGGGAAAGAAAAAGAGAAAAAATATTAAAATTACAAGATGGAGATACCATAATAACAGATAATTTAAAGATGCAAAAAATATTTCATCAATATTACCCCAAACTATATAAATGTGTAACATATAATAATGTATAATGTATCAATTTATAGGACCACCATCTCAAATTCATGACTCTGGGTGGCTAACAACACTTTAAAACACTATAAAATATATTATATATATATATTAAAAAACAGATAATGAGCAGCCAAGGTAAAAATGAAACCACCACCAACAAATCAACATAACTATTGCACAGGCTCTGTCATACATCCGGATCCCCAAACTATGTGACAAAACCATGTATTTAAGCAAAAAGCCAGCAGGGTCTGGGCCAATCTTATCTCTGGAGGGATGATGTTCCAAAGGGTGGGTGTCACAACAGAAAATGCTCTCTTCCTGCATATTGTCAGATGGCGCTCCTTAATAGACAGGACCTGGAGCATGCCTCTCCTGCTGGACCTAATGGGACAGGTAGACATACTCAGAGAGGCAGTCCCTCAAATAACCCAACCTGGTGCCATTAAGGGTTTTATAGGTAACCACCAGCACCTCGAATTGGACCCGGAAGCATACTGGTAGCCAATGCGGCCAATGCGATGTGGAACAAGGTGTAACATGCGCTGATTGAGGAACAAACAACACTACCCACACCTCTGCATTCTGTACCAGCTGCAGCTTCTGAATCCTCCTTCAAGGCAGCCCCATGTAAAGCATATATCAGTAGTCCATTTGGGAGGTGACCAAGGCATAATTATTTTAGACTCACATATGTATGCCTTCATAATATGCATACTTATATCAATACATAGGTAAGTGTCTTGCTCCAGAACAGTGAAGTATTTGAGCAGAAGCTTCAGCAAACAAGTCCAAGAAAGAAGAAAAAACACCAGACTCTTCTGCTGGAATGTATCTATTCTACTGCAGATCTGGTTATCAAACCACAGGAAAGAGCTATCAAAGCCCATTTAGCCAATAGGCCAATACCTACATATGGAACTGCAGGAGGAGGCCCTTAGAAGGAAACTACCTATAAAAGTCCTTCTCAGATGAACCAGTCAAAGCTGTCTGCAAACTGTTTCTCCCTAAGCGGGCCTTCTCTATGGTGAGAAAGTGGGCCTTCTCTACGGTGGCGCCCACCCTTTGGAACATGCTACCCCCAGAGGTGAGGCAGGCCCCATCGCTCCCGGCCTTCAGAAAGAACTTAAAGACCTGGTTCTGCCACCTTGCTTGGGATGGGGGGGGGGGGGGGGACGGGGACGGACAGTTCCTCTTGGGGATGGCTGGTGCCATAAAGCCCTTTTAAACACAAGCCCATCGCATCTTGGATTTTATATTTATTTTAATTGTGATTGTATTGTATTATATGTTATTTTAATTGTTGGATTTTAATTGTTGGATTTTTGTAAACCACCCAGAGTCCCCCTAGGGGGAGATGGAGTGGTGCATATAAATCGAATTATAAATAAATAAATAAATAAACAAACAAACAAACAAACAAATAAGCAAGCAAGCAAGCAAGCAAGCTGTTGTTTGCTTAACTAATGGATTAGTGTCAGATGAGTTATTTTCATGAGAAGAAGCTCTTCTTTTTTGAGCCAGAAGTCAGTTTCACAGGACATGAAATAACAAACTCTTTGAAGCAATGTATGATTGTGCATTTGTGCCATGATATCAAACACCCTTGACTCCAAAAACCAAATAAATAAACAAAAAAACCCAAACAAACAAACAAACAAACAAACAAAAACTGGATGGAAAATAAATAGCACGTGGCTTCCTTGCCTTTTAAATCCCTTGGTTCTGCTTAGAACACATCAAGTCTGCCGCCCGACAACAAATCTAAAAACATCTTCTGAAATGCTACCCTGAAATGTTTATGAGAAATTATGTTGGAAGGACAATAACTACAACTATGTGACTGATGTAGCAAAAGTTGGATGATCAAAAATGGGGGAGAAATTTGTTTAGATTGGAATGTAAATGAATCTCATTTTGCAGTTTTGAACAAATGCATGAAAGGAAACTCAGTTATTTTATGGAAGTTGCAATTCTCTGAATGTTGCAATAGTTGGACAATTGTACTGGGCCAGCCTTTGCCTCAGGACTCCAGCGAGGAGTCAGCAGTCGAGCTGCCCCTGTTGAACCCCCAGGAGACCAAAGAAGAGGTAGCTCCAGATCCAAACCCAGCTCCAGAAACAGACCCAGTACCAGAGGGGAGTGGAGATGTGGCAGCATCTCAGCCTCCAGAGGCTGAGCAGGAGCAAACCCTGGATCGTGGTTTGTCCCCGCCCTCCAGCCAGCAGCCAGCTGCTCCCACTTAGACCCCTAGCTCACCTGAGTCGCCCAAGCAGCAAAGGCAGCAGAGAATAAGGGCTGCCTTAAAGGAAAGGCGCAGGAGCGCCCGTTTGGTGGCTAGAGAACAACAGAGGAGAGACGGTGAGTGCAGCCAGGAGCCAGCCGACAGCTGGCTGCCTCAAGATAAATTAGCAGAGGGGCCGTGAGCAAAGCTGTGGAAGCAACTTGCATTATTGCCACAACCACTTCCTGCATCTCGCCTTGATTTCCTGGACTCCTGATCTTGCTTTGGACTATCGCTAACCTGCTGGCTACAACCCTTGACCGTGGCTCCGGACTCTCATTTACCTGCGTGCTCCAATCCTGACCTCTGCTATTGGCTTCTCGTCTATCCACTGGACTATCCCTGAAACTTGGTTTACTGGCTTTGCTGGCTTGCAACTCACGGTTGGTGAATGGACGTTTGTCTCCTGCTTGATATCTCGCTGTCAGCCTCTGTGAAACCTGACACCCGAGACTAGCCAGCACAACAATTTAAAAAAATGCATACTATGGAAAATCGCATACAAATACATATATTAATGAAAATATCATACAAAATGTATTATGTTAGGGAAATGTGTTTTCAGAAACAATGTATAATAGACAATGGTTGTTGTGGGTTTTCTGGGCTGTATGGCCGTGTTCTGGCAGTTTTGGTTCCTAACGTTTCGCCAGTAGCTGTGGCTGGAATCTTCAGAGGACAGGAGCACAGCTAGAAGATTCTCTCTGTGCCCAAGTGGAGGGTGTGTGTTCCTGCTGGTTTTTATAGCTGCTGAGAGGATGTGTGTCTTCTGTGGGTCATTTACAAGAGATTAGGAGAGGGTTCTTTGTGGTGATTAGGGGGTGTGGTGCTGTCGTGTGTGGGATTAGCACATCTATCGTGTGAGTTGTTTGTATATTTCTGTGGTTGAGTAGAGTTCGTTGACCTTTTGCAAGCTGTGTTTTTCAGGACTGGCAGCCAGGTTTTGCTGATCTTTAGGCTTTCTTCTTTTTTATTGAAACTGTGTTGGTGTTTATGTATTTCAATGGCTTCCCTGTATAGTCTAACAAATAGACAACATTGCAAATGTATATACCTTAAGAAATGTTTATAAAAAGTGCATAAAATATTAGTGTGGATGTTAAAGAAAATCAGAGAGAGAGAGAGAGAGAGAGAGAGAGAGATAACTAATTGCTGGCTTCACATTAGTGGCTGCAGTCTTAATTCACTGATATGTCTCTGGCCTCAGCCTCTTCCCACTTATGTATAAGGAAGAGGCTCTTTTTAAGTGGTCTGTTTAAACGTACTCTCGATTGAGTTTTAGGGTCCAACAAAGGAAAGCATTTCTGAGCAGGAGGTGCAAGTCAGGGTAATGCAGCCAAGCAGACAGGAAAAACTGGTATATTGGAAGGAAACTACAGTATAGAACTCTGAAGTAGAGAAACCTGACAGGAGGGCAAAGACCAGTGAAGAAGCAGAGGAGACAAGGTCCGTGTGTGGCTTCTTGTGCAAACAGTAATTTCTTAGTTGGTAATATTGATAGCTGTATAAAAAGAAAAAGTCAGCATAGGTGGCGGAAGGCAAAAGCTATATATTTTTTCAAAGGGAGGAGTGAAAAACATTTCACTGAGTGAAAACATGTTTCACTGAACATGATTATCAAGACAAAAGTCCAGTCTTCCAAATAGAAGTTCTGAAATTCAGAGGACAGTATGTCCTCTGCTATAGACCACAAAGGATGGCATTAGATTATGATTTATACATTAAGGAAAACAAGGAGAAAAACTCTAGGGAGTAGCAGTGAAGAAGTGATAATGTTCTTTTTTCTGGGCTTGTATGCTTTGTAAATGTATCTGGCTGGTCACTGTGCAACCAAAATGCTGCACTTCAGTTGATCTGATCCAACATGGCTCTTCTCATATTCTTACTCAGATATAACCCAGAAGGATGTTCTTTTTCATAATCATGGATTTTTCTTGAGGGACAGTTCCTGAGAGTATGGAAAAAGGCATCTCAGCAAAAAGAATTGAGAACTGAGGCAGGGCCATGAAATGTTTTATTGCAAATCAGCTTCAGCAAATGAGAACACCACAGCTTTTTATTAGCAATCTATTAACCCATAAGAACCAACATTTTAGGGAATTTAGGTAATCTCCAAGTGCTCCACCAACTGTCAGAGGATACCCAGTTGTTTTTATTTAACAGGAACTGAAAAATAATGTAGAAGAGAGTTAGTTATAATAACCACAATCATGTTGGTTATATAAGGCCATCAGATTCTGAAAGTAATTCAAATAACAACATAGGATAGGCATGAAGGCATGAATAAAGCTGACAAGGGCAAGATGAAGGCTTGGGAAATTTCTGGTCACCCTGAGCAGCCCACTTCTATTATAGCTGCCACAATGGGTATGATGAAGTACCGACAACTGATACTATGGTTAATTTGTTTTCCTTTTCCTTCCATATACTGTTTTGCTTATCTGCAGTGTTGTTGTTGTTGTTGTTATTATTATTATTATATACCACCAATTATTTGAGTAGGGGCTTTCCATCTGCTTCAAAGCACACTGGGATTTGATTCTGAAAAGACATCTTGGGTAAGGAGCACCCTAGCGGAGGGGTTATGAAGACTATTACGCAATAACACACATTCTTGACTGAAAATGATCCCCCATCCTTTCCCTGCTTTCCATTCGCAGATAGTATACATGCTTGCAAATCTTATTTTGTTCCCCTTATGTTATAATTATAGCCCTGAACATGTATAGACAATGCTAATCAGTACTTGGTGGAACTAAGGAAGAAAAATATCTAGATGTAATTTGAGCTGCACCAACCTACCTGAATGACTATCACAACAGCTTATTTTGGCTCCTCAGTTTTGTCAAAAATGTTTTGTGAAGGTGTTGTTGTTTCAGGAAAAAAACTTTCAGCTGGTGAAGTTGCATCTTCGCACTCAGGAAGCCACCATATTCTGTACATTAGTAAAGGAATAAATTATTTCAATTAGGAAGCAATTTTGTGGGTATAAAGCATTATAATATGTTAATTTGAGAGAGAGAGGGATGTAGTATATGTACAGTATATGTAAATATTTGAAGTTATAATTTGTTATAGTTATGTAGATAGAATCAAACAGGGTTAATTCATTTGAATGAATACACACACACACAGACACAGATTCACACACACAAACACACACATACATATGTAGTCCTTGTTTAGCAACTGCTTCATTTAGTGACCATTCGCAGTTACGACAGTGATGAAAAAGTAACTTTGTGACCAATCCTCGCAGGTCTGCAAAGCAAAGGAAAGCTGAAGTAAGATCATAAATACAGTTGGGTTTTTACTTTTTGACCGCTTCACTTAATGACCAAGTTGCTGGTCCCAATTGTGGTTGCTTAATGAGGACTACCTGTATGTATATATTATGCATACGTAAATTTTTAACTGTTACAACAAATAATGCAATATGGAGGTGACACCTACCCATTAGAAATAAAATTAGGGAAGGACAAAGTGGGCTGAATCTTATCCAAGTATATTACACATATAATTGATAGCTGTATGATTGTAGGCAGATACATGAGTGAATATATTTTTTAATTGCCATGGCATTATTGAGGGGAAGATACAATTTTAGGGATGATGCAATGGACGATCACTTCTTTAAAAAAGAGCTCGTAGCCCTTTGAACTGAATGCATGCTATCACATGCCTTTGCTACAAGAGCATCTAACCTACAAATAAGAAAATTACAAGGACAATCACTTGTACCTCATAGAATTTTATGGGAGTGTGAATGTGTGGAACAGGTAATATTCCAAAATGCCCATTAGTTTGGTAGACACTGATCTGTCATGCCCCATGTAGCTGGCAAGACCGGATTTCAATAGTATGTCTTTAATGCTAGTCTGGGGTAAATGCAGAATCTAGAAAACTAATAGCAATTTCCCAGCTGTACTATAGTGAGTTAATTAATGCAGATCTCTTATATTGCTACATATGCATATTGATGCCTGAATTGGATAACCATAGACTAAATTCAAGACTAAAACTGAGATTTAAAAAAGTAAATGTAAAATGCCAAGTAATAATTTTGATCTGAGCCATAAGATCTGTATTCCATACCCTGGAAAACTGACTTACCTGGCACAGCACTGGAGGTCAAATTCACAGTATCCATATGGAGCAAAACAATCAGGACAGGGAAGGTGTTTAGGATAACAGAAACCGTTAAGACGAGTTTGACAATCATGCTGACCTCCGGCAAGATCTACATGAAAAATTAAATATATACAGTATATTTAAAAATTCTTTCTGTATTATATACACACACAAACATGTATAAAAATATCTCACAGGTATACATTCCCAAGCACCATCCTTGGTGAAGTGTTATATCCCAAATGAGAAAAGTGTCAGTGTGTTTTCTGTATAAATTGTGAATTGAGAATCAGTGCAAAGAAAGGGAGAGGTCATTAATCTACTTATTAAACAAAAGATTGACTGAATTCCAAGAAGGTAATTTCCTTGAACTTATTCCCAGGAGCCAGTTTGGTGTAGTGGTTAAGGCACCAGGCTAGAAACCGGGAGACCGTGAGTTCTAGTCCCACCTTAGGCAGAAAGCCAGCTGGGTGACCTTGGGCCAGTCACTCCCTCTCAGCCCTAGGAAGGAGGCAATGGCAAACCACTTCTGAAAAACCTTGCCAAGAAAACTGCAGGGACTTGATTATTAGAAAGGGTAGAATACGGAAAGAAGGGAGCCACAATGTCACCTTAGAGAGAGAGGATAAAATATAAATGCATTTATACTGTAACTGCTGTAAAGATCGGGAGCCACTCCTTTATACTATATCTTTTTTCTTCTCTTCTCTTCTCTTCTCTTCTCTTCTCTTCTCTTCTCTTCTCTTCTCTTCTCTTCTCTTCTCTTCTCTTCTCTTCTCTTCTCTTCCCTCTTCCCTCTTCCCTCTTCCCTCTTCCCTCTTCCCTCTTCCCTCTTCCCTCTTCCCTCTTCCCTCTTCCCTCTTCCCTCTTCCCTCTTCCCTCTTTTCCTTTCCTTTCTGTCTCTTTTCTTTTCTTTTCATTATTTCTTATTTACTTATCACTTTTCTTTCCTTTCCTTTTTTTTCCTAAATTTGTATTGTTTTTATTCTGTAAAAATTTATTCAATAAAAATTAATTTTCAAAGAAAGGAAAGGCAGGGAGTTTGGTGACAGAGTCCTTCTGAGATGCAGCAATCTCAGGCTTCCCTCTAAGCAGTCTATACTGGAAACAGTTAATCCAAAGGACAAGAATCCAGGAGCTTTGATTATTAGTATTTATTAGAATAAAGGTAAAAGTTATACACAAAATTCCTGTGAGTGCTCTACTTTAAACGAGATACATATATATAGACAATTTAGGGTGGCAAAACTTGTCTATTTTCTCATGCTTTTTCTATGCAAGAGAGTGGATGGGCCTATCTTTTGAAGGACGGACAATTTCCATTTGTTCACTGTTTTGATAACTGCTAGCCTTTCTGTTGGTGTGAGAAATAATTGTCATGGATATTACACTCCAGTTGTGAGACCTTAGCCGTCACAAAGAATGAAACCCTCAGAATAAAGGGATCTCATTCCAAGGCAGAAGGAAAGCACATTTTAGAAGGGATCCTGTTCTTGAGGGGAAATTAGATCCTCATGTACTGAGGATGTCCCTCTGGGTAGGGGAGTATGTGTGTGACTAGTAATATTGAATTTGCTTCTTAGAAGCAAAGACAGAGGTGTGACAGATATGCCCACCATGTGGCTATGGACATCAAGCACTCTCTAGATCAGTGTTTCTCAACCTTGGCAACTAAGATGTGTGGACTTCAACTTCCAGAATTCCCCAGCCTGAAGTTGAAGTACACACATCTTAAAGTTGCCAAGGTTGAGAAACACTGATCTAGAGATATGTCTATGAAGGTTCTCAGTCATCCAGGTGGAATTGTCTGGTGAAAAGGGAAGACACATCAAAGGAGACCATAGTTTCATCTGTATCCAGTTTCAGGATCTTTGCTTTGGAAACAAATTCTTCCGAATTATGGATGTGGTGTTCAGAGTGTCCAACTAGAGGTGCTAGTATGGTAGAGAGGTGTTTGGCAATGTTGTATGTTACTGAATTGATGCTGCTGACTATGGGTCGGAGGGGTGTTCCTTCCTTGTGGATCTTAGGAATTTTCACCAGCATCCCCACCACTCATGCTCTATCCGCTGTCAGGAAGAGACTAGAAGAGGACAGCACCCTGGAAAGGAGAAGCCATCTCAACCCAAACCAGATCTGCCATCTTCTGGACCTGTGTCTTAACACCACTTATTTCACATACAGAGGTGACTTTTACAGACAAAAACACGGCTGTGCCATGGGTTCTCCTGTGTCACCCATTGTGGCCAATTTATACATGGAAGAAGTGGAGAAGAAAGCACTCAACACATTCCAGGGAACGGTGCCCACCCACTGGTTTAGGTATGTGGATGACACCTGGGTCAAAATCAAGGCCCAGGAAGTACAGGCCTTCACAGACCATATAAACACTATAGATGCCAACATTAGCTTCACCAGAGAAGACACCAAGGACAACAGACTGGCATTCCTAGACTGTGAAGTCCTCATTGAGACCGGTGGCAAGCTAGAGATAGGGATCTACAGGAAACCCACACACACAGATCAATATCTGATGTTTGACTCCCACCATCCACTGCAGCACAAACTAGGAGTCATCAGGACATTGTCACACAGAGCAGAAACCATCCCCACCTCCATGGATTCCAAAAAGAATGAAAATCAGCACCTGAGAACAGCCCTGAAGGCCTGTGGATATCCAAATTGGGCCTTCACCAAATCTAAATCTACCAGACCTAAAACAGCGACAGATAGGGCTGAGACGCAGAGTAAACGAAAGAACCTGGTCATTCCCTACATGGCTGGCGTGTCTGAAAAGATAAAACGGATATTTGGCAAACACCACATACCTGTATATTTCAAACCCACCAACACACTGAGACAGAGGCTTGTACACCCCAAAGATCAAACTCCAAAACACAAGAAAAGCAATGTAGTTTATGCAATCCAGTGCAGTGAAGAGTGCTCTGAACTCTACATTGGAGAAACCAAACAACTTTTGTACAGGAGGATGGCCCAACACAGGAGAAGTAACACCACAGGACCAGAGTCAGCAGTTTATCTTCATCTAAAGGAAAAGGGACACTCATTTGAGGACATTAATGTTCACATTTTAGACAGAGAAGATAGGTGGTTTGAGAGAGGGGTCAAGGAATCCATTTATGCCAACTTGGAAAATCCTTCCTTGAATAGAGGTAGGGGCCTCAGGCACAACCTCTCCCCCATCTTCCTCCCTGCTTTGTCTTCTGTGCCTAGGAAGATTAAGACCATTTCACAAGCTCAACAGCAGCATGGTGATCTTAACGATCCTCCTTTAGATGATAAAAGGACTTAAAATACATCTCAATATAACCATGACCTAGCCCCAGGTGTAAGGTCACACAGCTACCTAGAAACATATTTAGGATTCCCTTACCAACTTTGCTCAGACTGAAGAAGCTCCTTGGATAAGGAGCGAAACGTTTCCACTGAGAAAATAGAAATCCAGTTGACATGATTCAAGCTACAGACTGATCTAGAGAGTCTGTAAATTGTGCTGTGGAGGAACCAGTTGATATTGGCAATAATAATGTAGGAAAAGTAATCCTAGGAGAATGTTGATATTCAGAACTGCTAATCTTTCACAGAAATGCTACTTGTTCCATGCATGAGGCTAGTTAGCTAGTTAGAGTTGAGTAATCTTGTTGTGTAGATAAGACAATGGTATTGAGAGGAGGGGTTTAGATTTGTGAGGCACTGGGATAACTTTTTGGACAAGCCAGATCTGTACAAAAAGGATGGGTTACATATGGAACAAGATTGCTACACACAATATTTAAAAGGTCAGAGAGCAGCTTACTAATTGATTCCAGGGGAGTGGAATCATCTGGATGTAGGGATAGGATGTAGGTATCATCTGGTTTGGGAAAAGACATTAGGGTAGAAATCTTTGTAACTGACAGAGCTACACTATATCTAGGAAATGTATATAATACATGATGGGTGCCACAAGATCACAAGAGTGAAGATACACATCACAAAAAGAATCAAAGGTTTGACTGTGCATAGGTGCTTATATGCAAATACAGGAACTTTTGGGGCCAAATGGGAGAACTGGAATGCTGGATGTTAGAAGAAAATACACCGTCAGCAAGCATTAGAGAAACCTGGTGGAATGGGAATAGCCAACAGGATATGATTATCTCTACATGTACCCTCTATACAGAAGACGAAGAATGGGATACTGGAAGTAGAGGTGCCATATATGTTAATTGAGGTATACAGTCCAATAAAATAGACCTTATAAAGGAATCAAAATCTCCCAGGGAAACATAGTGAATGTCCATATTAATCCCCCAAAGCATATTAGTTTTAGGGACATGTCATTGCCCCTGATCAATAAATAAACTGACCTACAGATGGAAAATGAAATTAGTGAGGCATTTGAAAAAGAAACAGTAACAGTAATGGTTGGTTTTAATCATCCTAACATAGACTGGGAAAGTGCATGTTCTGGATGTGACAAAGAGACTGCATTCTTAGCTACTGTAAATTACTGGGCCCTGGAAATGCTACTCAGGAAGCTAGCAAGGAGAGACACATGTTCTTGCTGTATTTTGGAAGTGATTTCTTCTCTCCCCACAATAATAGCAAGATGTGCACATTAAATATGAGTGGATTCTAGAAGTAAAATTGAAATGTCTATTACTTTATAAATATAAATATTGATGGTGGTGTTACATCAATAGTTCGATCTGTGGGTCATCCAATTTATACAATTTAAACCAGATACAGTTTAGGAACTGATCCAGTAGGTTTCCTGTGAGTTTATTTAAACATACAGTAACTGCTTAAAAAATCAACTGATATTGATGTGGGAAAGAGTCTTGGTTCAGGGTACAGTACATGTTAGTCATACAATGCTATATAGTATTTGGCATCTCCAAGCAGAGTTTGGAAGAATCTTCCCTGAAATTGCATGAGTTGTTACCAATGGATTAAATTACCTGTGCCAAGGGTTCCTCGGGAAAAAAATATCAGTCCTCCTGTAACTCTTGTACTACTTCTCAAGTATTTGCACAGCAGTAAAAAAAAAGGTAAAGGTTCCCCCCGTACATTTGTGCAGTCGTGTCCGACTCTAGGGGCCGGTGCTTATCTCCGTTTGTTAGCCGAAGAGCCAGCGCTGTCCGAAGACGCTTCCACAGTCATGTGGCCGCATGATGCGCGTGGAATGCTGTTACCTTCCCACCGAAGTGGTACCTATTAATCTACTTGCATTTGCATGCTTTTGAATTGCTAGGTTGGCAAGAGCTGGGGCGAGTGCGGGAGCTCACTCCATCACACAGGACTAGGGATTCGAACCTCTGAACTTGCGATCTTCCGATTGACAAGCCTGGCGTCTTACCCACTGAGCCACCACGCCCCTTTGCACAGCAGTAGTAAGGCCTAATATGCACACATTTGTGTGATTATATAGCAGTGCAGTGCAGTGGTTTAGATGTTTTACCTGAACTAGCGAGACCCAGGTTCAATCCCCGGTTGACCACATTGTTTATTGGGTAACTTTGGGCCAGAAATTCTATCTCAGCCCAACCTACTTCACAAGATTGTTAAGGAGGACACCTCTGTGCATGCTACCTTGAGGTGTCTGAAAAAAGTCAAAATATGCATACAACAAACAAACCAGCAAGCAAACGATGCAGCAGCAACTCAGGCTTACCTGCAACTTTACTCCCAACTTAAGAATGGAAAACGGAATATTGGTGGACAGCAAAAGAGATTCAAAGATACTCTCAAAGCTAATTTAAAAAAATGTAATATCAGCATTGAGAACTGGGAAGCCCTAACCCATGAGCGTTTCAAATGGAGGTCAGCCTTTATTAATGGTGCTATGGACTTTGAAGAAGCACGAGTACAGGGCGAAAGGGAGAAAAGAGCTAAAAGGAAGGCACGGCAGGCAAACCCTCATCATGACCGTCTCCCACCCGGAAACCTATGCCCTCATTGTGGGAGGTTGTGCGGATCCAGAATTGGCCTTTATAGCCACTTACGGATCCACTGTTAAAATTTTACCTTTGGAAGACAATCTTACTCGACTATGAGTGATCGCCAATGATAATGAGTATAATGTAAAAGATTGATGTTTTCCAGTATATGTGTGCCTAGTTTATACATGACTTTTTAAAATGTATACTTAACAATGGAATGTTAATATGTATAATTTATATATTATTTACAGGCATATTCAGCACACCTAAAATATTACTTTGAAAGGATCTAGAATATTTCATAAAGACATTTACCATAATCCCATCATTGTGACCATGTTAATGTAACTACATATATTGCTTTGCATTCTGCTTAAATGTTGCTCATTTTTGTACCTGGACCAAGTACACCTTTCAGAAAGAGAGCCGAAAAGAAAAGGTGATAGATCTTCATGGCTGATGGATAAAGTAGAAGTTCAACGTTCACAGACAGAAAGTATTCCTGTTGGGAAATGCAGAGTTAGTATCCTCATTGACAGTGGTGAACAAGGCAGATCTTCCTTTCAGCAAGGATGAGAACTGCTGGCCTGATCCAGCCTCAAACCCTCCACTACAACCATATCCTCTCCCCAACCCCCTCATAGGAACACCATCTATGCAATATACAGTAATTCATAATGATTATCTGAACAGATGCTGTTTCCCCTGCAGCATTTTAAAATTTTGTGGTGCATTTCCAGAATCCACATCTGCTCTTGTTAAGCCATTGGAAGTACAACTAAGGATAAATCAGTGCTCCAAGATAAGATGCTCACTTCTACCCAAACATTTCAGTGCATAGAAGAACTAGAGTTACTGAGGCTCTATTGATTTGGCAACCTCATATTCTTTTCTTTTTTACGCTCTCATAGTTTAGCTGTCCCTCACAGCTATCAGAAGCAATCAAAAACACTTGCTAACACTCTGAAGAGTATATTAATCTTTTATAGTTGTCAGAAGCAACTAAAAGTACTTATTACTTCTCTCTGACTTCTGCCAGTTCTGTGGGAAAATAGTTAAACTTTCACTAACCCTGGAGATGATATTTCTGCCCTCTTTCTGCCCATGATACTATTATTTGTCTATGTCTCTGAGATACTTACAAGGTTTCTTTATCTCTATGTTTGTATGCAAGCATCTGTATATGTGGCTTCCCTAATTCTTTGAACTACTTCTCCACTCTTATTGCATCTGCGGAATGCTGTCCGGCGGCCCTGTTTAAACTTACCCGATCCCTTTTAGGGAAAGGGGAGTTGGAAATCCATCTCCAGGGCGGTGCGGAAGAATTTTCTGGGCATTTACTGGATAAAATTGCTCGGATTCGCTCTGGGTTGGATCCCGAGTGTGAGATAGAGTCTGAAGAGATACCCAGGGAATGTACTTACTTTGTTAACTGGGAACGGTTCGAGCCTGTCGGACCCGAGGAAATGGACAGAGTTCTTTGGACTGTAAATGCCACCACCTGTCAATTAGATCCATGTCCCTCCTGGCTGGTGAAAGCAGCTCGGGAGGTGACTTGTAGTTGGGTCCAGACAATGGTTAATACATTGTTGGGGGAGGGGGTGTTTCCGGCAGCTTTTAAGGAAGCGCTGGTACGCCCTCTCCTCAAGAAACCATCGCTGGACCCTACTATACTGGATAATTTTCATCCAGTCTCCCACCTTCCCTTTTTGGGGAAGGTGGTTGAGAAGGTGGTGGCGTTGCAGCTCCAGAGGATTCTGGACTAAATGGATTATCTGGACCCCTTTCAGTCAGGTTTCAGGCCTGGTCATGGGACTGAAACTGCATTGGTCGTGCTTATAGATGATCTTTGGCGGGAGCGGGATGGAGGCAGTGCATCCATCCTCGCTCTTCTTGACCTCTCAGTGGCTTTCGATACCGTCGACCATGGTATCCTTCTGGAGCAGCTCAGGGAGTTGGGGGCAGGCGGTGTTGTGTTGCGCTGGTTCGCCTCCTTCCTCCAGGGCCGGTTCCAGTCTGTGTTGATTGGGAGTGAGTGATCCAGCCCGCGGGCCCTTTCTTGTGAGGTCCCGCAGGGCTCGGTACTCTCTCTGCTCCTTTTTAACATCTACATGAAACCGCTGGGTGAGATCATCTGTCTCCATGGGGTGAGATATCATCAGTATGCTGATGATACTCAATTATACATCTCCATCCCGGGGGAAGTAAGTGATGCAGTCCTGTCCAAGTGTCTGGGGGCTATAGGGGCCTGGATGGGGAAAAACAGGCTTCGACTGAACCCTAGTAAGATGGAGTGGCTGTGGATTAATGGCTCCTCGATATCTAGGAAATTGCCATCCTTAGTTCTGGATGGGGTGGCACTGCCCAGACAGACCTGGTATGTAACTTGGGGGTCCTCTTGGACTCACGACTCCTGCTCAAAGAGCAGGTGGCAGTCATGGCCAGGAGGGCCTTTGCACAACTTCATGTTGTGCACCAGTTACGACCTTTCCTGGAACAAGAGGCCCTTCGAACGGTCACTCATGCCCTGGTTATCTCACATATAGACTACTGTAATGCACTCTACATGGGGCTACCCTTGAAGAGTATCTGGAAGCTTCAGCTGATCCAGAATGCAGCCGCACAAACTATCTTGGAAGTCCCTTATCAGACACATGTAACACAATTGTTACGCGAGCTGCACTGGGTTCCAGTTTGCTTCCGGGTACAATTCAAGGTGTTGGCTATGACCTTTAAAGCCCTTCATCGCATGGGACCAGGTGACCTAAGGGACTGTCTTATCCCCATTACATCGTCCCGTCCCATCCGGTCATTCAGGGAAGGCATGCTACGGACCCCATTGGTTAAAGAATTCCATCTAACAGGGTCATGGAAGCATGGCTTCTCTGCAGTAGCGCCTGCTCTGTGGAATATTCTTCCCCCAGAGTTAAGACAGTCTCCCTCGCTCCTGGACTTCCAGAAAAAACTCAAGACTTGGCTTTGCCAACAGGCCTGGGGCGGGAAGAAGAGTATAAACTCTTGGGGATGGCTAATACCTTAGGATGGCCCTAGAATTGCCCTTCCAATGTTTTAAAGAAGATACTACCATCTTGATTTTATTATATTTATTGTATTTTTAAATTGTCTATTTTAATGTTTATTTAACTTTATATTTGGATTGTAAACCGCTCAGAGTCCCTTTGAGGGAGTTGGGCAGTGATAAATCAATCAATCAATCAATCAAACAAACAAACAAACTAGAAATGGAAGACTGCTACAGGATCTATTTCTTTCTGCAGAAAGAATGCACTGGATACTTTGTACACTTCTTGACAACCAGCCTGTCCTGCTGAAATCCATCTTTCAATGCACAATGTCCGATTTAGTACATCTATGATTGATTCAGGCTTCTTGACTACTTTCAGATCCATTCAGAGATTAGGATACTGTGAGCACAGGTACAGTATATATGTTTGCAAATCTATAGAAGTCACACATACAACAGGGACAGGGCTTTGATTGTGCTGCCATGAATTCCATTTTGGCTTTTTTGACCATCTCCTACAGATGCTGCAGACCAAAGTTGACATTTCCTAATGATTATTTAGCATGTGTTCAAATTACTGAGGACAAGAATATTCAGGAATTTAAAGACCAGAACCCACCTCCCACACAAATACAGCTACCTGAAAATAACCAGAACTCTTGCTGCTTTCAACAGCAGATTAAGCAACCATGACCGATTAAGCAACCATTAACCGCCCAGGGTCCCTCCTTGTGGGGGAGATGGGCGGGATATAAATGTAATAAATAAATAAATAAAATAAATAAATGACCTTCCTTTGATCCTAGCTCATAAATTGGGCATAAGCACACCTCCCCTTTAAATTCCACTCTTCTGTACTTTCTGTTGAAATATTTCTCTCTTTTTAAAAGAGTAAACTTTTAGTAAACTTGGGGAAAGGGCTGACAGGTGGTTGGGATGTGGTTTGGTGGGGTGATGGTCTATTCTTCTAAAATTATTGTACAGATTTGTTCAGCAATAATGGATGTGTGAAGATACAGAATGTTTGGAAATAAAAAATGCTTATAAATCATAGCTTTGAGTTAGAGTAACAACAATAACAAAGCACAATCCATTCTCAAGTCAAATCTGATACTTGCATGGAAAATAAATTCTATATAGTCTGTTCAGATGTATTTCTTGTATTCTTCCATGGCCACTTTCCAGCCCTGGGGTTATACCTTTAAGGCAATCTTCAGCATGTGAGTATCACAAATTATAACAGTCAAACTCCTTCCTTCTCACTCTGTCTCCCCAATAACCTTGTTCACTTACTGCATAAATGTTCCGCCCTTTGGAACATTCTGCCCCTGGAGGTGAGGCAAGCCCCCACACTCCTGACCTTCCGAAAACAATTGAAGACCTGGCTCTGCCACCTCACTTGGGATGGGAGGGGTAATAGCTCCTCTTGGGGGTGGCTTGCACCGTAGAGTTCTTTTAAATATAACATCATAGCCTCTTGGATTTTATATATTTATATCTAATTTATTTTTAGAGTGTTATATTGTATTTTATATGTTTTTAATTACTAACTTTGTTGTAAACCGCCCAGAGTCCCCTTTGTGGGGGGAGATGGGCGGTGATAGAAGTTGGACAAATAAATAAATAAAGTTAGCATCAGTGAGATTTTCATAACATTGTAAGGTTATCTTTATCTACTGGTCTCTTTCTAATGGCCAATCTAAGATTGAAACTTCAAACTCTTGAGCAAGAATGAGCAATCCATGGGTTGCAGCTGGCCTGCACCCCTTGCTTTTCTTTTGTGGTCTCCAGAATCAAGCAGGCAAAACTTGGCAGGAAACAATCCAAAAACCCAAGAAAAACTGACATATTAAATCTTATCATACCTGGAAGAAGCTTACCTCCAATTTTTTTTTTTAAGTCTCATCCCATGCCCTGTATTGACTTCTTTATATCATCATTCTATTCTTCCCAGTTACAGGAAATAAAAAATATATAAAAGCTTGCCCTCCCAGATGCAAAATTAAAGCTGAAGCTAACCAGGCAAAGCAAGGACCATTATTCCCTTGAGATACACCTCCAGCTCAGATGAAAGTCTGCTTCCATCTCCCAATGCTTACCTTCACCAGTACAGATAGGCAGACAAAGCCCACCCTAAAACTATGGTGGTTGCTTTTGTCTAGATGGTGTTACCAGATCCCTCCCATTTTCATCTGTTTTTCCCCATCCCATACTTGGATGTAAAAGAATGCCAAACAAGTCCATAGGAGGTTGAAAATTGCATTGGGAAGAATGGACTATTTGCACCAGAAGATAGTCATTAAGGATCTGTAGAGTTTTAAAAGGGTACTTTACCTTGACAAAGCTTTGATGAAAGTACCCCTTCAAAGAGCTTTGACAAAGCAAAAGCAAGCCCCAGCTTCCAGATGTCAGAATGGAGTGGCTATATCACTTAAATCTGACTGAGAAATGAGCATCTGTGCATGTGGAGAACCCTCCTGTTTTTGAGGTATGCTGATCAAACAAGGCAGACTAGTTCCAAATCAAAGGGTTGGTGCTCCTACATACATCCTTAGTTGTCATAAAGTGAAGTCCAAAGTACTGGTGCTTCAGACATCTCCCAATGGATGATACACTATTCCCCCCTCCCCTGTTTGCTCCCCAAACATATCATTTTAATTGCTTCTGAGCTTAGTCGGTCCTTCTTGGGATGGATCCTTGCACCAAACTGGGCTGCAAGATAGAATTTTCAACTGATTCTCCAGGAGGAGAACAAAATAATAATCCCGCTCCAAGTAGTATCACTCATTGAAGAAGTATTTCCTATTTTACCACCGACTATAAACCTTCAGATAGTATCAGAATGATCAGTTAATGATTAGTGAGCAATACATTTAGGAAAAAAAATTGCCTGTGTTATACATTTGTTATAATATATCTATGTAATCTGATTAATCTAGTTTGGTTTCTTAGTATAACAGAAAAATACAGAAATCAGAATCAGAAAAATTCATACTCACACACATATGCAGCCTAGCTTTGAGTAGTTTACTGAAGAATGCTGGATTATTAAGAGGCAACACTGATTGATTGATTGATTAACAAACCCTAAAATATCAAGATCTGTAACATAAGTGAAAAGGTCCAGAGAAAGCTGGTAAAATTCGCAAACAAACTGACTAAATGAAATACTCCTTGCTTTTTACAGATAGATTTTGAGCTTGTGAGAAAATCAAACATGTTTGGCAACTCTGGTTAGGGGAATTTTTTCTTATCTTTCTTCCTATGCAAAGATGAGAGAGAGAGAGAGAGAGAGAGAGAGAGAGAGAGAGAGAGAGAGAGAGAGAGAGAGAGAGAGAGAGAATACAGTATGAGAAAGAACAGCAAGAGGCTGAGGTTCCAGTAAATAACGAAAGCTTCTCAGAAACATAACACAATTTTCTTTTTCAGATGGACAATCCTAGGAAATGAAGGCAGTCTGGAGACTTTGTATTGTTTTCCTAATACACACTTTTCACTATCTGAAGGAAGTCAATCAAGTTCCAACTGAAAAATAAAATAGAGAAGGCCCATGTTTTCTTTCATATGCTTATTCGTTTGTAACTTCATTCTATATCACCTTCACATAAAAGTATATTTAAAAACTCACATGAAAAATACTTTAAATACATATTTCAATGTGTATATTAATGCATTCCCCAGAAACTATGTATTTCTAGACTCATTGTTTAGCTAATACAAATTTCATATGTAGGGCTGACATTGGGAAATCCTACCAGTGGCTGGAAAGGACTGGACTAAAAGGCAGCACTGAGGCACTGATCATAGCAACACAAGAACAGGCACTAAGCACCAGATCCATAGAAGCAGGACCCCTATGGGTGGTATGCGTCTTCCTCAATCTCGGGTCCTCTACCAGAGGCCTGGGAGTTTGAGGGTTCTGCCAGTATCTTAGCTGTTTCTAGCACTGCACTCTTCTGGACAGAGAGCTCTGATGTTGATCCTGAGTTCTGTTGGAGCCACTCTCCCAGCTTAGGAGTCACAGCCCCAAGTGTTCCTACCACCACTGGGACCACTTTGGCTTTCACTTTCCACATCCTTTCTAGTTCCTCCTTCAGGCCCTGGTACTTCTTCAACTTCTCATACTCCTTCTTCCTGATGTTGCTGTCACTTGGCATCACTATATCTATCACCACTGCTGTCTTCTGGTCCTTGTCTACTACCACTATTATTACTACTACCACCACTACTTCTGGTCCTTGTCTACTACCACTACTATATACTAACACACACACATGCTTAATCTCAAAATTGATATGTAGGAAAATTTTTTAGCCAAGAACTCTATACTGAAACTTATAACCATCAAGAGCCATATTTGCAAACTATGTCAGCTAGGGTGCTCAACACCGGAGCATTCCTGATGATCATCCAGCCTACTGTCTGCTGACATCACTCTAATGACAATGTCTTTTACAAGCATGAAAAGATTTAGTGTGGATCTCTCCAGATGGAGTGTTTCCATGTGTACAGCTCTAATTGCATTGGTTTTTTCCTTGTAGACATTTATACTAAACTTTTGTGTGTGTGTGTGTGTGTATGTGTTGGGAAAATACTTTACTGGATGACTTTTCAGTTTTTAAATAGGGACTTAAAATCTACTGCTTCAAGGAACAGAGGTACTCCTCTGACTAGGGAATTGTGACTTCTGGACTGGTCTCAGTAACAGGGTTGCTTGGTTTTTGTGTTGAGAATTGCTTCATTTTCATTCATTTTGGTTGAATTAGTTATAAATTGCTAGTAAATTTGATAGGGTCTGTTTATTTATTCTTTCTATTGTAAAATAGTCATCTGATCAGTATTCCACTGTTCCCTTACAGTTAGAGTTACTTAGGTTTTTACTTTGTCTACTTTGTATTTTTGTATACTGTAATTTAATTGATACTTCTTTATCACTGTTCCATGCTTAGCTTTTAAGTACCAGTATTACAAATAACTAATTTTACTTTAATAATTTTTTATTTTTCCTTGTTTCATTCTCTCTGTTACTTATCTGGATCAAACTGCAAGTTGTTTTATTAATGATCTGATGCTGTTGTAGCTGTCCTGAATCTACTGTTCTACATTTTCCTCTAAATCACTGTTGGGCTCTCACATTTAATTGTAAGAGATACAGACCATTCTTCTACAACATAATGGCATCCAGATATGGTGAACCTCAGCTCCCACAATCCCAGTCAACATGCTCAGAAGACATGCTGGGTGATAATTGTGAAATTACCATATCTGGGGGACTCATGTGGGGAAAACCGTAGCTCAGATTACTTACCAGCCTCTTTTAGATAATCAGTGTGTTTAGACAGAAGACATAGGGACAAAGAATCCATTTGTAGAAACAGATCTTATCACAATCTACATTAATCAAAGACAAGTCCAGGGTTGAGCAGACCAAGAACAATTTGCCACATGTTGGGTTCCTACTTGCATTCAGGGGGAAGTAGGAGCCCTCAGGGTGAGGCATAAGAGGCCAAAATGGGAAGAATGGGAGCAACAGAAGCAGCGGCACTTCCAACATTGCTTGCCAGGTTTTAAATTTTCTACAATGCACTGGGAAGTTGTGGCAAAGTGGCAAGTCAAATATTGGTTAAGTCCTTCCTCTTATACAGAGCTACATTCTGCATGCACACATGCATGCATAAAGAAACCAAGATGGTGGAGCCCTGGGAATTATTCCAGAATGTTGATCAGGTGTTTATTCATTAGAACATACAAATAAATTATCTGTTTTTCTCAAAGTTCCTAGTCATATATCTATCATTTAAGTGTATAGAATTTGTAAGTGCTTAGCCAATCCTATCGATCAACTGAATGTATATAATCAGGGTGAGGCTTATTCCTTATCACATGCATATTTATTTTGCAAATGTTGATAGTATAAAAAAACAACATTTTTTAGATTTGTACGTAAAGTTCACTTGGAAAGCAAATATTGCTGCTCCTTCTGAAATACTACTGTAAGTGTAGATCTTTACACAGGAGAATTCTATAGAACTTATAAATCTCAGTATTTATAATTATGGTCACAGGCCAAAATTCAAATGTGTGTTTGTGCGTGTGTGTGTGTACAGTATATATACAATATATATACAATATATATATATACACATACATACATACACACACACACACACACAATATATATATATATATATACAGTATATATATATATATATATATATATATATATATATATATATATAAAATAAACAAATAAAAGGTAAAATTATTACAAATCTTCAGTCATAATGAAAGACCAATGGTAGAGGCACAAAACTGAGCAGTCCTAAAGGATATATCTGAATCCTGGTCTGATAGAAGGAGTGACAGATAGAAGTTATGCTCTTTATCTGGGAATTTCATCAGGATGGTATGGTATGCCTGTTGATGTTCTATTATTTCTTTGCCTTTTAGTACATACTCTCTTTTTAGCTGCAAGAGCTGAACTAGTAAACATTTAAAAGGTACTGTTATCTCCTTCTTCTGCTCTTTGTTAAATGTTTATTAAGCACACAAACACATAATCTGCCATCATCTCACTGACAGTTTCCTGATTCTGATGAACAGTGACAAGTAACTCAGTTTTACTAATTGAGTTTCATTAAGCCTAGGGTTGAAAGTGCTTTGATGAACAGAGTTATTATAAGCAAGTTCAGCAAATGGGAGAAGATCGACCCAGTCATCTTGTTGACAGGAGAGATAACAGCGGAGATATTGCTCAATGGTGGAGTTAAGACGTTCAGTCGATCCATCCATTTGGGGATGAAAGGCAGAGCTTAATGCTTGCTCTGCCCCAATGAGTTTAAGAAAAGCCCGCCAAAATTGTGAAGTAAATTGTGAGCCATGGTCTGAGATTACCTGAAGGGGGGAGGGTCCGTGGTAGTGGTAAATATGTTGAATAAAGAGGTGGGTGAGCTGTGGAGCCGAGGGTAAAGAGGCATATGGAATGAAATGAGCTTCGTTAGAAAATAAGTCAGTAACAACCCAAATGACAGTTTTATTTTTGCTGGAGGGTAAATCCACAATAAAGTCCATGGCAATTTGTTCCCAAGGTTTGGTGGGAGTGGGAAAGCTCCACCCTAAGTTGGACTCATATCCTTGGCTTTCTTCGGGCACTATCAGTTTAGCAGGATTTCTGCATGTAGGTACCAATAAACACTAGAGACTGGATTCCTTGCCTCGGCATGTTATTTCTGCACCTACCCAGGACATCAATCCTGCTAAACCACAACTCCCATTGGAAGAGGGAGGAAGAACTAAACCAGGAGAATGGCTTCTCAGACACAGGAATTGCAGCAGGCCATAATCCAGCTAGCAGCAGCGCTAACACAGCACCAGCAACAAGTCGACGACCAGATTAATAATTTACAGGCAGCTATGTTACAACAGATGCAACAACCACCTCCAGTCGTCCAGCAGCCGGCCCTGGCAGCAGCTCCCCCACCAGTGGTGCTGCGATCACCAGGGTGTTTACCTGAAAAATTTGGAGGAGAGACAGAGCAGCTCAGGACATTCGTCGCCCAGTGCACCATGTTTTTCAACAGCCGACCTGCTGAGTTTCCGACGGAAAGGTCCAGGGTCACCTTCATTTTAAGTTTGCTGAAAGGCGCAGCTGCAAGATGGTCCATCCTGATGGTGGAAGCTAATGACCCAATTCTAGACAACTACCAGAATTTCATGGCCCGTTTCAGAGCCCATTTCGATGACCCCATCAGAGAAGTCACTGCTAGCTGAGAAATCCGACGGCTCCGACAGGGGAACAGGAGAGTAGGAGCATACATCGCAGATTTCAAACTGCTGGCAGGAAACTTGGGGTGGAACGAGGTGGCATTGAAGGATCAGTTTAAACAAGGACTGGACGAAGAGATTAAAATGGAGCTAGTACGTCAAGGTATGCCAGCTACGTTGGAAGGCTTGTATCAGTTGACAGCGGTCATAGATGCCCGGCTAGAAGAATTAAGGCAGCTCCGATCAGGCCGAAGCAGGGCAGGAACACGGCAGGCTTTTCCAAGTTTTACTACCTTCCCTAACGCGGCTACACCTCTGAACGCAGAAGAACCCATGCAAACTGGGGCCGCTCGGAGGCTGGTTTCTGAAGCCGAGAGGCAAAGAAGAAGGGAAAAGGCACTTTGTTTCTATTGCGGGGGGCCAGGACACATTGCAAGGGCTTGCCCGGCCAGAAGCCAAGCAACTACAGTAAGATTTACAACCCAGGAGACAGAACAAGCACAAATTCCAGCCTCCTCTTCCCAGCAGTTAAACGCCAATGGCCCCCCTCATCAGAGCCCCGTAGGGAGGCCATTCAGCAATTAAGAAGGGCTCAGACGGCAAATAGCAGCCAGGATTTTTACCTTGTTACAGCCACGCTGACAACAGTTTCCAAGCAACCATTACCTGTAGAAGTGATGATCGACTCCGGTGCAACGACAAATTTTATAGATGGGGAAGCAATGGGAAAGTTTCACATTCCAACGATTGCCCTACCAAACCCCATACAGGTTGAAACCATCAACGGGCAACCGCTCAAGACAGGCGCAATTACACACTGCACCCAGCCAATTCAACTCTCTATCGCAGATCACACGGAGTGGATCCAACTGTATGTCACAGCTTCTTTGCAAGTCCCGATCATCCTCGGGACACCGTGGTTAAAACTTCACAACCCCAATTTGGATTGGATGACCGGAGCAGTTTCTTTTCCCACTCAGGACTGTCTGCACCACAAATTACAGGTAACCACCCAATCCCAACCGACAGCTGCAAGTTTGGAAGCAGGGAGGGCTCACCTACCAGCAAAGTATGAAGACTATGCAGACATTTTCAGAGAACAAGAGGCCACAGCGATGCCTCCCAACAGATCCTTCGACTGCACAGTAGATCTAAAGCCAGGAGCCAAGATTCCAGCGGCAAGGCATTATGCCATGTCACCAAAGGAGCTAGCTATCCTGAAAGAATATCTGGATACCAACCTCAAGAAGGGATTCATCCGACCATCGAAATCACCTGCATCTGCCCCCACCTTCTTCGTACCAAAGAAGCCTGATCCTTTCGCCCCTGCGGAACAGACTGGTGGAAAAGGCCCCCCCATGCGCACGGTGCATGACTACAGCGCACTCAACGCAGTCACCATTAGAGACCACTACCCTCTTCCAGTTATATCGGAATTGCTAGATCGCCTGCAAAAGGCACACATTTTTACCAAGCTAGACCTCAGGAATGCCTACAATTTGATCAGGATGAAACCAGGCCATGAATACTTGACAGCCTTTAACACCAGGTATGGTAAATTTGAATATTTAGTCATGCCTTTCGGACTAAGTAATTGTGGGGCGGTATTTTCCAGATTTATGAACCACATTTTCTCAGACTTGTTAGATAAGTATGTAGTCGTTTATCTCGATGACATTCTGATTTTTTCTGAGGACCCCACGTCCCACATAACTCATGTACGCAACGTTCTGCAGAGGCTGAGGGAGAACAAACTTTTTGCCAAGCTAGAGAAGTGTGCCTTGGATTTAACTCAATTGGACTATCTGGGCTACAGGATTTCCACAGAAGGCAAAGCCATGGATCCTGCAAAGGTCCAAACAATTCTGTCTTGGAAACCTCCCCGCAACGTCAGGGAGGTCCAGCAATTTTTGGGCTATGCAAATTTTTTTCACAAATTTTTTACCGGCTATGCAGAGAGGGCGCTTCCCCTTACTCAGCTTTTAAAGAAAGGCACACGCTTTTGCTGGGGAGAACAGCAGCAGGCTGCTTTCCAAGAATTTAAGCAGCTGTTTGCCTCTCCACCACTCCTGAGGCACCTGAACCCACTAAGGCAATTCCACGTCCATTGTGACGCGTCTAACTGGGCCGTCGCCGCCATACTGCTCCAAGCGGCGGATGAAAAAGGGGAAGACTTGGTTCCTTGTGCCTATTTCTCTCGCACGCTGTCACCAGCAGAGAGGAATGATGATGTCTTCAACAAGGAATAACTTGCGACTCCAAGCCTGGCTGGCAGCTCGACAAGTCAGAGTTTCTCAGAGCTCTGAGCTCTGAGACCTGGCTAACTTTCTATCTTGTTTGCAGGGGTCTACGGACCACTGAAGTTTCCCCCTGGAGAAGGGGGAACCAGAAGATTGCTCACAGAGCCATTGTAATTGCACACTCCTGTTTTTCTTTGTTGTTTCCACCGCGGAGAAGAACGGGGAGTGAATGCAATGAAATGGCCGAAAGAGGATTCTAGCTCTGCAGAGAATAGTAAGTCTCTTGGGAGACACAAGAGTGACAGCCAGCTTTTAGATCACCTTATATTAGTTTTCTTTTTCAGATTAGTACATTTTTATTATTCTAAAATTTATCTTTGGACTTCGTTCAAAATGTTGGCTAATTTTGTGTTTTCTTTGCTATAATTAATTTTGGTGGAAGTTTGATAGATTTTATTTTGGCAACATAGTGAACAAGTTTTGTATTTTTCTGCCTTTCTTTTGTATCAGAGAAATTGGGACTTAAGAGACTTTGTTGGTATTTCTCACTTGACAAACTAACTGACTTTTGAGAAATTGTTTGTTTGGGTTAAGCAGCTTGCAGCCTGAAGAATAAAGAAGAATAAAGAATAAAGTATAGAGAATGTGTGCCTCTCTGCCTTTTTTTTTTTCTTTTTCTATTTTTTTTTAGAAAGGACTATTTTTCATTTGGAATATATTTTCATCTTTCCCTTTACAAACTGTTTGAAATACTGCTCTGTGGAATTTTTTCATCTCTTACTTTAAAAGCTTTTCTCACTTAAAGAAATAGACATTATTGATAAATAATAGAACAGCTGTTCCTTGCTCCCTGAGAAATTTTTTTGTTTTGACTACGGCAGTTGATTACGCTTTGAACAATAAATAATGGCCTTTCTCACAGTACTTCAGGATTTTAAGGAAGAAACCAGCAAAAATTTTTTGCAAATTAAGAAATCCATAGAACGTATATTAATAGTTTTGGTGGCTCAGGAACAGAAGGTACAAGGGACAGATTTAGAAACAGAGGAAAGATTTTTCGAACCAGTAGAGAAACAGGGAAAGAGGACTTTGAATGTATTGGTACAGAAGAAGATTATGATATCTTACAGGAAGTGGTCTATTAAATGTTTGGGCATAAATACATTGTGGCAGCTGAGACAGGAAGATTTTAATATGCAAATTGATAGATATGGCAAAATAAACATTTTGATATCCCATATGAGTTACAGAAATAAACAAGTTGCATATTGTGATATTGGCATAACCTAAACAGGAGATTTATTGATATTGATTTGGAATGCAAGGTGAATGAAAATGCGGATTTGGTATTGTACACAGAGTAAGCACAGATATGAGAAATTTACAGATGCATAAAAACATGATATTTTAAGTGTAAGATACAAGATTATAAATAAATAGGTTGATATTATATATTACTCTTTCTGGAGACACATTTATGAGAAGACAATGAGATGATGAGATGGAATTAGAATGTAGGTTATTACAAGAATATGTTGTATGTATTAGGTTATATGTTATGTTAGGTTTTGTATTTTTGCTATATTATGTATTATGTTATGTAATATGTTAGATTATGTATTAATGGAATATATAGTCATAACATGAACAGAATATACTGTATTTTATTAGACGTAGATAAGGCCTTTATTTGTTTTACTAATTGGACTTTATTGAAGATATAAATATAGATGTAAAAATGGAAAGAGCAAATGGAAAACATTTAATTGATGCAACAACGAACATTTGATTACTATTCTAAGGAGTAGAAACCAGAGATGGATTGTTGGAAGATATCAAGAAAGGCGAAACCTATATGAAGAACAGAAGATTGGATTATAGAAATCAAAGGGTATATGACAAAGAAAAGTTTCTGTGTATTGTATTAAGGACTAACATTTAAAGTTAATTGTTGTACTTAAAGTTCAAGGATAAATTGGAGGACATCTATTTTCTATATTTTTTCTTGTTTGTTACTTTTTGACTTCACTTTTTCTTTTCCCTTTTCTTACTTTGTATTTCTATTTCTTTTCTTTTGTATTAGCTTTTAATGTGTATTTTAAAATTAATAAAACTTATGGAAAAAAAAAAACAAGGAATAACTTGCCATAAAGTCAGCCTTTCAAGAATGGAGGCATTGGTTAGAAGGGGCTACATTTCCAGTCAAGGTTTCCACAGACCACAAAAACTTGGCACTTTTACAAAAGTCTGGAACCCTCACCCCCCGTCAGGTCAGATGGAGTCAATTTTTTTCACGCTTCGATTTTGTAATCTCGTACTTGCCCGGCAAGCAAAACAAGCTGGCCGACGCCTTGTCTAGGCAGCCACAGGACATTGCAGAACCTGACCAAGCCACTCAAGCCACAATTTTGCAGCCTCACAATTTTGAGACACCTCCCGAAAGGGACCAAGTAGAGATCTTAGCAGCCGTCAGGCAAGCAGACAATCTCCTTGTAAGAATCAAGGCTCAGCAGCAACAAGACCCCTATGCACGGGCTAGGCTGGAGGAACTACAAGGGGGCCAGTGTGGAACACCATCCCCATTCACAGTAGAGGCAGGGACCCTTTGGCATAGCGGGAGGCTTTATGTTCCCATGACTCTGAGGGAAGAGGTCCTACAGCTATGTCATGATAGCCCAACAGCAGGACACGGGGGGGGGGGTGTTCAAAATGCTGCACAGGACACTCAGAGATTACTGGTGGCCCAAGATGGCAGTGCACATTAAGATTTATGTGGCCTCTTGCCATACATGTAGACATGCTAAAACTGCTCCAGGGAAACCAGCAGGCCTTTTGCAACCCCTACCCACACACCCCCAGCCTTGGGACACTATCTCCATGGATTTTATCACCGACTTACCATAGGCACAAGGTTTCACTTCCATCCTGGTGGTGGTGGACTGTTTTACAAAGATGGCACATTTTATTCCCTGCAAGGGTCTCCCAACGGCACAAGCTACAGCTCAGCTCTTTTTGGACAATGTCTTCCGATATAGAGGCATGGTTAACTACCTGATCTCAGATCGAGGTTCACAATTTACTTCCAGGTTCTGGGGGGCGCTTTTTCAGACACTGGGGGTCAAAATACACTTGTCCTCTGCAAATCATCCTTGCAGTAATGGGGAGGCTGAGAAAACTAACCAATTATTGCAGCAATATCTCAGATGTTACGTTAACTACTGCCAGAACAATTGGCCAGACCTGCTCCCCATGGCAGAATTTGCTTACAACAATTCAGTACATTCCTCGACCAAGATGTCCCCTTTCCAGGCACTCTATGGCACGAACCCGAGAGTGTTGCCCCTTTCTTGCCAACAAACTTCTGTTCCTGCAGCCACGGATTTCCTGGCAGAAAGGCAGGCTGCCCATCAGCTGTTAAAAGAGCAGCTTGATATGGCCAAAGCAGCCTATAAAAGGAACGCAGACGAACGCAGGCGGGAAGGACCTTCGATTGCAGTCGGAGAAAAGGTCTGGCTCTCTACTAAGTTTTTGCCATCTAGCAGGCCTTGCAAGAAATTGGACTCTAAGTTCATCGGCCCTTTCCCAGTGTTACAGCAAATAAACCCTGTTGCTTATCGTTTGCAGCTGCCCCACTCCATGAAAATACACCCAGTGTTTCACAGGTCATTGTTAGTCAAGGATGCCCCCCCAAGTGCCTTGCGTTCACATACCATCCCCCCACCCCCGATACTTGTTGAAGCGGAACCAGAATATGAAGTGCAAGAAATCTTGGATTCCAGGAGGAGGGGCAGGGGAAATCAGTATTTAATACACTGGAAGGGGTATTCTCAAGCGGAGCGCTCTTGGGAAAATGCCAAGGACATACATGCCCCCTTGCTTGTACACAAGTTTCATCAGCTTTTCCCTCACAAGCCACGACCACCTCAACTTCCAGAGCTACATCCCTTGGCTGAAAACGATGAAGCCGGCCAGCCTGAGGTGATCGTAAGTTACCAGCATCCACCTCAGCTCCAACAACCAGAGCCAGCGAGGGGGGAGGAGGTGGATTCTCGCCCATCCACTTCTGGTTTGCAGTTCCCAGGAGGGAGGGGGGAAAGCTGTACTAACAATATAGCTGTTTTTCAGACACCACAAGCTGTGCCTCAGATGTTATCTGATCAGACAGACAGCGACGATCCCTCCCCCGAAATTCCGTCCTTGGAAGACTTACCTCCTCTGCCCAGTTCTCAGGAGGAGATGGAATCAATTTCACAAGGGAATCTGCCTGACACCAAGGACGAAGGAGGGGAGGAGGATGCTATGGAATGTTTGGCTGGAGAGGGGGGTGGTGTCAGGGAGACAAAGGAAGGAGGAGGGGGAAGCATGCCCATGTCAGTCAAACAGGTACGTAGCTCAGAAAGCCTTGCCTTCTCTCCCAAACGCATCAGGAAAGCTCCACCCTAAGTTGGACTCATATCCTTGGCTTTCTTCGGGCACCATCAGTTTAGCAGGATTTCTGCATGTAGGTACCAATAAACACTAGAGACTGGATTCCTTGCCTTGGCATGTTATTTCTGCACCTACCCAGGACAGTAGGTTTACCTATTTTTCATTTAGCCATTGCACAGGTAGGTCATGAAGAGATATAGTCATTGACATCTTTACGCAAGGAGGGCCACCAAAATTGGGAATGGATTAAATGTAAAGACTTTGTAAATCCAAAGTGGCCTGCTGATTTAGCATCATGAGAGCGTTGCAAAACTGTAAAGCGGAAAGGCTGGGGGACATAAATTAGTAAACCTCAGTACCAAATGCCATTGTGTTCAGTTAGTGAGGGTTTGTGTTGGTTAAGCCAAGGATCATGTTGCTGAGAGGCCAACAGATCAGGTTGCAAATCAGGAGGCAGAGTTAATGGCGGAGCCATAGATGCATGTCAAGTGGCAGCGACACAAGCAACCATGGGGTGGAGTAATGAACTGTTTGGCACAGCCTCTGTGGACAGATAGGAGGGATTGGTGCCTGAATTGTCCTGAGCCAATGGCAGGGGAGACGGGATGATGGGACTGACCACCTCCTCCTGCTGGCTGTTGTGCTGAGGTTGGTGTGAAAGCATATCTGCAAGAAAGTTTTTGCCTCCTTGAATGTATTTCAGGGTGAAATTAAAGCGAGTAAAAAATTGTGTCCAACGAACGTGTTTGGGATGCAGTTTGCAGGGTGATTGAAGGGCTTGCAAATTTTTGTGATCGGTCCAAACCTCAAAGGGTTGGGACGAGCCCTCTAAGAGGTGGCGCCAAGTGACCAATGCATGGCGAACAGCAAAAGCTTCTTTTTCCCAAACGTGCCAGCGATGTTCGGTATCAGTGAATTTACGTGAAATGTAAGCGCAAGGTTGCCAAAGACCCATAGTGCCTTTCTGGAGGAGTATACATCCAACAGCCACATCAGAGGTGTCACATTGGACCAGGAACAGCTGAGATGGATCAGGGTGTTTTAGAATAGGTTCAGCCATGAACAATGTCTTTAATTGGTCAAATACCTCCTGGTGTCCACAATAAGGTAGCGCCGGGCCATTGGGCTCTCTTTGGGTTGACTTTACTCTTGGTTTTTAACAAATCAGTGAGAGATAAAGCAACCTGGGTGAAATTGCGAATTAAATTGCGATAAAAATTCATGAACCCTAAGAAGGACTGAAGTTGGTGGCAGGTTTGAGGAGGCTTCCAATTGAGGACATCACGAACCTTAGCTGGGTCCATCTGGGTGCCTTTGTGAGAAATACTGTAGCCCAGGTAGTCAATTTGTTGTTTATGAAATTCACACTTTGACAATTTGGCATAGAGCTGATTGTCTATGAGGCTTTGTAAGACCTCATTGACAAGAGTAATGTGCTGGTCAAGAGTATCTGTGTAATGTATTGTCGAGTTTCTGTGTAGATTAAAATGTCATCGAGGTAGACAATTACACCTTTATATAACAAATCATGAAAAATGTCATTGATTAATGCCATGAAGCAACCAGGAGCGCCCTTTAGTCCGAACGGGAGCACTAGATATTCCAACACTCCCAAATGGCAATTAAAAGCAGTCTTCCATTCATCTCCTTCCTGTATGCAAATACGGAAATATACTTCTCTTAAATCAAGTTTGGTAAACATTTTCCCTGAAGACAAGTGAGTTAACGTGTCTTGCACCAAAGGGAGAGGATATTTGATGGCAGTTGTAATAGCATTGAGACCTCTATAGTCTGTGCACAAACGCAGCAATCCATACTTTTTCAGGTGGAACAGGACGGGGGCCCCTAAGGGGGAGTTAGCCAGTCGAATGAAACCTCGTTGGAGGTTTTTGCCAATGAACTCTCTAAGCACTTCATTTTCTTGAGCAGACACTGGATACAACTTTGGGTTAGGAAGAGGGGCTGCAAGATCAAGTTCAATAGCACAGTCAGTCTTACGATGGGCAGGGAGTTGATCTGGCTCTACCTCAACAAATGCTTGTGTGTGTGTAGAATTGTATTGAGATAATACATCATCTACGAGATCGTTGGGAGGCAGCACTGAAGCATTTGCAACCGCTATGGTTAGGTTTTGTGGCACAGGAGTAAAGTTGGCAGTTAAATCAGTTAGAGGGAGAACAGGTTCAAGGTCTGGTGGGGGCTCTTGTTCCAGCCAGCCACTGTAAATGCCATCAGTGAAATGCAAACTACCAGTGAGCCAATCAACTGCTGGCTGTCTTGCTTTTAACCAAGCTAATCCCAAAATCATGGAGTATTGAGCTATGGGAGCTACTAAAAATTTTAAAGTCTCTTTATGTGTTCCAATAATCATTTCTACCATTTCAGTATAAAATTGGACAGGATCTAGTTTGGAGCCATTGAGTTGGGTAAAAGTGACTGAAGTTTTTAAGCGCCCAGCCTCAAGCCTCAAGCCTTTTACTATGGCAGGGTGGATGAAGCAGCATGTGCAGCCACTATCTACTAAAGTTACCAAGTCTGCACTCCTGCCAGTTCATAAGGAAGTTATTTTTGTACCCACTAACAAACTGGGACATGGGCCACTCACCATCGATTCTAGACACCCATTTTGTGGAGCTGTCATTGCTTGCCCTCGGGCGCCATCATTTAGGGAAGGTAGTTCCAGTTTTCCTACAACTGGAAGTCTTCATCTGCAGAGTTGTCAACTGGGGTTATTGAACCCCCTGGGCTAAGAGGAATATTGGTGCCAGATGATACCAGCTCCATGCCAATAGATGCACCACTGGTAGTCTTCTTAGGTGTTAGCCTGGGTTTGGCAGCGGGACTCTTTCTTCTGGGTTCTGGAGCTTGTTTAGACCAAGGGCAAGCTGAAGCGTGATGTCCTTCTCTGCCACAGTGGAAGCAAGCGGTGTCTCTTGGCTTCTGCTCGTGGGGTGTTCTCCATCTCGGGTGTTGGTCTCTGCGTGGTTCTCTGCGTTCCATGGGTGCAGCACCTGTGGGGCCACAGTGATCTGCTAGTTGATAGCTACTTTGCTATTTAACTTGTTTGTTGGCTTTTTCAATTTCTCCAGCCAGACAAATCCATCCACGTAGAGTAGGTGGTTTGTCTTGGGCCAAACACCATCGTAGGATTTCAGAGTTTAAACCCATGGTAAAACGTTCAGTTTCCAGCTCTTCTGTCCAATTTGTCATCTGGCTGGCTAGATTTTGGAATTCAGCAGCATATTCTGACACTGAGTGGTTATTTTGTCTACAGGCTTGCAATTTAGTGCAAGCCCTTATTTTGGCTAATGGGTCTTCGAAACGGTGACAGAGGGCAATCATAAACAAATCAAAGTCCTCTAACTCTTCAGCATCAGTATCAAACAAGCCCACTGCCCAATCAGCTGCTGCTGAATACAAAATATATCTCATATAGTTTGATGTCTACTCAATTCACCTATATTCACCTATAACAACTTCCTTAACTTGGATGCCCTTCAAATGTGTGCATCTCAGTTCCCAGAATTCCACAATCAGGTATTGAAGTCCAAACATTTGGAACGTCCAAGGTTGGGAATTAAGATGAATCAAGTAAATATCAAATTGCCTAACAAATGCAGTGAAGAAGGACATGACCAGTACAAAAGAATGTTTTAAATTTGCAGGGTACCACTTCATAGTTTTATATTTACATCAATAGAAACTATCCACAGTTTCTATTCATGTAAATATAACTTAAATAATTCAGTGCCTTTTAAATGTAATTTCCTGTCTTGGGTCTATATTCTAAGATGTGGTTTTATGGTAGATAGAGGCAAGCAAGAGGATTTACATCAACTCAACAGTCTAACAAAGAAGAAGATACTAATGCTTGCTTGTGATTGAGCTTTAGGCAATAACATAAAATCACTCACAATTTCAGAATAAGTAGCTGAATGACTAACACTGAAGTTTTAAAAAATGAACCAATACACAACATGAAAGCTTATACATACTAAATGAACTAAATAACCAGGAAGTAAAGAAGGAAAATATATGATGAAATGTGTGGGGATATTTTCCCCTTCCTTTAAGTTCTGTAGTATTTCTGGAAACTATTAATTGTATTCCTATAAGTGTTTGGCCCAGATATTTGATTTATGTTGCTATATTGCATACAAGAAACTATGCTATCCCCCTAAACACAATTCTGCCTAGATTACAAACAGGACAAAAGATGCATTCATAAAGCAGCTTCTGGAAGCCAAATGAAATGTTCCCAACTGTGGTAACTGTTTCTCAGTTAATGTTGGTATGGCTCATTAAATAGAAGGATTTCCACATATCTCTGCTTTGCCATATTGTCATTGCCTCACATGATCAGTCAAGCCAGAGATTTATACAACAAGGGCAGTGTTGTATTAGATCATACAAGACTTTGCTCAGATGTTCCTGGCTGACTTGCTGATTGCTACAACAGAGCCTGGCCCTGGGAAAACCAACCAAAAAAATGGAAACAGTTGACAGGCAGCAGCTTATATTGACTCTAGCTATCTGTGAAGGATAAGTGATAGGAATCTAGCCTGTTGCATCTGGACTTTTCCCTGAGTCAAAATAAGCACATTTGCCAAAATAAAACTATCACAGGTTCTGTCCCTTCTTCTCTCCCTCTCTCACACACTCATATCTGAGAGCCAGTGTGGTATAATAGTTAGTGCTGGACTAGGAGTAGAGAGACCCAAATTCTAATCCTCCCTTAGGCATGGAAGACAGCTGGGTGACATTGGGCCAGTCATTCTCTCTCAGCCCTAGACTGGAAACATTTATCTATGACTCTCAGTTTATGAACATGGTGGACTACAATTCACAATCGTCACTGAAGAGGCCTTTATCCCACAGTGGACAGATTCAGGCTGATATTTATTTATTTATTTGCATTACACGTAATAGATGATTCTTACCATTCTGCAAAATACATAAGAAGAAATATAATTATGACATCAGAAGAATGACATAACTTGTATGATAAAGCTAATCCCTATTATAAGTTTCAAGTAGAGGTGACTGATGTAGCGTAAGGGTCTCATGTTGTCCTCAAGGATCTTTTTGTGGCCTCTGGATCTCATCCAATTGTGCTGAAAATCGGTGGCATATTTTCTTGCTATGTTGAGAGAGGAAACACGCACAAAAAAGTGGAAGCCATGAAAAAGCCTTACCTTATTTAAAATAATAAAGGAACTTTCCAAGTCTAGGATGATGACATTTGAAACTGTAATCACATGCAAGCATGGCCTCATCAGTTTCTTTGATGAACCTACCTACTATGGCCTACAATTTCATGAAAAGTGTTAATTCTCCAATTGGTTTCCTGTCTCAAAATTTTGCTGTCAGTGGAGATGAAGATGAGAAGGAGGGTAATTGAGTAAAAGTTTCATAAAACCTCTGAATTCTGAGGAAAAAGAATTTATTATTTACAATGCCCACTGTGTTGCCTTGGCCCTGTAAAGCTACTTATGGGACCAAGGACACAGGTAGGCTGTACCCACTACCTCCTAAAAATGATGCTATGCTAAGAACCAACAGCTCCCTCTGTTCTAATTTGTCAAAATACAACTTCCAATCGAAGATAATATTTGTAGCTCAGGGTTGAACTGTGGAGTCCTTGGTGCGCTCTCTTTTCACTCCCTTTTTGCCACTGAAGATGTTGCCTAGTCTGGCAATGAAACATCTGCAAGAAAACAACAAGGCTCAGAAAGCACCAAGGACTCCACAAAATACAACTAAACAAAGAAATGCTGCTGCTGCTGATAAACAGCTTATATCCTGTGATGATACCTTTAATATTATTAAACAACAACATCTGCATATCCCAAGTCCTTGGGAAGGACTCGATAGGTGGACAAAAATGCCAAATCTAGTCTAAACGTCTTGTTGACTGTGTGATCAACCATAATAATCAGCAACCCTTATTTTTTCTCTCCTTATCTGTTTACTTGGCTTCCAAAGATTGCAGAACAGTGCCCAAAACACAATTTAACTAGTTGTTATTCATTAACCAGGTACTTATTCTTTATG
This sequence comes from Charina bottae, assembly GCA_023362775.1. Lineage (NCBI taxonomy): Eukaryota > Metazoa > Chordata > Lepidosauria > Squamata > Charinaidae > Charina > Charina bottae. Next base: position 86,632,466 of record JALMGJ010000001.1, on the reverse strand, counting down.
GGCTCATGCCAATTTGTTTCTAACTTCCACCAGCAATTGTCGGGAATGATCTGCATGGAAGAAGTGCTACTAGCTCTCAGGATTTGATTGGAAATGCAAACTTAGCCAGTGTCTCAGGGCCAACCTAGACATGCCATGTGAGACCACTAAGGAATAGGTGAGAGAGGTCCAAGTTTGGTTCAGTGCAGTGTTTGAGTGCAAGGAGATCTAAGCATTCCTTCATTCCATGTTATCAGCTATAAATACATATGAATGAATGGACTGGGTGAACTGGCAAGATGAGGAAATAAATACACCTGTTCCTGCACCTGGTCTCTGCCACAACATCCCCCCCCCCAATCCACACAACCCCAGCCTTTCTGCCTCTGCCTTCAAGAAAGCACTGAAAACCTGGCTGTTTCCACAGATACTGGACTAGTACATTTGGAGTACTCACTAGTAGGGTTGAATGTTATCTCCCCATCCCCACCACCTGCTATAGTTACTGGCATTTTGTTTTAGTTGTTCTACTGTTTTAATCCTTATTAGCCACCCAAAGTCTTGTATGAGTGGGCAGCCATTATATCCAACTGAATCTTCTGGAGTATAAGAATGGATTTTAGACTTCTCCAAATGTTGCAAACACAATTCTGTGCTCAGACCACCACCTATAAATGTTTAAAATCACATTTTGACATAAAATAGTACTGGAAATGTTAAAGTTGACATTAAAGATGTTAAAAAATGTGTATTTGTATGTGGGTTTTTATTTTTGACAGAAAAAAAAGCAGATTAAGTGCAAAAACAGCACAGAGGTGGCACATGAATGAATGCATCCCTGCAAAAGTGTTACAAATTAGACATTAAAATCTGTTAATTCTAATATTGTTCCCATTATAACGTGAAAATAATTTACCAATCCTGAGAAGCTACCTGGATTTCATAGAAAAGAGAGAGAGAGATACATGTCATCAACCCACTCTAGAACCCCAAATTATCTCACTCAAGAATTTAATATAGATTTTTAATAGCACGCAGATAAGCTGAAAATTCTCCAAGTGATCAAAATAGAACTGCCATGAGATCAACTACTAAGCAATACTACTATCTGGAAAGGTTATTTAAATAATAGGATTACTGAAAACTCTACTGCTCATATCCATTTTTTCAGAAGGGAAATATGATTGATGGTATCAAAGGCTTCAGACAGGGCCACACTTTTCCAGATTATCTCCTGGTGAAGGTCTGGCACAAGGCAGTTTCCATGCCAAAATTGAGCCTACGCTTAGTGAAACAGATCAGAAATAGTTACTTCCTCCAAAAGTGTGGACTTGATCAGCACCTTATCAGGAAAAGATATTAGCCATGGAGTTTAATTATTGAAATCCAACAGTGACCTTCCTTCCTTCCTTCCTTCCTTCCTTCCTTCCTTCCTTCCTTCCTTCCTTCCTTCCTTCCGCCTAGAAGTAATAACATACCATCATACAAATACAGATGGCAAAACCAAAACATGTAGTAATATTCACCTAAAAAAGGAATGTTTCTTATTGAAACTTGGAAAAGGCTTAAAACTGTGAGTTAGTTCTCACACTGTCAGTGAAAAATAGCACGACAGAAAATCTGACAGTTACAGAAATAATGGATAGATGGAGCTGAGTCAACACAGCTCAAAGAAGGGGCCAAGTAGACCATTGTGTCAGCTGGGAAAGAAAACCAAATTCAGAATTTTGGAGCCCTGCTTCTCAGAGCCAGAGGCTCCGCAGGGGTGGGGGCGGGGGGGGAGGGCAATGCATGCACGCACTGTTGAGGCAGGTACCAAAGGTCCAGGGTCATGATTACGATAACCACCTTGCCTGTTTTGACCCACCCTGCAGCCAGCGTTGCATACAGTACTGGCAGTTGCTGAAATAGGTTATGACTTCCTACTTTCTTCAGTAACTATTACTTAGAAATTCTTAGATTTCTTCTGCATTTGCCTAAGTGGTTGATTCCTGTCGGAGAGGCAAAGCCTGACAAAACCCCAAGGACCATGGATTTTTAAAACTGGGAATGGGAGATCTCTCTGCACTGTACAGCAGGGCTGTGTGGCTGACCTGGACAGTCAACTCAGAAAGACACTTGCGCTTCTCTTCACTCCCACTGGATTTTATTTAATTGGATCATATTTCTTCTCCATCACTTATGTGGATAAAAGCCAAAATGACTAGCTTCTGTGAAAGTACAGAAATAGTTGAAGGCTTAGATCAATTTCATAATTTATTGTCTGGAACCATTAATGGCAACTACATTATAACCCAAGGGCACTGCTGTATAAATGGGCTCTCGCTTCATTGGTCTTTTTTCCCCCCCCTGAGTTAATGTATAATACTGTATTAAGCAATCACTTCAGTCACTCAGATATATTCCACACAGATTCAAACCCATGGAATTTTCCTATTGTTTCACAAGGCATATTATCTTACTTCAAGTACTTTATATGTCTTAACCCTGTTTTGACCTTCCTGGTAATGGGAAAATACCTATCCTGCTGACTCCTTTATCCTCATTATCGTCCTTCCTCCTTCCTCTTTGGACATACTTACTTAATTTCATGGTTGGCCAACTTTTTTGTGTGGGTGGCACACACAAGTACACTGAGTTGCCATGTTGCTTAAAGATTCTGAGGACAATGGCTGTTGTGGGTCTTCCAGGCTGTGTGGCCGTGTTCTGGAAGTTGTGGTTCCTAACGTTTCGCCAGCATCTGTGGCCAGCATCTTCAGAGGGCAGGAGCACATATAGAAGCGAAATCTCTGTCTATCTGTGCTCCTGCCCTCTGAAGATGCTGGCGAAACGTTAGGAACCACAACTTCCAGAACACGGCCACACAGCCTGGAAGACCCACAACAGCCATCGAACTCCGGCCGTGAAAGCCTTCGACAATACATTCTGAGGACAGTTATTCAGTGCAAATCTTCCTGAACATAGGCACTCTCCAGATGCGTAGGCTTTAACTCCCTCAGTTCTTAGCAGTGGCCATGTTAGCCTCTAGGTTAGGGAAAGAGAAGCAGTTTAGAAAAGTAATAATATTAGTTATTTGCAAGAAAAAGACAAGAAAGAGAGCATCATGCTATTTTTAGTATTAACATTAAAAGATGCTAACATTTGTTTAATTCTCAATATGAATGCAGTCTTACCTACTTTCAGTAATTCCTCTTTGAAACAAGAGGAATGAAGCCTAGTTGTCACCTGAAATTTGCACTTGTTCAAATTTTGCAGTGTTGATAAACTGAAATGAGAAACTGAGATTTGCCCATCTCTGTCTAAAATACCTTTTGGACTTTGGTATTGGAGAAGACTCCTGAGAATACCACGAACAGCCAAGAAAACAAACAAATGGTTGAAAAGATGGAGCACAGATTTTCTATGCTGGAAGTGTAAAAAAGTTGAGGGCTCACTGACCCATATGATATGGTCATGTGATCATTTAGTATCTTTTGGGGGTAGTGTATTAATGCACATAAGCAGATTTATGGGAAAATCTTTAAATGTTAAAGATGTTAATGTAATGTTGAACTATATACCAAAGCTTTGGAATTTGACTATTTATCAGAAATTATGGTTGAATCAAGCATAGAAGGTGGCTAAAAGAATTATACTCAGAAATTGAAAAAGTTATATTTTTCCAGTTATATTTATCAAGGAATGGTTGTTGCAAATGTGTGATTTATCTGTTTTAGAAAAGGCAACATTTTCTACTAATCAAAGGGTGCAGCAATATATGTTACTATCACAGAGATTTTGCGATATCTTACAATAATATTTTGTATTGTTCATATTATAGTAGTGAATTTCATTAGTAAACCAGTGTTTATTGATAAGTGTAAAATATAAGGTATTTTTTCTTTGTTTCTTAGTTTGTATTTTTAGTTTATATTTTTAATTTTTTTTAAAAAAATCTTTTTCTTTAAGGTGAAAGATTGTCTTGCTAATTGTGCATGTATAAATCAGAGCTTTCCAAACTTTTCATGTTGGTGACACACTTTTTAGACATGCATCATTTTGCGACACACTCTTACAGCAGGGCACAAGGCAGGCACTAGGACCTGCTCAGAATCACAGCAGGTTTGGAGGCAGCAGAGCACAAGGCAGGCACTAGGACCTGTGTGGAATCCTGGCAGGGCTCGGAGGCAGCAGCAGCCACGACACACCCAGACACTGCAGCTGACACACTAACGTGTCCCGACACACAGTTTGGAAATCTCTGAACTAAATAAAAAATTCCTGAAGAAATGGATAATTGAACATATCAAAACAGAGTAATCACTTGAGGCACAAATAACCAGCCTCAAATTATCTTACTTCAGACATGTTATGCAAAAACTTAGCTCTCTGGAAAAAGCTGTAATGCTGGGAAAGGTGGCAGGAAAGAGAAGAAGAGGATGACCAGCGGCAAGATGGATGGACTCAGTTACAGTGGCAGTGAGTGCACTGTTGGAGATCTGAAGGACCAGGCCAGGGACAGATCATAATGGAGAAAATCTATTTACAGTATGTGGTTGCTGGGAGTTGACACCGCCTTGATGCCACAAAATCAATCAGTCAGTCGGTCAGTCAACATACACACATACACATAAACACTTAGGGGGAAAAACCCCCTAAGAAATAGTCCAGTTAGAAACAGTCCAGTGAAGACTAAGCATACTTAATGCCTAGAAAATACTGACTGACAGTATAGGAGAGAGATGCAGAAACCTTACGTACTGTAGAAGGAAAAATGAAATGGAGAGGGAGCATTCCACATTGCATCATTTTGTATCTTGTACATATAATGATATATTTAAAATTGGAATTGATTTTCATTTTGAAGAATTCTTCTTTGTCACATATTATTTACAATTAATGAAAGTCAATCCAAGAGATGATTGAACTTCAGAGGTTTCCAGACAGCTGCTAAGAAAGCTCTTCAGCACCCCCTATAGAGGAAAAGAAATACACCTTCTCTTACTAGACCATTTGAAGGTTGATCTAATTGAGAATTGTAATTCGGGGATTATCATCAGAATATAATCAGTGAATCATACCAAGGCTCATCTTCTAGTTTTTATTCCCAGTATTAAAAGATGCTACGTACTAAAAGGTTTGTAGACCGAATATTAAAAAGTCTTCTATTAATTAACATTAGAAGATACAGTAGTTGTAAGGGCTTGGATGGTCCCAAGGTGGCAGCAATTGAATTTTTGTGTAATAGGTGTGAGAATATTGCGATGAAAAAAGGTAATTATTTCAATACAGAAGGAGTCTAGGATATCAATGAATGGAACCTTTAGTCTCCCTTCAAGGTTTTCAGAAGTATTTTCTGGAGGAAAACTCTGAGCAATCTGAACATGGTACAGCCTGCCTATTTTTCAGGGACGTTTTCAGGGAAATGTGCTTGTTTATTGTTCAGATAGCAACAGTTTACATTATTTAATTTAACTGTTTTTTAAAAATTAAATGTTTGTATACTAAATTTCAAGAGAAACTACCAGGGTGGTATATAACATATAACATAGAACAAATTAAGCATAAAAACTGTTTTGTTGTTGTTGTTTATTCGTTCAGTCGCTTCCAACTCTTCGTGACTTCATGGACCAGCCCACGCCAGAGCTTCCTGTCGGCCATCACCATCCCCAGCTCCCCCATGGTTAAGTCTGTCACCTCCAGAATATCATCCATCCATCTTGCCCTTGGTCGGCCCCTCTTCCTTTTGCCTTCCACTTTCCCTAGCATCAGCTTCTTCTCCAGGGTATCCTGTCTTCTCATTATGTGGCCAAAGTACTTCAGTTTTGCCTTTAATATCATTCCCTCAAGTGAGCAGTCTGGCTTTATTTCCTGGAGTATGGACTGGTTTGATCTTCTTGCAATCTTCTTCTTTCAGAGTTAAAATCGCTGGAAGAAACATTAACAATCTCAGATATGCAGATGATACCACTTTGATGGCTGAAAGCGAGGAGGAGTTGAGGAGCCTTATGACGAAGGTGAAAGAAGAAAGTGCAAAAGCTGGGTTGCAGTTAAACCTCAAAAAACCCAAGATTATGGCAACCAGCTTGATTGATAACTGGCAAATAGAGGGAGAAAAAGTGGAGGCAGTGACAGACTTTGTATTTCTAGGCGCAAAGATTACTGCAGATGCTGACTGCAGCCAGGAAATCAGAAGACGTCTACTTCTTGGGAGGAGAGCAATGGCAAATCTTGATAAAATAGTTAAGAGCAGAGACATCACACTGACAACAAAGGTCCGCATAGTTAAAGCAATGGTATTCCCTGTAGTAACCTATGGCTGTGAGAGCTGGACTATAAGGAAGGCTGAGCGAAGGAAGATAGATGCTTTTGAACTATGGAGTTGGAGGAAAATTCTGAGAGTGCCTTGGACTGCAAGAAGATCAAACCAGTCCATACTCCAGGAAATCAAGTCAGACTGCTCACTTGAGGGAATAATATTAAAGGCAAAACTGAAGTACTTTGGCCACATAATGAGAAGACAGGATATCCTGGAGAAGAAGCTGATGCTAGGGAAAGTGGAAGGCAAAAGGAAGAGGGGCCGACCAAGGGTAAGATGGATGGATGATATTCTGGAGGTGAGGGACTTGACCTTGGGGGAGCTGGGGATGGTGACGGCCGACAGGAAGCTCTGGCATGGGCTGGTCCATGAAGTCACAAAGAGTCGGAAGCGACTGAACGAATAAACAACAACAAAGTATAAATAAAGGAAAGACATGCAAGAGAACTTTTAAGTCTAAAGCAATCATGTATAGGATTGAGTAAAACATTATATAAGATAATATTGTTCATTTTTACTCCCATTTAATAAAAATGGTAATAAAGATTCAGAGTTCATTTAACAGTTTTTGGATGTTAACACTACTCAATATTCTTCACATCCAAGATGGAAGAATTCCACTTTTCTCCTGTTTTGATGAATCCATGTTAGCCTTGGATTCAACCTAGTTTTGGGGTAAGTCATCTGAGATGGAGATGGGGGTCACCTTCTCAGCCAATATTAAGAGGGGCTCTGGCCTTCTCTCTCCACTTTGCTTCTGAGATCCTTGCTACAACTCTGATAGTTTTGGTTAACTTCCAAAACTGATGGCAAAATTGAGAATGGTAAGCATACTGTATGTGTACTTGCTTGAAGACTTTCAGCACATTAAAGCAGTTGTAGTGCTCTTATACCCAAATCAATCCACTAGAACTGTTAAAACAGAAGAAATTCTGAATGTCCTTGGCATACTAGGTACATTCTGAACCACGTAGTATTCACCACAAGCAAGTGCCTGCCTTGTGCCCTGCTGTAAGAGTGTGTCGTGAAATGATGCATGTCTAAAAAGTGTGTCACCAACATGAAAAGTTTGGAAAGCTCTGATTTAGAGGAATGGAATAGTTTAAAAGTAGCCTCTTTCCCTCCTTCCATTTCTCTGTTACAAAACTCCCTCCTGTCCCACCTTACATCACCAAGTATGGGTTTAAAGGCATGACTTTACTGAGGGTAGTATCACATAAAGTTACAGAGATTACCAAACTCATTACAACCTTGTTCAATTAGAAGACTTACTGTAATGACTTGAGATCACTTGGGGTTTATACTACAATCCATTAATATACCACTTTTGATTCTTTGTAGGAAGAACTTTCATTTTGCATCCTGATCATTCATCTCCCAGCACAGAGCTTCTGTTCAAGAAGCATAGCTACCACGCTGTCTTGTTTGTCACTACTGAAAAGACTTCTCCTACAAATGCATCACTTTTGTGCACAGAATCCATTGCAGATAGTCCTCATTTAGCAACTGCCTCAGATAGCAACCATTCACAAATACGACGGTAATAAATGGCAATAAAAAATTCATTTTCTGACCAATGTGTGCATTTATGACAACAAAGCCTTCAGTGTGAAACTGATTTAGGTCTGGTCAGTCTCAGGCAGCAGCTGCCAGCCCAAGGAGGGTTCCAATAAACTAATTAAGATCACATTGCTGAGCTTGTTAACTTGCCCTTAGCACTTTTTAGGGAAGTGCTGCTTGGGGGAAAAGCAGCTCAGGAAGAGAGAGCTTGTTTAAGCAATCTTTCTGCCCTGTGAGGGGGCAAAAAAAGGAAAGAATCCAGGTAAGGCACAGGACACTGTACAAGAGAACCCACCCAGAAGGAAAAACAAACACTTGCATGAGTTTTTGGCTTTTATTTAGATAAGAGCTTTGGGGCATGCAAACCAATTGCATTGCAGCATTTTAGCACATTAAAAGCCTGTGGTACAGACCTGGTGTGTTGGCAAGCAAGCAATTGATGTTCCACTCTGGGAATTAGCAGCAGAAATGATCCATTCTCTTATCAGTTATTGCCTAAAATGAAAAAGATGTGAAACTGTGGGATAACATCCAAACATGCTTCAAGTTCATCTTTCAAAGACCTCCATCTTTCTGCCTCATTCTTTTTATAGTTGTATTTTATTTACCTTGTTTCCATCTTTCTATCTCTTTTCAATCATCCATATAGAGACAAGACAGAGAAAAGACAGAGACAGAGATGATATAGGATATACTGTAGACATAGATGATATGAGATAGACATAGATATAGATGTAGATGATATTAGACTAGAGACTGGCACTTGGCACATTTCACATCCACCTGATTTCAAACAGCTCCAGAAAGCTGTATGTATTTAAGAAACAAAAACAAAAATAAACTGCATGTCTACTGATAAAAGTCAGTGCAACTTCACACAGTGGAGAATAATGCTTAAATCTTTAACTACCCTTTCTTTTTTGTCACATAGGCAAATGTATATTTGCAATGCTGTTTTTATCTGAAGCCTTACACTCACCTTCTGCAGCAAGAAAAAATACTGTCACAGCTTCCAATGGTTGAAAAATGAGGTGGACATTTTAGCCATACACAATGTCCGTTGCTCTGCAAGCAAGCGTTTAGATCTGTTGTAAGAGTACATCCTATATGCAGAAAAGAATTTTTTTTTATTTTAACATATCCATCTATGTATAAAGCTTGTAGAACCTTTCAAACAAAATAGAGAGTATGGTAATATCTATCAGAGGCAGAGGAAGATATAAAAATAGTTTTATTACTTTAAACATACATATATATTTGCTATCCCTCTCCATATTTTTCTATCCTTGCAAACCATCTTTTGCTTCCACATTGAAAAGGTGAGGTGCATGACTCAATATTCTGACAAAATCCTGGCTTGTTCTCAACACCTCTGCTTTTACTTTTACCATGCAGGTTCTTAAGTAATCCATTCCTACACATTCAGTTTATTTTTTTTCCTGACATACTTACGCTCACTTCCATATAACAAAGTCAGAAGAAACATGCTCTTATAAACAGCCATTTTCCTTCTTTTGACAAACATGCATTCTGCCTAGCCTAGCCTATCCATTTATGCATTTCTATGGCTACCCTACTCAAACTATGTCACTCTGGAAGGTGCACAAAAAACCAAAAATCCCATAGATAATTAATGTTATCTGCTAGATAACATAGTAGATTAAAACACCCTAAGCAATAAAATGGAGAATAGCACTGAAAATTTCTACATTTCCCCAACATTAGTAGACATTTTACCAAAGTACACAAATGCATCTACTTGTACTGGATTTTCACCATTTAAGTACAACTTGCAATTGTTCATTCCATTGTTCAAATACAATAACTTTGGTCTTCAATATATTGTCAGATCCACACTGCTTGTTGCAACATACTTAAAATCAAACTATTAATTATAGAAGAGACTAACAATTAAAATGATGTAAATAATGTGTAAATAATGAACACCATTATTTATGCTGTTTATTATTTTCTTAATTTGTTTTATGCAGAAACTTTCAAAACAAGTATTTTCTAGATTTCTTATTAAGATAGAAAGCCTTTGTATACTCTGTCCTAATTCCAGTCCCTCTGATTACTAACTGACTCTCCCATCCATGTATAAAGTTTTGGAACAATCAAAGCCTTCTCAGTATCTTTTTTGTAGCTGCCCAGAACATCCCAAGATCATGCTACCAAAATTTGGTGACAAACTGCCAATGTACTTGTTGTTTATTTGTTCCGTCGCTTCCGATGTACTACAACATAATTTTCCCCCTAAAAAAACCAAGAACATCCCAGGATTGTAAGCTTGATTGGAAATATTTTTTTTTAAAAGAGCTCCACTGAGGAGAAAGCAATCAAACCCATTTCTGTGGAGTCTTCTATTTATGAAAATTCCATGGACATGTTCATGAAGGTACCAGAAGCATAATTTGAGGTGGGCGTTACTTTTTAGATCTGACAAACTAGATTCTCCCCCAAACTTCCCAAATGGCAAGATTAAGGGGTAAAAACCTTGTTCCCTCACTTTTGAGAGAGGGAGCTGGGAGCTGGCCAGCTTATAAATTATTATTTATTATTATTATTATTATTATTATTATTATTATTATTATTATATATTACTGCATTTATGACACTCTTCCTGTGGCTCTTAGGAGACAAAAATTAAAAGAAAGCTTTTTTTTGCCAGAGTTACCTGCCTCTGTAAAGCAGAATAGCTATTATCATCTGCAATCATGAAGGAAGGTGGTGTGGCTGAAGTATAATGTCTTTTCTAGGGCCATGGTATTGAGTTCATGGTAAATACAAGATTTGAAGTTGTGAGTTACACCTGTTAGTAACAATGGGGAGAAATCTGATCACCTTTAAACACAATGGACTCAATGTATGTGTCTTTATCCAATATATGAATGAGAACAAAAGTTATTTGCTAAAATCCTCCTTTTCCCAAATTTGTTCTTGCCATCCACAACTAAACTAGAAAATGAATAATGAAGAGAAGTACACAAAACAGGTATTCCTTTTCTCTTCTTTTTTAAAATCACAAATTGGTGCAACAATCCAAGTTTGGAAAAATGAAAAAAAATGAGCAAAACTGAACTCCAAATTGAACTTCATGTTCAATATTAATATTAATATTCAATATTTTATTCAATATTGAATCCATCCCTTCTCATAGCTACTTAATACACTAAATTAAGCTGCATGTCCTTAGTCTCTCACTAAAAGAAGAACTGATTGTGCACTATCGTTGATGTTACATATGGATACCAGAAAAAGAGAGTGGGCAAAGAATAAAGAGAAACAATGGACACTCCAGCAAAAGATTTGGCCTCATATTTCTAACCATTATGCTTCTTAGAACCCATGTAATTATCTACCTAGATTATGAAGGAGAATCAAAGCAAGGGCAATAAACAGAAGCCAAACGGTCTGCAAATTTTAGGTTCTTTTTTTTAGGAAAAAAATGGAACAGCAGTTGTTGCTTAGCAATAGACACATTAACTTAGCAAAAGACACATGTGAGCTTCCCAGGCCTGGAAGGGGTGGCATCTTTTGAAATTATAATTTTTTTTATAAGAATTTTATTAGATAAAGATAAAAACTACAAAAAAGCAAATAACTACAAAAAGAAAAAAAGAGAACTAAAAAAGTGTAAAAACGCAAGAATTTTTTTTGAAAGATTACATAAAGAGGTGACTTCCGACTTTTAACAGCATGAATATACAACAATTTCCATAATCAATTTCTTACTCTATATCAAACCAAACTCACATTATTGCTATAAATCATTCCGTCAGCGCATATAAAAATCACTAAATACAATTGCTCCCTCCCCTTATGTTAAAATAAAATAATATATATATATATACCTCCTAAGCAACTTCCCCCCAAAGACATTTATTTAATTATTTCCTTCCTACCACTATTCTATACATTTATGTCCACTCTGATAAAGGTCAAACTAAAAAGCATATAAATTGTCTGCTCTTATAATTAATAATACCCAGAGAAAAGCGGCAGCAGAAAGCTGAAGATTCAAAACAGCAGATTCAATGTGTAGGAAAATATTAAAATCTTCTAATTCCGTGCAGAAATAATAGCAGGGAGGCAATTATTTACTCTCAGTCCTCCTTAGTATTAGGATGGGGAACAAGCCAAAACTTAAAAAGATTTTTAAAAAGTAATCCCAGAAAATAATGATAGGCACCAAGAGAGATCACTTCTCCTTGCTGTAGAAAACCTCTGTTAGGGTACATAAACTTAAAAAGATATAAATTGGGTGATTTAGAAATGGGGTGGATGGTCTTAGTGTTCCTTTAAGGCTACAGCGTGGCTTGGAAATGGTGATGTCCCAGCCTCCTGGCGGCTCTTACCAGATTAGTGCACACACTGCTTACTATCCTCTGGGCTCAAGTCACCATTCTGGAGGGCAAATGGGATGATTCTGAGTGTTTTCTGTCTGTGAAAACACTCCAGGGCTTCAGGAAAAACCTGCCTGAGCCCCCAAAAAACTGCCACATTGTCAGTTCTGCCTGTGGAGCCCACGAGCACAGCTGTTGAGTCCGCCATGTCCCCACCAGAAGCCTCTTAAATTATAAATATTAATGCTGTGCCAAAATACTAATTCTCTGCCTAAATCTGCCTTGCAATTTCTTCAAAGTTTTCTTCCCTCGAGAATTATTCAACATTTCTTTTGATGGGGTTTTTGAGCTGACTTTCTTATTGGAAGTGATGGAGTGTGCTACTGATGCACTTATTCCACATCTTTCTGTCATTCTAAATCTTCCTAGATACCCTCACTTTCCAATATGAAAAAGACCCAGGGAAGGAGTTGCCTTTATACAGTATATTAGACTTATGCCCTGCCTTTCATTCAGGAGCTCAAGGCAACACACACAGTGTTCCCTTCTCTATTTTGCATTTCCTTGCCATTTCATTGAAGTTAAGCAGAAAGACTGCAGACGAATGGAGAAATTATTATATAGTAAAAGACAAGAAACACATGCACACTTAGATAGTGCTGTCATAGCTACCTGCCATTTTCAGGTGGGAAATTATTACACACACACACACACACACACACACACACACACTTTAAAAGGCAAAGAAATCCCAACTCTCACCCAAAACAAGGAAAACTGTTTAAGTGAGAGGGCAGATTAAGACATATATTTTATTGTAAACCACCCAGAGTCCCCTGTTGGGGGAGTTGGGCAGTCATATAAATTTAACTAATAAATAAATAAATGTGGGATGACTTAATCATGCAAATGCAGTGACTTATGTACAGTAATTGAATTCAATGTCCAGATGCAAAGATATAATTGCAGCATTTTCATGATTTCATTGCAAGCATCTCATCATTTTGGTATCATTATGGCTTGCTGTGGACATCATTGTCTTTCACTATAACAGTTTGGTCTCCAGGAGTGATTGTGTGGCTTCCAGCTAACTATACTGGGTATGACATTAAAAGGGTAATCACGATTTCAGCATAGATATAATAAGGAAACAAGTCAATTAGTGTGTTTTAATAGATGTGGAATGGTGTGGGCAAATGATTCTGAAAATAATAGGTACAATGTGTAAGTTCATGAAACTTGTCATGTGGGAAACAAAAGAAGAAAGATAAAACATTAATTTTAATGGAGCTCAGTGGAGCTGAAAAATCCCACAGGGCTTTTTTTTTAAACATATATCCCTCAGGACTTTTAAAATGCTTTTGTGTTCATTTTTTATAGTTTATTTCTAATTTATTTGATTTGTACCTCACTTTCCTACAACAATAAAAAAGACCTTTCTCTTGTTCTTCCAAATAAAAACATACTATCCAGCAGGGGAATCGGTGGGGTGGTTGGAGGGGGTCAAAAAATCAAGGTAACAGCTAAGATTGCATGATCATAGTCCAGCCGACTTTTTACATGTATTGCATTTCTGTTGTCAGAATCAGCAGAAACAATTGCACACTTCTATTCCACATTATCATCAACAGGTGGTAAGATCTGGCTGACTATCTGGCCTCAAAAACTAAGGATAAGAATATTAGTGCTGTAGACTTGACTGGGAAATCAAAACCCATCCTGGAACAAACAGAACTATTTTCCTACTATTGCTAAGAAAACTACATCCATGTAGTCACTAGTAATTGAACTAATCTCAAGGTCATCTTTATCTTTATTCTATTTTGGTCATATCTCTGTGTTGTGAAGAGTATTTACTACTATTAAATTTACTATTTAATTATTCTTTCAAAAGACATGTCTAATGATTATCTACTTTTCTTCCCTTGGCACTCATTTTATAGCCATTTTCAAACTTTCTAAGCTATGAAGTCCCATGTTGTAATAATAAAAGACCTCTTTGCTTTTATTATTAATTTTAATCTGTGTGTGTATTTGTGTGGGTAGATGATGGATGGATGGATGGACAGACAGATATTTTTAAAATGTTGTTAACTGCCTTGGTACTTACCAGGGGAGAAAGTTGGGATATGAATCAAAGAAATATTTTTTTTTTAATCTGGAACATTGTTCAATTCCTAAAAAAACTAATTACTAATAAAACTAATTACAAATAAAAGAAATGATATAACGATTTTGGCTAAAACATTTTCAGATCACAACGCTGTCCAATTAGAATTAAAAATTATACCAAAGTCATACAGATGGAGACTTAACGAAACTATATTAAGAAATAAGGAATATTTAGATGTTAGTAAAAATAAATTAAAAGAATGTTTTGACTTAAATATGAATGACGATATAAATATAACAACAATTTGGGATGCAAGTAAAGCCTTCATTAGGGGTCATTTTATGTCTCTAAGTAAACATCTAAGAAAAATAAAACAACAAAATTTTTTAAAAAATTGTGATCAAATCAAACAAAAGAAATTGAACTCCAAAGTAATCCTAGAGACAAAAATACTAAAAATCAAATTACAATATTACAGAAACAATTAGAATTACTAACAACAGACAAAATGGAAAAAAACTTCAGGTATGTTAAACAAAGGCATTTTCAACATGCTAACAAAGCAGGTAAATGGCTAGCTTTCAAATTAAGAAAAGAAGGGGAAAAATCATTAATAAAATAAGAGAAAATGGGGAAGAGTTAACAGACAATCATAATATCAAAAAAGCATTTCACGCTTTTTATTCTAAACTATATCAAAAACAACAAATACCATTGGATAGAAGTGAATCTTATTTACTAGAAAGTAATCTGGGAAAAATATCACAAATACAAAGAGATAACATGAATGAACCCATTACTATGCAAGAAATATTAGATGCCATTCAAAAACAAAAACCAGGTAAAACCCCAGGCCCAGATGGATTTACGGCAATATACTACAAATTATTCCAAGAGCAACTTTTAACTCCGTTTAACATTCTCTTAAATTCTATAATGACTGGAAATACGATACCAAATTCTTGGACAGAAGCTAACATTATTTTGATTCCCAAGGAAGATCAAGACCTGACACTATGCAAAAACTATAGACCAATCTCTCTGCTAAATATCGACTATAAAATCTTTACCACTATTTTGGCTAATAGATTGAAAACTGTTTTACAAGACACTATTAATGTGGATCAATCCGGTTTTTTTACCAAAAAGGCATATAAAGGATAATATTAGATCTATCTTAAATATAATTGGATATTTATTTATTTTATTTATTTATTTATCCAACTTATATCACCGCCCATCTCCCCCCACAGAGGGGACTCTGGGCGGTTTACAACAAAGTCAGTAATTAAAACATGTAAAATATCTAACACAATGTATCAATTTAAAATTAAAAATAAATATATACAATCCAAGAGGCTGTGATGTTATGTATTAAAAGAATTCTATGGTGCAAGCCATCCCCACGAAAAGCTATTACTCTTCCCATCCCAGGCGAGGTGGCAGAGCCAGGTCTTCAGTTGTTTTCGGAAGGTCAGGAGAGTGGGGACTTGCCTCACCTCCAGGGGCAGAATGTTCCAGAGGGCGGGTGCCACTGCAGAAAAGGCCCGCCTCCTGGACCCCGTCAGATGGAATTCTCTTACAGACGGGGTCCGTAGCAAGCCCTCTCTGCATAACCGGGTGGGGCGGGTCGATGTACTGGGGATGAGGCAGTCCCTTAGGTAACCTGGTCCCATGCGATGTAGGGCTTTAAAGGTGACAACCAACACCTTGAATTGGACCCAGAAGCAAACTGGTAACCAATGGAGCTCGCGCAACAGAGGTGTCACATGTGCCGATCTTGGGGCACCCATAACTGCGCACGCAGCTGCATTCTGAACCAGTTGAAGCTTCCGGATACTCTTCAAGGGTAGCCCCATGTAGAGTGCATTGCAATAGTCTATATGGGAGATGACCAGGGCATGAGTGACTGTACGGAGGGCATCTCGGTCCAGGAAAGGGCGTAGCTGGCGCACAACTTGAAGTTGCACGAATGCCCTTCTGGCCATGACTGCCACCTGCTCTTTGAGCAGGACCTGCTCTTTGACCTGCTCTTTGAGCAGGAGTCGTGAGTCCAGAAGGACCCCCAGGTTCCGCACTGTGTCTGAACGGGGTAGTGCCACCCCATCCAGATCTAACAATGACAACTCCCTGGATCTCAAGACGCCATCAATCCACAGCCACTCTGTCTTACCAGGGTTCAGCTGAAGCCTGTTGTTCCCCATCCAGGCCCCTACAGCCTTCAGACACTGAGAAAGGGTAGCCACTGCATCACTTAACTCACCCGGGATGGAGATATATAATTGAGTATCATCAGCATATTGATGATACCTCATCCCGTGTTGGCGGATGATCTCACCCAGTGGTTTCATGTAGATATTAAATAGGAGAGGGGAGAGAACCGAACCCTGCGGCACCCCACAAAGTAGGGGCCAAGGGTCGGACCTCTCATCTCCTATTACCACCGATTGGGATCGGTCTCGGAGAAAGGAGGTGAACCAGCGCAAAACTACGCCACCCACCCCCAGCTCCCCGAGCCGCCCCAAAAGGATACCATGGTCGATGGTATCGAAAGCCACTGAGAGGTCAAGAAGAGCCAGGATGGATGCACTGCCTCCATCCCGCTCCTGCCAGAGATCATCTGTAAGTGCGACCAATGCAGTTTCCACCCCATATCCCGGCCTGAATCCTGACTGAAAGGGGTCTAGATAATCTGTATCATCCAGAATCCCCTGGAGCTGCAATGCCACCACTTTCTCAACCACCTTCCCCAAAAAGGGGAGGTGGGAGACAGGATGAAAATTGTCCAACACTGTAGGGTCCAGCGATGGCTTCTTGAGGAGGGGGTGCACCAGCGCTTCCTAAAAAGCATCCGGGAACACTCCCTCACTCAAGGATGCCGAAACCATCGCATGGACCCAACCACACGTCACCTCCCTGGCTGCTTTTACCAGCCAGTATGGGCATGGGTCAAGATGACATGTAGTGGCCCTTACAGTCTCGAGGATCCTGTCCACTTCCTTAGGCCCAACAGGATCAAACTGTTCCAAGATAACCGGGCACAGACATTCCCTTGGCATCTCCCCAGACCATGCATCATGCAGCTTAGTCCAGCTTAGAACGAATGTGCAAAAGATCATAATGAAAAACAAATTTTGTTATTATTTTTAGATGAGAAAAAAGCTTTTGATAATTTAAATTGGGATTTCATGATTAAAACGTTGAAAATTATGGACTATGGTAATAGGTTTATTAATGCAATTCAAGCTATATACACAACCCAGACAGCCAAAATAGTGGTAAATGACGACATAACTCAGAACTGTAACATTGGAAAGGGTACCAGGCAAGGATGCCCAATCTCTCCACTCCTGTTTATCTTAGTGTTAGAAGTTCTCCTAGAAAACATCAGAAAGGATAATCAAATTGAAGGGGTAAAAATAAAACAAGAAAATTATAAACTAAGGGCTTTTGCCGACAATGTTGTTATTACTTTGCAAAAGCCGAATAATTCAATTAGACATTTGCAAAAAAAAATTGTTTTTCTAAAATTGGTTATTTGTAATTGTTAGCACCTAGAGAAATTAATATGATTATTCCAGCCCCAAAGTTTTGCTCTAAACAGCACTCGAGATTCAATATTGCTCTGAAGGAACTATAGAATTAGGTTAATTTGCTGTCCCCATTTTGTATAATAGAGTTTTAGAATAATCTCTAATCAACCTTTGGTGATTCTCACCATTATTTGAAAGTGTTAATAGAAGGCCCTGGGCTTTTGGGCCCAGGGTGCAAGAGAAGCCCCAGCTACACAAGCACGAAAGAAGGTGGTGCAAAAGGAGGCCCCTGTCATTACAGTAGTGGCACGCAGTGTGGCGGGCACAGTGGCAGCAGGCAGGGCTGGGCGGCAGGTAGGTGGGCGGCCAAAAGGGCAGAGATGGAGGGGGAGATAGGCAGGTGGGAGGAGTTCAAGAGGAGGCAGAGGAGGCAGTCCCTTACCTTACCCAAGCTCAGGGCTGGGAGGGACAAAGCCAGGAATGGCTTTGATTGGGGTGGGTCCTCGCCTAATGACCGGTGGAATTCAGTTAACAATGGCAATGGGGACTGCTGGGATTGCTGTCACTAAGTGATGCAGTCATGTGACATAGTGCTTTACGACCATATCGCTTAGCAATGGAAATTCTGGTCCCAATTACCGTCGTTAACCAAGGACTACCTGTAATAGTACAGAGTATAGTATAGAAGTAATAGTAATAGTTTAGGAAATATAGTAGTAGTAATTAAATAGTAATAGTATAAAAAGGTAAAGGTTCCCCCCGCACATTTGTGCAGTCGTGTCCGACTCTAGGGGCCGGTGCTCATCTCCGTTTGATAGCTGAAGAGCCAGCGTTGTCCGAATATGCTTCCACGGTCATGTGGCCACATGACGCGCACAGAACGCTGTTATAATAAAATAATTATAATAAATAATAATTTATTTGATATATAATATATAATATATAATATATAAAAATTATAATAAAATGTTATAATAAAAAGTAATAGTATAGAGTATAGTAATTGTCATAGTAATAGTAATTATCATAGTAATTTTATAGAAATAATAGCAATAGAACAGAATATAGGATAGGGATAATAGGAAGCACTCACATATAGATTTGTAAGTTTCATATATCACTTTTATGTCTTTGGTTTGCAAAATAAAATGTCTCCCCAACCCTTTTAGGGAGATATAAAGAAACCACCTGGGTCCAGGGTCCAGTGCTTTTGTGTCTGTCTTGAGTCTGGCTCAATCTAATTGGGCATGGTTTAAAAAGAACCCACGACATACAGAGAAAGAAAATACTCCTCCTATCTCCTTTCCCAGGTCCTCCTTTACAGTAGCAGCCATTAAACAGCCTGATGTGTTTACAATGTTACAATCCTTGTTTACAAAACAATGGTTCAGAAGAGAAGGTTGAGAGGGGACATGATAGCTGTCTTCAGATATCTGAAGGGCTGTCACATTGTAGAGGGTTTGGAGTTATTCTCATTTGCTCCAGAGTATAAGACTACAACTGATGGGATGAAACTTCAAGGATGTAGATAAGATTAGATTATTAGGAAGAACTTCTTGACAGTAAGAGCTGTCAATCAGTGGAATAGGTTACTGCATGGAGTGGTTTCTTTCCCTTCACTGGAGTTTTTCAAACAGGGACTGGATAGTCATTTATCAGGGATGGTGTAGTGCAGTGTTTTTCAAACTTGGCAACTTTAAGATATATGGATTTCAACTCCCCGAATTCCCCAGCCAGCATTCAGGAACACCCTGGAACCAGCAAATCTTCATCTTCTAAACTCATTTTGGTTCACTAGCCATCTTCTTCTCTGTCTCTCTCTCCATCTCCACAAGAGGATGTCAGTGACATTTGATCAACTGCCCAACTCTCACTTCCACAGGAATGGATTGGGTGATTTTTTTCTGGATTTTTTTTTCTTTGCTTGTCTTTTGTGCTGATAATGGCTATAAAGGAAGCCAGATTAAGACATCACTATCCAGATTACAAGATTTGGCAGTGATGCTGGCCAGGTCCCACCCATGGTGGGAAAACGATCACCTTCCTTTCCTTAGGTGGGCCTTTGAAGACACATTGTTTCTATTTTCATGAGCAAACAACATCTAGCGGTCATAGAATAATAAAATAGTATCTTATGAAATGACCTTACAGATCATCTATTCCAATCCACTGCTCAATGGAGGAGTTGCTTGCTCACAATGACCAACAGTCCACCAGTGGACAGCACAATTTCACCATGTCACCATTTTTGCCTTCACTTCCTTAGAAGAGGAAACTGGCAATCCTTTGTCAATTTCATCCCAGTTTTGCTCTGAATCCAAACAGATGACTTCTCCCAGCACCTGGGAGCCCCATTAGCAAACCTTCAACAAGCCAAGAACTTTATGTATTTATTTGAGAGACTTACAGGGTGCCCATCTTATATGCAATAATATAGGCAGCTCACAACAACAACACATTAAATTTGGAAATAAAACAAAGAGTGCTGCACTATACAAAGGAAAGCATTATACTTCCCACCATGGCATCCCCATATCAACTCCACATTTGCTGGGCTCACATTCTAGCTCAATTCTTGAGGGAAGAATCAGGTCTTCATGGTTCTCCAGAAGGCTAAGAGAGTAGGAGCTTTCCAGATCTCAGGGCTGAGGCTGCTACAGTAATGACACACCTCCTAAGTCCCACCGATGGCAACATTTAAGAGAAAGAATCTGAAGTGTGACTATCCTGTCTAACCTGGTGGGACCAGCACACACTCTCAGGGAGAGGTGGTCCTGCAAATAACCTGGCCCCATGCCATTCAGGGCTTTAAAGGTGATAACTAGTACCCTGAATTGCACCCAGAAAGAAACTGGAGGCCAGCAGCAGCAGTATAATAGGGTCAAACTGCAAGGTGCCTAGAACTGTGTGTGCTGCTGTATTCTGGACCAGTTGTAACTTCCGGGTGGTCTTCAAGGGCAATCCCATGGAGATTTCTTTGAAGTAATCCAAAGTGACTAAGTGCCCAAGGTGTGAGTGTCTGTGAACAAGGCCTTCTGGTCCAGAAATGGGTGCATTTGGCAACCAAGATGAATTGGATTCTAGCCCAGGAGAAGTAGGAGGCAGTACTTGCTGTACTCTCTTCTTTATGATGGTCAGGAAGAGCCTTGGGGCTTGTCTGCTTCCTTGCTCTATTCATCCATACAACCATGCATGTGTACGTGTGTGTGCGCACACAAACACAGGATCCTTCCCTCCCCCAACCTTTCTTCTCTTTGAAGACTTCTCTATGGGCCACCCCTGCCCCTCCACCATTTCCTTGCATTTAGCTTATTTCTATGGGACCAATTTTAAAAGATGAGTAAACAAAAAAGGACGGGTCCACCCACCACTTCACCCATTCACCACTGAACTGGTGGAGAAAAAACCTTTCCCATTTCATGGATTAAAGGGCCAAGGAGGGCAGCAATCAATGGTTGAAGGAGCAGGGCCATGCCCACCACAACACATACTAGCAAAGGCATTGCCTACAATGAAACAAAGTGCAGCATAAAGACTGCATAGCACTGCTTGTGCCAGGAGAGGTTGGAAAAATGCTACTTTTGGTGCAAACCAAGGAAAGACACCTGGATGTTGCCTTTGCCATGGGCTTCCTCCAGAATCAATAAGTGTGTCAACCTCACACTGGGTCACAGAGCACCTGCTGATGAACCTTGAAGTGCTTTGCCTTTGCAATTGTTTATAGCAGCAGCTGCAGTACTAAGAGCAGAAGAGTAAAAATAATCAGAGTTGCTGGGAGTTGGGTGGCATATAAATTTAATACATCATCATCATCATCATCATCATCATCATCATCATCATCATCATCCCATATCTAGTTGTGATTAAATTTATTTGCAATAGTTTGCAGTTTTCACAAGTTATAAAACCTCTGACTAATTACAATATATAATAATGGAAAGCAGCATGTTCCATGTAGATCATGTTGGTTTGGACCACATTCATCTCATTCATTCCTTTTGACTTTCAAGCAAAACTACTTGTTCTGTTTGGGGTCACAGTCCCCACTTTAAGCAGCAGGCATAGTTTGTCCGACACCATCCAGCATATGTAAAAGTTGAAGGACAGCCACCCACGAAGTAAGTGCCATGGTAATAAATACACGAAGCTTCACTCCAAACAGGACCATATTTAAGCAGAACTGGAAAAATATCTAAACATAATTCAACTTTTCTGGTTCTGTTTTGATTTGCAAGATTTTATTTCCAAGTGCACAGTAGGAAAGGACGTTTTCAAAGGACTAGGAAATTCCTGCAAGTTGAATTAGAATTTTTATTGTGTATCTGAACAGTCTGATTGTTGTTCAGTCATTAAGTCGTGTCCGTCCCTTCGTGACCCCATGAACCATAGCACGCCAGGCCTTCCTGTCCTCCACTGCCTCCCGGAGTTTACTCAAATTCATGTTCGTTACATCGGTGATGCTATCTAACCATCTCATCCTCTGCCGTCCCCTTCTCCTTTTGCCTTCAGTCTTTCCCAGCATCAGGGTCTTTTCCAGTGAGTCCTCTCTTCGCATTAGGTGGCCAAAGTATTTGAGCTTCAGTATCTGTCCTTCCAATGAGCAGTCAGGGTTGATTTCCTTTAGGATTGACTGGTTTGACCTCCTTGCAGTCCAAGGGACTCTCAAGAGTCTTCTCCAGCACCACAGCTCGAAAGCATAAATTCTTTGGCGCTCAGCCTTCCTTATGGTCCATCTCTCACAGCCATACATTACTACTGGGAAAACCATAGCTTTAATTATACGGACCTTTGTTGGCAAGGTGATGTCTCTGCTTTTTAATATGCTGTCTAGGTTTGCCATAGCTTTCCTCCCAAGGAGCAAGCGTCTTTTAATTTCATGGCTGCAGTCACTGTCTGCGGTGATCTTGGAGCCCAAGAAAATAAAATCTGTCACTGCTTCCATTTCTTCCCCTTCTATTTGCCAGGAGGTGATGGGACCAGATGCCATGATCTTAGTTAGAACAGTCTGATTACTTCTGGGTAAGTGGCTAGCCCAGTGGACAATTCTGCCTCTTGCTCTAATTTTTGTACATGTGGACTCACAAAAAAGTCCCTTGCAGCAAGCAGCACCCATTAAGTCTTTTGTAATGGTATGTGGGAATGACCTTGGGAGACTGGGCAAAGAGACGCTGCCTAGGGAACAAGCAGATAAGAGACTGCATAGCCCGCAGCTGGATAGAGGGTGGGGCAAGAGGCTCAGAAGAGACCCTCCCTGATTTCTCAGGTGTAAAGGAGATGGGAGGAAAATTGTACTTTCAGACTTGCAAGATTCTGTTAATGTAGCCTTGCAGTATTATTACTCATCTGGTCATGTTTCCTGTCTGGTCTACCGGGTTAGGCTGACCGCTCTTGAACCATGTCCAAATTTTCTTACCAAATGCTGTCCAATCTACTGCCAAAGAGATCAACCCATTTTCCTGGAGTGTGATTGGGAAACTGCTGTCTGGAATGGCTGCCTTGCATGCCAGAAAGTTTGGGCTGCCAGGAAGAAGCATCACTACACAGGGTGACAGACCTCATCCTGGGACAAGCACACAAAGTCTGTGTCTGGTGGCAAGAGTGAGCAGCATTGAGTGTGGGGGGGGGATGTTTGGTGGCTCCAACCCCAGCAGATTATACTTGGCTTGAGCAGCACAGTTTTGATGGGACTGCTGGTGCAGTTTGTCCTGACTCAGCTATGGTCAGCCTGTGATTTTTACACCAACTTGCTTAAGTGAATCAACATTATAGCTGTGTTTCTGTATGACATCATAATATCATAAGGTCGATAAAGTTAATAAGAGTAATAGTATAAAGTTAATAAAGTTAAAACTACCTGTGTGGAGAGCTGTAATACCAGATGCATATCAGGGACAAACTGTGTTGTTCTTTCTAATAACTATCCTGACTGGTTAATTGGGAATACAGCCCAGACTCAGGCTCCTGTGAGCGTAAGGAGTGTGTAAGACCCACCATCACCATCTGCTTTCCTTTCTGGCCTTCCTTTCCTCTTCTGGCTTTTACAAGTTCTGGAGGAAGCTATGGAGGTCTGCAAAGCAGAACAAAGTGGATTCTGTTTCTCCACTCTCAGAAGCAACGGAGCTGTGTTACTTTATGAAACAACTTCACAGGATTATTTTGCTCAAAACGTCTTGATGTGAAGCAGCCCCTTGAAAACAGTCAGACACTATTAAATGCTTCAAACACACTTCAGTACATGAATTATTACACTCAAGGATGTCTGTGGGGGGTGGGGTTCAATTACATCAAAATAGTGAGCTTGACCTGGCGATCAAAACCCTGACCTTTTAAAATATGTGTTAGCCATTGCATGCATGTAAAAATACAGCTTTGATTGCATAGTTGTGCCCACCCGCATTTCCCCACAGATGTCCCTGGCTGCAAATTGAAAGTCTATTTCCTTCATCAGAGCAGGAATGAACACCAGATTATATGGGGATATGCCAGTTTATTTTCCAAATAATCAAACAATATTAAATGGGACATGAACTGTATAGACTAAAATCCCAATTCATAACCCACAGCTTTCCAAACTATGTGTCGCAACACAAAAGTGTGTTGCCTGCAGGGCCTAGGTGTGTCACATCAAAACCCAGAAGCGCTGATGGTGCGCCGCTGCCGCACGCGGCCACGCGCACGGCGGCGGGCCATCAGCACTTCCAGGTTTTCGCATGGCACACAAGGACACCGCCAGCACTGCGGTGCACGAAAATCCGAAAGTGCCGCAGCGGTGGCGGCGCACAAAAAACGAAAGCGGCAGGTTCTTGCGCGCCGCCGCAGAAGCGGCGCTTCCGGGTTTTTGCACATGCCGCCGTTGCTGTGTCGCCACGGGAAAACTTTGGAAAGCCCTGTCATAACCAGTAAACTCAATAGGGGTGGGAGAGAGAAAATATAAAATTGAATGTAGATCTAAAATGTAATAATTTCTCCTTGAAGCCAACATTTCTAGGGATTCTTCTGACTGGAGCTGAACTAAGGACTCACCTTGATCAGGAAGAATCATGAGCACCAGAAACAGGAGAATGTGGTAAGTCCCCATGGCTGTGATAAGGAAAAGGTAGGTGAGCAGCTGTTCACTGAAAGAGCAAAAGTGATATAGACAGTGTTTTTCATCTCTTTTATACTACCTTGCAGGTTGCAAAATATTAAGCAATTCATGCTGTAGAGAATCTGACCCCACCTACAGTATTTTTGGACGAAGGCTGAATTTGCTCTGAGAGGCATGCCAGAAAACATACTGCAAAAGTGCATGGCTCATGCAAAAGGACTGGTCAAGGCCAGAAAAAAAGGTAACTTTGACTGCATATGAAGGTGCAATGGTCCTTTTCACCCCACTAAAACTGATAACTAGGCAGAGATCTTTGGGGCTTTCAAGGCAACATCTGTAACTTAAGGCTGTTCGATTATCCTGAAACTGTGCTTTTAGCAAAATTTGGACCCAGACATGAGGAATTCCATCAAAGTTTTGGGCTTGTTGGCTTATTTGGGTCTACTGCTGTAGAGATGGATGGTGATAAATTTGAATTATAAAATAAATAAATAAAATAAAAGATAGAATGGCAGTGCTGAGTATATAATGAAATAAAAGAGTTTCTAGTACAGCAGAACATAAAGCTTCATTCTCAGCCTCATTAATAACAATACTAGTAACATCACAAAGGATAGGAAGTAATAAGAGAAAAAGTCAATAATTGATTGCTTTATGCTCCATGAACATTTAACTAGGAGTCATCAAATACCAAATTCAATGTGCTTATGCTAACTGGACTTGAGTCATGTAATAAAAAATAAGGTAAATTGATTGGATTAAGTAAACTGCCATTGCTGCCATCATAATGATGCCAGGCTTTAGAGCTGATTATAAAAGAAAACCAATATAAGATATTCTTCCCCCGCCCCGACCTTCATAACATTTTACTCCTTTGTTCTGCAAAGGAACATGGCCAGATACTATATTTCTCTATTAAAAATGTTGGTGAAAAATCTATTATAAAAAGGAGGGTGAATGTAATAAAACACAACGCATTCACCAATTTGCCTACATGTCCAGATGCTCATCAGAGAATATTATCTTGACTGCTCTCAGGATACAATGAACCTTGGTTGGGGAGTGGAAATAAAGATATTCTTTGTTCAGGACAAAGCTATACACTGTGCTTCTCTTTGTAAGCTATTGTCTCCCTCTCTTTTTCATTTGCACTCATTTTTGAGGAGGGCTGAGATTTTATATCAACTGATTCTCTGTATCATTAAGAAGATAAAACCTAGCAGGTAAACTTTCCCTTTAGCTCAATATTCTGACAGCTTTAACAGGGGTGACCCTGGGTTCCAAAAAAGCTTCAGGATTCTAAAAAATTCAACACTTTAGTACACTAATTAATATGTATTACTGAAAAGCAATTCACAGAATGGGTTTAAATGGCATAGAAAGCAAGCTGATTAAATTTCCAGACTAATGCTGCAAATAATATGCACTCCACCACAGTTTACTCTAAATCAGAAATGGTCAGAAGAGCAAAAAAGATGTTTTGTTACCTTTTGCCATCTTGGTGATAAGGTCCTCTCCATATCCTAAATCTTGAATTGGCCTCATAACTCCAGAGAGGAAGATTGTACAGTATGATTCCATGTGGGATTGTTTTAATTTCTGGTTCAAAAAATGATTGTAATGGTTTGTATAAACATGATTTTATTACTTTTGGTAGTATAGAAAAGTAGAGTAAATTTTGATTATATTTTATTATTGTTTTTGTTTTTCCTCATTCTTCCTTCTTTTTCTTCTTCCCCATTTTTCTTTCTGTATGTTTAGCTTTTACTATATATACACAGATTTTTAAATAGTTTAGAATGGAATTCTAAGTTTTGCATGCCAATATTTTTATTTATGTTGCTTTGGCCAAATGGGAATAGGATTGTGGCCACCATGCTACGTATTTTCAGTTCCTGAATTAAAAAATGATGTTGAATAGCAGTTTTCGAAAAATTAATTCAGAAAAACTGAACGAAATAGTTCTGCATTATAATTCTATTCTCTCTCTCATTCTGGTTACCACTCATGCACAGATAAATATTTTCTGATATATGGACTGATGGTTGAACACATACATGAAAGTTATGAGTTCTTGTTGTATAAAATGCCTGAAGCTCAGGGCATCCACAGGATGTGGTCAAAATGTCAATCTGCCATTCCGAACAGTGGGCAATACAGGTGCTAATCAACCCTGACTGCTCATTGGAAGGACAGATACTGAAGCTGAAGCTCAAATACTTTGGCCACCTAATGCGAAGAGAGGACTCACTGGAAAAGACCCTGATGCTGGGAAAGACTGAAGGCAAAAGGAGAAGGGGACGGCAGAGGATGAGATGGTTAGATAGCATCACCGATGTAATGAACATGAATTTGAGCAAACTCCGGGAGACAGTGGAGGACAGGAAGGCCTGGCGTGCTATGGTCCATGAGGTCACGAAGAGTCGGACATGACAAAATGACTGAACAACAACAACAAAAATTGCATCTGCATTGGTCGATGTTTCTTGGACCTAAGTTCCCTTGACATATTGAAATTCAGCAGAGCTCTGGTCCATGATGGCTGGCCTTTGGAGTGAGACGTCTACGTGATGGCTTACATAGAAAAGCCTTTTTAACAGGAAAAAACCTGGGTAAGATGTTTATTCCAATCATTTTTATAAGAACTGTGCTTTGAAGAAAATTATCTGAGCTTGCAATTTCTTCATAAAATGGCAGGAATTTAGATTTTTTTAAAAAGTGTGGGGGAAAGTGAAGTTGGCAGATTTATCTATGGGCTTTCGGACTCTTTCATAGATGCAACCATATTTGAAAAGCTGAATAAAAGTTGTCACTTTTTTTTACCTTGATAAAATCCTCCCATTTTATAGCTAAATAACAAGGAGACTGTGGGAGAGCAGGAGAAATCACAGGCACCTGTGCTGTCTCCCTCCCTCCCTCCTATTTCAAACCTCCTCCCAGAATCAGGATGGCAGAGTAGCTGATAAAAAGCCTCAGCTTTGTAACAGCTGGGGAGGAAACGAGAGGAAACAGGAGGAGACGCGAGGAGATAAGCAGAGATGGGTTTGTTTGGAGGTCCTGCAGCAGCCAAAAAGGAAAGCAGCCAAAAGGAATGGAGAAGTGTTTGTTTTCTGCACAGAGACTTTGAGGTCCTGAGGAAACAGAATGAAGAGGCAAAGTCCTGCAGCAAACCACTGAGAAGGGGCAAGTGTTGTGCAAACTGCCCAATAACAGAAGCTCCATACTAGCTGTAGTAACAGTAGGCTAGTAATAGTAGTAGTAGAAGAAGAATAGTTAGAATATATTTGTATTAGTATAGAATAGAAGTAGTAGTATAAGGCATAGTAAGATAAGAATATAATAACATTGTATAGGATAGTTTCCTTAGTAATATAGTTTCATTAGTAATATGCTAGGATAGTTAGATATTAGCTCTAGTCACATAGTCACATAGTTTTGAAAGATTCACTTTTATATTGTAAATAGTTTTGTTTAAAATAAAACACCTCCCCAACCTATAAGGGGAGATATATAAAAAAAATTCTAAGTGTTGTAGAGTGCATTGCTTTTTGGGAGATCATTTTGAGCCTGAAACAATCAAACTCTGGGTATAAAAAAGAACCCGTGACAGAGACATAATATAATCCTCTCCACATATATGTAAATATATGTAAATGGATACATATATTGAATTTGGCTGGCTCAGATGGTTGCAACTTTTGTTTCACTTATTATAATAATTTTTTTACATTAAAATAGCAAAATTATAAAGGAAAGAATCTGACTTTTTTTTAAGTTAGAGAAAGAACTAGGCAATCTACTTCTTGGGGTTGCTCTTGGGAATTGAAGGCATGAGTATTATGTGGCTTAAGGCCTAAGCAACTGGAGAAAACATGGGATATCAAGCTAATAAGGCAATAAAAATATATATTTTTTACAAATCCTTCTGATTGGTTGGAAAATATGCTCTGGCTGCCAGCCACCACAGTGGAAATTGCACACCCTAGCTCTGAAGACTCAGCTGCAGAATTGGTGTCAGTCTGTTTCAGTCCTGAATCCCAGAGTGAGAATGGGAGAGGTTTCCAAGATGGCTGCTGGATCATGTGGCCAGCCAAGGGGCAGCAACAGGACACAGGCCAGTTCTCCTGCAAGACCACTGCCCTGCACCTGCTCTTGCTGCTGCCGTCTACTGGGGCATCTGAGTCCACTGTTTCACCAAGGACTCCTACTCCCAGCCATAGCCACAGCCACCTCGCTGCGGTAGACCAGCCCCACCAACCTCCATCATGCTCCCAGCACCAGCCACAAAATAATGGGTTAAAATAAGATTGCGGCTCCCCCCGGCATCCTCCTTGCCAAGCTACAGGGGCTCCAAAATCAGCTGATCCTCAGCAG
The DNA here is from genome assembly GCA_023362775.1 of Charina bottae. NCBI lineage: Eukaryota > Metazoa > Chordata > Lepidosauria > Squamata > Charinaidae > Charina > Charina bottae. The sequence continues at coordinate 86,603,176 of JALMGJ010000001.1, read as the reverse complement.
TGCCAGCTCCCCCAACCCCCAGAGAGTTGGGAAACCATAGCCTGCTGCAACCCTACCAATCTGCTGCTGCCCCCCAGGTACATGCAGATGGGATTTTGCTGTTCCCTGGCCATGTCCACTGCTGCCACTCCTCCCAACTTTCCCACTGACTCACAGGACTGTCCAACCCACTACTGGCAGCACACAACACCAGCAGGGGACACCTTGAACATCGACATACTGAAAACAGCATTAAAAAAAAAAGTCCACAAAAAGTTTACAAACAGAATAGAACACATTAAAATATCTGTAGCTTGAATCATGTCAACTGGATTTCTATTTTCTTAGTGGAAACGTTTCACTCCTTATCCAAGGAGCTTCTTCAGTCTGAGTAAAGTTAGTAAGGGAATCCTTAAATATGTTTCTAGGCTGGCTGTGTGACCTTGCACCTGGGGCTAGGTCATGGTTATTTTTGAGATGTTTGTTTCTAAATCCCTTTATCATCTAAAGGAGGATCGTTAAGATTACCCTGCTGCTGTTGAGCTTGCGAAATGGTCTTAATCTTCCTAGGCACAGAAGACAAAGCAGGAAGGAAGATAGGGGAAAGGTTATGCCTGAGGCCCCCACCTCTATTCAAGGAAGGATTTTCCAAGTTGGCATGAATGGATTCCTTGACCCCTCTCTCAAACCACCTATCTTCTCTGTCTAAAATGTGAACATTAATGTCCTCAAATGAGTGTCCTTTTTCCTTTAGATGAAGATAAACTGCTGACTCTGGTCCTGTGGTGTTACTTCTCCTGTGTTGGGCCATCCTCCTGTACAAAGGTTGTTTGGTTTCTCCAATGTAGAGTTCAGAGCACTCCTCACTGCACTGGATTGCATACACTACATTGCTTTCCTTGTGTTTTGGAGTTTGATCTTTGGGGTGTACAAGCCTCTGTCTCAGTGTGTTGGTGGGTTTGAAATATACAGGTATGTGGTGTTTGCCAAATATCCGTTTTATCTTTTCAGACACGCCAGCCATGTAAGGAATGACCAGGTTCTTCCGTTTACTCTGAGTCTCAGCCCTATCTGTCGCTGTTTTAGGTCTGGTAGAGTTAGATTTAGTGAAGGCCCAATTTGGATATCCACAGGCCTGCAGAGCTGTTCTCAGATGCTGCTTTTCATTCTTTTTGGAATCCATGGAGGTGGGGATGGTTTCTGCTCTGTGTGACAATGTCCTGATGACTCCTAGTTTGTGCTGCAGTGGATGGTGGGAGTCAAACATCAGGTATTGATCTGTGTGTGTGGGTTTCCTGTAGATCCCTATTTCTAGCTTGCCACCGGTCCCAATGAGGACTTCACAGTCTAGGAATGCCAGTCTGTTGTCCTTGGTGTCTTCTCTGGTGAAGCTAATGTTGGCATCTATAGTGTTTATATGGTCCGTGAAGGCCTGTACTTCCTGGGCCTTGATTTTGACCCAGGTGTCATCCACATACCTAAACCAGTGGGTGGGCACCGTTCCCTGGAATGTGTTGAGTGCTTTCTTCTCCACTTCTTCCATGTATAAATTGGCCACAATGGGTGACACAGGAGAACCCATGGCACAGCCGTGTTTCTGTCTGTAAAAGTCACCTCTGTATGTGAAATAAGTAGTGTTAAGACACAGGTCCAGAAGATGGCAGATCTGGTTTGGGTTGATCTGCCATCTTCTGGACCTGTGTCTTAACACTACTTATTTCACATACAGAGGTGACTTTTACAGACAGAAACACGGCTGTGCCATGGGTTCTCCTGTGTCACCCATTGTGGCCAATTTATACATGGAAGAAGTGGAGAAGAAAGCACTCAACACATTCCAGGGAACGGTGCCCACCCACTGGTTTAGGTATGTGGATGACACCTGGGTCAAAATCAAGGCCCAGGAAGTACAGGCCTTCACGGACCATATAAACACTATAGATGCCAACATTAGCTTCACCAGAGAAGACACCAAGGACAACAGACTGGCATTCCTAGACTGTGAAGTCCTCATTGGGACCGGTGGCAAGCTAGAAATAGGGATCTACAGGAAACCCACACACACAGATCAATACCTGATGTTTGACTCCCACCATCCACTGCAGCACAAACTAGGAGTCATCAGGACATTGTCACACAGAGCAGAAACCATCCCCACCTCCATGGATTCCAAAAAGAATGAAAAGCAGCATCTGAGAACAGCTCTGCAGGCCTGTGGATATCCAAATTGGGCCTTCACTAAATCTAACTCTACCAGACCTAAAACAGCGACAGATAGGGCTGAGACTCAGAGTAAACGGAAGAACCTGGTCATTCCTTACATGGCTGGCGTGTCTGAAAAGATAAAACGGATATTTGGCAAACACCACATACCTGTATATTTCAAACCCACCAACACACTGAGACAGAGGCTTGTACACCCCAAAGATCAAACTCCAAAACACAAGGAAAGCAATGTAGTGTATGCAATCCAGTGCAGTGAGGAGTGCTCTGAACTCTACATTGGAGAAACCAAACAACCTTTGTACAGGAGGATGGCCCAACACAGGAGAAGTAACACCACAGGACCAGAGTCAGCAGTTTATCTTCATCTAAAGGAAAAAGGACACTCATTTGAGGACATTAATGTTCACATTTTAGACAGAGAAGATAGGTGGTTTGAGAGAGGGGTCAAGGAATCCATTCATGCCAACTTGGAAAATCCTTCCTTGAATAGAGGTGGGGGCCTCAGGCATAACCTTTCCCCTATCTTCCTTCCTGCTTTGTCTTCTGTGCCTAGGAAGATTAAGACCATTTCGCAAGCTCAACAGCAGCAGGGTAATCTTAACGATCCTCCTTTAGATGATAAAGGGATTTAGAAACAAACATCTCAAAAATAACCATGACCTAGCCCCAGGTGCAAGGTCACACAGCCAGCCTAGAAACATATTTAAGGATTCCCTTACTAACTTTACTCAGACTGAAGAAGCTCCTTGGATAAGGAGTGAAACGTTTCCACTAAGAAAATAGAAATCCAGTTGACATGATTCAAGCTACAGACAATTCCACCTGGATGACTGAGAACCTTCATAGACACATTAAAATACAATTATAAATAAGCTAAAATACCTCTTAATTAACAATTTATAAATATAATAAATATAGTAAAATCCAAATGGCAGAAACTTCTTGAGTCCATGGGGAGGGCACTCCATGGCCACCCTAGGGCACTAGCCATCCCCATTTTATTTTCTATCCTGCCTTTATTATTTTTATAAATAACTCAAGGCGGTGAACATACCTAATACTCCTTCCACCTCCTATTTTCCCCACAACAACAACCCTGTGAGGTGAGTTGGGCTGAGAGAGAGTGACTGGCCCAAGGTCACCAAGCTGGCTTTCATGCCTAAGGCGGGACTAGAACTCACAGACTCCTGGTTTCTAGCCCGTTGCCTTAACCACTAGACCAAACTGTTGCCCTCATGTCCTCTATCTGGCAGGCATAGCCTTAAAGTCAAATATTATCTGGCTTTTTGAGTGTCTTGGATGATGATAATGATGATGATGATGACCGTTTTCACAACAGTATTCATTGAAACATGTATTGGGACCTTGCAAATTGTCTGCTGTAGGTCCAAGAAAATCTCATTGTGAGCCACCTCAGTCCAGTGAGCAAGCCCATCCAAAGCTAAAGATGGCCAACTTCCACATTCATAACCACTCCATCTAAGCCTAACCTGTTTTTCTCCAATTAGATCCTAACAGCCTCTGGGCACCAAAACAAGACCTTTGCCATATCTCCTGCCTGACACCAGGTGGAGATGTATCACTGGTTGTTGTTGTTTATTCATTCAGTCGCTTCCGACTCTTCGTGACTTCATGGACCAGCCCACGCCAGAGCTTCCTGTCGGCCGTCACCATCCCCAGCTCCCCCATGGTTGAGTCTGTCACCTCCAGAATATCATCCATCCATCTTGCCCTTGGTCGGCCCCTCTTCCTTTTGCCTTCCACTTTCCCTAGCATCAGCTTCTTCTTAATGTGTGCTGATCAAGGAGCACTCATAACAGCTCATATCACTGCACTTTGTACCAACTGCAGCTTCCAGGTACTCTTCAAGGACAGTCCCATGTAGAGTAAATTACAGTAATTCATTTGAGAGGTGACCAGGACATGAGTGAATGTGAGCAGAGTCTCCTGCTCCAGGAATGGGTGCAACTGTAACACAACACGGAGTTGCACAAAGGTCCTCCAGGTCATGATTGACACCTGCTCTCCAAGCAGGAGCTGTGAGTCCAAGAGAACCTCCAGGTTGTGTACTGGATCTGTTTGGGACAATGCCACCCCACCCAGAACCAAAGATGGTAAGTCCCCAAACCCAAAGCCACTCAGTATTGCTAGGATTGAGCCAAAACCTGTAGTTCCCCATCCAGACCGCTACAGCAGGACACTGGGACAGGACCCAACAGCATTGCTTAACTTGCTTCATCCAGGGTCCTCTGCAGCTGTTGCATGACCACCTTCTCAACCACCTTCCCTAAAAAGGGAAGGTTGGAAACTGGACAAAAGTTGTCTAGTATGGCTGAGTCTAGCGATGGCTTCTTGAGAAGGGGGTGAATCAACTTCTCCTTAAACTCTGAAGTGTCAACCCTCTCTCTCAAGGAAAAACTAACCACCGCTAGAACCCAGGCACATGTCACCTCCCAGGAGGCTTTCACCAACCAGAAAGGGCATGGATCTAATAGACAGGTGGCTGAGCTCACAGTCATGAGGCCCAAGTCCACTTCCTCAGGCTCAAGAGGATCAAAGGCATCCCAGATAACAAAGCATGTCTGCATCCTGGGCACCTTTAAAGGACCTGTACTAAGGCTGGGGTCCAATTGAGATAGAATCCAAGCAATTTTGTCTACCAGATGCCCTGCATATTCTTCCACTTGACCCTGTGGGTAAACCTCCAAGTCCCCCTTACCCAGAAGGGCTCAGGTCACCTTAAAAGGGGTTGCCAGATGGCTATCCATGGATGCAAAAAGGGCAGAGAAGTATTGACGCTTTGCTGCCCTTACCACCAAAAGGTAGGCCTTAATAGCAGCTCTTGCCTATGTTCTGTTGAGTCCGCTCCTTGTCAACCTCCAACGGCACTTTAGGTGTCTTTTCACTCATTTTATCTCCCTCAGCTCTTCTGTGAAGCAGAGGGAGGAATGACATCAGCAGGTGGAGAGAGGCCACATGGCCGCACACTGATCCAAGGCTGCCACCACCCTTATGTTCCAAGCGGCTGTTGAAATCTCGAAGGGACCATGGTACAATACTTCTTGTTAGGTGTTAAAAAAAAAGGGTAGATGGTTAGGGTGTGCAAGACATCCCTGATCCAGTTCATGGATGAATCCTCAGCTGTGTGAACTCCTCTTGTGTTATTCTATGGGTGAGACAGCTTGGTTCCAGAACTGGAAATAATAGGTGCTCCTCTTTTCTATTATTTTATATGGAAAAAGGAGATATGTACCTCCTTTTTCACCTCTTTTATTAGAATGGTAATTAGATAGTTCACAAGGAGATTTCTTTTTAAAAGGCAAGGGGTGAATATAATGGCTATGCAAGGAATCCTCAACCCACTTCAGTCAGTCAGACCTTCAGCTATAAAAGGAGCCCATCTGTCCTTGTGTCAGTCTGGAGGTTGGTGTTCTGACTCATTCCAATTGTGCTGAATGAATCAGGAGACAATAGAGCAATGTTTCTTATCATCTGTCAATGGAAAAAAAATTCATCAACATAATGTTTTGTTGTTCATTAGAATGGAATGAAATGCCAGACTGTTAGAAATCATTGCAATGCTTTAAAAAATACTCTCCTTTATGTTGATAAACATGCTCGTTAACTTTTTGTTTGAGTACAGGGAAGAAGTTGCCAGAATGAGGGACAACCCTTGGTGAACAGATAATTTGACTGACAGGTCTTAAGGATGAGGAAAAGATAAGGGTTTAATTTACTCATTTTTCCATAAAACATATGCTTCAAGGCAGCCAGGTAGATAAGAAAGTCCTAACCCTACTTCTATCTTCTAAGAAAGGGAAGTGAGGAAAGGTGAAGTGACCATGCGGTTTAATTATGGATTCTCCTTCACGTCCTTTCCATCCTGCCACTGACTCTGTGACTGGGACAACTGTTGGTTCCTATGGCTAATTTTTTGTTGGTGGGTGCTGATCTTGGATTCAGCAAGGTTGGAAGGCCCTTGGGATTGCCAAGGTCAAAGGCACCTAGGCCAAATCCTTCCTTAGGTGCACATACTACTGACATGATTGTCAAGAAATGTTGCAATGGCTCATTTAGAAAATTATATAAAAACAATCATATTAGCACTCTTGTTCCCTTCACAAGGCAACATCTTGCTGTCCGGAACTTATTGTTCTGAGAAGACGGTGGTGTTATGCACACTGTTCCCATTGTTTTCAGACTAGTGCACTCTATATTCTTTTACTTCTTTCAAAAATCATTACCTCTTATCAGCTGTTTGTGGAGAAATCTTCTTCCTCTTAATTGTTCAATGATTCATAACATATACTAGAGAATGTGATCAAGGCCGCTGTAATCTTGAAGACAATTTCATTGCAGGGCCAAATGGATGTGTCTATATTACCAGCAGGATGGGTGTGGGCAATTACTCTCCTCCTAACCACTCATGTTCAGAAACCTGTGTGCCTGCATGCTCCATTTAGCTCTTACGCTCAACCAGTTTGAATGGGCTGTTAGTTAGCCTGATCACTGGGGAGATAAGACTTCTGGATGTTGCCTGCAATTATTGGCTGAATTAGTGCAACTAATATGAATAGGACAGATATTGTGAGGAGGCTTCCATACCACAATCTTTCTACTCTAATTCTTGAAAAATACCTTTCTGTGGGCAACGTATCATCAACTTTGCTACTCTTGACTTCAAAATGCAGAAAACAGGGAAGACCATGAACCAATAAAACTCCTCTTCCAGATGACCAATAGCAGAGTATAAAAAGGCTGCCTCTAACAATGACTTGCTCCAAAATAATGCAAATCCTGAACAAGAATGGTACCTCAATCCTACTGTTCCAGGGAAAAAGAAATAAAATATTTGCACACCTTCCCCTTTCATGTTTCCCATATATTTTATGTGCTTTTGAAATGTTTGCCACAATGTCTGAACAATAAGTCCAGGAGGCAGTTTGTAAAGGCACCAGGCCCCCATTTCTGCATGAAATTGGCTTGAAGATGGCAGTGAGAAAAGATGCAGCATCTGCAGCTCTTAGGTAGATTGTGGGGTTGATAAGATGACAACAAGGAGACAAGGAAGCAGGAAGCGACAACTGGGAATGCACAACTATTACAGGCAAGCAAGAGGGTTATCAGTCAAATGCCTGGACCACAAGCTGTGATAAGCAGCCCATTGTTATGTAATTCCTGCCTGGAGCTTGGCTTAGAGCTTGGCCTGGAGCTTGGTAGCAACCAGAAGAGGAGCAACCATGCTGAGGCAGCAGCTAATCCCAACAACTGCAAGAACTTTTGGAGGGAGGCAAAGGCTGTATGCTGCTTTACAAACTAAGACTTTTATTTGCTATAAGGTCTAACTATCACAGGCTCATTTACGTGGCCACAACAACTTGCGAAACCTAGGAGGGTGGAGTTAACCCAGGGCAACAGAAAAGGTGTGTGCTACAATAAAGTATCTCGTACAGTTATCTTCTACGCTGTGGTGTGTGCAGTCCTTGGAAAACAAAGAACCCTCACAGTTGGCAGCAGCAGGAGGTGCAGGCCAAGAGAGCAGACTGGACCTGTACCCTGTGGCTGTTGCAGAACCTGAGGCTGCTGTACCAGCCTCCCTGCTGTGTAGTAACCTCCCTTCCTGAGCTCCTAGACTCCATAACCAGGTTGGCACTGGAGTTTCCCAGGCTTATGGTCCTGGCAGTCTTCAATTTGCCTTCTCTGTGAGTGGGATCTGGGGTAGCTCAGGAGTTCATGGCCTCCATGACAGCTATGAGCCTATCCCAGGTCATCCAGGGCCTGACACAAGACAGTGATTGTGCTGTCTAGCTTTTCTGTTGGAGCAGTGGCAATGTGATCTGGAATTGGGGGAGTTTGCACTCTATCTATCTATCTATCTATCTATCTATCTATCTATCTATTTATCTATCTATCTATCTATCACATTTCTTCACCACCCATCTCAGCAACTCTACAGTTACTCTTCTGTCATGGTCAGATCACTCCCTAGTAGCCATAGAGTTTTCTGGTGTTACCTCCACCTCAGGGAGGTAGGACATATTCAATTACCTGAGGGACCATCTCATCCCCAGAACATCGACCCGCCCCACCCGGTCATACAGAGAGGGCTTGCTACGGACCCCGTCTGTAAGAGAATTCCATCTGGCGGGGTCCAGGAGGCGGGCCTTCTTTGCAGTGGCGCCCACCCTTTGGAACATTCTGCCCCTGGAGGTGAGGCAGGCCCCCACACTCCTGACATTCCGAAAACAATTGAAGACCTGGCTCTGCCACCTTGCTTGGGATGGGAAGGGTAATCGCTCCTCTTGGGGTTGGCTTGCGCCGTAGAGTTCTCTTAAATATAACCTCATAGCCTCTTGGATTTTATATATTTATATCTAATTTATTTTTTAGAGCTGTTATATTGTATTTTATGTTTTTAATTACTAACTTTGTTGTAAACTGCCCAGAGTCCCCCTTGTGGGGGGAGATGGGCGGTGATAGAAGTTGGATAAATAAATAAATTGGTCCACCACAGGTGACTAATGGAATCCAAGGGGTCCAGTATGATTAAACGGGCAAAGAATATTGGTCATAACATACATATGCAGCAATGGGAAAATATGTGGTCTAAAGGACTGAAGTTTACTCTGTGTTATAATTTGAAAGAAAATTTCTATAAGATGATGTATCGATGGTACATGACCCCTCAAAAACTTGCGAAAATATATGGGACTGTTTCTAACATTTGTTGGAAATGTAATAAACAAGAGGGGTCGTTTTACCACATGTGGTGGACATGTAAGATTGCAAAGAAATTTTGGACCCAAATACATACGTTGATGCAGAGTATACTACAAATACAGATTCCGTTTAAACCAGAATTATTTCTGTTGGGAATATTGGACTTACAAATAGAAAAACATTTTGTTAGAATTATACAATATATGATAACAGCAGCAAGACTTCTTTATGCACAATTTTGGAAAACTCAGACTTTACCAACAGTACAAGAGTGGATGTTAAAATTGATGGACATGGCAGAAAATGATAAATTGACTTGTTTATTGAAATAAAACTCAAGTTATCAATATCTCAAAGAGTGGAAACCATTGATGGACTATTTGCAAAATGCAGGAGGGGCGAAGCTTACATGGGGTTTTGAAGAGTAGATTAAATATAATAGAGTATATTAGACAAAGAATTATTTCTATCTATTGTATGAAAAACCAACATTTAAGGCAGATTCTTTTATCTACATGACCAGAGATAGATTGGAAGTTACCTATTTTTCATATCTTTTTCTTTCTCTTACTTTACTACACTTTTTCTTTTCTTTTTCTTTATTTTGTATTTCTATTTCTTTTTCTGTTTCGTTTAACTATGTATTTTAAAATCCTAATAAAATTTATATATATATATAAAAGAATCCAAGGGGTCCAGAGGGAGCTTGGGGTTTTTCCTGATCACCTGCTCCATGGTCAATTTCTTTAAGAATTGTATTAAATCAGGGCAGCAGTCACTAAATTGTAGCATTGTCTACAACTTCACTGGTTATAGGTTGACCAGGACTACATATGCTGAAGGTGTACTGTGAAATGTATGAAGCCATCATGCAGTTTAGGTTCAGGATTGGGCAGGGCAAGCAGATATAATCATATTAATTTCAATATACAAGAATACACCTATGTTGGTATGTCTGCTGTTGATCAGCCCTTCTGTTTTGCATTTTAGTAATGAGTTGGATTATGGCTATTTATCCAAAAACTTCCTTTGATGTCTTTCAAACACGAAGAACACTTACAATTGAATGTTTGCAGAGCTGCTTTATATTTATTAGGAAAGAGGGTTAAATGCATAGAAACTATAACTCTTTTTCTGGTTCTTTGACACCTTCATTTCCTTTAAGTCATTCAAGTTGATAATGGTGATTCTTCAAATTTTTGAGTGGCCTTTCCTAAAAGGTTGGAAGATATTCATTATTATCAAAAAATACATTAATACTATGCAAACCTCCTGTTCTTTTCCTTTATATAAATGTTATTTTAAGATCATGTGAACCACAAAAGAACAAAAGCAGTCTGTACATTCTTCCTCTAGGTCTGACCCACTACATTTTATGATGGGATGTTTCCAAGAGATTTGGGATGGAGCCATGGGAATTTCATACTCTAGTTAGTACAGACTAATTCTTCTAGTTATTCCCCCAGAGCTCTATTCTGTCTATTCTGTCTCATGACACTCCATTCCATTCCATTCCCATATTTCTAAAGGGAAAAAATGTAAAACACTTAATTGTCTAGGACCCTGTTTATATGGATGTGGTTATGATGAGCAACTGATTCATCATAGGGTGGAGGATGGAAGACGTTTTCCACTCCAATAATAATCAGAAATGAAATAAAGTTTTAATGCAGTTTGACGGAATGCAGCAAATCTGAATCTTACCTTCTACAGCACTGATAAGGGCCATGACAGACTCCAATTTTCCTCTTCCTGATACCACAAGTAAGTTGGCAATTACCATATTTTCTAAAGCAGGCCAATGTATCCATTACTTCTTCTGCTTCACCTCGAAATTGAAGATAAAAAGGACCCTTCATAGATCAACACTTTTCGGAATACAGTGAAAAAATTATCCTAGGATCTCTACACTTTGGAAAAGTAAAAAACATATGTGCGAATGTATTTCAGAGGTATAGTGAGAAAAATGTATTTTCTTTGGGAAATTCTTTGAAAAACAGACTTTTAGGGGAAAGAAAGACTGTTCAACATTAGGATCTGAATTCATAGGGTCCAAATGTCTGGAAGTTATTGCTTCATAAGGAAGAGAGTATATTACTTTAACAAATTGTTGTCATCCTCATCAACAGCAAGAGAAACTCTTGACTTACCCGAGTCTCCAAGGATCAGAAAGGCAAGGACGAGAATGAGAACGCTCCAGAGTTTCATACTTATGAAAAAGTGGAGGCAGCTCTCTGACTCTGCCTTAGCCCAAGAGTCACCAGAATAGGCACAGGAGAAAATTGGTTATGCTCTGTCTTTTATACAACCTGCCAGGAGGTGTACTTAGCTTTAGGAAGGCGGTGAAGTCAGTAACTACAAAATAGAATGATATGTGATTGGCTGGTTTTTCTCTGTACCTGGGTGGTATTTGGAAGAGGTGGCAGTTCCCTTAAAATGATTAGGTTCCCAGTTTCAGGATGGTTATTAATTCATTCCTATTGCTAGAAGGAAGAGTGGTCAAAGGACCCATAATCCTTTCACTAGATAACACTCATAGACCAGCTATGACAAGATTGACTCATTACAATTCTGCATGGCCTTGTCATTTCTAATTTAGGTTGTGACCATGCATTATGGATAAGAGTGCCTTGCAGACAGCTAGATACTTCCATTCAGTAACTTCCTGGAAGAGAAGGGAAGAGGAGGGGAGGGGAGGAAAATTATGCCTGCCTGCCTTCATCCTCAGTGGGTAGATCTGGCTGACAGGATTTCCAACCCTTAGCTAACACTAATGCTAATGTGAGTTAACAGTTAAATCAGGCTGAGGGGATTTCAGGGGACCAGGCCTAGCTATAGGCAGACCAGCTCCAAATTAGCCATTCAGGTTGGATAGTCTAATAGGATCATTCTCCCATCAGGTTTAATATTTCACAGTGACTTTTGTAACCCACATTTCTTCTAGATGTATCTTTACATTTTAATTCATATTCTGTGGATGTTAATCCAGGCCTTTATGTAGGGTTAGGGTTACCATTATAGTAACTCAAATAGAAGAGGTTATATGTAGCTCAGGGTTGAACTGTGGAGTCCTTGGTGCTCTCTGAGCTTGGTGGTTTGCTTGCAGGCATTTAATTACCCAACTGGGCAAGATCATCAGTGCGAGTGAGTGTGGGATTTGCTCCCTATTTATATACAGTAGCTTGCCCTGCCAGTATTGGTGGGGGTGTGGTTTTCTTCTTGGTAGTTCCTTGATTAGGGTATTGTTTTGTGTTTGATTGTTTGCCTGGTGTTAATATCTGCTTCTCTGGGTGTTGGTTGCTATTGAGAATGTGTTCTGGTCTTTTTGTTTCCTTCTTAGCTTTTTTATTGTCTCCTTTGAATGGTGTGTACATGTGGTTTATCCCTATGTGTCTATTAATGGCAGATTTTTCTGAATGACAAGCTTCCAGGAATTCCCTAGAGTTTTTGGATTTAGCTTGGTGTAAGATGTTCCAGCAAAGGAGATCGTTACCTTGTCGTGGTGCTGGAGCTTGAGCACCTCAATGACACCATGAGCTAAACCGTGAAGGGACACCCAAGATGGGAAGGTCATGGCAGAGAGGTCAGCCTAAATACAATCCCTGGGGAAGGTAACGGCAACCCACCCCAGTATTCTTGCCGTGAAAACTAAATGGATCAGTACAACCAGAGATATGTCGGTATACCATCAGAAGATGGGACTCCCAGGTCGGAAGATGGTCAAAATGCTACTGGGGAGGAACAGAGGATACGTTCAACTAGCCCCAGATGTGATGACGCAGCTAGCTCAAAGCTGAAAGGACGGCTAGCGGCCGACGGTGCTGGTGGTGAACGACGAATCCGATGTTCTAAAGATCAACACACCATAGGAACCTGGAATGTAAGATCTACGTATGAGCCAGGGCAAATTGGATGTGGTTCTTGGTGAGATGTCAAGATTAAATATAGACATTTTAGGTGTCAGTGAACTGAAATGGACTGGAATGGGCCACTTCACATCAGATGACCACAAGATCTACTACTGTGGACAAGAGGACCACAGAAGAAATGGAGTAGCCTTCATAATTAATAATAAAGTGGCTAAAGCAGTGTTTGCATACAATCCAAAAAACAATAGAATGATCTCAATTCAAATTCAGGGTAAGCCATTTAAGATCACAGTGATCCAAATTTACGCCCCAACCACAGATGCTGAAGAAGCAGAGGTAGATCAGTTCTATGAGGATCTGCAGCACCTACTGGATAATACACCAAAAAGAGATGTTATTTTCATTACAGGAGACTGGAATTACAGGCAAGCATGGTCTGGGAGAACAAAATGAAGTGGGACATAGGCTGATAGAATTTTGCCAAGACAACTCACTGTGCTAAACAAACACTCTCTTCCAACAACCTAAAAGACGACTTTATACATGGACTTCACCAGATGGTCGACACCGAAATCAGATTGACTACATCTTTGCAACCAAAGGTGGCGGACATCTATACAGTCGGTAAAAACAAGACCTGGAGCTGACTGTAGTTCAGATCACGAACTTCTTATTGCAAAATTTAGAATCAGACTAAAGAGAATAGGGAAGACCCACAGATCAGTTCGATATGAGCTCACTAATATTCCTAAGGAATATGCAGTGGAGGTGAAGAATAGATTTAAGGGACTAGATTTAGTAGATAGGGTCCCGGAAGAACTATGGACAGAAGTTCGCAACATTGTTCAGGAGGCGGCAACAAAAAATGTCCCAAAGAAAAAGAAAACCAAGAAGGCAAGATGGCTGTCTGCTGAGACACTGGAAGTAGCCCAAGAAAGAAGGAAAGCAAAAGGCAACAGTGATAGGGGGAGATATGCCGAATTAAATGCAAAATTCCAGAGGTTACCCAGAAGAGATAAGGAATTATTTTTAAACAAGCAATGTGTGGAAGAAGACAATAGAATAGGAAGGACAAAAGACCTCTTCCAGAAAATTAGGAACATTGGAGGTAAATTCCAGGCAAAAATGGGTATGATTAAAAACAAAGATGGTAAGGACCTAACAGAAGCAGAAGAGATCAAGAAAAGGTGGCAAGAATATACGAAAGATCTGTATAGGAAGGATAATAATATTGGGGATAGCTTTGACGGTATGGTCAGTGAGTTAGAGCCAGACATCCTGAAGAGTGAGGTTGAATGGGCCTTAAGAAGCATTGCTAATAACAAGGCAGCAGGAGACGACGGTATCCCAGCTGAACTGTTTAAAATCTTGCAAGATGATGCTGTCAAGGTGATGCATGCCATATGCCAGCAAATTTGGAAAACACAAGAATGGCCATCAGATTGGAAAAAATCAACTTATATCCCCATACCAAAAAAAGGAAGCACGAAAGAATGTTCAAACTAGAGAACAGTGGCACTTATTTCACATGCCAGTAAGGTAATGCTCAAGATCTTGCAAGGTAGACTCCAGCAATTCATGGAGCGAGAAATGCCAGATGTACAAGCTGGGTTTAGAAAAGGCAGAGGAACTAGAGACCAAATTGCCAATATCCACTGGATAATGGAAAAAGCCAGGGAGTTTCAGAAAAACATCTATTTCTTTTTTATTGACTATTCTAAAGCCTTTGACTGTGTGGATCATAACAAATTGTGGCACGTTCTTGGTGATATTGGGATTCCAAATCATCTTGTCTGCCTCCTGAGGAATCTGTATAATGACCAAGTAGCAACAGTAAGAACAGAGCACAGAACAACGGACTGGTTTAAGATTGGGAAAGGAGTACGGCAGGGTTGTATACTCTCATCCTACCTATTCAACCTGTACGCAGAAGACATCATGTGACGTGCTGGGCTTGAGGAATCCAAGGCTGGAGTTAAAATCGCTGGAAGAAACATTAACAATCTCAGATATGCGGATGATACCACTTTGATGGCTGAAAGTGAGGAGGAGCTGAGGAGCCTTATGACGAAGGTGAAAGAAGAAAGTGCAAAAGCTGGGTTGCAGTTAAACCTCAAAAAAACCAAGATTATGGCAACCAGCTTGATTGATAACTGGCAAATAGAGGGAGAAAAAGTGGAGGCAGTGACAGACTTTGTATTTCTAGGCGCAAAGATTACTGCAGACGCTGACTGCAGCCAGGAAATCAGAAGATGTCTACTTCTTGGGAGGAGAGCAATGGCAAATCTTGATAAAATAGTTAAGAGCAGAGACATCACACTGACAACAAAGATCTGCATAGTCAAAGCAATGGTATTCCCCGTAGTAACCTATGGCTGCGAGAGCTGGACCATAAGGAAGGCTGAGCGAAGGAAGATACATGCTTTTGAACTGTGGTGTTGGAGGAAAATTCTGAGAGTGCCTTGGACTGCAAGAAGATCAAACCAGTCCATACTTCAGGAAATAAAACCAGACTGCTCACTTGAGGGAATGATATTAAAGGCAAAACTGAAGTACTTTGGCCACATCATGAGAAGACAGGATACCCTGGAGAAGAAGCTGATGCTAGGGAAAGTGGAAGGAAAAAGGAAGAGGGGCCGACCAAGGGCAAGATGGATGGATGGTATTCTGGAGGTGACGGACTCAACCGTGGGGGAGCTGGGGATGGTGACGGCCGACAGGAAGCTCTGGCGTGGGCTGGTCCATGAAGTCACGAAGAGTCGGAAGCGACTGAATGAATAAACAACAACAACAAAAAGATGTTCACACTTTTCCAGTTGATTCCTAAACCAAGATTCTTGATTAAGGATTCAACTAGGATTGATGAAGCGGATGGGCAGAAGGTTGGATCAGAAAGGGAGGAATTCTCAGAGTGAATCAATTTGAACATGGATGGGACCCTTTTTTTCAGGACCATAGATCTACAGTGGTCAACAGGTTTCTATCTTTTCCTCTATGCTTTTCAACATTTATAGGCAAGCACTCAAGAACGTCATTATTTGGAGAACTTTACTGACGCTTGGCTCTTCTTCTCCTTACATTTTAACCCCAAAGAATAACTCTGTATTTTTGAATGTTGCTGAATCTTTGTAATGAGCCGAATGGAACTAAATCCAGAAAAGACAGAGGTGCTATTAGTGAGGCAAAGACTGGATTCTGTCATTGAGTTAAGCTTGCTCTGGTAGGGTTGCACACCCCTAGATGAACTGGGTTCACTATTTGACAGTAGTCCTTGATCCCCAGCCATCATTGGACTTGCAAGTGGCAACTATAACAAAGAAAGCACTTGCACCATTATGGCTGGTGTGCCAACTGAGATCCTTCCTGAGCTAGCCAGACGTAGTGATGGTTACATTCTATTGTATTGCATTGTAAGTTGGTCAGTCTTTGAAGACTGCTAGATACTACTGTTTACCAAGTTTCTTGGATAGACATTATTCACTAGGACACTGGAAACATCGACTGTGACATGAATTGGAGCATTGGGAACACACAACGGTTTAACAGGTGCAGCTGCTTCCACTTCGTTGCCAGGCACACTTCAAAATAATTGTGCTTGCCCTCAGAACATCAACAGCTTAGACTTTAAAGTGCACCTACAATTGATTTGGGTGCTTTGAGGGTTCAGAGATTAGTCCAACTTTTCTCCTCCATACAGAAGTATAGGAAGGAAGAAGGGTTGAAATTAGCAGGATTTCTGTTTCCTCTTTCTCTTCTGCAAATGCTGGGTGCTTTGTTGTGTGCTGTGTGTGGAGGTGACCAGGGCATGAGTGAATGTGAGCAGAGTCTCCTGCTCCAGGAATGAGTGCACCTGGCACATAACACATAGTTGCACTAAGGTCCTCCTGGCCATGGCTGCCACCTGCTCTTCAAGCAGGATCCGTGAGTCCAGGAGAACCTTCCAGTTGTGCACTGGCTCTGTTTGGGACAATGCCACCCCACCCAGAACCAAAGATGGTAAGTCCCTGAACCAGCAGGCCCCAAAACCCAAAGCCACTCAGTCCTGCTAGGATTGAGCCAAAACCTGTAGTTCCCCATCCAGACCCCTACAGGAGGACACTGGGACAGGACCCAACAGCATTGCTTAATTCACCAAGGATGGAGATATAACGCTGGGTATTATCAGTACCCTCATGGCAATGAATGATCTCAACAGCAGCTTCATGTAGATGTTAAACAGGAATGGAGAGAGTATTGAACCCTGCAGAATCCCACAAAGCAGGGGCCGAGGGCAGGACCTCTGTCTCCTGATCAACACCAATTGGAACTGAGCCTAGAGGAAGGAGGAGAACCAGCACAAAACAGTGCCACCCTCCACAACTCACAGAGCCGGTCCAGAAGGATTCCATGCTCAATGGTATTGAAGGCTGCCAAGAGGTCAAGAAGAGCAAGAATGGATGCACTACCGTATCCCGTGCACACCAAAGATCATCCAAAAGTGCAACCAATGCTGTTTCAGTCCCATACAGAGGCCTGACACCCAACTGAAAGGAGTCCAAATAATCCACTTCATCCAGGATCCTCTGAAGCTCTTGTGTGACCACCTTCCCAATCACATTCTCTATAAAGGGAAGGTTGGAAACTGGACAAAAGTTGTCTAGTATGGTTGGGCCTAGTGATGGTTTATTGAGAAGGGGGTGAACTAACATCTCCTTAAAGGGTTAAGGGTCAACCCCCTCTCTCAAGGAAAAATTAACCACCGCTAGAACCCAGGCACATGTCACCTCCCAGGAGGCTTTCGCCAACCAGAAAGGGCATGGATCTAATAGACAGGTGGCTGAGCTCACAGTCATGAGGCCCCAAATCCACTTCCTCAGGCTCAAGAGGATCAAACTCATCGGGTCACCTTAAAAAGGGTTGCCAGACAGCTATCTGCAGATGCATTAAGGGTGAAGTATTGACACTTCACTGCCCTTACCTCCACATGGTGGGCCTTAATAGCAGCTCTTACCTGTTTTCTGTTGAGTTTGCTCCTCATCAACCTTCAACGGCACTTTAGGTGTCTTTACACCCACTTCACCATCCTCAGCTCTTCTGTGAACCAGAGGGAGCAATGAAATCAGTGGGTGGAGAGAGGCTGCATAGGTGCACCCTGATCCAAGGCTATCCCAGATCGTACTCCCAGAGAAGGCAAATTGAAGACCGTCAGGACCATAAGCCTGGGAAACTCCAGTGCCAGCCTGGTTATGGAGTCTAGGAGCTCAGGCAGGGAGGTTACTACACAGCAGGGAGGCTGGTACAGCAGCCTCAGTCCCAACTGGTCCCTAGAACCCAACTTAACAAACAGGGTGTTGCATCCAGTAATCTGAGGAGCAGTGCCCCTGAAAGCCAATAGAGACTCCCGGATGACAGTTGCCATACCTCAAACCTGGCTGGGAACATCTCTGAGAGGGGAACACCCCCCCTTACAACCCAACCAGGTTTCAGTAATACATGCCAGGTTAGCCCTCTCGTCTGTGATCAAGTCACAGAGGAGGGATACCTTATTACAGCCTGACTTGGCATTCAGTAACAGCAGCCGGAAGCCAGGGCCTCTGATGGCCTCCTGACTGGGAATTGGGGCTGAGCATAGGGGGTTGGAGCACAGCACCAGTAACAAACACCAGGGTTGTGTTCCCTGAGAGTGGCCCACCCTCTGCCTCCTGCCATACCTTCCCATACCCAGTGTCACGGAGATGTTCTGGCCTGCCCCAAATCCCCCAGCATCCCCCTCATTCCCCAGCCTCATCTCCAGGAAGGCCTCTCAGGTAGGGGGTCCACACTCCATACCAATCACACATCTATACCACAACAAGGGAGGGCAACTGGGAGCCCCAGGGTGCTTCAGCTTGCATGCTCTCAGCACCAGTAGAATTCCCTTATTAACCCCAACTCACACACACCTCCCCACTCATACATGAACTCCCCATTCACACATAAAAAACACCAGTCACACACAAATTCCCCCCAAAGGCACACCCACCAGGTCACTTTCACTGACTGGTGGGATGAGATGCCCCACGCTCCATCCACAAGAGTGATCCCACCACTTGCCCCCCCTCCACCAGCTTTCACCTGGCCGAGAGGGCAACTGGATTCTTACAAGTAAGGGCGAATCCCCATCCCACAACATGCACAATTCACACTTCACATTTAGAAGCCAGTCAAAATCCATCACATCAATAGAATGTGGGGGGAGGGGGAGCCTCAAATGGTTACACCACAGTCCCTCTGGAGAATATAGGAGAGAGAAGAATACAAGCGGGGAAGTAAAATAGCAACCACATTGGGGGTGGGGGTGGGGGTGGGGGTTCCGCAACAGCCACAGGGTACAGGTCCAGTCTGCTCTCTTGGCCTGCACCTCCTGCTGCTGCCAACTGTGAGGGTTCTTTGTTTTCCAAGGACTGCACACACCACAGCGTAGAAGATAACTGTACGAGATACTTTATTGTAGCACACACCTTTTCTGTTGCCCTGGGTTAACTCCACCCTCCTAGGTTTCGCAAGTTGTTGTGGCCACGTAAATGAGCCTGTGATAGTTAGACCTTATAGCAAATAAAAGTCTTAGTTTGTAAAGCAGCATACAGCCTTTGCCTCCCTCCAAAAGTTCTTGCAGTTGTTGGGATTAGCTGCTGCCTCAGCATGGTTGCTCCTCTTCTGGTTGCTACCAAGCTCCAGGCCAAGCTCTAAGCCAAGCTCCAGGCAGGAATTACATAACAATGGGCTGCTTATCACAGCTTGTGGTCCAGGCATTTGACTGGTAACCCTCTTGCTTGCCTGTAATAGTTGTGCATTCCCAGATGTCGCTTCCTGCTTCCTTGTCTCCTTGTTGTCATCTTATCAACCCCACAATCTACCTAAGAGCTGCAGATGCTGCATCTTTTCTCACTGCCATCTTCAAGCCAATTTCATGCAGAAATGGGGGCCTGGTGCCTTTACAAATTGCCTCCTGGACTTATTGTTCAGACATTGTGGCAAACATTTCATGTTCAGGATTTGCATTATTTTGGAGCAAGTCATTGTTAGAGGCAGCCTTTTTATACTCTGCTATTGGTCATCTGGAAGAGGAGTTTTATTGGTTCATGGTCTTCCCTGTTTTCTGCATTTTGAAGTCAAGAGTAGCAAAGTTGATGATACGTTGCCCACAGAAAGATATTTTTTCAAGAATTAGAGTAGAAAGATTGTGGTATGGAAGCCTCCTCACAATATCTGTCCTATTCATATTAGTTGCACTAATTCAGCCAATAATTGCAGGCAACATCCAGAAGTCTTATCTCCCCAGTGATCAGGCTAACTAACAGCCCATTCAAACTGGTTGAGCGTAAGAGCTAAATGGAGCATGCAGGCACACAGGTTTCTGAACATGAGTGGTTAGGAGGAGAGTAATTGCCCACACCCATCCTGCTGGTAATATAGACAAATCCATTTGGCCCTGCAATGAAATTGTCTTCAAGATTACAGCGGCCTTGATCACATTCTCTAGTATATGTTATGAATCATTGAACAATTAAGAGGAAGAAGATTTCTCCACAAACAGCTGATAAGAGGTAATGATTTTTGAAAGAAGTAAAAGAATATAGAGTGCACTAGTCTGAAAACAATGGGAACAGTGTGCATAACACCACCGTCTTCTCAGAACAATAAGTTCCGGACAGCAAGATGTTGCCTTGTGAAGGGAACAAGAGTGCTAATATGATTGTTTTTATATAATTTTCTAAATGAGCCATTGCAACATTTCTTGACAATCATGTCAGTAGTATATGCACCTAAGGAAGGATTTGGCCTAGGTGCCTTTGACCTTGGCAATCCCAAGGGCCTTCCAACCTTGCTGAATCCGAGATCAGCACCCACCAACAAAAAATTAGCCATAGGAACCAACAGTTGTCCCAGTCACAGAGTCAGTGGCAGGATGGAAAGGACGTGAAGGAGAATCCATAATTAAACCGCATGGTCACTTCACCTTTCCTCACTTCCCTTTCTTAGAAGATAGAAGTAGGGTTAGGACTTTCTTATCTACCTGGCTGCCTTGAAGCATATGTTTTATGGAAAAATGAGTAAATTAAACCCTTATCTTTTCCTCATCCTTAAGACCTGTCAGTCAAATTATCTGTTCACCAAGGGTTGTCCCTCATTCTGGCAACTTCTTCCCTGTACTCAAACAAAAAGTTAATGAGCATGTTTATCAACATAAAGGAGAGTATTTTTTAAAGCATTGCAATGATTTCTAACAGTCTGGCATTTCATTCCATTCTAATGAACAACAAAACATTATGTTGATGAATTTTTTTTCCATTGACAGATGATAAGAAACATTGCTCTATTGTCTCCTGATTCATTCAGCACAATTGGAATGAGTCAGAACACCAACCTCCAGACTGACACAAGGACAGATGGGCTCCTTTTATAGCTGAAGGTCTGACTGACTGAAGTGGGTTGAGGATTCCTTGCATAGCCATTACATTCACCCTTCACCTTTTAAGAAGAAATCTCCTTGTGAACTATCTAATTTCCATTCTAATAAAAGAGCAAAAATGTTTCATAGCTATCTCTTTTTTCTCTACAAAATAATAGAAAAGTGGAGCACCTGTTCTTTCCATTTCTGGAATCAAGCTGTCCCAGGCCTAGAATAACACAAGAAGAGTTTGTGCAGCTCAGGATCCAGCCACGAAACAGATCAGTAATGTCTTGCACACCCTAACCACTTATTCTTGTTTCTTAACACCTAACAAGAAGTATTGTGTAGAATTATTGAGGGGAAGAGAATAGTGACAAACAAGAACTATTCAGTCAGTTCTATGCAGTTAATTTGTGTACTAATCAGAATGTGGCTGATTTATACAAGTCTACCAGGAAGCTTCAATTAAATCTGGTCAATTCCTTTAAGAGTTGTACAGTATTATGTCAGGGCAGTAGTCAGTAAATTGTAGCATTGTCTACACCTTCGCTGGCTATAGGTTGACCAGGATTAAGAAGGAAGCCTTTCCCTTCCCAGCTTCTGAAGCTGGTGATTAAACCTGCATGCCATTCTATGTCAGTGGTATGTCAATGAAATACAATATATTTCCTCCTAAAAAGAGAGGGCTATCTTGTAAATTGAAATTTGGGTCTTTTATATTCCTGTACTACATTTGCTTTTACATTCCTCTGGCAGCCTGAACAGAATTGGTATCTTATGACAAAATCACTTAGCTTCTTTACATATGCTGAAGATGTACTGTGAAAGGAATGAAGCCATCATGCAGTTTAGGTTCAGGATTGGGCAGGGCAAGCAGATATAATCATATTAATTCCAATATACAAGAATACACCTATGTTGGTATGTCTGCTGTTGATCAGCCCTTCTGTTTTGCATTTTAGTAATGAGTTGGATTATGGCTATTTATCCAAAAACTTCCTTTGAAGTCTTTCAAACACAAAGAACATTTACAATTGAATGTTTGCAAAGCTGCTGTATATTTATTAGGAAAGAGGGTTAAATGCATAGAAACTATAACCCTTTTTCTGGTTCTTTGACACCTTCATTTCCTTTAAGGCATTCAAGTTGATAATGGTGATTCTTCAAATTATGCTGAGTGGTCTTTCCTAAAAGGTTGGAAGATATTCCTTATTATTAGAAAATACATTAATACTATGCAAACGTCCCCCTCTTTTCCTTTATAGAAATGTTATTTTAGGATCATGTGAACCATAAAAGAACAAAATCAGTCTGTGCATTCTTCCTCTAGGTCTGACCCACTAATTTGTATGGCGTAATGTTTCCAGAAAATTTGGGATGGAGCTATGGGAATTTCATGTTCTAGTTAGTACACACTAATTCTTCTAGCCAATTCTTCCAGCTTCACCTAGAGATTCCTTTTCCATATTCCATCTCATGGCACACCATTCCATTCCATTCCCATATTTGTAAAGGGAAAAAAAGGAAAGCACTTCATTGTCTAGGAACCTGTCTATATGGATGTGGTTATGATGAGGAACTTATTCATCATGTGGTGGAGGATGGAAGGAGTTTTCCACCCCAATAATAATAAGAAATGAAATAAACCTTTAATGTTGTTTGAGGAAATGCAGCAAATCTGAACCTTACCTCTGACAGCAAACATGAGGGCCACAACAGTCTCCAATAGTCTTCAAGCTACCACAAGTAAGTTGGCAAACAGCACCATTGTTAAGGCAGGCCACTGTATTCGTTATTTCTTCTGTTTCACCTAGAAATTGAGGATAAAAAGAACCCTTCATACATCAATATCAACACTTTTCAGAATACAGTGAAAAAATGCTCCTAGGATCTCTATGTTTTGGAAAAGTAAAAAACATATGTGCGAAAGTATTTCAGA
Source organism: Charina bottae (assembly GCA_023362775.1). Taxonomy (NCBI): domain Eukaryota; kingdom Metazoa; phylum Chordata; class Lepidosauria; order Squamata; family Charinaidae; genus Charina; species Charina bottae. The sequence goes on along the minus strand of JALMGJ010000001.1, from coordinate 86,580,030 downwards.
GGTATGGTGAGAAAAATGTATTTTGTTTGGGAAATTCTTTGAAAAACAGACTTTTAGGGAAAAGAAAGACTGTTCAACATTAGGATCTGAATTCATAGGGTCCATATGTCTGAAAGTTAGTGCTTCATAATGAAGAGCCTGTATCACCTTTACTAATTGTTGTCCTCCTCATCAAGAGCAAGTGAAACTCTTGACTTACCTGAGTCTCCAAGGATCAGAAAGGCAAGGACAAGAATGAGAACGCTCCAGGGTTTCATAGTTATGAAAAAGTAGAGGCAGCTCTTTGACTCTTCCCTTGTCCAAGAGTCACCAGAATAGGCACAGGAGAAAGTTGGTTACGCTCTGTCTTTTATACAACCTGCCAGGAGGTGTACTTAGCCTTAGGAAGGCGGTGAAGTCAGTAACTACAAAATAGAATGATATGTGATTGGCTGGTTTTTCTCTGTACCTGGGTGGTATTTGGAAGAGGTGGTAGTTCCCTTGAAATGATTGGGTTCCCAGTCTCAGGATGGTTACGAATGTATTACTGTTGCTGGAAGCAAGGGTGGTCAAAGGGCCTAGTAAACCTTTCACTAGATAACACTCATAGACCAGCTATGATAAGATCACCTGGTTACAATTCTGCATATAATTGTAGGGAAGGGAAGGGAAGGGAAGGGAAGGGAAGGGAAGGGAAGTGGGTATGGCTGCCTGCCCTTATCTCTCTGTATACAAAAAGTACCTCATGTTAATCTTGGACCATTGGCACAACTTTCTGTACTCAATGGATAGATCAGGCTGACAGGATTTCCAAGCAGGCTGGTCCAACCCTTAGCTAATACTAATGCTAATGTCAGTTAACAGATAAAACAGGCTGAGGGGATTTCAGGGGACCAGGTCTAGCTATACGCTGACCAGCTCCAAATTAGCCATCAGGATGGACAGTTTAATCGGATCATTCTCCTGTGAGATTTAACATTGCGCCTTGACTTTTGTGTTAATAAAAAAAATTATTTTGTGAAGAATTGTTCAGATTTTGTTGGACTCAACAAAAGAGAAAACACAATTATCCAGAAACATGGAAGAGGGAGATTTGCAATGCATTTCATTTCCTTTTAGCATGGAATGAAGGCCGGCCATGAGTAATTTTTGCAGTAATTTTGGAGAAGGTACAGGGAGCTAGCAAGAGGTAGTGATGGTTACTTGCTTCATACTTTCTGAGGGACCACCCTTGGGAAATATATATATATATATATATATAATATTTTTTGTTGTTTATTCATTCAGTCGCTTCCGACTCTTCGTGACTTCATAGACCAGCCCACGCCAGAGCTTCCTGTTGGCCGTCACCATCCCCAGCTCCCCCATGGTTGAGTCTGTCACCTCCAGAATATCATCCATCCATCTTGCCCTTGGTCGGCCCCTCTTCCTTTTGCCTTCCACTTTCCCTAGCAGATATAGATAGATGATAGATAGATAGATAGATAGATAGATAGATAGATAGATAGATAGATGATAGATAGATAGATAGATAGATACTTTATTGATTTAGTCTTTTGACCATATCAAGTAAAAAGGAAGTTAAAATAAAAAGCCAATATAAACATACAAGTGAATATGAGTAAATACAAATAAAACTATAATACAGATTCATATCAAACCATCACCCCTACAGTCAACTCCAATCTGGTCTATGTAATCTGTCCTCTTTAGGATTGCCTTTGATATGAAGAGTGCAGTCTTGCTAGTAATGTGCTGGTTCTTACCCTGTAAAAAATAAGAAAGTTTCTGCTGGCTGCTCCAGTATTTTTTATTTTTTTAATATAAATCTAAGTGGACAGTCCTTTCTACAGAATATAATTTGCAATCAAATAAGATATGTGCAGTATCTTCAACAGCTGGGGCACCACAAATACATAATCTGTCTTCATAAGGAACTCCTTGGAACCTCCCAACAATATCCTCTTGTGCAGCCACATCCAAAACCCCTTGTTTGAAATTTTTCTTAGCCTTCAGATCTGATTGGGCTGGAAAATGAGCTGAAAATCCATATTGTGAGATGGTATTGGTAAGTCGGGCCGCCCAAGCACGAGGAGGCATATTCTGCATCTGCTCTTCAAGACAAAGCTTGGGTAATCTGTCTGAGTCCATTGATAGGATCTTCAGCCAGTAATTAAATACTTTATTTACTGAGTGGCTTTGTATGGGGGGTATACCTAACTCTGCTCTTACTGCTCCAGTTGAAGTTGACTTGTCCACCCCCAAGATGCATTTCAGAAAAGAGGACTGTATCTGTTCAAACAAAGGGACATTTAGGTGACCCCACAATTCTGCACCATATGTGATCATTGGGACTATTTTACATCAGCGTAAAGCAGTATGTTTACGTGTTTGTTTTTAATTTTAGGCATGTGTGTGTATATACTGTGTGTGTATGTATGTGTGTGTGTGTGTGTGTGTATGTGTGTGTGTATGTATATATATATATATATATATATATATATAATATATATATATATATATATATATATATATATATATAATATATATATATATATCATATATATATATATATATATATCGTAGTGGTTAGAGCACCACCTTTGGAGTGGGAGACCAGGGTTCAAATCCTGGCTGGTACCTACCTTATCTTTGGGCAAAGACCCCTAATGCTCCTGTTCCCTGTCCACCCCCACCAAAAGACGGTTGATGTCTTTTCTATCAGCTCTTTGATGCCAAGCCCCAGAAGGAGGTGTGGAGGGTAAATTCCATTTCCCAATAAAAAATATTGTTGCTTATTTTTTTAATCACTGGGGCTACTGTCTACTTGATGACTGTTCCGACCTGTAGAGGCCAATAAAAATCCCCCCATACCCAAAAGTCATGCAAGCACAAACCATCTCCCTCCTTCCTCCAACTTCATTCATTGATTAACCAGACAGAGAGAGAGGCCCAGCAGCAAAGACTTTCCACTGACATCTTTCCATCCTTGATTGAATCAGGACAAAAACTCTTCCAGGAACACCTTTTTCCTTTCCTAATTGAATCAAGGCAAGGACTTCCTATTCTGTCCTTGACTGAATCAAAGCAAGGCTTAATAAGGCATCCTGTCCAATGCCATCCGCCCAAAAGACAAACAACAACAACAAGAAGAAAAATAGCATTAATCAAAAGCATCCCCAGGAATCCCTTTGAAGTTAATTTCTTCATTAGGAAAACCCTTCTTACCACTGTACATGACCAGTCCCTGCTAAAGGGCAGGCTTTTCTAGGAGTTGTCAAAAAAACAACCATTAAACACAAAGCCCATGAAATTGACAACCAGTCATGCTATTTGTAGTGGGAATTCAATTCTCTATACAAACGTAACTTTTTACTATAACAATATTCCACTTTCTCTGCAATTTAGAATCCCACAATCATTTGTATAATAAATTGACAGTTTTCTTTTTCAGTATTGTGCTCCATTCTTCTTCCTCCATGACAGCCAGAAAATATGAACACACAGAGGTCACAATGTGCATTGACTTATGGACAAATAAATGCACACTGCAAAGGCAGCCAGAACTGTGTGGTGATGGGGATAGGGCCTTGGGTGTCATGGCTGCAAGACATCTCTGACATGATAATGCATCTCAAAATTCCCAACCTTTTAAGCACAGGCCAAAATAAATTGTACGTAATAAACTGCAAGGAGGTCAAATCAGTCAAACCTAAAGGAAATCGATCCTGACTGCTCATTGGAAGGACAGATGCTGAAGCTCAAATACTTTGGCCACCTAATGCGAAGAGAGGACTGACTGGAAAAGACCCTGATGCTGGGAAAGACTGAAGGCAAAAGGAGAAGGGGACGGCAGAGGATGAGATGGTTAGATAGCATCAACGATGTAATGAACATGAATTTGAGTAAACTCCAGGAGACAGTGGAGGACAGGAAGGCCTGGCGTGCTATGGTCCACGAGGTCACAAAGAGTCGGACCTGACTAAACGACTGAACAGCAACAAAAAATAAATTGTTAAATAAATTGAATGTGGCAGTTTGCCTTTCTCCCACTTAAACTTCTTTCACATCACATTTATGAAAAAATGCATCTTGATTTTCTAAAAGAGGAAATGAATTAGGAGGAAATCTTACCCACCTGCACCAGTCTAGCAAAGCTGGGCTGCAATACTCTAGATGACCACTAGAGGGGAACAAAGGGATAAAATGTGCTTATATCATCCTGACTTGACAAGCTGAACTTCTCAACTACAGTAGGTATAAATGTTCCAGCACAGAGAGGACCAGGTTATGCATACTTGCCATCAATCTATATCAGGGGTGGGGAACCTTTTTTCTGCCAAGGGCGATTTGGATATTTATAACCGGGGACCGGGGTGGGTGGGTGGGGGTTTCTGGGATTCCCGTGGACCGGGGGCTGGAGTTTGCGGGCGGGAGCCAATCACAAGCACTGGGGGGCGGGGTTTGTGGGCAGGAGCCAATCGTGTGGAAGGGGCATGGTTTGCGGGCGGGAGCCCCGCCGGCCTTAGACGAGAGCCCCGTGGGCCTTATACGGCCCGCGGGCCTGACGTTGCCCACCTCTGATCTATATAAGATAAGGAACCTTTAAAAGAGAGAAAGAGAAAGAGAGAAACTGTAATCCAAATATCATTCAAAATCTTGAATGTATAGTATTAAGTGCTAAAAACATTAAGCCCTTGTACAGGGTGACTCATTCTTCCTTTGCTCTTTGCACAATAGTTTTTTTTAAAAACAACTCTTCCATTCTGTTTCTGAAGTAATCTGCAAATCTTGATTAACTCTTATTTATCAATTACCATTTTGTACCTTTCTACTCATAGGACACCCAGAATAGCTATTCTTATCACATATGTCAAAAAGAAAAGAACGGGCTTTTTTTTCACCATCCTTGTTGCCAGGCCTGAAGACAGAGCTATCCCAGGAGTGATTCTGCGACAGAGTTAAGTTGGACATTTACAGCATCATCATTCCTTTTGCACAGAGAACCAAAGATCAGAGTTGGCAAGGGGGGAGGGGATGACAAATGTAGCCCTGCATTGTCACAGTGCAAGCTCCATCTCATGGTATGTGTGTCATGATATTGCACACAAGTACGAAAGGGCCAGGGCTTACGGCACAGTGGTACAATGCTGCTTTTTTCATTTTGGTGAGAGCACCTGGACCTGTGGACGTGTCTGATACCAATGGGATTTCCCCTGAGTTCCCTTGGATTCTTGAATAATGGTAAAAGTGTCATTTGTTGAATTAAGGATTTTAAACAGGAAATAAAGCAAGTTTTCTTTCATGGTTGCTGTCCAACAATATTTATTAAGAAATACAGTATATTAACCAATGGAGCCAAGAGCCATCTCTCCTCTATGAACATGACTCCACTACAGTTATTGATGATTACTGAGGTCAGACACAAACTCTGAGACCAATTCAGGTGTTTCCACCCTTCAGCTCTCAGCTGTTTGTCTCCTGTGCATAATCCACCTGAAAAAGAATGTCCATCTTGGATTTCACCCCTTTTGGCACCAGGGATGGCCAGGTGTTCTGTCTGGACTGAGGTTAACACAGCCCCAATAGGTGGATTCTCCTACTTCCTTTCCCTTCCTATCCCTGCCAGGAAAGAAAGTTTGAGTTGTCCACTCTGTGGGCATGTCTTTTGAGGACTGGTGGGGGGGGAAATCCAGATTTACAGGTCTGCCTATCACTTGGGCTAGAAGGGGAAACTTGGCAGGGCTTTTGTCAATTTATCCCAGTTAAAAGAAAGAAACAAAGGGTTTCCTGATTCCATTCCTATAGATCCAGATATAAATCAGAGGGGATGTTTTTGCCTCCTTATAGATAGCCAGAAGTCTAGGATATGAAGGAGCGAATGGTGACACAGGAAAGCATCTGACAGATGCAGGTCTGCTTAGAAGTCGGCTTATCCCTTAAGTATCCTGGCTCTGGAAAACAGGGCTGCCTGATGCTAGCTACATTCAGTTGGAGACTGAACAATGGTCTGTGACAGCTTCAAGTCCCTGTATTTTAGTTCAAGCTGTGAAAGCTTTCTTTGAAAACATCAGTAATTGGCAGGCGTTTATGATGTGAATTGCATTCTCCTTGAAGTATGATAGTTGGTAAGAACTCTGTAATTTTTACATGGACTGAAAAAGACTATGTCTCCATCTCCTCCCTCTCCTCCCCCCTCCCCCTCCTCCTCCCCCTCCTCCCCCTCCTCCTCCCCCTCCTCCCCCTCCTCCTCCCCCTCCTCTACATTTCTGTTCCTTAAAACTCTTGAAGTTTCATTCTTTTTTCTCTGCTTGTCCTCATTCAGCATGGTTCAAGAGCTTCACATATTGTTCCTTTCAAAATAATGTCTCTGCTCTATTACAGATCTATTAACATTCTTCCCTCCCTATCCCCTTCCCTCCCCTTTTCTTCATAGACCTGTGAAGAAATAACTTTTCCCAATGCATTTGATCCATTTCTGTCATATACTGTTCTATCATATTGTCTTTTTACAGCCTAAAAATTCCCCAACATCATTACAATATTTTCCTTTCTAGAAGAAGGGAAAATAACAAATTATTTTGGTTTTTATTTTATGCCCATTTCCAAATGTGAAATATCCTTTTAGAGGTCTGGTTGCCAGAACTATACATCTATTCTAAATGTGGTCCCTCATCTTGTTGAAATCTTCAAGGTAAAGTCTAAAACAGGGCTTTCCAAACTGTGTGTCGCAACACAATACTGTGTCGCCTGGGGGGCCCCAAGTGTGTCGCGTGACAACCCAGAAGCGCTGATGAAAATGCCCTCGGTTCCGGCAGGGAGGTGAAAATTGCGTGTGCACGATGCCGGGCCACTTCCCTGCTGCACAGCTGATCGGCGCGAGGGGGACGGGGTGGAAATTCTCCGCGCCGATCAGCTGTGTGGCGGGAAGTGGCCCGGCAGCGTGCGCACACGGGCAGCAAGGCTTTTCACCTCCCTGCCGGAACCGAGGGCATTTTCGGGGTCCCCGGAGTCTGCCCTTTTGAAGGGGCAGCGGCAGTGGCAGTGGCAGCGGCGGCGGCAGGCTATCAGCACTTCCGGGTTCCAGGATGCCGCTGCTACAGTGCCAGTAACCCAGAAGCGCTGGCGGCGGTGCTTCTGGGGTTTTGCGCACTGCAGCAGCGGCGGTGCTTCCAGGTTTTTGTGCGTTGGCCGTTGCTGTGTTGCCAACGGCAAAAGTTTGGAAAGCCCTGGCCTAAAAGGCTGATGTTTACTGATCCTACCAGACATGGGGAAATCCCCATGTTTGCTGCCGAAGACACCCCAGTGCTCTTATAGCACTGGCCAAAAAGCAGTGCTTTCTCATTGCAGATTCTGGGATATTCCAGATCCATCTCTCCTGGGCAGTTTGCTGCTTTTCTGTCCTTCTCTGTGAAAGGCACATGAAATACAGCTTCTTGTGTGACGTTCTTGTCCTTTTCCAATTCCTTACAGGCTCTTGAAAAATCCCAGAAACTGTTGTGCAAACTGCACTTGCTGAGATTGAAGTAGAGGAAAAGTGGGCTGGGTCTACCCTTGTCAAAAGCAGTTTCCACATCTTAACAATCAAACAGGCTCTACTAGGGCAGGGCTGTCACTCTTAGTGTTTTCTGCTGTAAGAATACTGTGCTCCTGGTCAAACATTAGCCATTGCTTGGACACAGCTATGAAGAACAATTATTTATTTTGTATTGCCCTTGCCTTCACTGTCCTTCTTTATGCAGGTAAGGAGTTGTTTCAGTTCTAAACAGAATGATTCCAAGGAATGTTGGGGCCCCAATTTTTTAGAGTTCCTCTCATTCCCCCCCCCCTTTCTTACACTCACATGCAGAATTTTTTGGTCCAGAATCAAAAATCCAAACAGACCCCCTATAATAACAGTGCTTCTTACTAGGTCACAGATTATTTTGTTGTATTTATTTATTTGTATTATATCACTAAGGAAATGAGGACGGTGAGAATCGAATGTGCTGACTTACAGATGATGTATTCCTTAATATTTAATCAGAATTGTTGATTTTTTTAATGAACTATGATATTCCTTGCGAGTTCTGAGTGTTGGGAAAAACCAGCTTCTCCTTGCAAAAAGACCAAAAGCTGAAAATGGTATAACAAAATCTATATTGCATTTTCCTAATGAAAAGGCACCTAGACAGAGAACAATAAGTTAATATATGATTGTCATATGCAAATTCATTAGCTAGTTAACATATAGTTTATCATACATGATTTAGCAATTTACACTTAAGACTTATGCACATTTGTGTAACTTCGGTGTTTCCTATCCGAGCATGCTGCTTGTATACTCTCCCCACCGACTGGTTCTAACTCTGTTGGAGTTTAGGGAGTAGATCTACATCCTTGAGGTTAATTAGAGTTTATCTCTCTGTACAGGCTGGGATTGGTAGCTTGCTTTATTCAAGAATGTACTTTGTTGTCCTAAATTTCCCCCATATTTCCCCCGTATTTTGGTTTTCTACACAGAATGTCAATTCATTCGAACAATCAACTTGTGCCTTCAAAACAATGGTTTTTGTATATATATGAACTGTCCTGACGGTTTTGCCAATATTGGAAGATGCAGAAAGCAGATCCCTTGCTGCAGAAGGTGAGGATACAACAGAGTCAAAAATAATATCTTCAGGGAACAGATGTATATCCATGTCACAAGGGAAAGAAGTGTTGGGGGCAAGTGGCTTCTTGAAATCCTTCATCATTTGGGGGCAGAGAAATTACACAGGAACATTTAGTTGAATTTATCCAGAGGAAACATTCTCCAACAGTTTCTTGGGAATGAGTGGAGGTGAAAAAAGATTCTTTTTGTTTGGTTTTGTTCAGTTCAGTTCAGTTCTGTTTTGTTTTGTTTGTAATTGCTGCAGAAAAAAAACAGGCCTGGAAGTTTAATCATTATTTTGCAATGATGCCCCAAGCTTAGAATAATTCCAGAGCATATGTTTGTATGCATGGATGGGAGGGAGGGAGAATGTTGTCTGATGTATGCATGCATGCACACACACATACAAAAAGAGGAATATGCACAGAAAATTTGTGCAAAGTCCCATCCTTCCCCCACCCCCGCCCATAGAATGAGAAAAAAACCAGTTACTTTGTTTTACGGGAAAAAATGGCTAAAATCAGTCCTTTTTATCCTCTTTTTGTCTCATTATGGTCTAGTCAAAAAGATATGTTAGGCTTTTGAAAGCACTACAAAAACTTTCTGAGTCAATTAGAATCACAGTTGGGTGTACAATGAGCTAACACTGTATCAGGATGATACAGATAAGGCAGCAAGTAACTGAATAATCCTGGGATTTGAGGTTTTAGAGAAACAGAAATGGCAGCTGGAGAGAAGTATTGTCTTCTATCTATTTATATAACTCCTATACCTATTATTCTTACTCCTACTACAAGAAGGAGTGGCAGAAACAGTAGCATTTAAGACTGGAGAAAATAAAGAAGTGTCTGCCCAGAGAACTTATGAGTTTATATACTGTATGCAAAGGAATATCTAGGAATGGAGATAGCATACCTGGTATCTGAAACTCATGGATAATGGTGTGAAAAGAGATAAGGGAAAGCCTTGCTTGAGGTAGACAATAGTTCTGAAGAAATTTAAAAGGACTATGCTAGTGTTTTCATACCAGTGGTATATACAAAATTATGTCTTTTACCCAACAGCACTCTCTCCTCAGGATGTGCTACAGAATGGTACAATGCTCACCATCACAGATGGCTTTAGATAAATCCCCAGAAGGGAAATGTTTCTTTTTCAGTGGATCCTCTATAATAGGCCAGTCTTTACCAGCCTTTTGTCATCCAATACCACGTTGGCTATTAGCTTTAAGTTCCAACACCTCCAGAGACACCAGGCTGAAAAAGGCTGCACTAAGATATAAGAAAATTCCATATGCTGAAGCAGTTTGTCTCTGAATGCTGACCATTGTGTGATACAAGGAGCAGAGGACAGCTTTTAAAGTCTTGCCTTTAGGCTTCTTAATGGAACCTGCCCATCACAATGTTTATTTGAGTAGTTGGAGCAGTTTATTAGAATTAAAATTTGGTCAACAGACCTTTCAAACAAAACTAAAAACAGAAAAATTTAAAAACATTGAGCAAACCCACAAGAGGAATCGTACAGTTCACAAATAAGGAACATTCACAATCTGACATAAGATGATTCATAGAATTTTATACTGTATACAGCGTAATATAATTTAATTTGATGTACCTATTTGTGACCTTAGTACAAAGGCAGCAACAAGACATTTAGCTATATGTACAGTTGCTCCCTGGTCAAAACTAGAGAGAAGATATACAGTGTAGTAGTCTCTTGTCCTACCCAGGACTAAGGTCAAAAGCGGGGTAACAAATTTCTTTCTAATGTTGTCATAAAAGGTGCATTCCTTCAATAACATGTGTTCTACAGTTTCAACTGTAGTTCTTAAGAACTGTGGTTCTTAGGGGATGAATTAAATGAAGAGAAGAGAGCAAGACTATTTTTTCATGCCTTGGGAAGTTGATTGAACCCTAGGGACAAGAGGAGCAACACTAAATTCTGAGATACCGAAAGATGGGTGACAGTAGGTACAGAGAAAAGCTTACATATAATATGGGGAGCATACAGACAGAGTATGTGTGAGAGAAAGTGCTTTGAAGCTAGAAATTAATGGCTGGATTGCTTCCTTATATCTGTGGATAACAACCTAAGAATCTCACAACATTTTCCTTCTAGTTTATAACTCAAGGGATCATCTTTTCTGTGTGACGTCTTTGCTTGAAGAACTATCATCAACTTCTAATTCTTGCAGAATATCTCTTTATGAAGATGACATTGTACATACAGTATGTATAAAATATTGCAAAATTATGATACTTTGATGTTAAAAGGTAATTTATCCTATTGTGACTCTAGAAAAGGGCAGTTAGAAGGTGAAAATACTACTTGGAGTCCTACAATTCAAGATTCTTTGGTAAAGGAACCTCAAGTTGTTAATTTTATCTAAAACAATGTTAAAATGTCATTTCTGTAAAAGGCAATAATGATATAAAATTTGGTCCATGAAGTCATGAAGAGTCGGAAGCGACTGAACGAATAAACAACAAAATGACAAGCACACATCCAGGGAGCTTGACTGATTAGTCTTATCAATAGTCCTAGTCATGTGCTAATTCAGTTGGAAGTGGCTTCCCAGTTCATTCATTCAACTCATGTACTTTTGAATAATAGTCCTGTTCCTGCTTCCTGTACAATGTTATGCTGCTGGAATGCCTCTTCATTTTGGTGGGCTGAAACCTAAAACCAATCAGGTTGTGCTCCAGCCTTTGCTTCCTTTGTTTCTACCTTTGTTGTAGTCTCCCAAAGCCACTTGTTTGACATTCACACATGTACACTATTTGGGCAGCCCCATATTATTAGTCAAGTAGACGTCAATGCCACAAGGCCCCAAAGCTCTATCTTTCTCCACCCAATATTTTCATAGAAACCCAAAGAAACTGTACGCCCAGAGAGAGAAGCCCCAGATAATGTATTCTTGGAAACTATGGTAGCCTCAGAAAGATAAGATTACTGTGGATTGGGGCAAAGTCACCTGTTTTTCCTACAGTCATAGATGCCTCCTGCTCCAAAGACCAAGCCTTTATGCATCATTTCACTGAGGATGGCATTCCCCATGGGAACAATACAATTTGCTTCTGAATAGACTTGCATACATAATGATTCAGTAAAGATGCAATCTTTATAAGCACATTCAGAAAATAATCGTGAGCCTAAATGGGAAGGATTTGGTTGGATTCACATGATATACCATGCAAAAACTAAACAAAATCCAATATAGGTTAGCTTACTATACAGTGAAAAATAACTAAATCTTTGAACTATGGGTGATTGCATTATTTCATTGTATTTCCTGATTCTGAGAATTTTTAAACCTCTAAGGGCTACTTGTGACTAATGGGAAGACTTTTATTGTTCTTGAAGATGCATATCTTTCTTTAGTGCTACTTTTAATGAACATGCTGAGAAACCAGAAAATTGTTGTGACTTTAAACACTTCAATCAAGCGGATATTTTAATAAAAGCAACAGATCTTGCAACCTACCAACTATTCTTCTGTGCTATATAAATTGGACAAATAAATGAAGAAATGTTCAGAAGACTTGGAAGAAATTTTTTTGATTATCTTCTGTAATGCAATTTATGTGCAAATAAATTTTGCAATAAGAATGTGCCTGTCTGCTGTTTTCCCCCTCCCATACCAATGTGTCTGCTGGGTGCAATTGTTTGTGGGAGCAAGTTCAACATCACTGTGAAGAACAGACTTGTCCCAAACACTGCCAGTCTGACCTTGGATATTGCTTTGAGCCAGATGATCAGAACTGACCAATTTGAGGTAGAGTTTTCTTCAGGGCTCCATATTAAACTTTTGAAGGGGGGCAACTCAAAGGACATTCACAGATCTTTGAAGCAGATAAAGAAGCACAGGCACTTTGATTTTGCATATCAAAGCTGATCATTGCTTCAATAGGATGATTTCATTGAAGCTACACTGAATCAAATCATGGCATATCTGTAGTAAGGAGGCTCTGCATTTGTACAGCTGCTTCTCTTCTTCACAGTCAGGAAATGGAGAATACAGTACACCTTCTCTTCAAACCCCATATCCTATTCCATCTGGAGGTAGCCCCTCCCTATTTGAAGAATGAAGTAATAACCAGGCACTATAAAGAGAGTTGATTAGTTGATGTTACTATAAAGAGAGTTGATTAGTTGATGTTACTTCTATGACTATTGCTTTACCTCAAATAATTACATTAGGGTTGTCATATTTGGGCTGCAAAAATTTGGATGACTATTGAGATGGCAGCAAAGAGTCAGAGTCCTTTGTATCGTGTTCCTGCCATGTAGTAGTCAGCAAGATTTTTACAGCCTAGAAGGTAACCCTGTGGGTGAAGTACTCACACAAGCCCAGTGACTGAAGAATGTGGAAGTTGTTTCCCATCTGGTGTCTTAGATGACCAGCTCTTTTGCTGCTCATATGAGAGGAGTCTCCTGTAGCCAGCATTGGGACATTTGAAGAGCCAGGATGTGGTGCTAGAACTTGAGACATTTTCCTGGTTTTTGGAGGTGTACCTGGTGCCTGGGATGCCCCCCCCTGAAAAAAACAGGACAGTCCTGGCAAAACTGGAACATCTGGTCATTTTATGCAAGATGTTGAACTGAACTGAATCACCATTCTTCTTCAAAACCTGTTTCTCTCTATAATTTATCTCTACATATTAACAGCAAGACAGCATTAATTGGTATATTCTTGTTTCTCACTACACTCTTCCCCTCAATAAACCCACAAGCTGAAGTTTTCTTAAAATTGTAGAATTTTAAGAATTCTCCGTCCAGAGCCTCATTTCTGGAAGTTGCCAAGCTCCTTATATGGGAAATAGTAGCTGTCCCAATTAGTTACAGATTCTGGAATCAAAGGAAATGGTGCTCTGCCTTCCCATTATCTAGCATAGGAAAATATTAATAAACGGCTATTGCTATTTAAAAAATCAGAATAGAACATTCTTCACTTTATTAATCTCATGGGCAGAAATGTTTTAAAAGGAGTAAACAATAAGGCTGTGCAAAGAACATTGAGCCCAATTAGTAGTCAGTTTTCCAACTCAAAAAGGCGCATGATTCTTCTTGCATCTGTCCAGGGGTGTGGAGAAGAGCCTGTAGTTCTGATTCTGGAACATGAATTGGGAAAAACAGGACTCTGCCTTCCCATAATCTAACATAAAAAAAGCATAAATGAATAGCTATAGTTTTTATAAGCACAAAGACACAAAGTTTAATGGGGCAATAAAACTTACTGGTAAGCTATTCATAGGAAACTATTCTTATTTACATTCCAGTTTACTATGAATACACACACACACACACACACACACACACACACTCGATCATTGGAAGGACAGATACTGAAGCTGAAGCTCAAATACTTTGGCCACCTAATGGGAAGAGAGGACTCACTGGAAAAGACCCTGATGCTGGGAAAGAGTGAAGGCAAAAGGAAAAGGGGACGGCAGAGAATGAGATGGTTAGATAGCATCACCAATGTAATGAACATGAATTTGAGTAAACTCCGGGAGACAGTGGAGGACAGGAAGGCCTGGCGTGCTATGGTCCATGAGGTCACGAAGAGTCAGACACGACTAAACGACTGAAAAACAACAAAGCTATTCATGTCAATTCCAGAAGTCCATCACAGCATTTCCCTGCCACCATGTTTTGTGTAAATGGAAGTGAGTTTCAGCATGGTGTATTGCTGGTCACAACCTCATCATCATCAGAAAAACTATCATATCTGTGAAGCATTTTGCAAAGTTGTAAAATGCTCCACAAACATCTCATTCAGCACACTGCACTGAAGTGGACCTCTGATTCATTTTGTGAATCTACTTTAATGGGGCAAGTCAATCAAAGTTTCACCAGATTGAAGCATTGCTTCAAAGCTTTTCACAGCCCTATTGATAATCCAAGATGATGTTTCTATGTATACTCAGATCTGTGTACACAATGAATCATTTTGTTTGTTTCTTGTGTTCTCTGTTAGATTTGTATCACAGCTTTCCAGCAGGAGTTCAAGTACCTTACATGGGGATCACCCTTCATTTTTAATCCCAAAAGAGCAGCTCTGTGAGGGTGCTTGGCTGAATGAGAGTGTCTGACCCAAAGTCACCCAGTGAGTTTCCATAGCTAAGGGTGACTTGAATCCAAGTCCACACAGTCGTAATCCAACAATTTAACATATACCATATTGGCTCTCAAAAAGTTATTTCCAAAACGAAATAATTATTTAATTCTTATGCTTTCTTAGAAACCAAAATATGGTTGTCCAGATTTTATTTTTCCTGCCCAATAATGTTTATGAGATTTTCCACTATAATCTTCAATAATTTTCACTGATATTAGCATTCATGTGTGAAATGATTTAACATAAGGTTGTGATGGTGAGCTCAGACCTCAGGTATGGACAAAAGATTCCTAGGATTTTTAATCCCAGGGTTTCTTTTAATCAAAGGAAGCCAAGATCATATCTTTCTCTATTTAGGACTGTTATATACATTGTCATAAGAGAGCCAGTCTGGCATAGTGGTTAAGGCATCAGGCTAGAAATCGGGAGACTGTGAGCTCTAGTCCCACCTTGGGCACAAAGCCAGCTGGGTGACCTTGGGCCAGTCACTTTCTCTCAGCCCTAGGAAGGAGGCAGTGGCAAACCACTTCTGAAAAACCTTGCCAAGCAAACTGCAGGGACCTGTCCCGGCAGTCTCTGAGAATCAGACATGATTGAACAGATTAAAAAAAACAGAAATGTTGCTCATTTGAAAGTTAATTCTGAGTAACATACAATAACTGCATCTTTGTTCCCTATTACAAGGGAACTGCTTACATTCCAGATCTTAGTGTTCAAGCTTTATGGGGTGCAACATTGTTGTTTCCAGATTATTACCCTCCATACTGTTTCAGGTCCTTCAAAATCCATGACCTCCTCATAAGTTACATTTAGCTGCCTGATACTTCAGAATGCATAAATGAAAATATAAAATTGCTCTGCTGTATCAGATTAATGGCAATGGTGATCTAACAGCACTTTTCCAAAAGGAGCCAAACAGATTTTCAGAAGCAGGAAAGAGGCAATGCTTCTGTCTCCCTAGCCATGGATATTCAGAAGCCCACAATACTGCATTTGGCTCTTATAATAAGTAATTCTAATAAGCTGTTAGAACATGGAGAAGTTGTTTCTGGATCTTGCCTTCAATTTATACCTAAAAGAGTGTCACCAAGGTAGATAGTACACTTGGAAGATGTTTGAATACCACAGTGTGTCCACTCCAGTTCCTCACATTTTTTTTTCAGGGTGACCTGTAATCATCTTCACTTCTCTGCCACACTTAAAATACAGAGAATAAGCAGGAAGACTATGAGCCTTCATATCCCTGCAGCTGACCAGTGGCAGAAGACAAACTTCATTCTTACAGTGTCCTGTATTAAGGTACTGCAGGCAAGTACAAGATTTCACCAAATCAACAAAACCTGTATCATGTCAGAAGCTTCCCTACTCCCCAACATATTTGCATGCAACTTTGTGACTTTAGTACAAAAGGGTTGGGGTTTGCATTGCAGCTGAGCAATGCATGTTTCATCATGTTCCCCCCTTCTTCTCCACCATGGATGCCCTTGACTGGAGGTCCTAGAGCAGCAAATATAAACCCATCAGTCTGTCCATGCAAATTGCACACCACCTGCTCCCATGTTTTTGTATATTGCAGATGCTTTTGTCTTATGTTTCGCCCCCCACACACACACACCCAAAAAATCTGAATAGGTATCATGGGGAGCAGGCTGCAAAGACACCGTGCCATGATTCCACTTCCTCATGAAACACCCGTATTAACTATAATGGTGAAAGGATAGTGTGCTGGCATTTTTGTAATCTACTGCTTAGTAGCAGAAGCCATTGTTATATGTGGTTGCTGGGGTTGAAATGGAAGTGAAGGGATCTGAGAAACCATGGGCCACAGACCTTGGCCTGGAAAACACCTTGCTTTAGTGTTTCCCATAATGCAACACTGCTAGAGCTTTACTGAACCAGATTGTGCTTGAACCAAAGAGTGTTAACCCAAGGATGACCCCTGAGATGGGCCTGCCCCAGCAAGGCCCCAGAGAATTCTGCATAACAATACTAGGTGCTACAAAGTAATCCTACCTCTCTTTAGAATGCATACCAGCTTGGGGCCACCCCTATCTGGTCAGCATCCTCTTCCTGGCAAGCTAGCATGTTTACTTGTTGTTGTTCAGTCGTTCAGTCGTGTCCGACTCTTCGTGACCTCATGGACCATAGCACGCCAGGCCTTCCTGTCCTCCACTGTCTCTCGGAGTTTACTCAAATTCATGTTCATTACATCGGTGATGCTATCTAACCATCTCATCCTCTGCCGTCCCCTTCTCCTTTTGCCCTCAGTCTTTCCCAGCATCAGGGTCTTTTCCAGTGAGTCCTCTCTTCTCATTAGGTGGCCAAAGTATTTGAGCTTCAGCTTCAGCATCTGTCCTTCCAATGAGCAGTCAGGGTTGATTTCCTTTAGGATTGACTGGTTTGACCTCCTTGCAGTCCAAGGGACTCTCAAGAGTCTTCTCCAGCACCACAGCTCGAAAGCATCAATTCTTCGGCGCTCAGCCTTCCTTATGGTCCAACTCTCACAGCCATACATTGCTACTGGAAAAACCATAGCTTTAACTATACGGACCTTTGTCGGCAAGGTGATGTCTCTGCTTTTTAATATGCTGTCTAGGTTTGCCATAGCTTTCCTTCCAAGGAGCAAGCGTCTTTTAATTTCATGGCTGCAGTCACCGTCTGCGGTGATCTTGGAGCCCAAGAAAATAAAATCTGTCACTGCTTCCATTTCTTCCCCTTCTATTTGCCAGGAAGTGATGGGACCAGATGCCATGATCTGGGTTTTTTTAATGTTGAGTTTCAAGCCAGCTTTTGCACTCTCCTCTTTCACCCTCATCAAGAGGCTCTTTACTTGACTTCCCTGTAAATAAATCCTTTGTCCCCTTTCTCAAGAGATGAATATGCAAATACTTGATTTTATGGTTCTGACCTCTGTGATTTAGTAGGCTTGTATAACCCAATGTCCCTGCAAGTGTTACTATTATCTCCATAAGATGCAAGTGTTAATCTCTGGCCTCCGGACAGAGCCCATAGAACAATTGGTGTGAATGTTCCCAATTCTATCCTTGAAACTATGTTGATGACCCACGTCACCCCTTGACCTGGTGAATCCCAGAATCCTTCAGCCCTGGGAGGGACCCTGATCCCCAAAAGCTAGCCAATCCCAGGTGTCAAAGGACACCTCACCCACATATGGGCATACCATCATCATCCTCACTTCCTGCTTGTAATCTCTGTATAAAAGCTTGTGTCTCACTGTACTTGGGATGGCTGCTCCACTCAGAGGTCACCTGCACGTGACACCTGTAGGACTGCCATCCGGCAACCTTTGCTTGGCCAATTAAAACTTGCTGCTGTTCGTTCCCAAAGTCTTTGTTGTGTACTTGGTTTATTCTGGAGGCGCGTGGTAAGTTTGGTGCCTAACAGAAGGGATGAGAGCGGGAGCTTCATATTCAATAAAAGCTACAGAGACATGACCAGGAATGAGATGCTGTAGGGTGCCAGGGATGGAAACATCATTAGAACAACACAAATCCTCTCACTGTCTTTCTCCTCCCAAAATGGAAAGATAAGGAATTGTAGAAGTCATGCTCCCCATCCACAAGGGAGAAAGAAAGAAAGAAAGAAAGAAAGAAAGAAAGAAAGAAAGAAAGAAAGAAAGAAAGAAAGAAAGAAAGAAAGAAAGGGAAGGAAGGGAAGGGAAGGGAAGGGAAGGGAAGGGAAGGGAAGGGAAGGGAAGGGAAGGGAAGGGAAGGGAAGGGAAGGGAAGGGAAGGGAAGCATAAAAGCATCATGGTGGTTTTGGAACCCAAAGGGAAACAGATGGGAGCTGGTCAAATTATTTTTTTCTCCCTTTGCCTAGGGCAGTGTATACTGTACAAGAGAGCAGTTGAGGTAATTCATAAATACAACTGACAGCAATTCTGGCTGCATTTAAAAGAATAATTGTTTAAGACTTTGAAAACAAGCACCAGCATTTTGAATTATGCACACCAGTGAAAAAGAAGCAAATGAAATGGAAGTATTGATTTTCCCCTCGATGTCCTGCAGTCAATGTTTCCTGTGTTCTGTATTCCAGTGTTCTTAATAGACTAAGGAATGGGAATTCTCTTTGGTGGCAAGCCCCTTGCAATGGATGCCATAACCTAACCTGGAAATGTCCAGGTCATGCAGAATGGTAGCCAGGCTGTCTTTATCCAGGATAAGTAACAGCTGGCTTATGGGTGTTATCAGGTTAAAGATTTACCTGGCCATTAAAACCACTCTTGCTTTTAGCAACAGAAATGAATCAAAAGGTATCTCCAGTCATGGAAACTGGCCATTTAAGGAAAACACCACCTCTTCCAATTATCATCAAGCTACAGAGAAAGAACCAACCAATCCAATTGTGCCTCTGTCTTGCAGTCACTGATATCTTTGTATTTGTAATGCAAAGTACATCCCATGATGATGATTTAAAAGGCTGAGGGCAACAAACCTTCTGTGTTTCTTTTGGTGATTGGGCTAGAGAAGAGTTAACCAGCTGCCTTGATCTTTTCATAACTATGAAGCCTTGGTGTGTCCTCTTCCTTTTCCTCACCTTTGTGATTCTTTCTGATCTGGGTAAGTCAATTTTGATGAAAGCTTCTATACTAACCTTCATGATGAAGCATCAGGCACTTTAGAAAGAAACATTTATTTAATCCATGTAGATCTATCAAATTGAACAAGCAGACAGATATTTTATTAATCGAAGAGATATTTTATTTTGCATATTTTAGGGTAGGTTTTATAAACTGTTTTAATCTACTGTTTCGTTGGAATTCCACTGTAACTGCTTCAAGAAGTTTTACTGGGAAGCAGTAAACAAATATTTTAAACCAGAAAGTAAATAGATAAACTCCTTAAATTTCATCTACAGAATCTAAGATACTGGTTAAAATTTTGTCTAGAAAAAAAACTTCCAAAATTCTTTTGAACACTGTATTCCTTTCATAAGGGCATTTCTTTGCAAGCATTCTTCCTAGTACTATATGTTTTAGTAACTACACTTTTCCTAGAAATACAGATTTACAGATCATCTCACAAAATTCTGAAAAGGAAAGGTTTTGGTGTATAATTAGTTTCTGGTTCTCTTCCATCCACAGGGGAAGCAGTTGTACTGAATTCAAGAATATGCATTAAAAAAAAGGGAGTTTGCAGAAAGACATGTCCTGCCACTCACAAGAAGATTGGACTCTGTCATGTCAACCAGCCTTGCTGCATAGTGTAAGACTCAGAAACTGAAACATTCAAAGCCTTATTTCATTTTGTCTCATAATTAGGGCTAGACGAATCATTCCGTGTCCTGTCCATGCCAGTTGTCTTCATTATCCTATCCCTCTTCAGTATCGAAGTCATCACACAAGTGGCTAAAATAAGCCCAACTTTCTTGGGGTAGCATCTGCAAAGTCTTTTTAACACAAGCATCTATCTGTCTGCACTAAGGAAGCCTTTGTGTCTCCATCAGTATGAGCATTGCTTTCCATGCAAATTTAAATCCTGTACCATCAGACATTGAACTTGCAAAGGCCTCTTTAGTTTAGATATCTTAAGTGTATGTGTGGATGCCTCTTTTGCTGAGATGTCACAAGTGTGGTTTTTGGCAATTGTTAACATGGTGACTACAACACTTCTTTTTCTAATGGCAATTTGTTATCCAATTTCTCAAAATTAAAATGCAGAGATATGCACACTCACACAGACAGAGGAAAATATTTGTGTGCAAATGTTATTTGTATGCCATTTTTCCTTATGTACCTGTTTTAATACATTTTTAAAGCTGAAAATTTCAGCACAAAGCTTGGAAAAGTGTCCACTGTGAAGAATAACTATATTCCAAATCAGATTTTTTTTTCTCACAGGGGAAAGCAAATAAGATTGGTTTCCTTAAAAAAGGCAGAGCATTCACCCATCCTTATCCCTATTTTTATTGAATCAAACTTCTTTGGCAGAATTGTAAAGGGGTATGTGGAAAGGGCATTCACAGCCTTCCAACCCTCACTGGGATCTCCACTTTCACATTTTTCTACCTGAATTCCAGTGAGTCTGGGGGGTGGCTATCCCTCCAGGAGGACAGCTCCTGACAGGGGGGTAGCTATGCTGCCACCTATTCTCAATGGAGAGATGCTCTCCTCACCTGGAATCTAGAGGGGGCAGAATGGGAAATCCCATTTCCTCAGGTATAAGATCCTAATTGGGTGGATCCAGTCTCCCCCCCTTTTACCAGGAATTTCAGGCCCAAAAAATGTCGGGTCCTTGCATACAGACCAAACACTGGAGTCATCAAGTAAAAAAAGGATTAAAAAATAACAAAGGCAACAAAGTAACAGTCTTGAGATGGTAGTTTAACCACAGCAAGTTACGTGAGACTGAGATCTGCATATCAAAGCTAGCCTTTGATTATCTGTAAACAGAATGAATAAACAAAGAGAGAGAGAGAATTGGAACGGAGGTAAAGCTAACCACAACTGAGCAAGGTGACTTAAAAGAAATAAAGGATCCCTTGCACAATTAAATAAGTATTGCCTGCCAGCCTAATCACACTGGTTCCAATACTCCCAGGGCTTCTCCAAGGCCTTTGCTTTCAGACTCTAGGGATGAGTCTCACTGAGAACAACACCACCAAAGACACCACACCAATTTCTCACCCCGTGAATCCCACTCTCTGCCTCTCAAAGGAAGCACTGTGGCAATGTTCTGAGAACATCTAAATCACTGAAGAATAAAAAAGAAAATCTGAAACATTTTCAGATATTGCTCACATCATTTAATAGAAGTGATGCCAGAGAAGGAAGAAATTAGAGGAAGAAAACAGAAGCCATGGGGACATTAACTTCCCTTACATTAACACTGGAGGCAGAACGGTCCATGAAGACCCATTGCTTTACAGCCTCTTTATTGCCCATATAAGATTGTGAATGGAATGGAGTGACAATGTGCCATAATATTCAACAGATGAACCTGAGGCTGCAGGGGAAGAAATGAGGTGACTTCATATACCAACTATGGCATAATATTCATACACCCCAACCCTGCTGGATTAGAGTTGGTTTAGGAGTTATTAGATCCATTCATATCCCCCTCTCCTCCCAAATAGAAACAATGTACAAAAGTTGTACTGTATGATATTTTGTTCGTTACTCTCCATAGAAAAATAAAAAAGAATTGGACAATTGCATAATATCAATATATTTCAAATTATTTCCAACCTTTTAGGAAAGGCTAAAGGAAAGACTTCTCATCATGACTTGGAAAAACCATCATCTTCTGCTTGAATGCCTGATGGAATCTGGATTGCAGAAGCTTTAAAAACATCAGAAAAATCTTTGCTGTTTTGAATGCTTTCAAACATTTATTCTAATTAAAATAGTCTGGCTTTACAAATGATTGTATATACTCCTCTGTGTCAGAAAGACTTTGAAGGACATTCTTGGAATATTGAGCATAATCCAATTTATGTATAAAACGTAAAACCCAAAAAGATCCTAGCCAATGATAATCATGAAATACTCATGGTTTATACAATGACTCACAATTGTGGTCAAAATCGTAATGGTCAGATAAGACCTGAGTAACACCACCCTCCTTCTTGCGGTCTTCCAAGCTGCTGCTGAACAGCATAATGTCTTGAACACTATAGGTCAGGGGTCGGCAAACTTTTTATGCCGGGAGCCATTATGGCATGCTCGTGTACATTTTGAAATGCTCGAGAACCATGGAGCGGGGTTTGCGGGCGGGGGCCAATCACATGGAAGGGGGCGGGGTTTGCGGGCGGGGGCCAATTGCGTGGAAGGGGGCGGGGTTTGCAGGCAGGAGCCAATCGCGCGGAAGGGAGTGCAGTTGGCGCTGGCGCTGGGCTGTGAAGCTGGACGAGCCGCCGGACCTGGAGCGCTTCCGCGCGCAGCTGAGCAAGTCCCCACGCCGGTCTTTTTGGAGCGCTTCCATGCGCAGCTGAGCGAGGCCCCGCGCCGGTCTTTTTGGAGCGCTTCCGCGCACAGCTGAGCGCTGGGCTGTTGAAATGCGCTCCAAAAAGACTGGTGCGGGGCCTCGCTCAGCTGCGCGCGGAAGCGCTCCAGGTCCAGCGGCTCGTCCAGCTTCACAGCGCAGCTGAGGGAGGCCCCGCGCCGGGCTTTTTGGAGCGCTTCCGCGCGCAGCTGAGCGCTGGGCTGTGGAAATGCGCTCCAAAAAGACCGGCGCGGGGCCTCGCTCAGCTGCGCGCGGAAGCGCTCCAGGTCCGGCGGCTCGTCCAGCTTCACAGCCCAGCGCAGCTGAGCGAGGCCCTGCGCCAGTCTTTTTGGAGCGCTTCCACACGCAGCTGAGCGCTGCGCTGTGGAAATGCGCGCCAAAAAGACCAGCGCGGGGCCTCAGTCAGCTGCGCGCGGAAGCGCTCCAAAAAGACCGGCGCGGGGCCTCGCTCAGCTGCGCGCGGAAGCGCTCCAAAAAGACCGGCGCGGGGCCTCGCTCAGCTGCACGCAGAAGCACTCCAGGTCCGGCGGCTCGTCCAGCTTCACAGCCCAGCGCAGCTGAGCGAGGCCCCTCGCCAGTCTTTTTGGAGTGCTTCCGCGCGCAGCTGAGCGAGGCCCTGCGCTGGTCTTTTTTTCATGCCTCAGGGTAGCAGGGCCAATCGGGCTTCACCTTGTTCAGCCCGCCTCTCTGCTCCCCTTTGGCGCGCGCTGATTGGTGGAGGCGTCCTTCCTTCTGAGCCTCCACCAATCAGCGTCTGTTTCTTCCCTAGGGTTCGCTCTGCTTCCGGAGACCGGCTTTCTGGATGTCGGGCGGCAGACAGAGAGAGAGAGCCAGAGCCGAGGGGCCAAAGAGCCAGATCTGGCTCGCGAGCCGCCATTTCCGACCCTTGCTATAGGTGAACATATGACCTGGGCCCTCCCCAGCACTAATGTATTTCTTATGCATTCGGAAGGTACAAAAATGAAGTAGAATTAGTGTCAGAGGGAGCGCGCGGAGATGGAGCGGCCTGCCTCTCTCCTAGGCACCAGTGATCCACGTACTATGCAGTAAATAGACTCCAAACAGAAGTTATATCAAATATCCTATTTACTTTATATACATACGTATTTACAGATCACTTCCACAAGTAACAAATGATACACCATCAACGATACAGCTTTCACGAGGTAAAATGGGAATAATGGGAAATGAGAATGTCTCTGCATATATGGTGAACCTGACCAATCACATTATAGGTCACTCTCGTTATTCACCACACCCAACCTAACTCTAAGCACCTGTTGAATGAGTCACACATGACACATCATTCCTACAACAATGGCTGCTAATTGGGTGACTGTGCAGAATATTTCACCTTTTACCTAAATATCAAGCCTCTCTGTATAATTTATATCTAGAAGTAAATTCCTGGGTTTATCAAACCCCAACACCCCTTCAATTTACAATAGATATTACATTCAATTGTACAGAATAGAAGACATACACATTTGAGATATACACATCCTATGTCTCTCTATGCTTAGAGGCTTTGTCATCACATCTGCTACATTACACTCAGATGGACAATATTGCAAATCAATACAATACAATAAACTTCCAATTATTGACTGATCACATATTCTTGATCACATGAAGTTTGTTCATCGTCTCCAGTCTCTGTCATGACAAAATCTGTTGTCATCGGGGTTGAAACTTCTTTACACTGTTCCATATTGTTCTCTCTTAGCAGTGCTTCAATTTTCTTCTGCTGCTCTAGAACATAACCCCCATCAACCTTCTGAATACCCATGCCTAGGTAATTCTTAATTTCTCCCAGATCTTTGACATCTTAGTGCTGTTTCAGATTTTCAGTAAATTCTTTTTTTTTTAAATAAATTTTTATTAAATTTTAAGATACATATTAAAATGTAGAACAAGAAATAAAGAAATACAAAGTAAGAAAAAAGTAAAAGAAGAGTGAAGTTAAGAAAAATAATATACAAAAGAAGTATAGAAAAGAGATGGCCTCCAATCTGTCTTTGGTCTTTAAGTACAATATTTGCTTTAAATGTTGGTCTTTCATACAATATACAGGAACTTTTCTTTGTCATATACATTTCAATTTATATAGTCCAATCTTCTAATCTTCATGTACTGTAGCTTTCATCTTTCTATCAATTCTCCATTAGTCCATCTGTAATTTCCATTCCTTAAGGTAATATCAATTTAAATATTCTTTACTGCATCAAATTCCATTTTTTACATCCATGTTCATATCCTTAATAAAATCCAATTAGTCTTAAAACATATATATAGCAAATAAAGGCCTTATTTTATCTCTACGGTAATTTGTATTTTATTCTAATTCTAGTAAAATAAAATATATTCTATTCATACATATCCATAAAAACAACCTTAATTTAAACTTAATCTATATTTAGATTATAATTATACCATAATCTACATCCTCCTACATATTTACCTATTTAACAAATTTTTATATCTATTTATTCCCCTAATATATAACCTAACAACAGTTCTCAATAGTATTCATACTAGTAATTATAAAAATAAGTCATCTTATAATAATATTAATTCTAATTCAAACTTAACATCCCATCCTTCATATATCTCCCTAATTTTTTTTCTATTTTCCAAGTACTCTATAACAACAATTTATATTTGTATCACTGGTTTTATAACCTTTTATCTATGATTAAAATATCATATTTTTATACATCCATACAATTTCACATATTAATTTTTAACATTTAATATTCCCAACAGTTATATTACTAATAATTAATACTTTTACAAACTCAATATCCAGTTAAAATCCATGGTTTCAATACCTTTATTATCCCACCTAATGTTAAATCTCTTATTCAAGTTATACCAAAATCATAATGTGTAACCTTTTTTGTTCTGTATCTCTTATAGTGTGTCAGAACCCATGTTTCACAATATCTATCAAATTGCATATTCAGCCTTTGTCCTAACCACAACTGTCCCAATATGTTTGTGCCCAAGTTATATTGTTTTATTGTCTGTCTCATATCGGGTGTAAGAATGATTTTTTGAATCAATGTGTTTGAAACTCCCCCTTCTTGCCCTTCTTCTATCTCAAAGTTTTTTTCTTCTGCTTCCATTTCTATTTTTTGTTCTTTTTGTTCCTGATCTTGCAAAAATAAAATTAAAATTTCCAGTGATTTTTCAATATCCGAGAGGGCTTCACAAATCTCCACCTTAAATTCTTGAATTGCTTGAGTTACTGCTGCGGTTACTGTTGAGAAACCCATTCTTCTCCACCCCCTCTTGTTTTCAGGCTTCAACAACGGCCGTTCTAGCCAAAACAAATAAATGGTCAACTGATCTATTCATGGAAAATTACCGGCATAGTCCATTAAGCAAAAAGTTTTTTTTAAAAAAAAAATAAAGGAAGATGAAAAGTTTCAATAATCAAAAATAGGCAAGAAGGTAATACGTCAAACAGTTCATAAAAAGAGAAAGAGAAACTAAATTTCTACCATTATAAAAAGAAAAGAAAAAGAAAAATCCAGTTCAAATGTTAATCCAACAAAGTATATTCACAAGCTATTTAATATCAACTCTTATACTTCCAACTGGGATTGAGTCTTCTGGTAAATTAGAAAGATAAAAAGTAAAAAATAAAAAATGTAAGCATTATTATACTTCAGACATAAAATCCATTATATTTCCATCTTAATTGTTATAGCAAAGAAAGTACAAAATTGCCAACATTTTGTGCAATGTCCAAAGAAAGACCCTAGATGGTAAAACAGTCCAATTTAAATGAAAAAATAAAATAAAGTGATCTAAAAGCCAGCTTTAGCTCTAACTTACGATTCCCTGTAAGAGCTTGTGTGTTTCTCTCCGATCGCTTCACTGTCTCCAGCCCCTGCTCTCTCCGTAGCAAAAAAACCACAGAAAAAAAGCAGGAGGGGGCAGTTCCAATGACCCCGTGAGTAATCTTCTGCTTCTCCCCATTCCAGGGAGAACTTCAGTGGTCCTATAATTTCCATAGACCACCGCAAAGTAGGGAAAAGTTAGCCAGGCTTTAAAAAACCTGACTTGTCGAGCTGGCAGCTGACTCAGATTTTCAGTAAATTCAATTACCCTGCTTTGATCTTTCGCTATAAGACACAAATCGTCTACAAAAATCAAAAGCAAAATCTGTTCATCGTTTTCACATTGCTTTACAGTACATACAGACATGGGTCAGCTATACTACACTTGAATCCCATTCTTTGTAATTCCTTATCTAACCTAAGATTCCAGCAACGTGCCGACTGCTTGAGTCCATACAATGCTTTCTGCAACTTGTATACCCTTCCTGCAATCTTTGATTCATAACCTGGGGCTTCAATCATATAGATCTCTTCATTTAAATCAGCATGCAAATATGCTGTTGTGATATCATAATGCTGTACTACACAATTCCCAGCTGCTGCCATTGCTAAGGCAAACCTAAATGTCTCCCCTCTTAGCGTTGGTGCAAAAACTTCATCATAAGTCTGATTCTTTATCTGGGAAAATCCTTGTGCAACCAACCTAGCCTTATACTGAATATCACCATTCACTAAGGTTTTCTTCTTATACACCCATCTACAGCCTACTGCTCTATGCCCCTCAGGCAGCCTAGTAGATTTGAAAACCTTATGAGAATTAATGGCTTTCATTTCCACATCCATAGCAGCTTTCCATCTACTCTGCTCGTGTTGTGGCAACTTCAATACGTCCTTGTAATTACGAGGTTCATAATCAATGAAACACACTTTTACATCACCTGGTGTATAACGTTGAGGTGGTATGCCCTTGTTAACTCTCTCAGATCTACGCAACACTGTAGCATCCTGCATCATTGGCACACTAGGAGTTAATTCCTCTTCCTTCTTAATCACATCAGTGGCCTCTCTCCGCTCTGAAAACTCAAAACTTCCCTGACTAGGAAGATAAACTGCACTACTCCCGTGTAATCTCTGCCAATTGCTATGCTCACTAAAACTTGCTGATCTAGAAATAACAACTTTCCTGCCATCAGTGAACCTATATCCTTTGGTCCCTGGCTCATACCCCACAAACGTCATCTTCTGTGCTTTTGCCTGTCCTTTCCTACGTACCTCCTTATGCACGTGAACATAGGCAGTGCACCCAAACACCTTCAAATGAGCTAATGGTGGGTTCTTACCATACAACATATAATATGGAGTTTGGTTTACAGATACACTCCATAACCTGTTAATTAAATAATTAGCAGTTAATATTGCCTCTCCCCAGTATCCTTTTGATAACCCTGAGTCAGCAATGAGTGAATCCTTTACTGTCTGCAATGCCAAATTCCTATGTTCAGCCACGCCATTCTCAGCTGAACTACGTGGGTTAGTTCTCCTATGCACAATGCCCCTTCTATGGAGCCATTGCTGAAAACTCCCACTAAGAAACTTTGTACCCCGGTCAGTTTGTAAACTACACACCTTTGTGCTATACCTACGTTCCACAAACTGCACCCAGTTTCTAAACTTTTCAAATGTTTGACTTTTAGCTTTCAATAGGTAACAGAACCCAAATCTTGTGTAATCATCTACAATGACTAAAACATATTTAGCACCCCCTATTGAAGCTGGTAATGGACCAATTAAGTCAGCGTGAACTAATTCAAAACATTTATGTGACTTCCTATCACTGAATTTGCTCACAGGAAACACCTTTGACTTTGCAACCTTACAAGCTGTGCAATCCAAATACACTTGGCACTTTTTCAATTCCATTCCAGAACTTGTTTCTGACATCTTTTCAATCACATTGAAACTCGGATGCCCAAGCCCTCTGTGCCACAGGTGTGCACATGAATCATGTGTTGGCTTATTAATCGTAGCTACACCATGATGGTTGCTGCTTGTCCTTGTTTGAACTATTTCATAAAGACAGTTTTGCAAAATACCTTTGCCACAAACATTGTTATCCTTCATGACAATACATACATTATTACCAAACTGTACAGTATAACCCTGTTTATCCAATTGTGACACACTAATTATATCCAGTTCAGGTACACACAACATTGATAATTCAATATTTAACCCTGGTACATATACAAATCCTTTACCAGTGACAGATGCAATGCTTCCATTAGCTAGAGTAACATGATCTCTATCAGCCTGCTTAAAACTCTTAAACATCTGTCTGTTACTCCCTATATGCTGACAAGCCCCACTGTCAATTAAAAATGGTCCCTTTAAATCTTGTTCTACACTTGAACTAATTAAAGACAGCTGTGCAGCGTCTCCCGGCTTGGAAATTTTCAGCTTAGCCTTCGGCTTCCGTTTCTTATCACAATCCTGCAACAAATGCTTTTGTGACCCACAGCAGAAACATTTTCTCTTTACAAATAATATATTGTTTTGGTTATCAGAACATTCCTTAACACAAACACTGTTTTGCTTAGACCTAATTACGTTAGAACACTGCTGCCTTCTTTGCTCTTCTTCTAAAAGCCTGCTAGATAAGTATCTTATGGTTAAATCTTCCTCAGATAACGAACCAAAGCTAATTGCCAAAGTATCCCACGTTTCATTTAGAGAACTGAGAATTATATACACTTTGTTAGCTTCTGTAAATTGCATATCTCTCTGAGCCAATTCCTGGAACAACCCTGTCATATAATGCAGGTGATCCCTTATGTTATCAGATACCCCTAATTTAGCGTGATAAAGTTTTCTTCTTAGTAAAACCTTACATAACGGTGAGCTTCTTAGATAAACATTCTTTAAAGCTTCCCAACACTTATAGGCTAACTGACAGTCTCTAACATAACACAATTGGCTATCTTCCAGACATAAAATTATGCTTGCCAATGCTCTATCGTCCTTTAGAGCAACTTCTTCATCTTCCAGGTCTGGTTCAGGGCAAAGTACACTTCTCCAAAGCCCTTCATGCCGAAGATACATTTCCATTTTATATGACCATGACGAATAATTACTGTCATTCAGTCTTTCCAGAGGAAAACCTCCCCCAACGGCCGGCAACATCTTCGCTGTGCTCATCTGTCTTCAGCCCCTTCTGGGCAGACACCAATGATTAAAGACACAGACCTTATCAGAAAGTCCTCCAGCTGCAAAACAAGCGTAGGAGAGAAAACACACACATAGGCACGGAACCTGTTAAAGCTCCAAATCACTCCAAATAGCCACACGACTCCTGGATAGGCTTCCAAAGCTTCCAGCTCACAGACTGCACATGATCCACAGCCAGTGCAAAGCCTTCCGTTGTCTATGGCGTCTCTGCCGCCTCTGGGCCCGTAACCCTGTCAGAGGGAGCGCGCGGAGATGGAGCGGCCTGCCTCTCTCCTAGGCACCAGTGATCCACGTACTATGCAGTAAATAGACTCCAAACAGAAGTTATATCAAATATCCTATTTACTTTATATACATACGTATTTACAGATCACTTCCACAAGTAACAAATGATACACCATCAACGATACAGCTTTCACGAGGTAAAATGGGAATAATGGGAAATGAGAATGTCTCTGCATATATAGTGAACCTGACCAATCACATTATAGGTCACTCTCGTTATTCACCACACCCAACCTAACTCTAAGCACCTGTTGAATGAGTCACACATGACACATCATTCCTACAACAATGGCTGCTAATTGGGTGACTGTGCAGAATATTTCACCTTTTACCTAAATATCAAGCCTCTCTGTATAATTTATATCTAGAAGTAAATTCCTGGGTTTATCAAACCCCAACAATTAGTAACCAATCAATAATAACCAATCAATCTAGATTATTAAAATACATTAGGCTAACAATATACAAGATACATGCTTTTCAATTAACAGAATGACTGGTTAATGTAGGGATTTTAAGCAGTTAAAGCAGTTCATAGGCTACCACAGAGATCTTGGGCTACAATGGCCAATACTCTAAACTGATTGTAGGACTAGTGTAAGTGGCTAAAGCAAGCTTAAGAATAGGAAGGTGAAACAGTGGTTGCAGAGGATGAATCTGTGGCGACAAGCTAAGAAAAGAACATGCAGAGAAGACACTGACCTTGGATGAATTAAGAAAGGAAACAGAAAATGAGATACCTATCCTTGCCTGGCTTGGGTGTAAGGGAAGGTGGCTTAGGTCCATGTGGATAAAAAGAGGGAAGAAAGAAGAGGGGGAGGGTTGCATTGTGGAACAAGAATCATATCTGACTGGCTGGATGGGTGAAGGCCATTTTTATCCCTTCCATGGGAATTTAGAAAAATGAAAGAAAACAAAAATGAATTCTCCCATGAAGATTTGAGAAATGATTAATAAGTGCTAGTAAGAAGAAAAGGAAGAAACCTGACACCTCACCCGCTGTTTGCTTCCTGGCTGAGGGGGTGGGAAAACTGAGAAGACTCTTTAGCATAACAATAAGCAATAGGATCATTTAATGTTCACTTAAACCAAAAGGCTTTGCTGAAATGATCAGGGCAGGCAAGTCAACAGGACCAATGAATCCAAGGTTTCAAGTGTTAGTCCTGTTCTTTCACATTCAGCATTGGGGAAAAATATTTTCTCTGTCTATGGATAACTTCTGTTCCCCCATTGGCTTAAATAAGATCATTTAAATCAGCATAGATGTTTTGGTGACTTGGTAACATTTTGTTTATTTCCTTAACTGTGGAAAGGAGTTGCCAAACATTCTTCTGCTGAATTTGCCATTGTTTTAACATAATGTGAGAATTGGGAATTATTTTTATTACTTTACTACCATTTTGGTAATCAAATTTCTTTGGGTCATTATAATGTAATTTTATTCCCTATTTCTACCAAACTTTGCTGGTCCAAGGGAATCGTGGAAGTGATTTTTTGAAGGCATCTCTAGACTGAGGTCCTTTTCCAAGCCATCCAGATGTGTCTGTCAGCCCCCTTCTAGAGTATAATGGTATGAGATGATTATAGGAATGAGATGCTTCATTCCTCATGGGTTGACCAGAATACTAAGGCTGAGCAAACATTGAAAAATTATGAGGTACAATTTAAGGAGGGAGAAATCAGGTAACAATAACAATCTTTAGTACTAGATCTTGAAAGTCTTTTCTCCCATGAGTTGATAGTTTCCCTCTGTTGGAAGGGTTCAGGCAAACCCTCCCTTCTCTTCCAAACTGCCATTTTCGAACCACGTCTTCCCCCAATATCTGCTTCCCGCCAAAAACACTTCCCCAAACCGGGTAAGAAGATGGAAACTTCAGGACAAAAGACTATGATTAAAAATAGAAGGGAAATGACTTAAACATAAAGGATCACAATAGGATAATAAGAGAATGCCAATATGAGCTATAAAGGATATCCTGATCAAATTCCTCAGTCAGGAAACTGAGAGGACAAAGGCAGAGAGGCAACACCTTAGCATAAGTAAAGGAAAAGGGGCTTCCCCTCAGAATAACAATAATCTAAACCCAAGCGGCAAAAGCCACAGCCCTGCAGAGAGCCTAATTGACCAAAGAGCAAGAAACCGCAAAACAACAGGAGGCGAGAGCACAGGAATGCCTCTGATCTTTAGTCAATTACACTCTCTGCTTCAAGTTATTTAAAATCTGTTGGGCTTTGTCTTTCATAACCTTGGAGGGAAGTCAGTTGACTGAAAACAGAGGAAAAAGAGGCAAGACAGGAATTGGTGACAGAGGCAGAAAAACCAATCCTGACATAGATTTCTGCCAACTCAATGGGTGAAGGACAGTACATCTTGTAGGAAGTCTGGGATGGTAATACCAGAACTCCACGCAGCTTCCAATTAGTTTTAGTTTAGCAGAGCAGAAGCGTCCCAATTAACTTGCACAAGGCTTAATCAGTTCAAAACACAAAATAAACACCCTTCACACGTTAATGTAAAGTTACAGAAAAATAGCTTACAGTTTTATTGTAGATCAGTTTCACGGTAGCAGAGGATGGTTCATGCATGCGAGTGATAGGTTCTTTTTTTTTAATAAGAATTTTTATTAAGTTTAAAACAAAGATAAAAACTACAAAAAAACTACAAAACTACAAAAAAGAAAAAAGAAAAAAGTGAAAAAACAGAAAATGAAAAAAGATTTTTGGAGAGATTACAAGATGACTTCCAACTTTCAACAACAAGAATATTCAGCAATTTCCATAATTAATCCCATACTCTAACCCAAATCACATTATTTCTATAAATCATTCCATAAACACATAATAAAAATCACTTAAAACAATTGCTCTTTCCCCTTATATATAAAGAGAAATAAACAAATATATAAACCTCTAAATCAACTTCCCTCCCCCCGCAAATGAACCCATTTATTTAAGCATTTCCTTCCTACCACTATTCTATATATTTCTGGCCACTATAATAAAAATCAAATTATAAAAACATTTAAGTTATCTACTTTTATACTTAATAATACTATAGCAATCTTAACCCTATTGAACCTAAAACAAAATGCTTATTCTTATACCTTATAAATCTTTTAAAAAATCAAGCAAACTTTTAACCATTAAAGAAAAATAAAATCATACAAGCATTAATGTCAATCCAAAATAATAAATTCAAATTATAAAAACATTATAATTTAAATTAAATTATCTACTTTTATACTTAATAATACTATAGCAGTCTTAACCCTATTAAACCTAAAACCAAACACTTATTCTTATACCTTATAAATCTTTTAAAAATAAACCATTAAAAAAATGAAATCATACAAGCCTTAATGTCAATCCAAATATATATTCTTAATTTCTTTAAAAAAAATCAAGCAAACTTTAAATAATTAAAGAAAAATTGAATCATATAAGCCTTAATATCAGTCCAAATGCATATTCTTAATTTCTTATCCTACATCAAAATATACCAGAGTATTTACTTGTCTCCATCTTGCGCCTAAGGCATTTTTCATAATAAAATTATATTTAGACAATCACACTGCCCCCCTGAATTGAAAATCAAATTCCTCTGTAGACAACATAGCTTCGTTCTCATAACAATCCTTCAGGAAAACAACTTGGACAGTATCTTGCAAGTTAAAGTTTAACTCCTTCTTCACCAAAGTATGTTTGTCGCCTGGCATCTCTTGAAAGAGATTATTCTCCCTGTCAGGAAAAAAATCCCCCTTTGGATAAACTTCTTCGTCCCTTTGCAGAACATCTTCAGCCAGTTGACACATTTTAGCATTGATATTTTCTACAATATCCTGAATATCTTGCATAATGGCTTGGCGAGAGTCATAAAAAATCTCTTTAAAATCCGAACGGAGCCCAGAGCGCAGCTCTGCAAAGATTTCTTTAAGGTCGTCCATCTCAGTAGATTATGGCGCCCTCTGGAGACTTAACTGAAGCGGATTGGAGCTAATGAGTTAATACAAGGCTTGCAAAGTTATTAAATGAAATTGCGTATGTATGTATGTATGTATGTATGTGTGTATATATATATATATATATATATATATATATACATACATACATACATACATACATACATACATACATACTTTGCTGTTTCGATTTTCCATTTTTCTGTTCACTTTTTGTAGTTGCTGGTTAGTGTGTGTATGTATGTACTGTATGTATGTGTGTGTGTGTGTGTGTATATATATATATATACACACACACACACACACACACACATGCACATACACATATGTGTGTGTGTGTATGTATGTGTATGTATGTATGTATATATGTATGTATATACACACATACACTAACCAGCAACTACAAAAAGTGAACAGAAAAATGGAAAATCGAAACAGCAAAGTGTGTGTGTATGTATGTATGTATGTATGTATGTATGTGTGTGTGTGTATATACACACACACACACACACACACTAACCAGCAACTGCAAAAAGTGAACAGAAAAATGGAAAATCGAAACAGCAAAGTTTAGGAAAAAGTTAAGTCCTTCAAGTTAAATACAAAAATAGTAATGGGGAGATGATTAATTATTCTCAGTCCACCTTAAAATTGAACAGGAAGTAAACCAAAGACTGAACAAAAGTTTTTTTTAAAGTTAATCCAGAAATAATGATAAGCACCAAGAGAATCAGCTTTTTCTTGTTGTAGAAAGCCTCTCTTTGGGTAAGAAAACTTAAACATATAAATTGGGTGGTTTAGAAGTGGGGGGCTCGACCTAATGTCCATTAAGGCTACAAACACGTGCTGGACATGGTGGCTTCCCAGCCTCCCATTGTCTCTTACCAGGTCTTCACTGTTGCGATTTTCAGGCTGCAAGGCAACATTTTGGAGGACAAAATGGGATGATTCCGAGCCTTTTCTTTGCTCATGAAAAAGCTCTGGGCTTCAGGTAAAAGCCTGAGCCCCCCAAAAAAATGCATTGTCAGTTCTGTCCACATGGAGCTTGTGGACAAGGCTGTTCAGTCGGCCATGATTCCCACCGGAAGTCATGAGTGATAGGTTCTGACCAAACCCAGAGTCTTCTTAATGTGGCCTTGCTGAATGGAAATGTGAGCAACATGGACAGCCATAGCTGACCATCCTCCTTGGTAGGAGATTCAAACAGGAAAGAGAGGAAGAGAAGGGAACACAAACAGGAAATCGGGGTTCAGCCCCTCCCACACAAAGCAAGTAAGATTAGGTTAGGGTTAGGGGCAGAGGCTGCCTCCTCCTTCAAGCTTGTGTGAGACGTGCTTGGTTGAAACCCGATATCTCTAACTGCTGAAATAGATTTCTGCCAACTCAATGGGTGAAGGACAGTACATCTTACAGTAAATTCCATAGTCTAACTATATTCCACTATAAGTAGCTAGAGCTCTCCATTCTGAGAATTCCACCATTCACTTGCATACTACTCTCTAATATTATCAATTGTTCCCCAATTTTTCCCATACGAAGAATCACTTTATGCTGTGAGAAGAATTCAAGACCCCCCCTTTTTCTGCCATATTGTCTTCCCAAACACTTCCAAACATGCTGTCTTCCCCAAACACTGGTTCCCCCAATATTGCCTTCCCTCCTTGAGCAAGGTAAAAGGTTAAAGATTACGAAACAGAATGGGTTCCTACAAAGAGGATGCAAGAGATTAAAATGTGACAGGAAACCCCAACTGTATAGACAAAAGATTCCCTTCAGACTTAATCAGAGACCTTGTAAGACAAAAGGTTGCTCTTTCCCAGAGCTTAGCAGAGCCCATTCAGGTAGACCTTCTTCACCAACCAAATAGATCTCCATAATTAAATCACAAAATATTCCTTCCAAGGTGAACCTTCCAGGCTAGTAGTTAAAGCCACAGCCCAGCAGGGAACCTGGACTATCAGAACAGGAAAGACAAACAGCAGGGAGCCTGACCACAGAGCGCCTCCTCTCTGAATTCTGGTAAACTGCACTTTCCTAGAATTCCTAGAGATCGCCCCCTGCCACGAAACTGGCTAAGTGCACCTTCTCAGAATTTCCTAGAGGGCGGGAACACTTTTGCATAACAATAGCCAAGCTTTCCTATATAAAGGGCTTGTGGGGAGAATACAAATGTGGCCACTTCTGACAGCTGATTTCTCTGTACTTCATGCTCTCGGAAAAATAAAGATCACCTCTGTCCAAGCAACCGCCTAAGTACTTTCATTCCCAGTTTGGAATGGACCTGGTAAGATTTCCTTCCAACAATGCAGTTCTGCAATGCCCCATTTCTCTAAACTAGATTCCCAAATCCTGTAAACATTTTTAATAAAAGAGATGATCCAACCCTTTCTAATTGCCTATGCCAATGTTGTACCCCATTTTTCCATGTGTCATTTTTTCTTCAAATACTACACCCCTGAAGTATTTTTTTTAAATAGTGAGTCTCATATTCATGTTCTAAGACTCTATGCTCCTATTGACCCTTATTGTTAAGGTTGTGTGGTTGGCTCAGATGACTCTGACTCACTGTAAGTATTGTAAAGGGCACCTGAGAGTGCAACTTCTCTAAATTTCCCCTAGGTGGGAATCCTATGTTCATGATTGTGAAGAAGTGATGCAACTGTTCATTTAAAAATCAATTAAAATAACATCTGATGACTGCACTTCTGTGCTCTATTACAGTGCAACTTCTTGCATTTCAGATCTAATTGTTCTGACAAAGCAGAGTTTATGTGCTGTGTGGATTGTTCCCATTATTGACAGTTATGCACTCCATGTGAGTTCTGTTTCTTTGACTACCATAAGCCCCTTATAAGCTGCTTGCTGGACAAATATTCCTGTTCCTCTTAATTGCTTGGTGGTTCAGAACTTTTTATAAGAAAATATTAAATGACTCTGTTGCACCATGTTATATGCCATTATAGTTTAGTATCTTATTTCCCACAGGGACCAAAGAGATTATTTGTGAAACCTGTAAAGCGGGGTGGGGGCAATAACTCCTACTTAACATGTTCAGAAGCACACTACCTCCAAACCTGAATGCTTCATTTGGCTCTTCTGATTAATTACTTCTGATAGGTTATCATTCTGCGTATCATGGAAGATAAAGATACTTTTCTGAATGACTCCTCCTCCACTCTGTAGCTGAAAAAGTATGAGTAATATGGACTCTACTAATGCCATGTGGATCCTTCCATACTACAGGCTTTCTACCCCAATTCCTCACAAACCTTTTTCAGGCAATGTGTAATCGTCTTCACTGCTCTTGACCTCAACATGCAGAAAACAGGGAAGACCTTAAACCAATAAGTGCTCTCCCTGCAGCTGATCAGTAGAAGAGTATAAAAAGGGTCATTTCAACAGAACTTTGCCTCAAATTGCTGCAGGTCCTGGGGGAAAAGACAGTCCCCTCACTCCTTCATTCCATGCTAAAAGGACATTCACTAAATTGCATGCGTAGCCCTTTTACATTCAGTCTGCCTTGTATGTGCTTTTGTCTTATTAGCAAAATAGTAGGGACCGCAGTGGCTCAGTGGTTAAGATGCTGGTTAAGACACTGAGTCAGAGGCCATTAAGGCTCACAGCTCAGCAGTTCAAATCCCAAGAGCGTTAACCACGTGCCGGAGTGAGCTCCTGGCAATATGTCCCATCTCCTGCCAATCTAGCAGTTCAAAAAAATGCAATTAGATAAATAGGTACCACTCCGGTGGAAAAAATCACAGGAACATGAAAGGAGCCTCCTCGGGCGTCCCCCGGGCAATGGTGATGTCACCGGCAAATCCTTTCACTTCAAAAGCGCCTTGGTGCTTCTGACATGGAAAAAAGAAGCAAAAAAAAAAAAAAAAAAAAAAATTCTGAGCAATTATTGTTAGGGACAATTTGTA
Source organism: Charina bottae (assembly GCA_023362775.1). NCBI lineage: Eukaryota > Metazoa > Chordata > Lepidosauria > Squamata > Charinaidae > Charina > Charina bottae. Next base: position 86,542,094 of record JALMGJ010000001.1, on the reverse strand, counting down.
AAGGCCAAATTACTATTCCCCCTTGACATTTAAATACTTGGGTGAGGAAATGAATCTGGGATTGCTGTCTGCATTTGGGAAAAGCAGCTGCAGCCTGGCAGAAATGCTTCCCACCCCCCAGCCCCTTCCCCAAGGTTCAATTCAAATTTACAGCCCCAGAAATTTGAGAGGAGATGGGCTCATTCATTCCCTCACTCACAGTTTACTCACAAGCATCCACGCTGGCATTCCAGATGCCTGGCTAATTGAGCCACCCCCTGGCATTTTCAGGAACATGATGACATCCATAGGCAGCTTCACCCAACCCAGGTCCTTAGCCTACAAAAGCAAATGCTAGGACATAGTGTGTGTGGGTGTGTAGGAGAAAAGGAGATAAGAAAATGGCAAGCAGATGAGGAAGTGGAAATTTACAACTATTATAGGCCGGCAAGAGGAATATCAGTCAACTGCCAGGACCAGAAGCTACATTAAGCAGCGTATCCTGGTGGGATTCCTGCCTGGAGCTCAGCTGGAGAGCTCAAAAGCAACAGTGCTTAAGAGCAGAGTTTGGAGCTTCGCCTGGAGCTCAGCAGGAACCAGAAAAGGAGCAGCCACACTGAGGCAGCATTTCATCCCAATCAGTGCAAGAACATTTGGAGGGGGGCAAAGGTTGTATGCCACTTTACAGACTTTGAGACTTTTGTTTGTTTTATGGACTGAGTATTGAAGACATATTTGTGTGGCTACATCAACTTGCAAGGCCTAGGAGGGTTCCAGGGAAGAAATGGCAAACTAAAGATGGCTCTGCTAAACGCTGACCAGATGACCATGGCAGAATGAAGATTCTGCCATGGTCATCAGGTCAGCGTTTAGCACAGCCATCTTCATACTTCCTCTCCAGACAAGGAGAGGACCTGAAATTGCCCACAAGTGCTCCTTACAGTTGCTTTTTACAAGGAGACTGCAAGACAGTAATCTCTGGTGGATTTAGAGCTCTGGGAGACGAGGAAGTAGCCATCTTGCTCAAACCATGGTTGGTGCCTTCAAAAGGACACTGGTTTCACATACTTCTTTTTCTAATCACTTTTGGAAATTGTTTGTTAACAACTTTTCAGTGGGTGAGTTTCCTTCAATCCTTAGCAAAAGAAGTTTTAAATACAAGTTTAAGGACTTAAAAAATTCTTTTGGAATAAATAGCAAAAGGCTGATTAGAACTTTGATTTTGGAGTTACAAATGGAACAAGGGTTGAGATTGATTTGAAATAAGATTTTGGAATTAATTATAAGAATCTTTCCCATGGGAAAAGGCTTTTGATTTGAATTCTTTTTGAAAAAAAACATGATAGGATGGGACTTTGAAGGTTGGACAGTAGAGGGAACTAGGAGGAACTAAAGATTACAATTAAAGGAGAAGAACACTTAAATTTGACTTTCCAATACAGAATGAAGCAAAATATTTTAACATCAGACATATTGAAGGATATTTTTGAACAATGGACCCAGAGGTGAATTTTAAGAGTGTCTGCCTCTATAGATAGACTATGTTTAAAAGATTTTATGGAAGAGGAACAAGTTTTACCTAATAAGATTGAGACTGACCTGAAAGTGGATTTTAAAATGACAGGCTACAGGAATGATATGGAAAATGATGCTACACTGGACATACAAAAGAAACTGATAAGTAAGGTAAGTAATGTAAGTAAGTGATGCAGTTTCTACCCTGTCCAAGTGCCTGGGGGCTGTAGGGGCCTGGATGGGGAAAAACAGGCTTCGACTGAACCCTAGTAAGACGGAGTGGCTGCGGATTAATGGCTCCTCGATATCTAGGAAATTGTCATCCTTAGTTCTGGATGGGGTATCACTGCCCCAGACAGACCCAGTGCGTAACTTGGGGGTCCTCTTGGACTCGTGACTCCTGGTCGAAGAGCAGGTGGCAGTCGTGGCCAGGAGGGCCTTTGCACAACTTTGTGTTGTGTGCCAGTTACGACCTTTCCTGGAACGAGAGGCCCTTCGAACGGTCACTCATGCCCTGGTTATCTCACATATAGACTATTGCAATGCGCTCTACATGGGGCTACCCTTGAGGAGTATCCGGAAGCTTCAGCTGATCCAGAATGCGGCTGCACAAACCATCTTGGAAGTCCCTTATTGGACACATGTAACACCATTGTTACGCAAGCTGCACTGGGTTCCAGTTTGCTTCCGGGTGCAATTCAAGGTGTTGGTTATGACCTTTAAAGCCCTTCATGGCAAGGGACCAGGTTACCTAAGGGACCGTCTTATCCCCATTACATTGTCCCGTCCCATCCAGTCATGCAGGGAAGGCATGCTATGGACCCCATCGGTTAAAGAATTCCATCTAACGGGGTCATGGAAGCATGCCTTCTCTGCAGTAGTGCCTGCTCTGTGGAACATTCTCCCCCCAGAGATAAGACAGCCCCCTTCGCTCCTGGACTTCCGGAAAAAACTCAAGACTTGGCTTTGCCAACAGGCCTGGGGCGGGAAGAAGAGTATAAACTCTTGGGGATGGCTAACACCTTAGGATGGCCCTAGAATTGCCCTTCCAATGTTTTAAGAAGATATCACCATCTTGATTTTATTATATTTATTGTATTTTTAAATTGTCTATTTTAATGTTTAATGTTTATTCAATTTTATATTGGATTGTAAACCGCCCATAGTCCCTTTGAGGGAGTTGGGCAGTGATAAATCAATAAATCAATAAATAAATAAATAAATAAATAAATAAATAAATAAACTGGCTGATGTCTTAATAATTAAAAGGGATATACAAATAACAAACCAAAAGAGTGACCTGGATAATTTTCCTATATGAATTTACAAAAGAGGCTTGTTACAGCTTTGAAGAATTTTGTGAAAAGGGACAAAGAAAAAATGAAAAGAAATAAAGTTCTAGGACATTATTTGAAGGGACTAAAGGCCACGATTGTTAAAACGAAGAGGAAGAAATATAAAGTTAGTTTATTTGATCATGGTTAAAATTGATACGTTGTTATCTCTGGTAACCCTTAATGGACTTTTGCTGATCAGGACTGAAATGATGAGGCTTTAAGGATTTGTCTATAGATAAGAGATGGGATATGGGAAGAAGAGATCATTTGTTGTGTTTCAAGAGAAGGTGATAAGTTACTAAATTTGTTTATACTTGTTGTGATGAAGGGGGAAGTCATTTCTTTATATATTTCCTTTTTTTTACTATATTCTCATTTTTTTCTTTCTTTTCTATTTTTCTTTCTATTTTTTTTCTGCAACTTCTATTTTTTTTTCTTTTTTTGGTTTGTATTAGTTTTTATTTTTGCAATTGTAATTTTTAATCAAATTACTATTAAAAAAATTGCAAGGGTGGAGTTAACCCAGAGCAACAGCCTATTGTTGGGGAAGGTGTGTGCCACAATAAAGCATTGTGTATAGTTATCTGCTGAAGGGGTGTGGTGGCTCAGCGGGTAAGATGCCAGGCTTGTCTATTGGAAGATCGCACGTTCGGAGGTTCGAATCCCTATCCCCACATGATGGAGTGAGCTCCCGCACTCGCCCCAGCTCTTGCCAACCTAGTAATTCGAAACCTAGCAATTCGCTGCTACACTGTGGTGTGTCCAGTCCTTGGGAAATAAAGAACTCTCACAACTTCTTAAAAGCTGGAATGGAAAAAGGATTTCATGTGGGCATTTTTGCAACAGATGCTTTTCATAGTCATAGCAATAATGTTTGCATGCTGCTGCAAGGCATGGTATGAAGTGGAGGAAAGTGGGAATAGGACTCTAAACAATACCCACTGCTAACTACCAAGAAGATAATAAATAAGAAGCAGATGCTGAAGGGTGCATGGCAGGGAAAAATTCTTGAATCAACAAAAATACCCTCTCCACTTCCCTTTTTTCAAAAAGTATAAAGTAAAAAATATTGTCGAACACCACCTCAATCCATAAGGGAGTCATATAAAACAAAGAAAGGCACCCAAACACAGCAGAAGTGGAATGGAGAACCCTCTTCAATTTTAACCTATCTTCTTTTGCCCAGGCTCCTTTGCATAATTTGGGTGCTTGGCAGCCCACCCACACTTATGACCACAGGGGCACTTCAACTCCCCTCACCTGCCTATCTTCCCCCATCTATGCCCTTTCAGCCCCCTGTCCTCTGTGGCCCCTGCCACCTTAGCTGACCTACGCCGTCTTCTTGCTCCCGCTGCTGACCAAGCATTTCCAGCCTGGCTCTTCGCGAGGCAGCTGCTGGCAGCACGAGGCTTTCTTCCCAAGGTTGCCCGGCGGTTTCCTCACAAGACCTGGGGAAGTTGGCCTCACATGGCCAGCAGCTGCCTCACAAAGGGCCAGACGGGGCACACCTCATCAGCAGACGGAGGAAGAAGATGGCAAATTATATCAGCTGGGGCGAGGGAGCGCAGGGCAGGGTGGCGAGGACAACTGTGGCTGGGACTGGGCGCGGATGGCTGAGGCTTCTAGGGGCAGCTGCAGCTTCATGCTACACTGCGGCTCAGGAGCAATTTGCAGCTCCAGAGCTGTGGCATGCCAAGAAGGCCCTGACCTGCAGCATGGCAAGCAGCCCCAGAGCCACATGGTTCTAGGGCTGATTGCTGCCCTGCAAGGCAGGGTGCAGGGCAGCCAAAAGGGCAAAGTTGGTGGGAGATAGGCAGGTGGGGGGAGTTGGAGGCAGTCCCTTACCTTACCTTACCTTAGCGAGGCTCGGGGCTGGGAGGGACCAAGCCCAGAATGGCTTGGATTGGGGTGGGTCCTTGGCTAATGACCAGTGGAATTCGGTTAATATGATGTTGCACTTTATGACCACATCGTAAACAACAGAATCACTTAGCAACAGAAATTCTGGTCCCACTTACCATTGTAACTCGAGGACTACCTGTACTACCAAAGACTTTTTTGGATCATAATCCTTTGAGTTTGGTTTAAAAAAGGAAATCCAGTTCTTTTAGATGTAGACATTCTCACATTATGTTAAAACAATGGCAAATTCAGCAGAAGAATGTTTGGCAACTCCTTTCCACAGTTAAGGAAATAAACAAAATGTTACCAAGTCACCAAAACATCTATGCTGATTTAAATGATCTTATTTAAGCCAATGGGGGAACAGAAGTTATCCATAGACAGAGAAAATATTTTCCCCCAATGCTGAATGTGAAAGAACTAGACTAACGCTTGAAACCTTGGATTCATTGGTCCTGCTGACTTGCCTGCCTTGATCATTTCAGCAAAGCCTTTTGGTTTAAGTGAACATTAAATGATCCTATTGCTTATGGTTATGCTAAAGAGTCTTCTCAGTTTTCCCACCCCCTCAGCCAGGAAGCAAACAAAGGGTGAGGTGTCAGGTTTCTTCCTTTTCTTCTTACTAGCACTTATTAATCATTTCTCAAATCTTCATGGGAGAATTCATTTTTGTTTTCTTTTATTTTTCTAAATTCCCATGGAAAGGATAAAAATGGCCTTCACCCATCCAGCCAGTCAGATATGATTCTTGTTCCACAAAGCAACCCTCCCCCTTTTCTTTCTTCCCTCTTTTTATCCACATGGACCTAAGCCACCTCCCCTTACACCCAAGCCAGGCAAGGATACGTATTTCATTTTCTGTTTCCTTTCTTAATTCATCCAAGGTCAGTGTCTTCTCTGCATGTTCTTTTCCTAGCTTGTCGCCACAGATTCATCCTCTGCAACCACTGTTTCACCTTCCTATTCTTAAGCTTGCTTTAGCCACTTACACTAGTCCTACAGTCAGTTTAGAGTATTGGCCATTGTAGCCCAAGATCTCTGTGGTAGCCTATGAACTGCTTTAACTGCTTAAAATCCCCACATTAACCAGTCATTCTGTTAATTGAAAAGCATGTATCTTGTATATTGTTAGCCTAATGTATTTTAATAATCTAGATTGATTGGTTATTATTGATTGGTTATTAATTCTATTTCATTTTTGTACCTTCCGAATGCATAAGAAATACATTAGTGCTGGGGAGGGCCCAGGTCATATGTTCACCTATAGTGTTCAAGACATTATGCTGTTCAGCAGCAGCTTGGAAGACCACAAGAAGGAGGGTGGTGTTACTCAGGTCTTATCTGACCATTACGATTTTGACCACAACTGTGAGTCATTGTATGAACCATGAGTATTTCATGATTATCATTGGCTAGGATCTTTTTGGGTTTTACGTTTTATACATAAATTGGATTATGCTCAATATTCCAAGAATGTCCTTCAAAGTCCTTCTGACACAGAGGAGTATATACAATCATTTGTAAAGCCAGACTATTTTAATTAGAATAAATATTTGAAAGCATTCAAAACAGCAAAGATTTTTCTGATGTTTTTAAAGCTTCTGCAATCCAGATTCCATCAGGCATTCAAGCAGAAGATGATGGTTTTTCCAAGTCATGATGAGAAGTCTTTCCTTTAGCCTTTCCTAAAAGGTTGGAAATAATTTGAAATATATTGATATTATGCAATTGTCCAATTCTTTTTTATTTTTCTATGGAGAGTAACGAACAAAATATCATACAGTACAACTTTTGTACATTGTTTCTATTTGGGAGGAGAGGGGGATATGAATGGATCTAATAACTCCTAAACCAACTCTAATCCAGCAGGGTTGGGGTGTATGAATATTATGCTATAGTTGGTATATGAAGTCACCTTATTTCTTCCCCTGCAGCCTCAGGTTCATCTGTTGAATATTATGGCACATTGTCACTCCATTCCATTCACAATTTTATATGGGCAATAAAGAGGCTGTAAAGCAATGGGTCTTCATGTACCGTTCTGCCTCCAGGGTTCTCTGTGCAAAAGGAATGATGATGCTGTAAATGTCCAACATAACTCTCCCATGGAATCACTCCTGGGATAACTGTGTTCAGGCCTGGCAACAAGGATGGTGGAAAAAAAAAGCCCTTTCTTTTCTTTTTGACATATGTGATAAGAATAGCTATTCTGGGTGTCCCATGAGTAGAAAGGTAGAAAATGGTAATTGATAAAGAAGAGCTAATCAAGATTTTCAGATTTCTTTAGAAACAGAATGGAAGAGTTTTTTTAAAAAAAAATTGTGCAAAAAACTAAGGAAGAATGAGTCACCAAGTACAAGGGCTTAATGTTTTTAGCACTTAAGACTATACATTCAAGATTTTGAATGATATTTGGATTACGGTTTCTCTCTTTCTCTTCCTTATCTTATACAGATTGATGGCAAGTATGCATAACCTGGTCCTCCCTGTGCTGGAACATTTATACCTACTGTAGTTGAGAAGATCAGCTTGTCAAGTCAGGATGATATAAGCATATCATATCCTGACCCCCATAAATCCACCGCGGGGAGACGGAGATCGAAGCGGTGAAAGATGTCTGAACTAACAACTGCAGCTCTGCGGAAACCACTAATCTGAATAAGATAAGTAGCACAGCACCCGACCTTTTAGACACGTATTTTTACTTTTTTAAATATTATTTGCCTACTAATATCTAAGATTTATCTCTGGACTATGATTTATAAATGCTGGTGTTTTATTTTTTTTTCTTGTCAAAGGAGTGTTTAAACGGTGGGATTGGAAAGCTAATTGACTCTGCCTGAAATAGACTAAGTGACTTTCTCTTTTTATTCTTAATATTCTTATTTTTGGTTTGCTTTCATTCTTATTGCAATTATAAGTATTTTCTTTTGGGACTAATTTGCCTGGATTTAAAACTTTTATGGATAAATGAATTAATGATTTGACATCCTTTCTATTATCTGTTTGGGATTTTTACTATGAAAGAATTTTTTTTTTGCTTTTCCTCATAAGTGTTTGAATATTCTTTGGATTATAAAAGTTATTTTATAAAAAATTTTTATGAACGCTTTTAGACTTCCTTTGTACATAAATTAGATGACTCATACATGGCTGGACTGTATGGATATAAGCTGGCGTGAGAAACACTGGGATTGTTCATCTTTTTTGTTATTATTTTGACTATAATAGAAGCCTCTCTGTTCTTTTTTATCTTTTACTCTTTTGCTCTTATGTTTGGATATACAATTTTAATGGACTAGATTTTAGTTATTTTTATAACTACATTTAAAGGACTATTTCTATTTTTTTGAAGTTTTTATTCCCCCTTTTTAAAAAAAAAATAGTAGTCCCTTTTTCTGTTTGTTTTTTATCTTCCCCCTCTCCTCTCTCTTTTTTTCTTTTACAGGGAAACTATCTACATTATGACAACCATGGCATTGAGGAAGAAAGAGAAGGATAAGGAAAAAGAAACTGGAAGGACATCTACAGATCCTTTAACACCTGGAGCATCAATGGAGCCCCCTCAATCAGAAATGAAAAAATTCCTGGAAGCAATGGCATAACTTAATAAGAAAATGGAAGATTCAATGGTACAAAATAAACAGATGGAACAAAATTTGCATCTTAGGTAAAAAAATTGATAAGAAGATGGAAGAAATGAAGAAAGAGATAACCCAAGAGATTACACAAGAATTTAAAAAAGAGGTTCAGACAGTAAAGGAAGTTGTGAATACTTTTTGTCAGGGGAACTTAAGGATATACAAGGCCAGATGCAAACATTAGAGACTAAATCAGAAGATGTTACTAAGGAACTTGAATATAATTTAGATATTACTGCATTAGCAGAAATGAGAGAAAAAGAACATATTTTGAGATTGAGAGCAGTTCCAGAACAATTAAATGAAAATGTAAGAGAAAGGATTGTTTCTATATTAGCTAAATTTTTGGAGATGAAAGAACAAGATCTAGATTTGGAAATAGATAAAATTTTCAGAGTTAATTCATGTTATGCCAGAGATAAGAAAGTACCTAGAGATATACTGATACATTTTGTGAGAAAAGTTACAAAAGAACAAATTTTGAAAAAACACTATAACATTGGACTAAATATAGAAGGAAAAGAAATAATTGTACTAAAAGAAATACCGTTGAGAATATTGAGAAAAAGAAAAGAATACTCCTTCTTTATAGAAAAATTAAGGCGAAATAATATTTCATTTAGATGGGAGAGATTAGAAGGGGTATCTTTTATGTTTAAATGGCAAAGGTTTAGGATAACTTCCATTTTAAAAGCAAAAGCATTTTTAGAGAAATATAAGACAGATTTGAAAGATGTATCTGGAGATTTGGAAGGAAAAGTGGAGACATCAAAGGAGAAAGAGATGAGTGAAGATTTATCTGTGTTGGGAGCTGCAGGACTGGACTGGAAAAAAGGCTTTTAAACATTAAAACACTTATGGATTACAAATATTTGACATGGAACATCAATGGAGCCAATTCTCCACAGGAGAGATGAAAAATGTTCCATTCTTTGGAAAAACTGAGATTGGATATAACTTGTCTACAAGAGACTCATATTTGTAAAAAAGGCATTAAGTATTTGATTTGCAAACAACTTGGAGAAGAATTTATTTCGGTTGGACTTAAAAAAACCAAGGGAGTAGTTTTGTATTTACAATCAAAATTAAATCCAAAAAAGATACTAGTTGATGATGAAGGAAGATATATTGCAGTTGAAATTAATATACAAGGAACTAAAACATTAATTGTTGGACTTTATGCACCAAATATGGACAAAGGAGTATTCTATAAAAAATTAATAGATAAACTTCTGGATTTACCTTATGAAAACTGGTGTTTTATGGGTGACTGGAATGGGGTTATCCACCCAATGATGGATAGACATTCACAAAAAGAAGTGAAAGGAGCACAGGGAAAATTACCACAAACATTTTTTTATTTGAAAGAAATGTTGGATTTACAAGATATTTGGAGATTGATGAATGGGACTTCAAAAGAATATACATACTACTCAGAGAGATTTAAATCCTTCTCTAGAATAGATATGATTTTGATTTCCAAAAGTTTAATGATGGACATTGGTAAAGTAGAAATATTACCTAAGACACTCTCAGATCACAATACTGTAATGTTGACTTTTAAAGAAAAACAGAATGTGTTTAGATGGAGATTGAACGAGTCAATTTTTTGGAAAAAATATATAGTTGATGTATGTAAAAATAGGTTAAAAGAATATTTCCAATTGAATTTAAACAAAGGTACGAATATACAAACTGTATGGAATGCCAGTAAAGCATATATGAGGGCTTACTTTATCCAATATAATGCTCAAATGAGGAGAAAGAAACAAGGGAGAATACAATTGATTTACAATTTAAATTGGTCATTCATGTTTAAGGTATTGGAAAATATGAATTTTGGAGGAAACTTTATTAAGTGGATTAAATCAATATATACTCCCCAATTTGCAAAAATAATTGTTAATGGAGAATTTAGTAAACCATGTGAAATTCAAAAAGGTACAAGACAAGGTTGTCCATTATCTCCACTTTTGTTTATATTGGTACTAGAGGTGTTACTTAGAGACATTAGACAAGATGATGGTATTCATGGTATTAGAGTCAAAAAAGAAGTATATAAACTAAGAGCCTTTGCTGATGACTTAGTCATTACTTTGGAGAATCCACTAGATGGAATTGAATTATTGATTCAGAAACTAAAAGACTTTGGGTCGTTAGCAGGGTTCAAAGTGAATTTACAGAAAACTAAAGTATTAACTAAAAATATGGATTACCATCAACAATAGAAATTGAAAGAAATAACGGGATATTCAATGGAAGAAAAAGTAAAATATTTGGGAGTATATTTGACATCTAAATATGTTAAGTTGTTCAAGAACAATTATATTTCACTCTGGACAGATATTAAAAAAGACTTGGACCAATGGAAAAAACTACAATTATCATTGTTAGGTAGAATTTCAGTAATTAAAATGAATATTTTGCCACGAATTTTATATCTTTTTCAAACACTACCTATATTAGCATCAGAAGAACCTTTTAAACAATGGCAACGGGATATTTCCAAATTTATTTGGCAAGGAAAGAAACCAAGAATAAAATATAAAGTTTTGCAAGACTCAAAAGAAAGAGGTGGACTAGGTTTACCGGATTTGAAGCTATATTATGCTGCCTGTTGCTTGGTATGGATTAAAGAATGGATAACTTTGAAAGATGAAAAATTATTGAATTTGGAGGGTCATGAATTAAGATATGGATGGCATGGATATATGTGGTACGATAAAGTAAAAGTTAATGTGGACTTTAAAAACCATTATATTAGAAGATCATTGTTAAGAATTTGGAATAAATATAAACAAAATTTGTGTTATAAAAGACCTTTATGGATTTCCACACAAGAAGCATTTCACAGAACAGAAGTAAGAAATAAAGGTAAATGGCTGACTTATAAAGACTTTCTAAAGAAAGAACAAGGACAAAATATATTTAAAACAAAAGAAGAACTTGCCCTAGAACAAGGGTCGGCAAACTTTTTGAGCCGAGAGCCATTTTGGTATGCTCGTGCACATTTTGAAGTGCTCGAGAGCCAGGGGGCGGGGTTTGCGGGCGGGAGCCAATCGCGTGGAAGGGGGCGGGTTTTGCGGGCGGGAGCCAATCGCATGGAAGGGGGCGGGTTCTGCGGGCGGGAGCCAATCACGTGGAAGGGGGCGGGGCTTGCGGGCGGGAGCCAATCACGTGGAAGGGGGCGGGTTCTGCGGGCGGGAGCCAATCGCGTGGCTTGGGGCCGGGTTTGCGGGCGGGAGCCAATGGCGTGGAAGGCAGGGAGGGGCTAACGGAGGGAGGGGGTGCAGCCAGCGGCTCCACGCAGCCAGCGGCTTCGCGAACCCGGCCCGGCCGCCCCACCGGGAATGGCGGAGAAACAGCTCCCACCCTCCGGCCGGCAGGACGGGCGCGGGAGAGCGGAAGGCACCCGAGCAGGAGATGCCTTGCCGCCCCCCTGGAGCCCTCACTAAGACCCGCTGTTGCGGAAGCGGTAGGGGAGAGCCCCGTCGCCGTCGCCGCCGCCGTGAGTATGAGTGGGGCCGGCCGGGGAGGGGCTGGACGCGGCGGCCGCCCCCGGAGACTCCGTAACCCCCCGGCTGCCAGAGAGGAGGAGAGGCGGTAGAAGAGCTGCAGCCGGGAGGCTGCGGAGTCTCCGGGGGCGGCCGCCGCGTCCAGCCCCCCCGGCCGGCCCCACTCATACTCACGGCGGGGGGCGGCGGCGACGGGGCTCTCCCCTACCGCTTCCGCAACAGCGGGTCTTAGTGAGGGCTCCAGGGGGGCGGCAAGGCATCTCCTGCTCGGGTGCCTTCCGCTCTCCCGCGCCCGTCCTGCTGGCCGGAGGGTGGGAGCTGTTTCTCCGCCATTCCCGGAGCAGTGGGCAGCGGCGACGGGGCTCTCCCCTACCGCTTCCGCAACAGCGGGTCTTAGTGAGGGCTCCAGGGGGGCGGCAAGGCATCTCCTGCTCGGGTGCCTTCCGCTCTCCCGCGCCCGTCCTGCCGGCCGGAGGGTGGGAGCTGTTTCTCCGCCATTCCCGGAGCAGTGGGCAGCGGCGACGGGGCTCTCCCCTACCGCTTCCGCAACAGTGGGTCTTCACAGAGCAAAAGCCGCCTCCGCGATTGCACGGCCGGGGTCAGGCGGAGCGAGGAGCAGCGCCTCAAGGCCAGTCTTCCCTCGGCAACATCCCCGCGACGCCCTCACCTTCTCCCGGCCAGACCGCCGTCACCATTCACTGCCCCGGTCACGGCTTTTGCGTCCTGGGACGGGCAGCGCAGTGGAAGCCGCGTTCGCTTCCACAACGTGCCCGCCTTCGCCGCGGCTACCGGTAGGGATACGGGTGTCCTGTTGGGGGTCGACCTTTGCGGTCCCTGCTGGCCCTATCCTGACCCGCTCTTGGGCTAAGACTGTTTCCCCATTAAAGCAATTTCCAGAAGTCTGTGGACTTCAACTCCCAGAATTCTAGGCAGTGGCCATGTTGGCTCGGGAATTCTGGGGGTTGGAGTTCACAGGTGTGGAAGATGCCTGGTTGAGGAATACTGATTTGTTACCCTTCCTTGACTCCAGCTGCATTTATTTAAGTTTATATAGCCACCCATCTCTCTTGATTCTAGGCAGCACACAAGTTAAAACAGCAAAGACAAACTTGTATAAATTAAAACAAAAGCATGGGAAAGTGCCAGCCTACAGCTCACAGACAATGCAACCATCTTGCAGGGTCCCCAGGATCCCCAGGGCTGATGGCACAGCCATGCCTTCAGGGGCTTCCTAAAGGTCAGCAAAGTTGGGGCCAATGTAACCTCAGGGGTGATGATGTTCCAGAGGGCAGGTGCCACAGCAGAAAAGGCTCTCCCCCCCTGTCCTGCCAGATGGAACTCTTCGTAGACATGCAGCATGCCTGTTCTGCCAGATGTTATGTGATGGGTAGATGTAACAGAGCAGAGGCGGTCCCTCAAATAACCCAGCCCCATGCCATGTAGAGCTTTATAGGTCATAACAAGCACCTTGAATTGAACCCAGAAGCAAACTTGCAACCATTGCAGCTTGTGAAGCTGAGGGGTGACATGCACTGATCTTAGAGTGCACATAACTTCTTGCGCCACTACATTTTGCACCAGTTGTAGCTTCTGGATGCTCTTCAAGGGCAGCCCCATGTAGAGCGTATTATAGTAATTCATCTGGGAGGTGATGGGTGTGACTTTAGGTTTGCTGTCTTGGTCAAGTGGCCAACGGAAGGCTACCGTTTTTCCATCCTATGAAGGAAGCAGGCATTAAATTCAAATGGAAAGAAGGTTGTCCTTAAAATATGAAATTTAACAAACTGGTTCACATTAAAATGCAAATTAAACAAATGTCTTTCTCATCTCTACTCAGCTATTTTTGGTGCAAGTATTACCCTCTTGCTTACTATCCTGACATCATTTTACATTATGAAGCATGTTTAGATTCTATACATATATTCTTGTTAAAGGCCACCCATGTGCAATTTGCTTTCTTATTTTGTTGGTGCAAGCATTGTCATCCATGTCTATGCGTATATGTATCTGCAAACATGCTCTCTATAGACATGGATGAATAATGCATTCCTGAAGGTATTTGCAAGTTCGGAGGTTCGAATCCCTAGCCCTGCGTGCGGAGTGAGCTCCTGCACTAGCTCCAGCTCTTGCCAACCTAGCAATTCGAAAGCATGCAAATGCAAGTAGATTAATAGGTACCACTTCGGTGGGTAGGTAACAGCGTTCCGTGCGTGTCATGCGGCCACATGACCGTGGAAGCGTCTTCGGACAACGCTGGCTCTTTGGCTAACAAACGGAGATGAGCACCGGCCCCTAGAGTCGGACACGACTGCACAAATGTGCGGGGGGTACCTTTACCTTTACTTAATCTCCAGTGAGTTTCCTGGGGTTTTCTCTATTATAAGCATGCTCTGAGTTGCAATTAAATTACTGTTCCATCTTCCAATCAATCTTCTGGTCATTATTTTGGTTACATGCATTTATTAGTTGTATTTGCTGTTCAACCACCTTTGCTGTTAGTATACCAAGATTTACTTTTTACCCAAAAGAGATTTCCTCTCCATTTCCATGAATATTTGGAAGCAGGGCGTTGGCGGGCGGCTCCACTTCCCTCAGCAACATCCCCGCGACGCCGTTGCCTTCGAAAGGGCCCCGTCGGCAAGAGACCCGGAAGACGGAGCAGGGTGCGCTGAAAAAGGAACGCTCCCCGCGGGGAAGGCAGCTGTCGAGTCCGTCTCCCTAAAATTAACTTTATAAACTTTGTGTATTGTCTTACTTAATTAATAAACTTTACTTTTTTACTTATTGTTTGTAATCTCAGTCAAGCTATGGGTGTGTTTAATAAAACTTGATATCATGCTAAATAACAGTATTATTTATTGATAACATTAAATTGAACATTAAATAACATTAAATAACGTTAAATAACATTAAATTGAACATTAAATTGAACATTAAATAACATTAAATAACGTTAAATAACATTAAATTGAACATTAAATTGAACATTAAATAACATTAAATAACGTTAAATATGTTCGAAGACATTTTGAGAGCTCTATCTTTCACTGTTTTAGCAGACAATGGTAACTCTTTAATTTTTTTTAGAATATCTGCTTTGTTCCCAAAATCCCGAAATAGCTCTTCCGATGCATTTATAAAACAAGCTTTTATGTATTCGCCGTCTGTATATGGTTTCCCTCTCTTGGCAATCTCTTGACTAACCACAAAACTCGCAGTATTAACATTGGTGGAAGACTGCATCCAGTAATTCAATACAGAACTTGATTTTTCCTGACTCTTCTGAAGTTCCTCAACTGCTTTCTTCCTTGCATCACCGGCAGGATATTTAGTACTGAATGACACGTGTTTAGTTGTGAAGTGTCTCTCCAAATTTGATTTCTTGTTCTGCGCCAATTTTTCCTTACAAATAAGACAGGTTGGAAGGCCATTTGCGTTTTTAATAAACGCGAAAGCCTCGGTCCATTCAGCTTTAAATTCACGGTTTTCCTCTTCCGTTTTCCTTTGCTTCCTCTTTGTAGCCATGTTGAGCAGGGCACCTAAAAAATGCTTCATTTCTTAATAATAAAGCCACCAAGACAAAATAATTACAATTCAGCGTGAGTTGGGCCTGGCAGCTGGTCCGGGAAAAGCTGCCCAGGGGCGGCCAGCGTGAGCTGGGCCTGGCAGCTGGTCCGGGAAAAGCTGCCCAGGGGCGGCCAGCGTGAGCTGGGCCTGGCAGCTGGTCCGGGAAAAGCTGCCCAGGGGCGGCCAGCGTGAGCTGGGCCTGGCAGCTGGTCCGGGAAAAGCTGCCCAGGGGCGGCCAGCGTGAGCTGGGCCTGGCAGCTGGTCCGGGAAAAGCTGCCCAGGGGCGGCCAGCGTGAGCTGGGCCTGGCAGCTGGTCCGGGAAAAGCTGCCCAGGGGCGGCCAGCGTGAGCTGGGCCTGGCAGCTGGTCCGGGAAAAGCTGCCCAGGGGCGGCCAGCGTGAGCTGGGCCTGGCAGCTGGTCCGGGAAAAGCTGCCCAGGGGCGGCCAGCGTGAGCTGGGCCTGGCAGCTGGTCCGGGAAAAGCTGCCCAGGGGCGGCCAGCGTGAGCTGGGCCTGGCAGCTGGTCCGGGAAAAGCTGCCCAGGGGCGGCCAGCGTGAGCTGGGCCTGGCAGCTGGTCCGGGAAAAGCTGCCCAGGGGCGGCCAGCGTGAGCTGGGCCTGGCAGCTGGTCCGGGAAAAGCTGCCCAGGGGCGGCCAGCGTGAGCTGGGCCTGGCAGCTGGTCCGGGAAAAGCTGCCCAGGGGCGGCCAGCGTGAGCTGGGCCTGGCAGCTGGTCTCAGACAAAGCTGCCCAGGGGCGGCCAGCGTGAGCTGGGCCTGGCAGCTGGTCTCAGACAAAGCTGCCCACTGGTGGGTAGACCGGGGGTCGACAAAGGCAGCCCAATGGCCGCTGGGGATGGTCAGGCTGGGCTGCTGGGCTGGGCTGGTGGAAACCCGGGTAAACGGGCAAGGAGCAAGCAATGTAGCAGCGCTTACCCCGATTCCGGTTTCTTCCGTTTGGAGCAAGCACCTTCGTGCTTCGCGGCGACCGGCAGCGGTTCGGGCAGAGGCTTGGCTCGTCAGCAAAGTAAGGCGGCTTGGCGTGGTGGAGGGAGAAAGTGTGGAGTCCGGGTCCGGCACGGAAGCGGGGCAGTAGCAAGGCGAGGCCTGGAAACAGGATCCGGCGCGAAATCTAGAGCCTTCTGTGCCGCTTGTCTCGGCCAATGGAGGTAAGTCGCGCCTTTGGGAAGCAGGGCCAATCGGGCTTCGCCTTGTTCAGCCCGCCCCTCTGCTCCCCTTTGGCGCGCGCTGATTGGTGGAGGCTCAGAAGGAAGGGCGCTGCCACCAATCAGCATCTCCGTTTCTTCTCCAGGGTTCTTCTCCTGGAGAAGAAACAGGGACGCTGATTGGTGGGGGCGCCCTTCCTTCTGAGCCTCCACCAATCAGCGTCTCTGTCTCAGCGTCTTCTCCAGGGTTCGCGCCGCTTCCGGAGACCGGCTTTCCGATGTCGGTCGGCAAACATGGAGAAAGAGCCAGCGTCAGGAGGCCAAAGAGCCAGATCTGGCTCGCGAGCCGCCAATTCCGACCCTTGCCCTAGAAGGTTATACTTTCCAATGGCTTTCATATATGCAACTTGTAGAAAAATTTAAATTAGATAAAAAAAAAATTGAATTTGAACAAACTAAATCGGAATTCGAGAAACAACTATGTGAGACAGATGATCATTTAATTGCAAAAATGTATAAATTATTGTTAACAGGAGAAATGGTAGAGGAACAAGTTAAAGATTGTATAATATACAAATGCAGCAATGGGAAGATATGTGGAACAAAGGGTTAAAATTTACTTTGTGTTATAACTTGAAGGAAAACTTTTATAAGATGATGTATAGATGGTATAAGACTCCACAAAAACTTGCAAAAATGTATGGGAATGTTTCCAACTTGTGTTGGAAATGTAAAAAAATGAGGGGTCTTTTTATCATATGTGGTGGACTTGTGAAATTGCAAAGATGTTTTGGACTCAGATACATTCACTAATGCAAAACATTTTACAAATTCGAGTCCCATTTAAACCGGAATTATTTTTATTGGGAATATGGGAAGAACAAATGGGAAAACAATTTGTAAGAATTATGCAATATATGGTTACTGCAGCACGACTTGTATATGCGCAAAATTGGAAAAACCAGATTTTACCTACGATACAAGATTGGATGTTAAAACTGATGGATATGGCAGAAAATGACAAATTGACATGCTTATTTAAAGAAAACTCAAATTGTTACTACCTTAAAGAATGGAAACCACTAATGGACTATTTGTTACATGCAGTTGGAGCAAAGCTTATTTGGGGTTTTGAAGATTAAAATATATGTGGATTGATATATTAGACAGGAAATGTTTTTGTATGTTAATATAGAACTAGCATGTAAGAAAACTTTTTTTAAATTACTAAGACCAGAGATAAATCGGAAGTTGACTATATCTATGTCTTAGCTTTTTTCTTTTTTTCTTCACTTTTCTATACACTTTTATTTCTTTCTTTGATTTGTATTTCTATTTCTTTTTCATTTTCACCCTCTTAACTATGTATATCTAAAACTCTAATAAAATTTTGGGGAAAAAAGGTTGATATAAGCACATTTTATCCCTTTGTTCCCCTCTAGTGGTCATCTAGAGTATTTCAGCCCAGCTTTGCTAGACTGGTGAAGGTGGGTAAGATTTCCTCCTAATTCATTTCCTCTTTTATAAAATCAAGATGCATTTTTTCATAAATGTGATGTGAAAGAAGTTGAAGTGGGAGAAAACCAAACAGCCAGATTCAATTTATTTAACAATTTATTTTGGCCTGTGCTTAAAAAGTTTGGAATTTTGAGATGCATTATCATGTCAGAGATGTCTTGCAGCCATGACACCCAAGGCCCTATCCCCATCACCACACAGTTCTGGCTGCCTTTGCAGTGTGCATTTATATGTCCATAAGTCAATGCACATTGTGACCTCTGTGTGTTCATATTTTCTGGCTGCCATGCAGGAAGAAGAATGGAGTACAATACTGAGAAAGAAAGCTGGCAATTTATTATACAAATGATTGTGGGATTCCAAATTGCAGAGAAAGTGGAATATTGTTATAGTAAAAAGTTACGTTTGTATAGAGAATTGAATTCCCACTACAAATAGCACAACTGGTTGTCAATTTCATGGGCTTTGTGTTTAATGGTTGTTGTTTTTTGACAACTCCTAGAAAAGCCTGCCCTTTAGCAGGGACTGGTCATGTACAGTGGTAAGAAGGGTTTTCCCAATGAAGAAGTTAACTTCAAAGGGATTCCTGGGGATACTTTTGATTAATGCTATTTTTCTTGTTGTTGTTGTTGTTGTTGTTGTTGTTTGTCTTTTGGCTGGATGGCATTGGACAGGATGCCTTATTAAGCCTTGCTTTGATTCAGTCAAGGACAGAATAGGAAGTCCTTGCCTTGATACAGTTAGGAAAGGAAAAAGGTGTTCGTGGAAGAGTTTTTGTCCTGATTCAATCAAGGATGGAAAGATGTCAGTGGAAAGTCTTTGCTGCTGGGCCTCTCTCTCTGTCTGGTTAATCAATGAATGAAGTTGGAGGAAGGAGGGAGATGGTTTGTGCTTGCATGACTTTTGGGTATGGGGGGATTTTTATTGGCCTCTACAGGTCGGAACAGTCATCAAGTAGACAGTAGCCCCAGTGATTAAAAAAATAAGCAACAATATTTTTTATTGGGAAATGGAATTTACCCTCCACACCTCCTTCTGGGGCTTGGCATCAAAGAGCTGATAGAAAAGACATCAACCGCCTTTTGGTGGGGGTGGACAGGGAACAGGAGCTATGGAACATTGAGTTTGAGCTGACTCATCTTTAAAAGTTGATTTTGAAAATATTCCAGGTCCTCTAGAGACTGAGTACAATTTAGCAATAATAAAATAGGAAAACAGGGGTGGGGAAAAAGGCACTTCCAAAATGTTATGTTTGGAAAGATGACATATTGCCATAGATATACTTATGCCAGAAATTTCTCAACCAAGAAGATTGAGGTGGAATGCTTCATCCTAATTGAGGTCGTAGTTATAGACTGGACTTACTAATCATGCTTTGTTTAACCAGGGTTTCTTGAATAAACCATATGGGCTAACTCATACAGTCTGCAAAGGCAAAACCAAATACAGTAAGCCACGTTATGGATTCCCGTATTGGGTGAGCCAAGCTACGCTGTGTATACCAGAAATACAACTGTATTGCCCAACCCCTCTTCTGGAATGTATATGGGGACAATGTTCCTTTTGCAGTATTCTGGGGTATGCATGGCTTTACGGGGTAGAGAAGAAGTCCAGATATTGAGAAGGTCAGCCCTTCTCAATGCCTTTCCTGCATGACTGCCAGGTCTAGGTGATCTGGAGATGAGAACACATTTGGGAGCTCTTTTTCTTTAGGCGGCCTTTCTAGTAAAAAACTATTTTCTCTAACAAAAAAAAAAAAGAGCCACACAAAGGGGAGAGATACTCTTCAATCATTCTGAAATTGATTTGTGATAAATTGGGCATAACCCTTATAGCTTATTACTCTGTGATTCAGTGGTTACCATGATAAATATTGCTTTCTGCAGATTTGCTAGTGTTAATTAGAAGTTTTGGAACAACTTAATCTTGCTCCTGTGACTTCCTTTCCCACAGAAACCTAGCTATGCCCTTACCAGATCCAGGCATTTTCTACCCCATTAAACTGGACGTATTGCCTTCTACTCCTTGGGCGTTGCCTTTCTCCATATTTGTCTCCTGGGTGCTCCTCCAAGACTGCCCAATCCTCCTACAGAGAACCACTCCAGAGAACTTTCTCTGATCTCCCACATCTCCCCTAATCTCATGGGTATCTGTTCTCCCTCTCCTTAAGCTCAGCATAAAGGCTTTAATCAGCAAACCTCATTTCCTTTTCCCCTCCTTCTTTGGGAGGCTAGGAGTCCCAAAGAACTATTTGGGCTGTGGGTCATCTTCCTCATACACCTCCTATCAGATATGGTTTATCAGCAAGGCAGGGCTGCAGAGATAATCTCTTCCTCCCTAACTCTTCAAAAAGGTTTTTGGTAGTGGGTGAATCTTGGGAGGGGTCTTGCCTGCCTTACCTTGCCTGCCTGAGTGGATGCAGCTTGCTCATTCTCTACAGGAGAATAATGTGGAGATGGGCGAGTTCAGAGTAAGATCAGCTCTGGACTGGAATTCTGTCTCATTTTATGAGCCAAGACTATATCATGTATGGTGCTTACCAAAGCCACTGGCCAGCCTTCTCTCTCAGGAAGCTCAAAACAGAGCCACAATGGCACTTACTTCCACTTCAGTTGAAAAAAGAACAATGCCATAGTTTAGGTGTTTCATTCCCAGTAGATCCATGGCAGGATAAATAGTAGCCAGAACGAAGTCCTTTCTGAGGAGGTGGGAGGTGGAGAGGAATCAGGGTATGCTATGTTGTTCGTTTTAAAGAACATTTGACGGTATGCCTTAACTATTTTTTTCCAGGACCCTACTGTAGTACCTTGAGTAGTTGTTACCATTTGTCAGCACTAGTGCTATTAATAATAAATAATACTTCCTTGAGGATTTCAGTGCTTCAGGGCATGCTGTATAACTGAGTAAGGAGTAGACATTATCACGGAGGTGGATGGAGATTAGAATTTAACTTTTTAGAAGCTGTATAGTGACATGGTCATTCCAGGAAGCACTGAAGACAGAAGAAAGCTGGAAGAGAATGTTTTACCAACTCAGACATGAGGGATAGGCAGTCTGTGGCCCATATGTGGCCTCCCAGCATCTGAGATAGCACTATTCAACTCCAGTGGTAAAATGGCAAAGTGGTGTGATTTTTTTGATTTACAAAATTATGCATAGGAACGAGAGTGGAAGGCAAATTATGAAGAGAGTGCAATGGATTCCTTTCTCTGATTTCACCCCCTTAGTGTTGGTGGGTGGGGATGGTTAAAGGTGGGCATAGGGACAGGAAGCTTCACTGCTATTCAAATGAACGTGAAAAGAAGCCTCTTTCATGCTTCAATACAGGGGAATCAGTCTATGCTGCCTGAGGAAATCTGGGAGTTCAATTCTATGCATCAGGTGGCTGCCCAGCTTAGGAAGCACTGTTATAAACAACGCATTAAGTTTTAGCTACCCATGATTCTCATTTTCTAAGAACGTTTATAGGGACTCTTTGAGGCCTAGAGGCATTCTTGGAAATAAAGGCAATGCTGGGTTTCAATCTTTTGCAGCCTGGTAGGCATCAACGTACATATATCCATGGGTAGGTTGGTACCACCTGGCAGTATACCGAGGACCCTAATTTTAAGGCCAGGCAACACCTATTTTTTCTCAGGTTGAGGGCCAGCCTGGGTTAAAGTCCAAGAAAAAGAAATATAACAATAGGACAATGACATTTGATTTTATATTTGATTTGATTCAATTCAGTTAATGTAATAAGACCTCACATATTGCACATTTTCTCCTATCACCTTGAAAATGCAATTCAGTGGCAGCCTAAGGAGCTGGTTAGGGGTCATAAATAAAATATCCAAGACTTTCAGGGGCTGTACTCAGCTGTGGATCACCAGATTATACTCCTGCGGTCTGTGGCATCTCTGTGCAGTATAAAGGTCCTTTCCAAATCTTGATGTAACAATATGTAGCACCCAAATGGATGTATAGTAATAATGGAAAAATCCTCTGAATTGTCACCAGAGAGAGCTTAATGATAACCCGGGAAGCTAAGGAATGTTTGTGTCAATAAGCGTCAAAGGGGCCCCCTGTCCCAATTGGATTCAAGGGTAGCATAGCTGAGACTGTGTGACTTTCTCTGGCATCACAACCCCTTTTCAAAAGTAGTCTTCTGTTTCTGGCAAAAGTTACCTCATTCACCTGGCTGTACTCCATGGTCAAGAGCAATTGGTGCATTACATCAGACTAACAGAGGGACATTTTGCAATACCACCCTTGCATTTGGAAATGGAATAAACTGGGTTTCCCAAAATATATTAATGATTAAGGTTTTCTCAACCTTCATGATGTCATAGTTCTCTGAAAGTCTTATATATAGAGAGAGAACTTCAAGCAGCCTTCAAATGCTCGCAGAGTGCAACAAATCAGCACAACATCAGCCGTCAGCCATGAAGACCCTTTTCTTTCTTTTTGCTGCTGTCTTGTTCTTCAGTCAAATTATTCCAGGTAAGAGATGGGTGAAAATAAGAGAGGTACAGAATATCATATTTAAGTTTAGAGGTGATACTATAAACACAACAACTCTCACAGTTTTTAATGAGCATGGATTTTGATGCTAGCATTTATAAAGTAGAATTAATATGCACAGCTCTTTATACAGGAAGACGTGAGACCTTTGCCCTAGAGCTTATAGTCAAAAATTAAATATCTTTTAACATTTAAATATTTTATTGGTAAAGTATAATAACTAGAAGATATGATGAAGTACAACCAAAAATATAACATTGCAAATATAATTTTTAAAAGAATATACAAAATAGTAATTAAATGAGTGAATTTTTAAGAAAGTAGAGATATATTCTCTATTCATACTCTATATAAGTATTAATATAGAAGTAGCTCAATCCTTTAACGTACTATTAAATCTACTCATATAGGCCATCTATTACTTCATCTTCTCAGTTTTAAAACACTATATTATTTTAGTACAATTATTTAAAAATATAAATACAATTAATAAAAATATATTATTTCAGTACAATGATATTTATATAATATACTTAGATTTTTAATATGCTGTTATTTAGATGCCTTAGAGCATGGTGTCTCAACCAGGGTTCCATGGAACCCTAGGGTTCCATGAGAGGTCACTAGGGGTTCCCTGGGAGATCAATATTTATTTAAAAAATTATTTCAAATTCGGGCAACTTCACATTAAAGAGGTAAGCTTCATTCGTTATTTTTAGTTTAAGAACATCGTTAATGCATAGATACAGGCCTACCCATGAAACGAATATAATAATTTTGTAACTTCTGGCCTATATTTGAGCCTGAATGTGAAGGAGTTCCCTGAGGCCTGAAAAATATTTCAAGGGTCAAAAGGTTGAGAAAGGCTGCCTTAAAGTAATGAATATATATAAGTGGATATTCTATCAATATTAATTGCAGTTTCAGATATTAACGTTACAAGCATTATGATTATTTAACTATTTCTTCAAAATTAAATATAACATTAGAAATGAATGAGAAAATAAAGGAAGAGAATACATCAAGGTATTTGCTTTATAATAAGGGTTTCGATCTTATTAAATATTTTTCAGAGACAAGAGAATAAAACAGAACTATGGGATTCCTTGGTTCCCTTCAAAATGCCTATCCTAGCAAATAAAAATATTAAAATAAATACCCAGCCAATTCATGGATCAGCATAACATCTTTCCTACCCACCATAGTTAACTGTAAAGTATTGGCCAATTGACGACTGGGATTATTTACTAACTTTTTGAAGGGGAAATTAATAGAGCTACCCCTAAGGTAAAGGTAAAGGTACCCCCCGCACGTTTGTGCAGTCGTGTCCGACTCTAGGGGCCGGTGCTCATCTCCGTTTGTTAGCCAAAGAGCCAGCGTTGTCCGAAGACGCTTCTGCGGTCATGTGGCCGGCATGACGCGCGTGGAACGCTGTTACCTACCCACCGAAGTGGTACCTATTCATCTACTTACATTTGCATGCTTTTGAATTGCTAGGTTGGCAAGAGCTGGAGCTAGTGCGGGAGCTCACTCCGCACACAGGGCTAGGGATTCGAACCTCCGAACTTGCAATCTTTCAATCAACAAGCCTGGCGTCTTACCCACTGAGCCACCACGCCCCTGTGAGAGCTACCCCTAGATGGCAGCAAAGTGTTTTTCTGATTTCTAATTAAGTTATTTACTTCTTGTTTCACTTTTGGATGGCAATCAGTGTATTGACTTAAATGTTGTCATAATTGGCAGGTAGTACTGTATTCAAGTTACTTGGCTTACGCTGATGAGGTACCTGAACAATTTACGAAGTTTAGGAAAACTGTGAGCAGGTCAGAGACTCTAATTCCAAGAAACCCTAACGTCATGCATGCCTCTGGCCTAATCTTGAAAGCTTCTACAAATTCTGGCCTGTGACAAGAGCTAATGCTGTACAAAGCTTCAGAAGGATGATTTGCTTTGATGATGCCCATCCCTTCTAATGAGCGAAATGAAGTTACAAAGTTGCTTGTCTAGCCAGGGAGTTTTGCATCACTCCAACTGGACAGTAACCTGGAAAAGCAATAGGATTGATGCACAACACACTGAGAAATAGTGGTTTGAAGTACCTCAGTGGCAACAGGAAATCTGAAACTAGGTGACCTAGACCAGTAGTCCTTCACTGTCCCCTCCTCCTAGCTCCCACTCTACAACTACTCAAAGAAAAACTTCTAAGAGAAAGATGAATAGGGATAAATTCTTACCTTTTTTTGTTGGGTTGTGACAGGAAATGCTGAGGCTGCACCTGATACTCTGGAATGCAAGAGGAGTCACTATGGGTTCTGTAAATACCGCTACTGCCCTGGACAGACTGTGCCTACTGGAGGGACGTGTCAGTGGGGAACCCTGGTTTGCTGTAAATCGTAAGTCAAGGTCACTGTATTTATCGACTATTAAAGGGACCAGGTCAGTGTTTCTCAACCTTGGCAAGTTTAAGATGTGGGGAATGCTGGCTGGGGAATTCTGGAATTTTAAGTCCATACATCTTAAACAGGCCAAGGTTGAGAAACACTGAACTAGGTAAATCCAGGAATTTTGTCACAACACAGACTGTTAATAGAGGGGTCTTATATATGCCACAAGATGGGGCCTTCTCTCTTGTGGTACCTGCCTTTGGAATGTCCTTTTCACAGAGTCCAAGTTGACACCAACATTGCAGGTCTTTTGAAGATCTGGATTTTCACTCTTGCATTCAGGACTGTGCATCTACAGCCTAACTGTCCTTTTCTCCTTTGTATTGTTTTATCTTATTTTTAGAAACTGTTACTTGCCACCTTATTTGGGTAATGGGTGGGAGATGTGTGTGTGTGTGTGTGTGTGTGTGTGTGTGTGTGTGTGTGTGTGAAATAAGGAAATACTTCACAATATCTCCTCAGAAGTAAGTCTCACTGATGTAAGTGTTCATGATAATTTGTTACCCTCCTGTTTCTTATTCAGATTTCTTAAAAAATATGCCCCCAATTCTTATTTTGTATGCATTTCTTTTGTGATAATTGATAGTTATCTCCAACAGCTGGCAGTTATTGGCTGAACTTGTAGGGACTGGGAACCTCAACAGGGTCAGACTTGGTTAGAAGTTGGATAAGCTCCAACTGTTGATGTTCTGTAAGTCCCTCAAGACCTGGTTATGTCACCAGGGAACCAGAGACATTCTTAGATGGCTCCACTATTGTGGTTAACATATTCACTCTCTCTGTGCCTTGTGGTTTGTATATTTTAAATTTTTAATAAGATTGTAATTTTTAATAATGATTTTTTATATTTTAATAATGATTGTTTTTTATATATTTGTTGTTTTATCTGATTGTTATACGCCACCTAGAGTCACTTTTTGTGAGATGGGTGGCCATATAAATTTGATCAATCAATCAATCAATCAGGGACATCCAGAAAAACCTTGGGTTATGGGTCAGATTAGAAATCCCTCCCTCCCACCCAACAAAACAGGAGAAGGCAAACAATTGTTAAATTGTTCCCAGGCAAACTACATGAATGTGTTAATGAGACTTGACTGATTCTAATTGATGATTATTTTTATTTGAATTTTTCTCTATGTGCAAACCAGAAATTATTACTTGTTGCTGTTGTCCCTTACTCTTACATGCTTCCACCAGATTTCTGTCAATGGTTCCTGGACAGATTTTCAACTTTTTTGTCCAAAGTGAAATCAACTGCTCACAGCTGCAGGGATTCTTGTACCCCTAGCTGTTGAAAATATTTCTGTTTGCTACTTGATGACTACTATTTTAAAATTATTAATGTTTTGGAAAGAAAACCCTGGTAGCTGTTGTGGGTCTTCCGGGCTGTGTGGCCATGTTCTGGAAGTTGTGGTTCCTAACATTTCTCCAGCATCTGTGGCCAGCATCTTCAGAGGGCAGGAGCACAGATAGAAGCAAATTCTCTGTGCCCAGGTAGAGTGGCAATGTTCTATTTATAGAGCTAAATCATAGGAGATTAGGTGGGGTTTTTTGTTGTGTTGAAATGTTAACGAGTGGCTGATGAGCGTGATTAGCATGATTAGCACGGCCACACAGCCCGGAAGACCCACAACAGCCATCGAACTCCGGCCGTGAAAGCCTTCGACAATACATAAAACCCTGGTACTTAGATATATCCTTTATTGGCAGGGAGAGCACTATATAAATGGATTAATTAAATAACTATATCTCAGGCTTTTGTGTTTTATAAGAATATATTTATTTTGTTCTATTTCCACATGATAATTTTTTTTAAAGAATTCTTGAACATTTCCATGCATTTTCTAATATTTGCATTTTTGTCTGCAATTTTGCCTAATTTGGTGTATTTTTTTAACCAATTTCCTTTAAGGAAATTCAAGTTTGCATGTTACTTCCACTAATATTCATATTTTACAGGCATTTTCCCCTAATATATGCTTTCTTTAAAAATGCATTTCAAAATTCAGAGAGGTGCAAATATAGACACATAATTAGATTTCAACCAATGGCATCTTGGTTTAGGAAGCACAAATTAAGTAAGGTTCCATTCAAACAAAAAGCAACCGTTTGTTTTCCCTACCAGTACTGAACTATTAAAGCAAAGTAATGGGAATTTTCCAGTACAGACTTCCAAATCTCATGATTCCAATATCTCAAGCAGCCAAATTGTCCCAAGATATTCCTTTATCCAGAACGTGGGTCATATCTGAAATGGCCTCTTATTGAAACCCTCCTCTTTACTAGCACTTCAGATCATAGTTGTTAGAATTCAAAGAAGAAACTTTGAAGGTCAACTAGATCAACTCCCTCCTCAAGTGTATGCCTCTTGCGCTTGCAATTTATTATATTGCACAGGTGTCCTTCCAACCCTTTCTATTCATTAGCTGCAACTTCTCCTTTCAGAGCAACATGGAATACGCCATCTCCCGCTTCTGTGTTTATTTTTCCATTAACTCCTACAATGGCAGAGCAAATTGTTGTTTATTCGTTCAGTCATTTCCGACTCTTCATGACTTCATGGACCAGTCCACGCCAGAGCTTTCTGTTGGCCATCACCATCCCCAGCTCCCCAATGGTTGAGTCCGTCACCTCCAGAATACCATCCATCCATCTTGCCCTTGGTCGGCCCCTCTTCCTTTTGCCTTCCACTTTCCCTAGCATCAGCTTCTTCTCCAGGGTATCCTGTCTTCTCATTATGTGGCCAAAGTACTTCAGTTTTGCCTTTAATATCATTCCCTCAAGTGAGCAGTCTGGCTTTATTTCCTGGAGTATGGACTGGTTTGATCTTCTTGCAGTCCAAGGCACTCTCAGAATTTTCCTCCAACACCACAGTTCAAAAGCATCTATCTTCCTTTGCTCAGCCTTCCTTATGGTCCAGCTCTCGCAGCCATAGGTTACTACAGGGAATACCATTGCTTTAACTATGCGGACCTTTGTTGTCAGTGTGATGTCTCTGCTCTTAACTATTTTATCAAGATTTGCCATTGCTCTCCTCCCAAGAAGTAGACGTCTTCTGATTTCCTGGCTGCAGTCAGCGTCTGCAGTAATCTTTGCGCCTAGAAATACAAAGTCTGTCACTGCCTCCACTTTTTCTCCCTCTATTTGCCAGTCATCAATCAAGCTCGTTGCCATAATCTTGGTTTTTTTGAGGTTTAACTGCAACCCAGCTTTTGCACTTTCTTCTTTCACCTTCGTCATAAGGTTCCTCAACTCCTCCTCGCTTTCAGCCATCAAAGTGGTATCATCTGCATATCTGAGATTGTTAATGTTTCTTCCAGCAATTTTAACTCCAGCCTTGGATTCCTCAAGCCCAGCATGTCACATGATGTGTTCTGCGTACAGGTTGAATAGGTAGGGTGAGAGTATACAACCCTGCCGTACTCCTTTCCCAATCTTAAACCAGTCCGTTGTTCCGTGCTCTGTTCTTACCGTTGCTACTTGGTCGTTATACAGATTCATACTGGTTATACACCAATAACCACATCCAATTTGCCCTGGCTCATAGATCTTACATTCCAGGTTCCTATGGTGTGTTGATCTTTAGAACATCGGATTCGTCGTTCACCACCAGCACCGTCGGCCGCTAGCCGTCCTTTCGGCTTTGAGCTAGCTGCGTCATCACATCTGGGGCTAGTTGAACGTATCCTCTGTTCCTCCCCAGTAGCATTTTGACCATCTTCCGACCTGGGAGTCCCATCCTCCGATGGTATACCGATATATCTTTGGTTGTACTGATCCATTTAGTTTTCATGGCAAGAATACTGGGGTGGGCTGCCATTACCTTCCCCAGGGATCGTATTTAGTCTGACCTCTCTGCCACGACCTTCCCGTCTTGGGTGTCCCTTCACGGTTTAGCTCATGGTTTCATTGAGGTGCTCAAGCTCCAGCACCACGACAAGGTAACGATCTCCTTTGCTGGAGGGCAGAGCAAATAGCTACCTTTTAAGTTTGAATATGGCAAAGAAAAGTAATTTATTTTAATTGGCTGTTCTGTCTGTCTGTCTGTCTCTCCTTCTGTAGTCCCTGGAGCCGGAGAGGGTGAGAGAGAAGTCAACTGTAGACAAAGCAAGACTTCTGGATTCTGGAGAAATACATGCCTACTTTGGAAAGCGGTGGCTTCAGCTTCAACGTCAAGCATAAGGAGCTACTTGTTTGGACTGTAAACAGACATAATGTTCTTCAAAGAAATTCACACTCCTCTCCACCCCATCCTCCCCTTTATACTTATCCAATTTTTGACCTGAGGAGAAATTTCAAAAAGCATATTGGCTAGAGTTCTCTCACAGAATTTTGGGAATGAAAGTCAATCCCGAATTAGGAAATAATCATATAAATTTTAGAAACAGGCTGTAATGTCAAAAAATATGGATTATGGATAGTTTAAACAAAGGAAGCAAAAAGGAAGGAAAAGAGACATTTAGAAAGTTTGTTTGCTTTTCTGGAATTCTGTGGAAGAAAGTTACATTTTTACTTACAAAAGATAAATTACGAAGCTAGCATAATCTATTGCCTTGTGATATGCATCAAAATATGTCTCGTTTACAGATCTGCACAATCATGCACGAGAGTTTGAACATAAAAAAAGCATATGCATTTGCACTGAGTGATATCTCCTGTTTTCCTATTAATATTTCTGAATCCTGTAAAGCCTTACTAACAAACTAAAATAAAGTACATATCTTAAAGCAAATTTGAGAGTGCTTATTACAGACTTCCCCATTCAGATGATTTCCAGATGTGTTGGATGACAAATCCTACCGTTTCATCCAATCCTATATAATGAGAGTAGCAGGTTGAGGAAGCCAGCTCCATTCCCTTACTGTTATGAATTAGTTGAGATTTTACCTCCCAAGTGATGGCTGGCTCTTTCTGATCTGAAACCTTTTCTTTTAAAAAAAGTGTGCTTCGAATCAAGCTAATCCAGACAGAATTAGCAGTTTGAATAAGACAGGATTCTTCCAAAGCGCACCTAATTCAAGCTCTTCCAGAGGTTGTTACAGTCTGAAAATGACATGGAAACAAAGGTTTTATCCACATGACCAGCTTTCCCCAGCATGAGCAGGGCCACTGACCATTCCTTGAGAGAAGGGGTACACAGTGTCATCCTCTACTGCAGAGCTTTCCAAACTGTGTGTCGCGACACAAAAGTGTGTCGCCACACACAGTCTGGTGTGTCGCCACACAACCCGGAAGCGCTGATCATTATCATGATCAGCGCTTCCGGGTTTTCCCGCGGCGACACACCAACGCACCGGTTGGTGTGTCGCCGCGGGAAAAACTTTGGAAAGCCCTGCTCTACTGCCTTCAGCTCACCGGAAAGGTGACCTCCTTCAATCTTTTTCTACCACACGTCAACATTAGTGTTTTCTGGCTTATGCTGGCTCAAACAGTTCTGTCCAGTTTGCCTACTGAATTTCATTTTATTGTAGGCAACATCTCCACTCCAATAGGCTATCGTCTGCTGTGGCTGTGGCAGGAATACCCCCTTCCCTTTGGTCCCTGGTCCTTGCTCTCTATGACCATTTTTTAAAACAAGTTCATCAATAAAAAATGAAAAGCTGTGAGATTTTTTTTTACAACTTCACTATGAAACAGTGACATGTGGACCTATTTGTTTTACAAGTTCATGGAAAGGGATGAGCTTGTCTTTTTTTTTAAACCACATTAAATTGACAAGAGTTTTATCAGTTTACTCTTTTAGCCCAAGTGATGTGCAACTTGGTTTTTTTTAAAAAAAAAACAGTCCAAGAGGAGTAAAGAAGCAGGAAAATCCACTAATCAGTGGCCCTGGTAAATGTGGTCCAAACAGACCAAGAGGCCATCAGCTGGGCCAAAGGGGAGGACGGGGCTAAAATATGAAAAGGGATTTTTAAAACTAGGCTTCATTTCCAGTCAGTCTACACTCAGCTTAAAGCAGTAGAGTACCAAAGCCCAAAGAGGCCAAGAAGGAGAAAGACATTGTTTCTGCAGAAACTGATTTATTTCTTCCCAAGTTTTCCATATAAAAACCCATCATGATGGAGAAAGAGTACGGGAAAGAAAGGGTATAATTTTGTGACTGACAGTGAATGATATTTACTAGAGCTCCCTGAATACTTCTGTGGACTGAATATAGTAATAATAGATTGTGGGGTGGCTCTGAAGTTCCAGGGTTTGTGCTAGCTTTCTCTTAAAGAAAACTGCTGATGTCTCTATTATCATCTTTATCTACAGCATCATGAACAATCCAGTGCATCTACCAATTACTCCAGTGTTCCAGGGCGGTGGGGGAACATCTATGTCCTGTACATGAGCCACTGCTCACACATATTCCTCTTTCCTGATTATATGAACATATAGCTATTTTAGGTAGGGTTGGGAAGTGCCTGATGCACAGGGGTGTCCCAGGGAGGGGGATCAAAAAAGTCAAGATGGCAGCTACAATCATGCCTCCTGACATGCATAAAAAAGAGGCAAGGCTTTGATCACATGGTTGTGGCTGCCACCATTGACTTTTTCGACTCCCTGCTACTGCTGGAAGGGCCTCCCTATGCCTATTGCTCAAAGTAACATATCAAGAGAACTTGGATATTGAGTGAACTCATGAGAGCATGTAACTCTCTTGAAGAATACCTGAAATGCTATTATCCGAGGAATATTTATTCTATGGTGTTCTGTGGGGCAGAGGGAATTCTAAGAGAAGAAAGAGGGCGAGGGGGCTACAGGACAAGAACAGGAAGTTCAATGCTTTTGATTTAATTTTCCTTCTTGTACCAATAATCTCTCTACTTTCTACTGACTCTACTTTTGAAACACTTGAATTATTACAGGCTTTGCATTTGGAGACCCTCCCCTAGGCCTCAGGATCTGGTATCTGAAGACTCTATGGTTTAATTGTATCACTTTGGTTCAAGGTCAATCATTTGTCTTTAAGTGCTTAGATTTTGTCTTATGAGACTTTGCTTATGCAAATTTCTTAAGGAAATGAGACTTTGCTTACGACAATAAGTCTTCTAAGATTTTTAACTCCCGTGAAGCTATTCTGTAAGCTATTTCTGTCTTATCTTTTCCCCAGTCTTAAGTAACTTTTGCCTATGAACACTTTTTCTTTTACTCAAGGATTACTTAGGCTTATTATTTATTTGATTTATTTATTTATTTATTTATTTATTTATTTATTTATTTATTTATTTATTTATAAGGCTGCCCAATTCAAACAATATGACTCTGGATGGCATACAAAAAAAAAAGCAAAAATAAACCAACCCCACCCCTACCCCAACACACACACATTGATGGAGTTTTGAAGGTTAATAAAAGAACTCCAAGCAGCTAACAACAATCTTGCAAAGTAGAAGCGTGAACCAGCAGGGACTTGCACTTTAAGCTTAATTACATTCAGAAATAAATTCAGTCTTCACACATTAGTTAGATGAAGTAAAATAGAGAAAAAATTACATTTATTCAGTAGATCTGGATGCAAGTAGATTCATAGTAGATCTTCATGCAAGCGAGATGTAAGGGACAAGAGCTGCATTGTGCAGCACCTCCTGCTTGCAGGTGTGCCCAAAGACTAATGGAGATTGTTAATCCCCCAAACTCAAGAAGAAGAAGGAAGTAGAAATCAGGTGACCCACGTGACATCCCACAAGCACAATAGAGATGCGTTTACTAGAAAGAACCTCCTTATGCTTATGAGACAATGCTGAGTTGACCCCTGATGATTCCAACACACATAACATTAAAACATACACAATATCTAAATATAAAATATAAAAATGGAAACCAAGCCCCATAACAGAGTAACTAAAAGGGGACTCCACTCAATTAGGGACTTTCCCTAATGCCTGGGGGAAAAGCCAGGTCTTAACAGCTTTCTTAAAGGCAAGCAGAGTTGGGACCTGTCATATATCAGGGGGGAAATCATTCCAGAGAACAGGGGCAACCGTGAAAAAGGCACATTTCCTAGGTCCCACAAGATTACAAGATTTAAAAGAAGGAACCTGGAACACGCCCTCTCTGTGGGAGCATGTGGGGCAGGCAGATGTTCTTGAGAGAAGGCAAACTTGCAAGTAACCTGGTCCTATACCATGTAGGGCTTCAAAGGTGATAACTAGTACCTTGAATTGCACCTGGATGCCTATTGGAAGCTAGTGCAGATCTTAGAGTAGTGGTGTTATATGGGCATAAAGAGATGCACCCATAAATACCTGTGCCACTGCATTTTGGACCAACTGAAGCTTCTGGATGGTATTCAAGGGCAGTCCTATGTAAAGCGTGTTGCAGTAGTCCAATCGGTGGTGTCTAAGACACGAGTGACCATGAGCAGTGCCTCCCAGTCCAGGAATGGGCACAATTGGTGCTCAAAACAGTTGTACAAAGGCCCCCCTGGCCACAGCTGCCACCTGCTCTTCAAGCAGGAGCTGTGAATCCAGGAGAAGCCTCAGCTTGTGTGCCAAATCTGAAAGGGGTAGTGAATAGGATTATATATGTAGTGGTCTTCCTTTATTCAATGACTTTGTAGTTGTGGTGCATATTCTGCCTGTGTACAGATACCACCTTGGGAATAGATACTCTCAGTCATCTTAGGCCATTTGACTATTAAACTATGGCTCTACAAAAATTTAATATAGTATATTGCATATAATTACTATCCTTTAACATTCCATCTTGAGAGATGGGGTGCTCCAGGTTTACCCAGAGCTTCCATTCTTCCTTTGGACCATATCAGTTTGTTGCTCTGAGGCAATCTGGCAGTTGTCTTGGAGTAAATCTTGAAAAATAGGAAGTGGTTGATGATATTCTGGTTGTGTGCCATCCAGAACACTATGAGTCATTTTATGTTTTGAAATATTTCCTTCCAGAAAACTGCCAAATTTCCATGGTCCAGAGTATGAACAAAATGTTCCAATGTTTGCCAGAACATTCCATCTCTGTAGACTGAATGTTTGCACCTACCTGACATCAAGTTGTAGCCAGCTACAATTACAATCTCTTTTATTCCACTTGGACTTACAATTTCTGACTCATTGTGTTTTGTGTGTATGCATGTTTTCTGTCTTTGATCATTTATAATGGCTAAAAAAGCATTATGCTACAAGAGCATAAAAGCCTAAGTTTTCTTGTTAATTGGAACAGTCTCAATAAAAAGCTTTTTAATTGTTTATCTATATCGGTGTGCCTTATTGGGTATATTAATAGCAAACAAATATACTGCTCAGACTTGCATCCTGATGCTGGGCTCTGTTCAAAATCCAGAGCTGATGGGCAGCTAGTAGAAAAACACTGCTTGAATTAATTCCCACATACCCTGCCAAAGCACTTTATCTTCTTAAATCTCATTCCCAGAGATGGGAAATGGGGGACAGCATGAGAAAGGCAAGAGGAGAAAGAAATTATCATTTCAAGGCCATGAAGCACATCTCTGTACCTCTTCTGACCATTACCAGACTGGATGCAACACCTGAACACTTAGCAAAAGATGGATACAAATTCATGCTTAGTCATAAATCTCTCTAGATGTCCTGGTTATGAGTGTACATATTTATTGTTGCAAACAGACAGAACCCCTGAGTAAGCACTGGTGCTCTTTTCCAAGCCCCGCTCCCTCCATTTATTCAAGGCAGTTATTCAATGGTTTGACTCTGTTGTCATGACGCCAAGACAAACAGACAAATTGGTTGATGCTGCTGCTAGCAGCAGCCAGATGAACACCAAGCCTAGAATGTATCTGCATCTCCCAGGGTTTATCTGGAAGCTCAGGTTTAGCACTCTTCTTTCCATTCCTCCAACAGAAGGCAACAAGACCATGTGCCATAAGGATGAGAATGTTCAATTCAACTAATTATTTTTAACCAGCCCAACCATAACTTAGTTAGGTTTATAGCTACCAGATCTGGGCCACATATATCCAGATAGTCATTACATGGTTAGAGCTCTCTGAATCTCTTTGATGACCATCTATTAGTTGTCTGGGTTTTGCAGCCCAGACTTGATAGTCCTACCTTTGACTTTCCTGTTGCAATCAGAAAATTAATGAGTAACTTAAACCCTTTGCTTTTAAAGGGACATAAAACACATTGCTATGCATGATGACTGAGAATCTTCATCGACATATTGCTGTGCATATTTCTCCAGAAAAGTCCCACCTAGTTGCAAGGACATTCATTGGCGATCACTCGTAGCCGAGTAAGATTGTCTTCCAAAGGTAAAATTTTAACAGTGGATCCGTAAGTGGCTATAAAGGCCAATTCTGGATCCGCACAACCTCCCACAATGAGGGCTTAGGTTTCCGGGTGGGAGACGGTCATGATGAGGGTTTGCCTGACGTGCCTTCCTTTTAGCTCTTTTCTCCTTTTCACCCTGTACTCGTGCTTCTTCAAAGTCCATAGCGCCATTAATAAAGGATGACCTCCAATTGAAACGCTCATGAGTTAGGGCTTCCCAGTTCTCAATGCTGATATTACATTTTTTTTAATTAGCTTTGAGAGTATCTTTGAATCTCTTTTGCTGTCCAACAATATTCCGTTTTCCATTCTTAAGTTGGGAGTAAAGTAGCTGCTTTGGAAGACGATGGTCAGGCATTCGAACAACATGACCGGTCCAGCGAAGTTGATGTTGGATGATCATTGTTTCAATGCTGGTGGTTTTTGCTTCTTCTAATACGCTAACATTAGTCCACCTATCTTCCCAAGTAATTTGCAGAATTTTTCGGAGGCAGCGTTGATGGAATCTTTCAAGACGTTGGAGGTGGCGTTTGTAGAGGGTCCATGTTTCACAGGCGTACAGAAGGGTTGGTAGTACAATGGCTTTGTAAACAAGCATTTTGGTCTCCTTGCGAATGTCCCGATCCTCAAACACTCTACGCTTCATTCGGGAGAAAGCTACACTCGCAGAGCTCAGGCGATGCTGAATTTCAGCGTCGATGTCGGCTTTTGTAGATAGATGGCTGCCGAGATAAGAAAAGTGGTCGACATTTTCTAGTGACACACCTTTAAGCAGGATTGATGGCGCTGCAGAGGGATTGGTTTGAACTTGCTGGTAAAGCACTTTGGTTTTTTTTAATGTTAATCGAGAGGCCGAGTTTTTCTTATGCTTCTGCAAAGATGTTTAGGATAGCTTGAAGATCTTCCTCGGAGTGTGCACAGACTACGTTATCATCAGCATATTGAAGTTCTATAACAGAAGTTGCAATTACCTTATTTTTTGCTTTCAGCCTACTAAGATTAAAAAGCTTTCCATCTGTTCGATATATAATTTCTACACCAGTAGGAAGTTTCTCTTCAACAAGGTGCATAATCATAGCAATGAAGATAGCGAATAAGGTTGGAGCAATAACACATCCCTGTTTAATGCCGGATTCCACTTTAAATGGATCGCTTTGAGAGCCATTGTTATTCAGGATTGTTGCC
Organism: Charina bottae; assembly: GCA_023362775.1. Taxonomy (NCBI): domain Eukaryota; kingdom Metazoa; phylum Chordata; class Lepidosauria; order Squamata; family Charinaidae; genus Charina; species Charina bottae. Next base: position 86,505,577 of record JALMGJ010000001.1, on the reverse strand, counting down.
ATCATGTCGTCATGGAGTAACCGCAAGATGTTCACAAATTTATCAGGGCATCCGATTTTCAGAAGGATGGTCCAGAGAGCAGTACGATTTACAGTATCAAAAGCTTTAGTCAGATCAATAAACGCCATGTACAGAGGGCGGTTTTGCTCCTTGCATTTTTCTTGAAGCTGTCGTGCAGTGAAGATCATATCCACTGTTCCCCTGGAAGGGCGGAAGCCATTTTGCGTTTCAGGGAGGATGTCTTCTGATACAGATAGGAGACGGTTTGCAATGATCTTTGCCAGGATTTTGCCTGCTGTGGCTAGAAGAGAGATGCCTCGATAGTTTCCACAGTCTGTTCTATCACCCTTTTTAAAGAGAGTGATAATTATGGCATCCCTAAAGTCTGCTGGAATCTCCTCCCTCATCCAGATTTTTTCGATGAGCTTATGAAGTTGTTGTGTAAGTTCAGGCCCGCCTTCTTTAAAGACTTCAGCAGGAATCCCATCAGGTCCACTAGCTTTGTTATTTTTCATTTGTTTAGTGGCTTTGCTGACTTCCTCCAAACTAGGGGGTACTGCAAACTCATCTCTTATTTGTTTTTGCGGGATTTGCAAGAAGACTTCATCAGCCACAGTAGAGTGACAATTAAGGAGATTGTAGTAATGCTCTTTCCAGCGCAGTGCAATAGACTCTTTGTCCTTTAGAAGTTTAGCACCATCTACTGAGCGTAAGGGATTTGTACCATGGTTTGTTGGTCCATAGATGGCCTTTATGGCATTAAAAAAGCCCCGTGCATCATGAGCATCTGCAAAATGTTGGGTTTCTTGGGCTTCTTTTATCCACCATATGTTCTTAAGTTCTCTAGTTCTTCTTTGGACTTCTGCCTTTTCACTGGCGTAGATTTTTTTCTTAACGGCACAGTTAATATCTTTTTGCCATATCTGGAAGGCTTTCCTTTTCTTGTCAATAATATGTTCAATCTCACTATCGTTCTCATCAAACCAGTCCTGATGTCTCTTAGTCTGGTATCCGATAGTTTGTTCACAGGCTGAAATAATAGAAGTCTTCAATTTAGTCCAGTGTTCCTCAACATTTTCAGGAAGTTCCACAGGCAGATGTTCCTTGAGAGTTGATTGAAAGCAAGCTCGTTTAATAGGATCTTGAAGGGCCAGTGTATTCATTTTATGCCTTGGTTTTCTTCCTTGGAGCCTACGACGAGGGACAATCTTTATGGCCATCGTGGATCGAATTAATCGATGATCTGTCCAGCAGTCATCGGCGCTCATCATGGCTCTGGTGAGAAGTACATCACGGCAATCTCTAGCACGGACAATTACATAATCTAAAAGATGCCAGTGCTTCGACCGTGGATGCTTCCATGATGTTTTAAATTTATTTTTCTGGCGAAAGAGTGTGTTAGTAATGACAAGGTTATGCTCTGCACATTTAGTCAGAAGTAAGATTCCATTCGTGTTGCTGTTGTCAACTCCTTCTTTCCCAATGATCCCTGGCCACAAATCAAAATCATGCCCAACTCTTGCATTGAAATCGCCCAGGAGGATAATTTTATCCTCCTTTGGTATCTCTGATAAGATGGTGTCCAGCTGGGTATAAAATTTTTCCTTGATATCCTCATCTGCATCTAGTGTTGGTGCGTAAGCACTTAGGATAGTTGCCTGTTGGTTTTTGGCGAGTTTTATTCGCAGAGTTGAGAGTCGTTCGTTAATCCCAGTGGGAACTTCTGACAAGAGCTTCACAAGGTCGTTTTTGACAGCAAAGCCTACCCCATGTATTCGTCATTCTTGTTCAGGCAGTCCTTTCCAAAAGAAGGTATAACCTCCTTTTTCTTCCTTCAACTGTCCTTCTCCTGCTCTTCGAGTTTCTTGGAGTGCTGCTATATCGATATTAAAATGTCTCAGCTCCCTTGCAATAATGGCAGTCCTACGTTCAGGTCGTTCACTATCCATATTGTCTTGCAGTGTCCGTATATTCCATGTTCCAAAATTCATGTGTTTTTTATGACCGCTAGATGGTGACCCCACTGGTCGCGGTAATCCAGTCAGGGAGAAAATGAGGCAGACTATGTTTAGGGCACCTTTTCTAGCCCCCTCCCCATATGGGGTGAGCAGAGTGGATCCTAAATAGGGCTGCTCAGTCGTGGATACAGCTGCTGAACTACTCAACTGCCTCGATCCTTGAGTCAGGGCGACTGAATCCGTATCCACCGCCCATGTGCTGGTCCATGACTAGGAGCTTCCGGATTTCACAGTCCTGCCCCTGTTGCCATTCATCAGTCGCCATGGGACTTTTGGTTGTTTTGGGTTTGGTGTGGTTGGAAGACGCCTGTGCGTGAATTTGTTTTATGTGTGGAGATCGGTGCACAACGATCAGCACACAACCTTCACAGAAAAAGGCTCTAATCCAATGGCATGGATACCATGACGATTGGTGACCTTTTGTCTGCTGCAGCCTTCATCCGCCTTCGCAGCCGTTGTAACAATACACCTTGTTATCTTCCGCCTGTTCTGCCATTGAGGACTTTCTTGGATCGTTCTTTGTCTGGTTCCTCCCCCTGGACCTTACCGCCATGGGTGACCCTGCCAGGAGTACATGACTCCCGACGGCTTCGCTCACAGCGTTCATTGGGAACACACAAGCCCACTCACCACAACAAGGTGACGATCCAGCGAGTGAGACATTACAAGGACATTACGCCTTTTTAAAAACAACATTAGTCATCAATAGCTGGACTGCAACTAAAAGCTCTATTCATTCCCTACTAGTCTGTGTCATATTTAGTGAAAAAACAAATTATGAAGAGAAAAAATATAATGTAATGCAAATTTTCTTAGTCTCGTTACTTTGTCTCTTGAATGTATTGTATAAAGTACTGAGACTGATTTTTCATTGCTCAGTGGGATCCATGCCTGATAAAGCCATTTGAAATCTATCTCTTGGTACAGAAATTATACTTTTATCAATCTATATGGTAGTTATGTTTTTTAAATCAATCTATATTTTTCAATCTATATGGTAGTTATGTTTCTTTAATAACCATCAGATTCTGTTGCAAAATTTGCAACCAAATTTGTTAATTTCTTAGTTTAATAGGTGGCGATTTTTTGCTAGTGTAAAAGACCTGATTTTAATTTTGCTCAACATTTCCTAGAAAAGAGAATATCATTTTGATGTACCTTGCTTTATTAACCCTTTTGGTGTACTTTGCTTTATTAATTAATTAATTAATTAATTTAATTTAATTTTGATGTCACCCAACTCCACCCAACTCTGGCCAGCTTACAAAGGAAAGAACAGCATAAAAGCAACAGGTAAATAAGACTACATTAAAATAATCCAAAAAAGAATGCCAAAATAGTTACAAGATGGCAATCCAGACAGTACACCAATCTTAAAGAGGGTGGTGGTGGTGGTGGTAGTGGTGGGAGAGGGAGAGGGAGAGAGAGGGAGAGGGAGAGGAGGCATCCACCATAGCCCAAGGCCTGGGGGAGTAGCCAGTTTGTCAAGGCCTTCCAAAATGTCATCCAAGTGGGAGCCATCTGGATCTCACAGGGAGGCACCATGGTAATAGGCTTGTTGTTGTTGTTGTTTATTCGTTCAGTCGCTTCCGACTCTTCATGACTTCAGGGACCAGCCCACGCCAGAGCTTCCTGTCGGCCATCACCATCCTCAGCTCCCCCACGGTTGAGTCTGTCACCTCCAGAATATCATCCATCCATCTTGCCCTTGGTTGGCCCCTCTTCCTTTTGCCTTCCACTTTCCCTAGCATCAGCTTTTTCTCCAGGGTATCCTGTCTTTTCATTATGTGGCCAAAGTACTTCAGTTTTGCCTTTAATATCATTCCCTCAAGTGAGCAGTCTGGCTTTATTTCCTGGAATATGGACTGGTTTGATCTTCTTGCAGTCCAAGGCACTCTCAGAATTTTCCTCCAGCACCACAGTTCAAAAGCATGTATCTTCCTTCGCTCAGCCTTCCTTATGGTCCAGCTCTCGCAGCCATAGGTTACTACAGGGAATAGGCTACATCTATGGAAATCACCTCTTCTAGGACCTTTTAAAAGGAGGCAATTGTTCAACGTGTTGCACATGAAGGGAGAGCCATCCAAAGTATAACTGAGTATTTGAAACGTTCAGATGGAATGATATTTTTCATCGAAGGCAGGAAATTTAATTGATTAAAATATAATGGCAAAAGTTTATTTCAGCATTTTGGTTTTCTTCCACATACTCCTGATTGGGGATGTACAAAACTCACTGTTCTGAAGATGGACTGTTCCAATGTTTCCCAGAATATTCATTTTTTCCCCCCAGAGCACACTGATGCAGCTGTTCCAGGGATGGTTCAGCAGTTTTTCAGAATGAAATCTTTCAGGATAGAAAGCACTTTGCAGCATTCAGGGAGGAAAACAGAATGTTCCAGAATATTTAATTCTTGGAATTCTGAATTTTGCATAAAACCACTTCTGATTAAAAGAAAAAAGAATGAAGAAAAAAATTGTATTGACATAGAATGCAGTGAGAAGGAAGTGAGTGTTGAGGAGGGGGAAGTATTCAAATGAACTAGCATCCCTAGGCCTGTCAATGTCTAAATACAGCAAGCAAAAAGTTATTATGGTGACCAGATTAGGTTGGTAGGCCAAGTGCAATTCTACATGGAAAGGATAGACCTTGCTTTATATCCATGCTTTACTGACACCTAGGCTGGATTAATGTAATACTGTGTGTTCAATGCAGAGGTGCCTTTAATGATAGTTGAAAAACTTCATAGAATCAAAAGACTCAGAAGTGACTTTAGAAGTCACTTGGTCCAACCCCCTGCACAAGGCAGGGGCCACTAGAGCACCTCTGACAGCTGACATTCCAGGCTCTGTTTGAAGACCTCCAACGAAGGAGAAATCACCACTTCAGCCAGTCCAGAATGTGGCTTCAAGTCCAGATGTGCTGTGCAGTGCAGTCTGAGATTGTAAACTCTATACAGTACTTGTTGCACACAAATTCTCAGTGTGGTTCTGGAACCAATACCAAATATTGGTCTTCAAAACCCTGAATGGATTTGATGGCTTCACCTAACCAAACCAACTTGCCTACAATTTGGAATTCATCATAAGAAGGGTCTCATTTGTGTGGCCACCTGTAAGAACCATTAAACTGATGTGCAAAACGCCTTTTTTTTAGTAATGACCCCACATGCCTGTAGAACAATTAATGCCTGGATTATAAATCAAGGCCCTGTGATTATAAATGCAAAAGCACTTGTCTAAGCCCTCTTCTGGGGTTTGTTTGAAGAATCATAAATGTTGGAGGACCTCAGATAGGTCAGTTGGGTGGCATTGTCTTATTTTAACATCCATTTTATTTGCAATTGTTTTTAATTCATTGTTGTGGTTTTCACTTGTAAGGTTCCCCCCTTGGGAAAGTTAACTCCAAAAGGATGCTTATACATTGGTCAAATAAATGCATACCTAAAAAGAGAAGAAGTCTTCCACCCTTGTGGAAGAAAAATAAGAGCATTTTGTGAAGGCCAGCACATAGCCCCATCACTTCTCTCAATTCTTTGACTGCCAAACCATGCATTGGAAGTGTTGCACAATAGAACTGGAGATAAAAAAAATCCTCCAATAATATAAAATAATATAATCACTGAGTAATTCAAAAAATCAGGCTAAAACCAAAACCCAAAATGTTCTCCTCATCGGGATAAAAAGGTAAAGATTCCCCCCGCACATTTGTGCAGACGTGTCCGACTCTAGGGGCCGGTGCTCATCTCCGTTTGTTAGCCAAAGAGCCAGCATTGTCCGAAGACGCTTCCACGGTCATGTGGCTGGCATGTCGTGCGCGGAACACTGTTACCTACCCACCGAAGTGGTACCTATTCATCTAATTGCATTTGCATGCTTTCGAATTGCTAGGTTGGCAAGAGCTGGGGCTAGTGCGGGAGCTCACTCCGTCACGCGGGGCTAGGGATTCGAACCTCCGAACCTGCGATCTTCCGATCGACAAGCCTGGCATCCTACCCGCTGAGCCACCACGCCCCTTACCTCATCGGGATAGTTGTGGCTTTTAGCTAGAATAGATGACTGAAATGTCTTCTAGTTTTTTTCCTCACCTTTTGCTTCAATTATTTCAGAGACCCAGAAATAGCAGAGAATGCTACGCAGCTTGGATGGAATTTTACTAAACCCTCTGCCCTCATTATGTTTATATGCTACCTTATAGCCCAAGTTAAAAGATTACAAATTGTCCCTCCCTTATTTCTCTCCAATAGCAAGAATTTTGTGGGAACAGCCCACCAATGCCTTGGAATAAATTATAAATTAGGCGTTCTGAGTAATGCTGATGAATTGTTAACTTTGAATTAAAGATTTACTTTGTGGGGCATTAGATGAGGCTGGTGATTGTGTCCAGCATGATGGAGTTTACGTATGGTTTAGGATTAATTCTTTTTATAAAGTCAGCTGATGCCTTCTAACTGATAAAATATTTCGGAGGGAAAATGAACTGGATAAAAACGTAACCCTTTGCTTGCTGACTTGGACCAAGATAGATTTGGAAAGGCCTATAAAACACTTAGAAAAAAAAATTGAGAAGGAAATCTTTACTTTCCCTTCTTTTTTCCTTAATACTTTTAAAAATATTTTCCTTGAGCAGCTTTACATTTTGAATAGTGGTTTTTTCTTTTTAAATAATAAATAAAAGCTTTAAGACATTCAGTACTTCAGCTTTAAAATATTCAGAATCTCAATATGAGTTAGCACTGATTCAATATGAATTAGGAATTCAAAATTTCAAGAGGGCATAATTTGATTTGACTTGTAAACAGTATGTAAAGAGTAGCCTTTGGTGGCCAGAAACTTTTCTATTTTTGTTGTAGAGAATCGATTGGAAACAAGGAACTGCCATAGTGCTTAAAATTATTCACTATTCAATAATGAGAAACAAATTATGGATAATATATATTATATTGTTATATTGTAACTTTAGATCTGTAAAAGGCATTTAAAAATCTATTTCAATTTTTGAAAAAAAACTGACTTCAAAATTTCTGTAGATCAAGATGGATCTAATATGACATCCTCTTTTCAATAAAAGTCAAAAAGGCCATTGAGGGAATGACTTTTCCTTTTGATTTGTATGTGTGTGTGTGTGTGTGTGTGTGTGTGTGATACTTACAATTTATCAATTGCATTGTCCTTTGATTTATTTACCTATCCTATCTGTAAGGCCAGCTGGCTCCATAATAACTTTGGGTGGCATACAGTATTCAAAACAAATTAACAATAATAGAATAAAAAACTGCAAACATCCACAGAAAATAGAACCAATGTCTTTTCAGCCACATTGTATTCTCTCAAGTGGCTTACCATCCAACCTAATCTGAGGCCTGGGGGGCCCATTTGAATGAGGCGAGGATAGAGGTAGTGCAAATCATGGGGGGGGGGGGGGAAATGCTATTCCAGAGGACAAGTAGTATGACAGAGAAGGCTTGCTTCATGGGTCCCATCAGATGACGCCATTTAATTGATGGGACCAGAAACCTGCCAGCTCTGTCAGATTGATCAGGACAGGCAAAAACTACAGGAGAAAGATGGTCCATTATATAGAGAATTCCTATGACATGAAGAGCTTCATAGGTAATAATCAGCACCTTGAGCTGTACCCGGAAGTTATACTGGTAATCAGGGCAATCACAGAGCACAGATGTTACATGGTATGCCCATAACAGCTCATGTTGCTGCATTCCGGGCCAGCTGAAGTTTCTGAGTGGTCTTCAAGGATAGCCCCTTTGCAATAGTCCACAGGCACTAGATGGATCTGCGCAAAGGCTTTCCTTGCCACAACTGCCACCTGCCATTCACTTTTTCTCCTCATCTCATGGAAAGTGCCAGTTTTGAAAGAGCCACACTCCCCTGAAAGCCAGAAATCATAGTTGTTTGAAAAAACGTACCCCATAGCTATTCAGTGGGCTTGGAGAGATGCCCAGTTTTGAGAGTAGTGTGGTCTCCTGAAAGCAGACCATGACTTTTTACAAATCACTGCAAGCCTGCCTAATAGCCGTTGAGTAGACTAGCAGAGATACCTGTTTTTCAGAGAGTGTAATCACTTGTTTTATGAGCAAGGATTAGCACTTTTCCAAACTCCACACTTCCACAGGTTTGTTCAGAGGGCTTGCGCAGGTGCAGAGTTTTGAAAGGGTGGTAAACCTGCAATCTCCTAGGTGGAAAAGCGTAACAATATGGGTCTAGCTATCTTTCAAAGCTTGTGAAACTGGTGAGGAGACCCACCTTCTCTTATTTTGCCATGCCATGCCTTGCCATGAAAACAGGCAAGCTTGAATGAAACTGCTTATCAAAGCTTAGCATCTCCGGTGCCTCTCCATCCTTACATTGCTATTCTGGCTCCTTGATTGCTAGTAACATATGAGGAAGGGGAGCGCAGCAGAACTATACCATTTTGCCAATTATTTTGCTAAACATGCCCTGCACACTTGAAATGAGGGTACCACCATGCAGTGGCAAACTGGAACAGAAACAATAGTGTGGCATAGGGATCAGTATATGTTACGTTTTAGGGTATAGTTTTTTAGGGTATAGTTTTCTATCCATTGAAGGATACATGGGTAACACTTTTTACCTGGCCATGGGGGAAGGCCTAAGAGCCAAGATAGCTCCCATATGAACCTCTCAACAGATTACAATCTTTGTCATACAACCAAACACCTCCAAAAGAAGAAAAGGTGGAAAAAACACAGGACCATTTCTTTTCCTCTGAGGCAGCACACTTATTACAGATTTTGCTCCAAAAATTTGATTACCTGTACCTCAAATCATGCTTAGATGGGCAGTGAAAAGATGATTTAATGCTGCTGTGGGGGGCTGGTTTTTTTTTCTTTTTGGCTTTCAATTTGGGGTTGAAAATTTTTAATTCCTATCATCTTGGTTTTAACATTCAGTATTTGGGTGGTTTTGTAAACCTTGCAGAGGGCAGTATTCAAGGGCAACAGATACAAATGGAGAAGTCTTTCTAAATACAATAGACTCTCAGTTAACCGGCACCCATGGGGATTGGTAGATGCCAGATAAATGTAGTTTCTGGTTGCTTGAGAGTTACTATTAAAAATAGGGTTGATTTTATTTTAATTTTTATTTAAAGTATTATTTCTTCAATTTTTTTGCCTGTTGCTTGAGAGTGAGTTCTGGTTAACTGAGAGTCTACTTATTATTTCTTCGATTTTTTTTTTTGCTGGTTAGTTGAGAGTGCCGGTTGCTTGAGTTCCTGTTAACTGAGAGTCTAATGTATAAAAGAATTTGTTTAACATAGTTCATACTAGTTAATCTAGCAAGCTGAATATAACCCATAGTCTCATATTATTCTACTTTTGGGGGGGGGAAGCCAATGAGAGTAGAGCATTCATAAATAGGCTATACTCAACTTTTCGAGTATGTGGCATGTATTTACACACATCTACAGAAAAAGGTGGATATCTGCCATGATTGCTGTTTTTAATAACTAGAATCTGATATTCAGAAAGATTATATCTTTCAATGTCAAATAAGAGCAAGGGCAAAATAATGACCTTCACATCCTGCATTTGAATCTCTGCTGGAAAGGAAATGCTTAACTGAATGAACTTTGTTCTGAAACTCAGTAAGGCAGTTTTTAATCCACCTCTTTTCTCCTCCAATCCTGAATCCTTTCAGGAAACAGCCCACCAGAAGGTAGACTTTTTTTAAAAAAAAAAGAATGCCAATGTAATTGTGATATTAAGTAATTCCTGCAGGTTGCCAAAAATGTAAGCCACCTTTGACCCTTATGCTCCTTAACAGCTTCATAAATAGCTTCAGCGAAGAACTGGTGAGTCCCACTTGACCTGACTTACAGACTCCTGCCTCTTGGAAAGACTGTTCTGAGCTTCAACCATGAAGGCCATTCTCCTCCTCGTTGCCATCTTCTTGTTTTCCCACCAGGCAGCCGCAGGTAAGAAAAGAACTAAAATGGCCCAGATGGTCTGGGGGACAAATACATTTGAGACTAATCTACTTTTCATGATGGTTCCAGACATATTTTTATTTCTGGTATTGACTACCAGTCAAAGTGTGTCGTGGGTGTTTCAACCTACAAAAGTTAAAGGAGGTGTTCCCACCCCATTTTTCCAACAAGAAGGATGTACCAAGGCTAGTCTCTGGACATCTGTTTCTTCCTAATGACAAAACAGGGCTGATTTATCAGACGTGCCTGATCCATTAGAATAAGGCACTGATATCTCCTCAAAAGCAGGAAAACTTGTATTGTACCTATGGGAAGACTCATTTGCAAGTCTTTCTTCAAGATTAAAGACTGAAGGTACACTTACAGAATTATTATTTTATTTATTATGTTTCCAATGATATCTCTCTCATGTATGCTGGGGAAAAAAGAATAAGGAAGCAAAAAACAATGGGTAAACTGATAAGAAACTTGAGAAAATGCATGGCATTATTATAAAAGGCAGGTATATATAACCCCCCCGACACATTTACTTTAGTTGTTCTACTGTTAAAATAAATGACTACTATCCTATATATGATTTTTTTTCAGTAAATCTGAAATCTGCCTTCTAATTTCCCCCGTTTTCTCCTCCTATGAAAGGGGCATCTGCTTCTAATGTTTTCCTAGGGTGATTCTGAATTTCTTCAGAATCCTCTGGCGCTTCTTTCCAACCTCTCTCCCCAATTCTCCAGCTTCTCTAGGTGCCCCCACTTTCTGGTATAAGAGCTCCATGGGAGAAGTTGGTTCTATCCTCAGAAATTAATGGGGGAAGTTAAGGCAGTGGCAGACCATGCAAAAAACAAAACAAAACAAACAAATCTTTATTACAGTCAAAGACCAGCATAAGGAGGGTGGGGTACAGTCAGTTAAAAGCATAGAAGGGTTAAAATCTAATATAAATCATTAAAATCTAATATAAGAAGCTAAAACACAGAAATACATTAAAATCTGATATAAAAAGCTAAAACACAAAAATTAAAAAAATGCATTAAAATCTAATATAAAAAGCTAGAACACAAAAGTCTAGAGGAAAAGGAGAAAGGAAAGGAAAGGAAAGGAAAGGAAAGGAAAGGAAAGGAAAGGAAAGGAAAGGAAAGGAAAGGAAAGGAAAGGAAATCTAGCGGGAGGGGTAAGAGCATTAGATGAGTGTGGGGGAGCATAAAGGTTAGTTTATCTGTAAATACAGTACTCTAGTATATTAAAATAAATGCTAGTTTGTGGCACCTGTCACCATCTGGCGAATTTTAAGCGCTGCTGGCAACATTTTATATTGTAGCGGGGTTGGTATCTGGCAGCAGCAGGGAGGTGTAAAATCGTCCTGAGCACCCTGGGTATTTATACAATAATGGTAAAATGAGGCTACTATGAATGTCCCTATAATACAGGCACTGGAAGAGCACATGCTCTGTTGTTTCTGTGCGACCAGAGTCACAGAGGCTTTGTCCCTCCGAGGAAGGAATCATCCTTCAGGGACAGCTGAGGGGAGGGCGTGACATCCTGCCAGAGTGAAGGCCCTCCGATGGTTGGGTACCTCGAGTTTCGATAAGTATGTCATAGGGGAGGCAGAATACCTGCTGGATTCACTGCGAATAAAGGTTGGGGACGCAGACCATGCAAGAAATGATGGAAGAATGAAAGATAGGATCAGAGCTTTCCAAACTGTGTGTCGCGACACAAAAGTGTGTCGCCACACACAGCGTGGTGTGGCGACACACCACCCGGAAGCGGTGGTGCGTGCGTGCACGGCGGCCGCGGCGCGGCTTCCGCGTTTTAGCGGAGGCTGCTGCCGCTGCCGCCACCGTGTGCGCGCGCGCCGCAAGCCCCCCACGCCGCCGCCGTGTGCGCGCGCGCCGCACGACCCCCACACCGCCGCCGTGCGCGCGCGCGACGCCGCCACGCTGCCACCGCCGCTGCTAGTGTGTCGCCAGCGGCGGCACTTTGGAAAGCCCTGGATAGGATGCTAGCACACATTATAAAAATTAAGATAAGCATATTATCTATGAGTATTGTACTGACTTTTTAAAGCAATTTTCCTCCCCACCAAACTGAAGGAAATGGTAAACAATACTGAGGATTTTTTTCAGCATCTCACTTTTGCCCCTCTACCTCTACCTTATTTTCTTTATTATGTTCTTTTAAACGCAATGTTTATTCTTTTTGGAATGCATCATTGCTTCTTCTTTTTTTTGGTCTGCCAGCTTCTCACTTCCTCTCCATGATAGGTCTTTGATTCACAAACAATTTTTCATTCAAAAAAATCTGAAATGCTTGTGAATGCTTAGCTGCATTTTTATCTACATGTATACACTTGTTTAGGTAGTGCTGCTCAAATTAAGGAGTTTCTTAAAGTTGTAAGCACTCCCTCAGGCTACCCAATTTTAAGTTACTGAAATAAATCTATGGCCCTCAGCAGTGCCTATATAGCCACCCAGTTTTCCATGGCTGAGAATGGGCTTGAAACTAGCTCACACCAGTTTCTAGTAGAGCATCTAGTAGAGCATCATCATCATCATCCTTATTATTATTAAAAAGAATATAAACTGTGAAAGATATAAGACTTATGAAAATAAAAGAGTAAAATATAATTAGTAATAATAAGTAAACATGGATTCTAAAATGTCATGGCATTTTTTCCCCATTTCGTATGCAGGAATCGGCCAAATTGACCCTGCTAGCCTTGCTTGTTTTCAAAGTAGCGGTTTCTGTAAAATGGATTGTCCATTCCCTACTGTAGCTTCAGGAGACTGTGCTCCTGGTGTGAAATGCTGTAAAGGGTAAGTCAATATTCCATATCTGACTCTCTTATTCTGCTCTAAGCAAATGCAGTGGTGTCTTTTTATATATACTGTATAATTTTTATTGAAGAAAAATTTTGTACAGGATTAAAAACTACAAAAACATAAAAAGAAACTTAGAAAAGAGAAAAAGATATGAAAAGATAAAAGAAAAAGTGAAAAACAGTAAAAAGTCAAAGAAAAAGAAAAAGAGAAAGAGAAAGAGAAATATTTAAAGAAGTAACTTCCAATCTTTTTTGCAGCAGTACAAATGCAATGGTTTCAATTGCCAGGAAACATTTTTACAGGTAGTCCTTGGTTAACGACCATTCGTTTAGCGTTAGTTCGGACTTATGATGGTGCTAAAAACCTGACTTGCCACTGGTCCACGCACTTACGGCCATCGCAGTGTCCCCGCAGTCACGTGATTGCGATTTGGGCACTTGGCACAGTTATGACCGTCACAGCGTCCCACGATCACTTGACCACCATTTTCAACCTTCCTAGCCAGCTTCCGGCAAGCAAAATCAATGGGGAACCACATGGTTCACTTAATGACCATGTGATTTGCTTAACAACCACAGTGATTTGTTTAATGACCACTGCAAAAATGGTTGTAAAATTGGGTCAGATTCGCTTAATGACCGCATTGCTTAGTGACTGAAATTCCGGTCCCAATTGTGGTCGTTAAGCGAGGACTACCTGTAGTTTAAATATTAAAATGTATGCTAAAAATGTATCACATTGGATGTTTCTCTTTTCTTAAGATGAATATCTATCTAACATAATGGTGTTCAGGAAGTCCTTAAAAATCTGGCTGTTCTCCCAGCCTCTGGAGTAGGGGGCTATTTAGCCCCTGTGGGGTATATTTTATGTAGTACTTAGAATTAGTTTCTGCGTATGTATGTATGTATGTATGTATGTATGTATGTATGTATTATTTAAATTTATATCACCGCCCATCTCCCCCAGCGGGGAACTCTATACATGTAATCACTTTGTTCATTATTGTTTTTATTGATGTAAGCCCCCCCCCCCCAGAATTGCTCCTGAGTTGGGCAGCCTTAAATCTATACCTATACCTATAATTATACCTATTTACATGTACAGTACATCCAAATCTATCCTCTCTCATTCAACTTATGAACTCTTCCCCAGTCTCTTGATCCCACAACTGTCTTTTTTTTTTTTTTTACATTCGCAGCAACCTTCTTAAGGCCAAAGTTCTTTCTGTATATTTTATTCATGGTTGGTGAAGCCAAAACATTTATTGGAAAGTGCACACCTGCATCAGGAAGACAAAACAGAGATCAACTTCCAATTCATGAAAATCTGAATAAAACATTCAATAATAATATGTCATATTCAGTGGTTAAAAGTTAAGAATAGCCCTACAGTTTTGGCTAAGACCCATTTTAGTCTAGCATTTGTTTTTCACAATGGCCTCAGGGGTACTTGCAAACAGGAGATGGAGATGCACCTCTGCCCCATCATTGTCTGTAGCTTGAATCATGGCAACTGGATTTCTATTTTCTCAGTGGAAACGTTTCGCTCCTTATCAAAGGAGCTTCTTCAGTCTGAGCAAAGTTAGTAAGGGAATGTGGCTTGAATCATGTCAACTGGATTTCTATTTTCTCAGTAGAAACGTTTCACTCATTATCCAAGGAGCTTCTTCAGTCTGAGTAAAGTTAGTAAGGGAATCCTTAAATATGTTTCTAGGGTGGCAGTGTGACCTTGCACCTGGGGCTAGGTCATGGTTATTTTGAGATGTGTATTTCTAAGTCCCTTTATCATCTAAAGGAGGATCGTTAAGATTACCATGCTGCTGTTGAGCTTGTGAAATGGTCTTAATCTTCCTAGGCACAGAAGACAAAGCAGGAAGGAAAGAGTCAGCAGTTTATCTTCATCTAAAGGAAAAAGGACACTCATTTGAGGACATTAATGTTCACATTTTAGACAGAGAAGATAGGTGGTTTGAGAGAGGGGTCAAGGAATCCATTTATGCCAACTTGGAAAATCCTTCCTTGAATAGAGGTGGGGGCCTCAGGCACAATCTTTCCCCTATCTTCCTTCCTGCTTTGTCTTCTGTGCCTAGGAAGATTAAGACCATTTCGCAAGCTCAACAGCAGCAGGGTAATCTTAACGATCCTCCTTTAGATGATAAAGGGACTTAGAAATAAACATCTCAAAATAACCATGACCTAGCCCCAGGTGCAAGGTCACACAGCCACCCTAGAAACATATTTAAGGATTCCCTTACTAACTTTACTCAGACTGAAGAAGCTCCTTGGATAAGGAGTGAAACGTTTCTACTGAGAAAATAGAAATCCAGTTGACATGATTCAAGCCACAGACTGTTCCACCTGGATGACTGAGAACCTTCATCGACATTTAGTAAGGGAATCCTTTCCTAGATCTTTTGTAGTAAAGATTGATGCAAAGGATTCATGCATTTTTCTGCAATCTCCAAATCTTCTTCAAGGATCCCATTCATTCTGCGGTTATCTAGGAACTCAAGTACTTTCCTCACCAGTTTTCTGCTTCAAAGAGATTTAAAGAGATTTATTTTCCTGTTTTTTGCCTCCTCCTCTTCCTCCTCCTCTTCCTTATTCTCCTTATATTTTTCTGACAGTTTGTTCTCCTTTTTAGAATTTTTTTTAATTTCCTCCTTGGACACTATTAGAGAGCAGAAGTGCCTGCAGAATCTGATGATTTCATCAAAATGACAAAGCAAACATGACAACACTGCAATGTGAGGGCCACCGATGTCATGATGCATGTAGAAAAGGGGAAGAGCTGATGGCATGATCACATGATGCTCATTGTTTGCCCCTCTTTCCCCCTGACCCCCCAGAGGACATCTGTACTGACCTTTTGGTGGACTCTTTCTTACATTCCTGTTGAGTATCAATTATTGTGGTTTGAAATAACTTCCAAGTATTATGAAGAGATTTGTCCCTCTTGACTTTTCTTTTCAGTCTCTTTCTCATACTCCCTTCTTTAGTGGTCCTGGGTGTTTTCCCACTGGAGTCTTTTAAAATAATAAATCAAATAATGGTTTCTCTCCTTCCATCGCTTTATCCTTCTGCCATGAATGTTTTTCAGTCAGATGCATTATTTCTCATCCTAGTGGTCATTCTCTTGTATATCAAAAAAGTATTCCTAACAAATGCTGCTTTTGGGGTGTGTGTGTAGCTGAATATATTAAAATATATAATAAATGAACAAATGTACAAGTAAGTAAATAACTTTAGAACAATATACTGGTGTAGACTTTCATAGAACACTTTCTATTTATGTCAGTGTTTTCAAAGTGGATTTTCTGCTGACTTATGGTTCTCTCCCATTTCTAAATCTGCAATTCTTGTATCTTTTTTAAAATGTCTATAGGCCTTATCAAGGTCCAGCATAAATTATCAGGAAAACGTTGAAAAGCCTGAACAGTTATGAAGAAGATATTGAAACTTAGTGGCTGGAAGGTGCGCAAGCAATTCTCCTGAGATACAAATATTTTGATGGAATATATAATCTGGAAAAAAGATAACTGTTAAACATGCTGATCTGTATATTAAAGCTCTATAATAGCAATTGTATCTTTTCATTTAAAAGCATTAGTAATTAGTTTAATCCTTTATTTTATCAAACTGGCATTAAGTACTAATTAGAAAAAGTTAATCAAACTGAGATTAAGAACATGAGGAAATTTATAATTTCCACGGGGCACAGTGGGTTAGATATTACCTTTAATACTGCAAGTGCTTCACACTTTTTTTGCTTAACTTTGGCTCAATTGGACACAATTTTACAAAATTTGATATAATGAATGCTCAGAGTAGGTGAAAATGATCATTCTCATGTGAACAGCAGATGAATTTTCTAAATATACAGAAAGGCCAATCGAAGACAATTTTTGTAACTCAGGGTTGAACTGTGGAGTCCTTGGTGCTCTTTGAGCCTTGTTGTTTTCTTGCAGACGTTTCATTGCCAGGCTAGGCAACATCTTCAGTGCGAAAAGGGAGTGGGACTTGCTCTCTGTTTATATACCCTGGCTTGTCCTGCCTGTGTTGGTGGGGGTGTTGTACTCTCCTTGGTAGTTCCTTGGTTGGGCTGTTGTTTACTGCTTGGTTGATTGACTGAGTTAATAGTTCCTTGATTAGGGTCTATTGTGTTGTTTGATTGCTCCTCTGGTGCTAATCTTGGTGTTAATCTTTGCCTATCTGCCTAATCTTAACACCAAGATTAGCACCAGAGGAGCAATCAAACAACACAATAGACCCCAATCAAGGAACTATTAACTCAGTCAATCAACCAAGTAGCAAATAACAGCCCAATCAAGGAACTACTAAGGAGAGTACAACATCCCCACCAACACAGGCAGGACAAGCCAGGGTATATAAACAGAGAGCAAGTCCCACTCCCTTTTCACACTGAAGATGTTGCCTAGCCTGGCAATGAAACGTCTGCAAGAAACAACAAGGCTCAGAGAGCACCAAGGACTCCACAATACAGAAGGGCATTTCTACTTTTCAAGTCTAGAAACTGAGTATCAAAATTATGTTTAGATGATTATCAATATTCATTTGTTCATCTTTCATCATCACATACAAGCTAATATTTGTGAGAATGCTGGCAATCCTAGGACATTCAGTATAATATGCATGTATACAAGACCATTTAAAAATCAAATGTAATTGAGGTTGTTGAGGTTTGGGAGAGAGAGACAAACAGACAGAAAGAAAGGACTTGTCCAAAAACTTTTAATAAATTACTCATTAAGTAGGAACTGGATCCATTTGTGAACACAGTAGGATGCTTTGAAAGCACTAAGTCAGAAATACAGAAGTTCCCATAGGAATCTCTGGGGGACTCTGAGCTTGATAGATTGCTGTTCTAGCCTGTTGTCCAACCTACTCAAAATCTTATGATAACACTTTGGTTCTCTGCGGATATGAAGCTTTTGCTTATTTAGAGACCATAGCTGCTCATTCTGGGCCCAAATAGCCTTTCCAACTTCTCCACCACATGTATGGGGAATGAAAATTGGATAGATGGTTTCTCCAATTTTCTCTAGGGAAAGCAGACATTCACCAATAATTTCTTCAGCAAGCTATTGAAAGGATTCTAGGTGAGGATCCCATATGATTTCTCTTAGGATTTATTTTTTATCTAATTAATATACTGTATGTGTTAGAATTATATCCCAACTTTCAACTAGGGACTCAAGGCAGCATACATAACACTCCCTTTTCTAAATCTTCTCCGTAGTAGCAACCCTGTGAGGTAGGTTAGGCTGAAAGTGACTGATCCAAAACCATCCAATGAGCTTCCATGTCTGAAGGCAGACTAGAGTATAGATTTTCCCCCCAAGTCTTCTAAATCATACTGTGATGTGTGGGAAGCCAGGAGGGTGAGAACCATTGAAAAGAGAATGAAACACTTATCACAACTAAGTATATGAAAAAATATTGCACATCCACTTATGAGAATGTCACTGAATTTATTTTCTGCATTGAAAAAAATCTGTATTTCCAATAATTTTATTAAATATTATATTATACAGATACAACTATTACAACTACATAGTACAGAGATACATTTTTAAAAAATTAAAATTTAAAAAAATGCAGAAAAATGAAAAAGGAAATAAAAAACAAAAAAGGAACCTCTCCCGTCATCTCCAGCAAATATAATCAACATTAACAACTTATCACTATCTCTTAAAATACAACCAAACACTTCTTCATTCCATACCTCACCCCATTCTCTATAAGCCCATCTCTAAACCCTCATCATTCCATATTAATCAGCAAAAGTCCAGTAAGGGTTATCAGAAATAACAACGTAAGTATTACAAACTTTATCTATTACACCCAATTTGAATCATTCCTTTTATATTTATATCTCCATTTCTATTTAAACAGATCCCCCTATTTCCTCTCTTCAAATGGTCAAAGTCCAGTCCCACTCAAAAAACAATTAAACATTACCAGAAATAACCATCATCCAGTCCCAATCAAAACACCATTAAACTTTACCAGAAATAGCAACCCATTATTTTAATCTCGATCAAATAAACTGATTTTATATTCTTTCTTCTTTTTCCCAACGATCTTTAAATTCCTTGAATAAAGTTCTAACATCTGCTTTCTCATGCTCATTTTGTCTCTTGTCTCAAAGTTTGTGTTATCTTTGTCAGCCCCCTTTTGAAATTCCAGTGTGGCAACTCAAGCAAATCCCTTTTGTGAGTCCACTATAAGTGTCAGAGTCCAGCCTGACTCTGACTCTGAGCTAGGGGAAAACAAAACTTATCAGGGAAATGTAACTTATCTTGTGCAGCAACCGGCGAATGGAACTCATGATGAGCAGGTGCAGGGTCAAAAGGGCAAAACTCATGACCAGACTCGTGATGAGCAGGTGCAAGAAACTGGACCCAAGAATGACCTAGAAGAGCGGGAGAATTCTGAGGAGCTGATTGGTCCAGAACCAGGAACAAGCATAAGAGCACCAATCAATGCAAGAGAAAGGTGGGCTGAGAAGCGTGCCAAACAGAAGGAAGCCCAATTTGTTCCCGAGGAGAGAAGGTGCACAGAAAACAGAATAAAAGGATGCCAGCGCAAGCACCCAATTGCTGGAGACAACCGTTTCACTGAGCTAACAGCTTCTTTGGAAGAAGTCCAGCCAGAATCATCTTCGGAAGCCTGCCCTATAGCTGCCGCGGAACCAGAGCTCAAGTCTTTCACCATTTCGAAATTGACTCCAGCTGCCTTGGAATCTCATGCCACCCTTTCGCCAAGTGGAACAGAGTCTTGTCTTGCAGTCTTTCAGCAGACCCCAGTTAGACTTGTATCCAAGTTGTATCCATGCGTCCCAGTTCCGTCATGCCTTGTCACTCCAGAAGAACCTTGTCTAGTGAATCCAGTCCAGCCTTGCATAGTGAATCCAGTCCAGCCTTTGCCTAGTGGGTCCAGTCCAGCCTTGCCTAGTAAATCCAGTTAGCCTTGTGAATCCAGCTCAACCCTGCCTTGCAATTCTAACCCAGCCTTGCCTAGTTTCTTCAGAGAACCTCACATAGTGGATCCAGTTCAGTCCTGCCTTACAACATAGTCAAGCCTTTTCCTACTGTTACAAAAAGACTTTGTCTAGCTGTTCCAGTATCATGTCATCTGACTATCTAGCTGTGCATGCCACAGATTGTTCAGTGTACCAATCGAACAGAATATTTGTAGCTCAGGGTTGAACTGTGAGAGTTCGCACTGAAGATGTTGCCTAGCCTGGCAATGAAACGTCTTCAAGAAAACAACAAGGCTCAGAGAGCACCAAGGACTCCACATTGTTCAGTGTGGTTACATTCTTCAAGCAAGTTTTGGTTGTTAGCTCACCGCTCTTTTCCTGGCAGTTGGTTTGAAACTGATCTGCAATTGTGCTATTAAAGGACTAATTCACATGTAAATAGTTTGATTGTAAATAAAACTATTTCAATAAAACAGTCCTGGTGGTCTCATACTCTGAACAGGACAATAAGAAAATAATCCACATCACTCTTCTGACTTTTTATTTTTATATCTGGTTTAATTTTTAAATCATCATCCAATTTCATTTGTAAATCCATTATTTCCATCTCTTTCTTGTAGGCTGCAATTTTTAAATCCACCTGTAAGTCATTTTCAGTTTTATTCAATGGGGCTTGTTCCTCTTCAATAACAACTTCTGATTCTACTATAAAGTTAAATAGCTCTAAGACTTTCTGCACCCATTCATCAAACATTTCTTTTAAGGTAGCCATCTGGTGTCCTCTAGTGTCCAAACTTCAAAGTCATCTTATCAGTTTCAAAGTATAAACAAGATTTTCCCATGAGAAAGGATCCTTTCAATTAGCTTCAAAGTCTTAAATCAAGTCCATTTAAAACTTTGTAAAGCCAACAATAATCATCCTTTTGCTGTATATTCCAAAAAAAATTTGTCACAAATCTTTAAACTTGCAGTTAAACTTTTTAAAGGATTGAAGGAGACTCACCCAGTGATTTCAATAAAACTTGCCAGTCTGAAGGTTCTCAATGTTTAAAAAAAAACATCCAGAGTGATTAAGAGGTGAGCCTCAGTCGAACTTTAAGTCCATATAAGCGACATTAGCAGCTATAAGCACAATGAAATCCTGTGACTCCTAGCCGATCGCAAGCCGACCACAAAAAAAGCAGTTCCTACTGTCTGCTCACAAAAAAATAGCTGTGTGGAGTACATATGGGTGATCTTTCTCCAGGAGCTCAAAAGGATTCCTTCCTCCCATTGTCTCTTGCAACAACCATCCTGTGGGAGTAGATCGGGCTGACAAAGATAGTGAGTGGCCCAAAGTCACCTAGTGAACTTCTGTGACTGAGGATGGACTTAAAATGTGACATCATTTCTGACATTAGTACTTGCTATCATACAGGTGATAATGTAGGAATTCTGGAGCACTCCTGGGCCTTTTCCCCCACAGACTCTCCGGCTCCACTCCAAGCTAACTATGTTTTCCCTGTATATCTTGAGTTTTGCATTAACAACCGGGGTACCAAAAGCTAGGGATGCATACAAGGCTTAATACATTCAAAGTCAGGATATCACAAATAGTTCCAGTATTTGAGTGAGGTCAGCCAAAAGCTTTTATCCCAGGAACTCTTCACGCTATTAAAATAGGATTGTAATTGCTGGCTTACTCAGAAGCAAGAGCTTATTCCCAAATAGACCACCATTTCCAAGCGTGCAATCTGACACTTTTCAATCTTTCCACTCTTGTCTTTGACCCTAAGTTGGTGGCCCATTTGTGAACTTAATGGCTACAAGTGGTGGACGTGTGACTTTTGCTTACAAATTTGTTAGTGTCTTTTTTTTTAAGTACAGAGTCTCAAACAGGGTGTTAATCATACATTAAAATGGGTTAACCTCCTTGGGGATTCAAGATTCCTTTGAGATTATACACAGGGCAGATTCCAAGCAATATTCAAAGGTTCAGGCACACATTTTGTTCCATCTTCAATCAGCTTCAGTGCTCTAGCTTGTAGACCCTAACCCGAAACAACTAATAGACTTTAGCAATGAATAAACCAGCAAAGCTACTCAAGAAGAAGGCTTTTGTCCTGCATTAGCCAGTTGTTTTCAAATAGCTCTTTCTTACAGCATAGCATTTCTCTGGATAACCATTCTCAGGATTTCTACCTGCAGTCAGCTGCATTCATGAAGTGCAGAGGGACCTCCTTCTCCAATCTGGCACTGATGTCATACTTCTTGGCCCTATTGTGCCTTCCTCTAGTGCTCAGGATACTGTATATTGGAATTTGGTATGAGAAGCAAAAGGGAACCCCTTACCTTAACACAGTTACCAGAAATCTGCTCTCATGATTATGGACTGAAGTGTGGCTTCAACCAGACCAGTTTGAAAAACCAACCAGGCGCCTAGAATAATTCAGCTGAGCTCAGCAAAATTTTATTTTTGAATTTGTGGAGGTCAGAAGCAGGTCTACCTATTACGCCCTATGTACTAGATCTGTATACTGAGTGGGCTGGCTCTTCTGCCAGGTTTCTGACCTTAAAATAGATAGGTTACGTGCACTTTTTTTTTGCTCTCCTCCCATTTCAGCATGGGAATAATTATACTAACCAATGCAATGCAAACAGGAATGTGTGTAATGATTGCAGAACCTTGTTAGCAAATAACTCTGATTCACAGGTGTAACTGGTAAATCTATTTATTGCTAGGTTACTACATCAGAGAAAAAGTTGCGAATGGAAAAGCCCATGCTTTTCCTTTAGGTTACAGGTTTGAAAAGTTCAAATCTCCCTCCCCCCAGATTTCCAAATTTCCCTGCTCTTCGTGCCAGGCAGTTTCTTTCTCAGCACTCCACAGATGTCTCCCGCCTTCAAATGTCCTTGGCTGCTGATAACCCAGACAAGGTAGTTTCACAGTTCAGGAATGTGCTTTGCTGGACACGCATCTGGGAAGTCAGGTTAACTCATTCATGCATGTGATCCATTCAAATGTTCCAGGAATGTTTGAACAGGAGTATGACAATGTGGAATAATAGACAAATGCTGGCTAAAATAATTACTTTTTCCAGTTAGATAAAGCCACATTCAGTTTCAAGTACATGATGAGATAGATGTTTCAGAGCAGAGCAAACAACCTGGTTCCTTCCATAGATTTGAACTTTAGCATCCATTAAGCCTTATCAGTATGACCAGTGTAAAAGGGAGTACAGCAGGGGTGGGGAAACTTTTTTCTGCCAAGGGCCATTTGGATATTTATAACCGGGGACCAGGGGGGTGGGGGGCGGGGTCTCTGGGCTTTCCATGGACCGCGGGCCAGAGTTTGCGGGCGGGAGCCAATCACAAACACTGGGGCGCGGGGTTTGCAGGTGGGAGCCAATCGCGTGGAAGGGGCTGGGTTTGCGGGTGGGAGCCCCGCGGGCCTTAGGCGGGAGCCCCACGGGCCTTATACGGCCCGCAGGCCTGACATTGCCCACCCCTGGAGTACAGGGACTACAGTTCAAAACAATTCAAGAAAGCCCAGTTACCAACTCCTGGATTAGAGAATGATCCAAATCTTATTCTTATTCTCTTTTTTATTTTCATTCCTTCTACAAAAGCACCATACACCCCAGTTTCTCCTATCAATGCAGTAAGGGAGTAAGATTTTTTAAGATTAACTATATTAATTTGTATTAAATTAATACACAAACATGTAAAAAGGTTGTCTGTGTGCTGGCTCGCCTCCAGAACAGATTGGAGAGTCTTGGCAGTCAGCCAGAGGTAAGGAATGCAGCCCAAGGTTACTTTGCAAGACTGGCCGAGAGAGAGACAAACCAGCGTGTGCCAATAATCAGAGTAGTGAAGCAAAGAGTAGTCAATAATCCAAACCGGGTCAAGGGTTCCAGAAGTCCGAGCCACGATAATCCAAGCAAGGTCCAGGGGTCCAGAAGGCAGAGTAACGATGGTCCAAACAGGGTCAGGAACGCAGGAAACAGAACAGGATACCAGAGTGGTCGCAAAGCCAAAGTGCAACGTTGCTCCCACAACTCCCTCACTGCTTCGTTGGTGATTTATCAGGAGCTCAGGAGCTGTCCTCTGGGTCCTGCAAAGACTCTCCCTGCCCTCTGCGTAACTCCCTAGCAGCCAGCCGAGCACTTTTCCTCCTGTCAAGGCGAGGCGCACACGCCTCCGCCTCTGCCCTTTGGGGGATTCAGGAGAGCTGGGAGGCTGATGGGATCCAGCTGGCTGCTGGCTAAAGGGTGGGGACAAACCGCAATCCCCAGCTTGCTCCGCTGTAGCCTCGGTTGCTGGCTGCTGGCTAGAGGGTGGGGCCAAACCACCATCCCCAGCTTGCTCTCCTGCAGCCTCAGGTATTGCTGCCTCCTGCGGTGCTGGGTCACTGTCTGGGCCCGTGTCCGCATCTGGGGCCTCGCCTGGCTCAATCCCCTGGGGGTTTGCCAGGGGCAGCTCGTCCTCTGACTCATCGCTGAGGCCCTGGGGCAGAGGCTGAACCAGGACACTATCCCCCCCCTCAGGGCCCCCTCCCCGAGAAGCTACGGGTCCCGGCTTGCAAGGATAAGCCCGGTGGAAGTCCTGGACCAAGGCGGGGGCATGGACCTGAGCCGCGGGCTCCCAGGAGCGGTCTTCCGGCCCGTACCCTTTCCAGTCAACCAGATATTGGAGGCGCCCTCTCCGCATGCGGGAGTCCAAGATACGGGCCACCTCAAACTCCTCCTGGCCATCCACCATCACCGGTGGCGGGGGTGGCACCGAGGGACGATGGGGATCCGGAGGGACGGCAGGCACCAGGAGGGACCGGTGGAACACGGGGTGGATCCGGAGAGATGGGGGCAGGTCCAGGCGGAAAGCCACGGGGTTGACGCGTTCCACCACCGGATACGGCCCGATAAAGCGGGTGTCCAGCTTCCTGGAGGGCCTTGAGCTGGGCAGATACCTGGTGGACAGCCACACCCGGTCGCCTACTTGCAGGTCCTGGCCTGGCTGCAGCCGCCGGTCCGCATTGGCCTTATAGGCCCGTTTAGCCTGCTTGAGGTGTTCCTTGAGCACGGAGTGCTGGGCCCGAAGTTCCTGAACGAAGGCCTCCGCTGCCGGAACTGTGGTACTGGGAAGGACGGATGGGAAGAAACGGGGGTGGTAGCCGTAGAGGGTCAGGAAAGGGGTCTGCCGGGTTGAAGAATGCAGGGAGTTATTGTAGGCGAACTCCGCCAGAGGGAGCAGGTCTGCCCAGTCATCCTGCTGGTGGCCCATGTAGCACCGTAGGTACTGCTCCAGCACCCCGTTCACCCTCTTGGTCTGGCCGTCCGACTGGGGGTGGTGCGACGAGGAGAGATGCACCTCTGTGCCGAGCAGGGTGTGTAGCGCCTTCCAAAAACGGGAGGAGAACTGGGAGCCCCGGTCACTCACCACCTGCTCCGGGAGGCCGTGTAGCCGAAAGATGTGCTGCACGAACAGCTGCGCCGTCTCCCTAGCCGTCGGGAGGCCAGCACACGGGATGAAGTGTCCCATTTTACTGAGGAGATCCACCACCACCAAGATGCAGGAATAGGAGCCGGCCCTGGGGAGGTCGGTGATAAAGTCCATGGATAGGGTGTGCCAGGGGCGTGGTGGAGTGGGCAGAGGGTGCAGGAGTCCTGAGGGTTTGCCCGGCTGATTCTTCGCTCGGCGGCACACTTCGCAGGTCTGCACATAGCGTGCCACGTCCGCCTGGACCCGGGGCCACCAGAACTCTCGGGTCAGCAGGTGCAAAGTCTTAAAGCGCCCGAAATGTCCAGCCAGGCGCGTGTCATGGCACAAGGCGAGAACTTCCCACCGTAGGGGCCCAGCCGGTATACACAAGCGGCCCTGGTGCGTTAGGAACCCGTCAGCAACCGCGTAGTCTGAAGGGCCCGGTGCACGGGCTTGCTGCAGGCGGCCTAGCTGCTCTCGGGTCCAGGGGTCCCTAGCCTGCTGCTCTCGGAGCCGGTCCCAAAATGTGGGCTGGGGAACGGTGGACACGAACACCTCTGGGGCCAGTACGGTGGTCGGAGAGGCAGTCAGGTCTGCCGTGGGCGTGTACTCCGGCTTCCAAGATAATGCATCGGCCCGCTTGTTTTGAGCGCTCGGAATGTACTCGATCCAGAAATTGAAGCGGGTGAAGAAGAGCGACCAACGGATCTGCCGCTGGTTCAAGCATCGGGCCGTCTGCAGATGCTCCAGGTTCCGGTGGTCCGTCCGGATGACCACCGGATGTCGGGCACCCTCCAAATGATGCCTCCATGCCTCGAAGGCGGTCTTTATGGCTAGCAGCTCCCGCTCCCAAATGGTGTAGTTACGCTCTGCAGGGGTGACCTGGCGGGAATAGTAGGCACAGGGACGCAGTGGCTCTGTAGGGGTGGCCTGCTGCGAAAGGACCGCCCCGATGGCATAGCTGGAGGCGTCCGCCTCCACGACGAACGGGAGCTGGGGGTCTGGGTGTCGCAGCACTGGTTCCGTGGCGAAGCGGCTCTTTAGGTGTTGGAACGCCTGCTCTGCCTCTGCAGTCCACCGGAACGTCTCACGGGGTTTCAGTAGCCGGGTGAGCGGCACCGCCAGAGCGGCATAGCCCTCAATAAATTGCCTGTAATAGTTCGCGAACCCCAGGAATCGTTGGAGCTCCTTTCGGTTCCTGGGAGCTTGCCATTGCGTCACCGAGGTGACCTTGGCTGGGTCCATGGCTATACCCTCGGGAGTAAGGCGGTGGCCCAGGAAGTCCACTTCCCGGACATGGAACTCACACTTCTCCAGTTTCGCGTAAAGCCGGTGCTCCCGGAGCCGCTGCAGAACCGTACGGACATGCTCCACATGCCGGGCAGGGTCCCTGGAGTAGATCAGGATGTAATCGAGATAGACCACTACAAACCGGTCCAATAGGTCCCGAAACACATCGTTAATAAAGCGCTGGAAGACGGCGGGCGCATTACAAAGTCCGAAAGGCATGACCAGATACTCGTATTGCCCATAGCGCGTCCCAAAGGCCGTCTTCCATTCATCCCCATCCCGTATCCTGACCAGGTTGTAGGCGCCACGCAGGTCCAGCTTGGTGAACAGCTGGGCCTGGCGCACCCGATCCAGTAGTTCTGGTATCAAGGGGAGCGGGTACCGGTCCCGAATGGTTATCCGGTTCAGCGCCCGATAGTCATTGCAAAGCCTCAGCTCCCCGCACTTCTTTTTCACAAAGAGCACGGGGGCTGAGGTCGGGGATCTGGAGGGCCGAATGAAACCCCTCTGCCGGTTCTTGGCTAAAAAGTCCCGGAGGGCGGCCTGTTCCGGCTCCGACAAAGAGTACAGCCGGCCTGCGGGCAGGGGAACATCAGGCTTGAGGTTGATCCCGCAATCGTAGGGCCGATGGGGCGGCAACCGGTCTGCCCCCTTCTCCTCAAAGACATCCCCAAACTCCTGGTATTCCGGGGGAAGGGCAGGAGTCCCCTCGGCGCTGGCGGCCCCCAGGAGTGCCTTGACAGCCAGGTGCGGGCAAGGTTCCCGGAACTGGAGTCGCTGACGCGCCCAGTCTATCATGGGGTTGTGCCGCTCCAGCCAATCTATCCCCAGCACCAGCGGGAACCGGGGCATCTTGGTAATGTCCATGCGCAGCCGCTCCTGGTGCTGGCCCACAACCATGGTGAGGAGCGCCGTCTCCTGGCTCACCGGGCCCGACTGCAGCAGCCGCCCGTCAATGGCTTCCACGGACATGGGCACCTTTTTTGCGCGGAGCGGGACCTGCTGCTGGGCTGCAAAGTCACTGTCCATATAGGAGCGGGAGGCCCCTGAGTCCACTAAGGCATGGGCCAGGAGCCACTGCCCTGCCCGCAGCCGCAGCTTGACCGGCAGCAGCAGGTGCTGGAGTTCCTCTCCTGTTGGCCTGTGGGCAGAGGCTGCACGCCCCAGGTCGCTCGGCCAGCACTGACCTGGGGCTGCCAGTTTCCCGGCACTGACTGCTTTTTGGGGCATGAGCTGGCATAATGCCCCGGCCCGCCACAGTAGAGGCACAGGTTGGCCCGGCGCCTCCTCTCCTTTTCCTCCCGAGTAAGCCGGGGTCGAGCAGCCCCCAGCTGCATTGGCTCTGGCGCGGTCGGGCTGTGGCCACCAGGGGGCCAGGGAGCCGGAGGTGCGGGAGGCCGGTGGCGCCCTAGCCCGGGATCAACACGTCCCCGGCGGGCCTGGCGCCTGTCCTCCAGCCGCCCATCGATGCGGAGGCACAACTGGATGGTTTGCTCCAGGGTGGTAGGGCGTTCCACCCGGGCTACCTCGTCCAACACAGCCTCAGACATTCCCTCTAGATACTGGTCCCGCAGGGCAGCCTCATTCCAGTCCAAATCCTGGGCATAGAGTCGAAACTCGGCTGTGTAGTCTGCCACCGACCCTTTGCCCTGTTGCAGCCGCCTGATCTGCCGGTTGGCTCTGGCCAGGGCTTGAGGCTCCTCAAAGGCACTCCTGAATTGTGCCAGGAAGGCAGGGTAGTTGTTCAGGAGTGGAGAGTCAGCCACCAGGAACGGGGTGGCCCATTTAGCCGCACGGCCCTTTAAGAGGCTGATAAGGAAACAGACCTTGGTTTGGTCTGACACAAACTCCCTCTCCCGTACCTTCATGTATAACGTGCATTGTCCCAAGAAGGCAGGAAAGTCCTCAGGCTTGCCCTCATATTTCTCAGGAGGGCTCACTGGACACTTGCTGGGCACGGCAGCCACCGTGGCCAGCTGCAGTTGTAGCTGGCTCACAAGCCCCGTAAGCTGGTCTACTTGTGTGGCCAGCGTCTGATTCTGAGCTGCCAAATTGGCCATAGCCTCGGCAGCTGGGTTAGTCATGCTGCTAACAAAACGTCCTTCTCTCTCCCAGCGTTTGTTGGTGGTGGGAGCAAACTGTGCTGGCTCGCCTCCAGAACAGATTGGAGAGTCTTGGCAGTCAGCCAGAGGTAAGGAATGCAGCCCAAGGTTACTTTGCAAGACTGGCCGAGAGAGAGACAAACCAGCGTGTGCCAATAATCAGAGTAGTGAAGCAAAGAGTAGTCAATAATCCAAACCGGGTCAAGGGTTCCAGAAGTCCGAGCCACGATAATCCAAGCAAGGTCCAGGGGTCCAGAAGGCAGAGTAACGATGGTCCAAACAGGGTCAGGAACGCAGGAAACAGAACAGGATACCAGAGTGGTCGCAAAGCCAAAGTGCAACGTTCCTCCCACAACTCCCTCACTGCTTCGTTGGTGATTTATCAGGAGCTCAGGAGCTGTCCTCTGGGTCCTGCAAAGACTCTCCCTGCCCTCTGCGTAACTCCCTAGCAGCCAGCCGAGCACTTTTCCTCCTGTCCTTTAAGGCGAGGCGCACACGCCTCCGCCTCTGCCCTTTGGGGGATTCAGGAGAGCTGGGAGGCTGATGGGATCCAGCTGGCTGCTGGCTAAAGGGTGGGGACAAACTGCAATCCCCAGCTTGCTCCGCTGTAGCCTCGGTTGCTGGCTGCTGGCTAGAGGGTGGGGCCAAACCACCATCCCCAGCTTGCTCTCCTGCAGCCTCAGGTATTGCTGCCTCCTGCGGTGCTGGGTCACTGTCTGGGCCCGTGTCCGCATCTGGGGCCTCGCCTGGCTCAATCCCCTGGGGGTTTGCCAGGGGCAGCTCGTCCTCTGACTCATCGCTGAGGCCCTGGGGCAGAGGCTGAACCAGGACAGTCTGCCAGTTGTTGCATCTTTTACAATTTTATAGCAGTTCTTCAACCACAAACTACACAAAAAATACCCTTCTTATGGAAAAGTGTCTGAATAATGCTTAAGAATTTTTGTCTGGACTTAAAACAATACAATTGGATCAGAAACTAGATGGACTGTCTATTTCTGTGTTTCAAAAATGTTCTGAATAGCCAAAGAGATTCGGTTTTATGGTCAAGTTCAATCTGAAATTGACAGAACATACTAGCAAGAATGACAAAGTTGGAAAGAAAACATAGTTGGACTATGTCCTATGAAATAGAAATGAAGCAATAGAATGACCTACAGTTTTTGCCAATCTAAAGATTTCTTCCTTGCTAACACATACTTCATACAATCAAAACAACAGCTATATGCATGGATATCACCCGATGGACCATACAGAAATAAAAATGGACAGAAATCAAACTGACTATATTATTGGTATAAGGAGGTGTAAGAGTCCAGTTACAACAGCAAAGATATTATAAACCAGTCATGTGCAAGTTACAAGTCAAGCTAGAGCAGAACAAAGCCAACCAGTTTCCATAATGTGATCCTGTGCACATATCCACCATTTTCAAAGCATACATCAGGAATTGCCTACTTGTCCCTATTCGGGGAGATGGGTGGAGATAAATTTGAAAAATAAATAAATAACTAAATAAATTGCTTTGAAGTCAGGACTTCCGGGGAAGAAATAGTGAACTGAAGACAGCTCCACTAAAAGCGGACCTGACGACCGCGGCAGAATGAAGAGTCAGCAAGTAGACCGACTCTTAGATAATTCCTCTCCGGACAAGGAGAGGACTTGAGATCACCCACAAGTGCTCCAGACAGTTGCTCCTCATGAGGAGACCACAAGACAGTGGTCTTCAGTGGGTTTAGAGCTCTTGGGAGACGAGGGAATAGCCATCTTGCTCAAACCAAAGGACACTGGGTTGGCATACTTCCTTTTGTAATCACTTTCAGAAATTCCTTGTTAACTGCTTTTTAGCTATTAGGAAACTTTGGATCGACAAGTCTGAAAACACTGGGTGAGTTTCCTTCAATCCTTAGTGAAAGAAATTTTAAATACAAGTTTAAGGAATATACTATATGCATGTATGTATGTATGTGTGTGTGTGTGTATACAGTATATTAGTTAAAATTAGAGTAAGAAATGTATGTATTTGTTATGTATATCTTCGCTGTATAAAGTCAAAAGTCACTCTTTATGTATTCTTTTCTATTAATTTCTGCATCTTTTTAGTTTTTCTTTTCTCTTTTAGTTTCTTTTTCAATCTTTTCAATCTTTTTATCTATATTTTGAAAATATAATAAAGTTATAAAAAAATGTTGGGGTTTGAATAATACCCAGAATTTACAAGTGGATTAATTAGACAGGTGAGGTAAATAGGTGAGAGGTAATACTTTCTGCAAGTCATTCAATTAGCAGCCATTGTTGAAGTATGATGTGACTCATATTAGTTTATGTTGGGTGTGGCAGATAATGAGTATGACCTATAATGTGATTGGTCAGTGGATGTATATAAGCAGAAGAGCTCTGGTGTTCATTCTCTTCGTTATTCTCTTCGTTATCATCTGTATCTGTTGGACGTTATTGGACTGTGTATTGACTGCGTATGTATATAGAGTAAATAGACTATTTTATCTAATCTCTTGTGAGTGTCTGCTTACTCAATAGAACGTATTACTCTGAGGTCTAGAAGGAACACGGGCAGGCCCCGCGTTGTGTACTCTGACAAAAAAGAAAAAAGAAATATCCTTTTGCCATTGTTTGAATGGTACATCAGTGGTCAAAATTCATATAGTCTGAAATAAAAACAACATCCTAGGTAAAACTTTCATCTTAATCACAGAAATTCTCCCCAACAATGACAGCTGTATTTTCTCCCATCTTAACATATCTTTTTTAACTTCATTCCATGTCTTAACTTAGTTATTTTGAAATAACATACAATTCATATTTGTCATAGTGATACCCAAGTATTTTACCTTCTTCTCAATCTTAAAATCCATTTTATTCATCAATTCTGTTTGATCCATCCCAACAATGATAATTGTAATTTATCCCACCTTATCAAATATTTTTAGCATCATTCCAAATTTTGACATAATTATTCTGAAACAACATACAATTCATGTTTGATAATATAATTCCCAGATATCTAACATTTTTTTTCAATTTTAAAACTGGTCTTGCTCATCAACAATTCTTGATTTTGCACAGTCATATTTTTAACCAACATCTTTGTCTTTTGTTTGTTTATTTTAAAACCAGCTAGTGACCCAAACTCTTTCTATTTCCTCATCAGGTACTCAATGTCATTCAGGGGTTCTTGTAGAATCAAAACTAAATCATCAGCAAAGGCCCTCAGTTTGTAAACTTCTTTTTTTATCTTCAAACAATTCTCATCTTGTCTAATATCTCTATTTAACACTTCCAGAACTAAAATAAAAAGCAAAGGGGATAGGGTCCCTTTCTGTATGTCACACGGTTTAGTTAAATCGCCATTAACAACAACACGTGCCTGTCGAGGCATGTATATTGACTTAATTCCTTGAATAAAGTTTTCTCCAAAGTCCATAACTTCCAAAACTTTAAACATAAAAGTCCAGTTCAAATTGTCAAAGGCTTTCTCTTTGTTTAGAAAGATCAGAGCCACTTGTTTTTCATTATGATGTTGTAGATATTCTATAATATCCAATACTATTCTCATATTTTCTCTTAGTTGTCTTTTTATTTTATTTATTTATTATTTGGATTTATCACCGCCCATCTCTACCATGGTAGACTCTGGGCGGTTTACAATCATATTATAAAAAAGTTAAAAACCTATACATCTAAAATCTACTATAAAATAAATAGAAAAATCCAAGAGATGGTGAGTTCTTAAAAGGAGGCTATTACTAAACTAATCACCCCCAGGAGGAACTATTAATAAGATCACTTTTGGGCTGTTATTAGTAGCTGTCGAGTCGTTTATGACTCATAGCGACCCTATGTATAATAGAACGATAATAATAGTCTTTTGGGTAGAAACCCACTTTGATCATCATGTATAAAATTCTGTAGAATTTTCTTCAATCCATCAACCAATATTGAAGCAATTATTTTATAGTCATTATTCAACAATGAAATTGGTCTATAATTCTTAATTAAAGTAGGATCTTGTCCCTCCTTCAGTAAAAGTGCAATATTGTCCTCTTTCCAAGATTCTGGTATTGCAGAGCCCTGAAGAATAGAATTCATCAACTTTTGAAAGGGTTGGAGAAGTTGGTCCTCAAAATGTCTATAATATAAACTTGGCAAACCATCTGGACCTGGTGCTTTCCCCAACTTAATGTTTTTTATGGCTTCCACTATTTCAAAGGTAGTTATTCCCAAAAGCCATTCCTTAATATATGGGATAAGATCACTTTGTCAATTTCTCAGAAATATTCTTCTGGCGACCGCGGCAGGACACGACGGGGCCCTAAGGCCCCTCTGGAGGGTCACCACGCTCACAGGGATTCGGTAAGTCAAGGGGAATTTCCCAGGCGCCATCGGACATTTTTGTTCCGAGGGACTTCCCAGTGACGCCAGCTCCCTGTGGCGCTGGCTGACGCCTTCAAGAACCACTTGCGAGGCAACGAGACCAGGCGGAACCCCAGCGCTGGAAGACGTGGAAACAAGTCCTGCAGGTGAGTATTGGGGAAGGGAGCTCCCGCCGAGTACAACTCGAGAAGACGGGAGGGGTTGATCACCCCCGAGGCGGACAGGGGCCAAGGTTGGCCGGCTGCGGTTCCTCGAAAAAATCCCTATTGAGTCGGGGAAAATACCGGTGAGACCGAGTTGTAAAAGGAAAAGGAGGGGAGGCAGTGTGGTGTGACTGCTGTGTGGATGTTTGCTGCGTTTCCCAACGGTGACCGTCGAGTGTCCGGCACCTTGGGCCAGTGAGAAGCGAGTGAAGTCTGCAGTTCCCAGCGGAGACCGTGAGTGTCCGGCTCCCTGGGTCAGGCTTGAGAGCGTGGCCAAATCCCTCTGTGTTGTCCCGAGAGCGAAGGACCCCTTACCTTCCTCTCAACCCCCTTCCCTCATTGTCTTGTCTGGTGCCCTGGGAGGAATATGGGTGGAGGAGGTAGTGTGCCCTCTACCCCCTTAGGATGTATGATAAAGTATTTTAAGCTTGCCTATGTTAGCAAAGATTACGGCATTAAGTGGAGCAAATTGCAGTTAAAATGCCTTTGTGAAAAGGAATGGCCGACCTTTGACCTTGGGTGGCCGACCGCGGGGACGTTTGACCCTGCAGTGGCTATCAAGGTACATCAGAGGGTATTTCACCCTGCAAACGGCCATCCTGAACAGGCCCCCTATATTGATGTGTGGCTAGATCTCCTCCAGCATCCCCCTGCCTGGCTCCAAAAGTGTAAGGCTGCTCACTGCCGCCTTTTGGTGTCACGCATTTTGCCGCCGAGGAAAGGGAAAAAAATGATTCCAGTTCTCCCTAGTTGTCCAGAAGAACTGCCCCAGCCACCCCCATACATCCCTTCAACAGGCAGCCACCCTTCTACTCCCAGCCACCCTTCTATGCCCAGGTCCCCCTCTCCAACAGTGGGCATGAGTGGAGCGTCCGGAAGCACCCCATGGCGGCAAGCCTGGGTCGACTCAATTCTACAAGACCTCAGTGCACTGGGAATCGTGGATTCCCTTGCACCCTCTCTCCCAGGACCCTCTCTTCCCCCGCCAACACCCACAGTCTGGCGCTCAGTCTGGCGCTCACCAGCCCAGACCCTGACCCCCCAGGTGATTCACTCAACTGAAAGCCCGGCAGCTAAAAAGGAAGAAGAGAAAACCCAAGAAGAGGAGGAAGAAGGCTTAGGGGCAGTTGGAGGTAGAGAGGAGGACGAAGGTCCCGTGTCCCAACGCACACGGGCAAAAACACAACCTCAAGACCCTACCTTGTTGGCCCCCCTAAGACGAGTGAATCAACTAGTAATGAGAGATGGAGCCACCAGCACAGCGCAATTGTTCCAGCACGTTCCCTTTACCACCTCTGATCTCCTTAATTGGAAACTACATTACGGACCCTTTAGTGAAAAGCCAACTGAGATCGTTGACCTAATTAAGACAATCGTGGACACCCACAACCCCACTTGGCGCGACCTCCAACAATTAATGGGGACCCTCTTTAGTCCCGAGGGGCGAGAAAAGATCTGGAATGGGGTTACTAAAATTCTGAAAGCCACCATGCCATCCCACAGTTGGACGTTGGAACAATGGTTGGAAAAAAACTTTCCTTCAGAGGATCGGAACTGGAACCCTTATGATACCGGGGACCTCAATGCCCTTAGACATTACCAGCAACTGGTTATTCAGGCAATCCAGGAGGCAGGGAAACCAGTCACTAACATGTCCAAACCTTCCCTGGTTCTCCAGGAGCCTACTGAGAGCCCTGAAGCTTTCTATACTCGACTACTTGACGCATACCGAATGTACACCCCCATTGATCCTACCCAGCCTGAGAATGCCCGAATGCTGACCATGGCTTTCATTTCACAAAGTGCCCCAGACATTCGACAAAAATTACAACAGCTAGATGGTGCCCTGGGGAAACCTATGAGTGAACTGATGGAAGTTGCCAGGAAGAAGTTTGCAAACCGTGATAAGGAAGAACAGTTGAAACAGGAACAAAGGATGAAGAAGAAGGCTGAGTTACTAGCTGCCGCCATGATGGGGACTTCAGAAGGCCAACCAGGGGGAAGACGGAGGGGGGCTGCTAGAAATCTAGAATGCAATCAGTGTTCCCGTTGCCACCAAGCAGGTCTGGCGAGTGCCCGGTGGGCCCCAACCAATGTACCATCTGCCTGAAGGACGGCCACTGGAGAGGCGACTGTCCACAGCGAAGTAGGGATGTGCTCCACAAAGGGAGGCGCGAGCGGTTTGCCAGGAATCGTAGAGGTGGCCATGGCGGAACCTTGCGAGGGCGGGGGCGAGAGTCGCCTAAAACCCCCCTCATTGGTCTGGCAGAAGTCGAAGAATGGGACTGAGACAGACCGGGTTCAGCCTGCCTCCCAGAACCTATGGTCAGTTTGACTATTGGAGGCAAACCCAACCCCCACTTAGTAGATACCGGAGCCACCCGTTCAGTTCTAACTCGCCCCTTGATGCAGCCCTCTCCCTCTACCATCAACATTCAAGGAGCAACAGGAAAAACTATCCAACGCCCCTTCCTAAAGCCTTTGACTTGCCATGCGGGAGGGAAAACCATCACTCACCAGTTTGTCTACATCCCAGATTGCCCTCTCCCTTTATTGGGATGAGACTTGCTATGTAAATTGCGAGCGCAAATTTCCTTTGAAGAAGATGGCATCATGGCCATGACCTTTGGCAGGGTCTCAATGACAGTCCCCATGGAAGAATCATGGCGGGTGATGCTCACACAGGAGGTGGCGAAGAATGCCGGTTGGGAAGATTTTGAGGTTCCCTACCTATGGGTGGAAGATAATCCTCCTGGCTTGGCCCGCCACCAGCCCCCCCTTGTTGTAGACGAAATCCCTTCAAAGACGCCAGTCCGCATTCGCCAGCGACGGTACCCAAGACACATTATGCAGGCTATTCAAGATGTGATCGATCGGTACCTGGCTTACCGCATTCTGGTTCCCACTGAGTCGCCCTGGAATACCCCCATCTTACCAATCCCGAAGGGAGATGGACTTTTCAGACCGGTTCAAGACCTACGCCCAGTCAATTCGGCCATGGTCACAGTCCACCCGATCGTTCCGAACCCTTATGTAATCTTGGGCTTAATCCCCCCGACGGCAACTTGGTTCTCTGTCATTGATCTCAAGGATGCCTTCTTCACAATCCCTGTACATGCCAAAAGCCAACATCTTTTTGCTTTCGAATGGGAAAACCCGACTACTGGCCGAAAGCAACAATACACATGGACTCGCCTACCCCAAGGATTCAAAAACTCCCCTACCCTTTTCGGCACTGCCCTGGGAAGGGACCTTGAGGGTTTAGAAATCCCTGAGCCTGATGTTGTCCTACAGTACGTTGATGACCTTCTCGTCACAGGGAGAACACAGGCCCCCTGTTGGCAGAATACTTATGATCTACTCCACTTATTGGAGGATGAGGGATATAAGGCTTCCCGCAAGAAGGCCCAGTTAGTTTTGCAAAAGGTTTGATACCTCGGGTATGATATTGAGCCCGGTAAACGGACTCTGGGTCATGAAAGGAAGGAAGCTATCTGCCAACTCCCAACCCCACACACTCATAAGGACCTTCGAGGCTTTCTAGGTGCAGCAGGGTTCTTCCGTATTTGGATCC
Organism: Charina bottae; assembly: GCA_023362775.1. NCBI lineage: Eukaryota > Metazoa > Chordata > Lepidosauria > Squamata > Charinaidae > Charina > Charina bottae. Next base: position 86,468,752 of record JALMGJ010000001.1, on the reverse strand, counting down.
CCAACTTTAGCCTTCTTGCCAAGCCCCTTTACGAGGCTACAAAAGGCAGTAATAAGGAGCCCTTACAATGGCACAAAGAAGAGGAGAATAGCTTCCTGGCCTTAAAGCACGCTTTACTACAAGCCCCAAGCCTCGGCCTGCCTGATTTAGAAAAGCCGTTCCAACTCTTTGTGGACACTAAGCAGAATGTGGCGGTCGGGGTTCTGACTCAGACATTTGGCACCTGGCACTGTCCGGTCGCCTATCTCTCCAAGCAGCTGGACTCAGTGGCTTGCGGTTGGCCGGCATGCCTCAAGGCTCTGGCCGGCACGGCATTGCTAGCCCAGGAAGCCCACAAACTGACTTTTGGCCAGGATTTGGCCATCCAGACCCCACATGCCCTTAAGGCCGTGCTGGAAACGAAGGGCCATCTGTGGCTCACAAATCCTCACATACTCAAGTATCAAGGCCTCCTCACCCACAACCCCATGATTTCCCTTCGACAATCAACTACTCTTAATCCAGCTATGCTCCTGCCAGAACCGGACCTCCATGCCACCCACGACTGTATCCAGACTATTGAGGAAACTTATGCTAGCCGCCCGGACATGTCTGATACCCCCCTTCAGAGTCCGGACGCTACCCTTTTTACGGATGGCACTAGCTTTCTCCAGGACGGAATTTGCAGAGCAGGATATGCTGTGGTCACTTTAGCGACAATTTGGGAAGCAAAACCCCTCCCTCCTGGCACAAGCGCCCAATTGGCTGAGCTCCATGCCTTGACACGAGCGCTTGAACTAGCGCAAGACAAGAGTGTCAATATCTACACGGATTCTAAATATGCTTTCCTCACGGTGCAAGTCCATGGGGCCCTCTACAAGGAGCGTGGCCTCATCACCGCAGGGGGGAAAGATGTCAAATATGGCCCTCAGATCCTTAGGTTGCTCGACAGCATCTGGGCCCGCCGGGCGGTGGCTGTTATGCACTGCCGCGGACATCAAAAAACAGCATCTGACACGCAATTGGGAAATGCAAAGGCTGACCTTGAGGCCCGCCGAGCTGCCATGCAACCATTCAAGGTCCAAGCCCACAGCCTGGCCCTCTGGGCCCCGCCAGCTGACCCCCATCCTCAGTACTCCCCACAAGAGCTAAAGCAAGCTGCTGAATTTGGGACCACTCTACAGACTGGCTGGTGGGTCCTCCCTGACCACCGTGTTTTCGTCCCTTCCTACTTGGCATGGGATGCAGTTCAGGGGGTCCACCAGCAGCTCCATCTGGGAAAAACAGCCTTGGCAAGTGCTGTGCTACGGGAAGTCTACATCGACAAAATGCACAGCATTGCGGCCAACGTTTGCTCCCGGTGTCCCACTTGTGCTGCTAACAATCCTCTTGTCGGGCCCCACCCGCCCAGGGGACACCAGCCTAGGGGCGATTACCCTTTCGATTCACTTATGATCGACTTCACTGACATGCCTCGTTCCAATGCCTACACTGCCATGTTGGTCATTATCTGTACCTATACTGGGTGGCCTGAGTGTATCCCAACCAGGACTAAGAAGGCTACCGAGGTTACCAAGGCCTTGCTCCAGCTCGTCCTTCCCCGGTATGGCCTACCCTCTAAAATATCCTCCGACAATGGCCCTGAATTTATTCATAAGGCAACCCAAAAGATTGCCTCCATGCTAGGAATCACCTGGCGTCTCCACTGTGCTTTTCACCCCTCTTCCGGTTCCTTTGTGGAGCGGGTCAATCGCACTATCAAAGACAAGGTAGCTAAAATTTGCCAGGAAACCCACCTTAAGTGGCCTGATGCTCTTCCTATGGCCTTACTTGCTGTCCGCTGCACCCCGCGAAAAGGTCTGGGAGTCTCCCCATTTGAACTACTCTTTGGCAGGGTCCCCAACCTTACCCGCCCTGCCCTCCAGAATACGGGTCAGGTGGGGGACACTATCAAACTTCAACAGCTCCAAGCGCTTAATGCAGTGGTCCACAAACTTCAGGACTATGTCCTGACCTCACGACCCCATCTTGTGGTAACCCCAACTCACACCTTCTCCCCGGGTCAGGAGGTTTGGGTCAAAGCTTGGCGAAATGAAACCTTGGCGCCTAAATGGAAAGGGCCGTTTACTGTTGTTATGAGCTCTCCCCTTGCTGTTAAGGTGACTGGAGTCAAACCTTGGATCCACTGGTCTCGAGTCAAGGCTGCCGCGCCTTCGGCATGGCGAGTGGACCAGCACCCGACCCAGCCTTTGCGGCTCACCCTCTGAAGGGATACCTGAGTTGGATCTGTCTCCCCTTCTGGTGACACCCCGGAAGCTGTCCCTCTACGAACAGGAGACAAAAATTCCTTGCCCCTGCAGGTGTTGCACCGGAAGCCAACACCCATCGCACGGGCCGAAAGCTGTTGCGTGTTGCTACATGTGTTCTTTCTGTAACCCTCCTTGGTCTGGTTACTGCCCCTGCTGCTGCCCAGCCTGCGAAATTCCTCGCCTAGCTGACCAATTGGGCCTCCCTGTCCTATGTTCAGTGGCTGTGGTTCCTGCCTCAGGTGAGCCCTTGGCTATCCTCGCTACTTGGGAAGATTTTGCCACCTTCTTCCTCCAGCAGCAGCTGCCTTGTGTGGCGCCGGGCAGTTTTCTTGACTCGGTCACTTCCTGGCTTGATGTGTAGGCCTCATCAGTGTTCCTGTACCTACGACTTTCCCTCCAACGGGTGTGCTTGCTTTACTGACCACATCCCGGGAGCGGGTGGCTCGCCAGACTTCCCTGTAACACTTTGGGCCCCTGTCCCTGAGGTGGAACCCTCCCCCGACGCTTGGGCGACTTTTGCTGACCTCCTTTTTGACCACCTCCACTATTTAGCCTGTGGCCTCCTTCTCCTTTTCGTCTGCATCGTCGGTCTGGTGTTCTACTTCACTTGCTAAGCTTCTAGTTCATGGGTGGGGGGTGCCGGGTCTGTCCGGACTCCGCGCAGTTCCTCTCCAGTTCCCGGGTGACCGTGGGCGCACTGTCCGGGTGATTGTGGTGGCTTTGGCTTCTTGCCTCCAAGGTGCCCCTCAGATCAGGCCCCTCGCTGATACTGTCCTGTCCTCCTGTCCCCCGGACGTGGACCTTCGTGCTATCCGTCCTTCAGTTTAACTTCCCTCTGCCATGGAAGCACGTCTTCGGGCTACGGCCTGCATTCGCAGGGGCCTGATGCCAGCCATTTGCGTTGTTATCCTTCTCCTCCTGATCAGTATCATTCTAAACTCTCTCTACTTATTCAGCACTTTGCTGGCGAAAGGGGGGAATGGAGGCGGGAAAGGAACGACCGATTGCGATTGGGTCACCCCACCCCCCGAGGCTCAGCCTGAAACCCCTACAGGAGGTACCTCCCAGGGTGGGTGCTGGGACTCCCAGGCACCTGCTCCAGTTCCCCTCCAGGCCCTGCCCCGGAAGCGGCGGGTCGCCGTGCTGCCATGCAGAATCCAGTAAACTGTTCACAATGCGTCACGTGGGCCCAGGTGGGAAACGTCAAGCGACACACCCTCCTGTACCATACCCAACGCCCACCAGGCTGCATGCATCAAGGGTCCTGCACCACTCAGGGTACGGTGTATCAACTGTGTGAAGGGAAGACAGGGGACATCAACTGCTATAACCCCCAGACTGAGGTTAGATACAATGTCTCCGTGTGGGCAGGCCTGGGAATGGTATACCCCAGTGGGGTCTGCCCGACCTTGTATTACCTAAACCACACAGTTGGCCCAAAAACCCCTGCCGGATGGAGCTTGGAGTTTGATGTTTGTGACGCTATGGACAAAATAGTTTATACATCCTGTGGAAGCCAGGCCTGGCGGAACACATATAAACATAACAGCAAGTATTTGTGTTCCAGGAGCCCGCCCAGACCAGCTGAATCCCCCTCCTCCGACAACCCGTGCGTCTGGTGGGAAAATACTGACAGGCACACTTTTGTCTGGGCTAGTCTGTGTGCTGGGTCATTTAGAGGCTTCAATAAGTTTGCGGGGTGTATCAGTGAGGATGGTAAATTCCTGCATATCCCCCACATCATTGAATTCTGGGATAGTAACCACATCCGCATTAACATAACCCCAGCTCATGCGCCAGTGGATAGCTATGGCCTAGGAATTGATGGCACGGGCTTCGACCCACAAACTTTTATCACAGTGGTAAAAGAAGAACTTCATGAGGGAAAGGTCCAATCCACTGGATGGTCAGTTTATGACAAGGTTATCCGCGTGGCAACAGATACAAAGGGAGTTGAGGTATCTGAAAAGGCTGAAAACCTCTTTGTGTCAATGGCGCAGGATATTGCCTCCACATTATTGCTTAAGAACTGCTTTGTGTGTGGGGGGACAAGTATGGGCGCAAGATGGCCTTGGGAGGCTTTCATCGCTAGGAAACGTCACATGGAGGGCGCAGTCTCCTAGCTCCCCGCAAACCCCCTTAGTCTGGGCCCTCACCTGCTCCCTAAAAATTGGTCAGGTTCCTGCACTTTGGGATGGATCAAACCGTCCTTTTTCCTCCTCCCCATGTGTAGTTGCCAGGTTTTGGGCATGCCTGTGTACCAACCCCTGGAGCGAAGCCACCTCCGCCGTTCGAAGGACGGAGCTTTCTCTAATTTTCCCTGTTGAGACAACAACGACGCGGATGGGTCCACATGGACCTCTGAGCGTATTGTTTGCACCTATAGCCAGGCTACCTGGGTGGAGGATGGATCATGGGGATATCGCACCCCTATTTACATGCTCAACCGGATAATCCGGCTGCAAGCTGTCCTAGACCTGGCTGGACGCCGCATTGGGCAGGCTCTAAACCTGTTGGCGGACACCACAGACAAGATCCGCACCGCAGTCTATCAAAATCACCTGGCCCTAGACTACCTGCTTGCTAAGGAAGGAGGGGTCTGCGGAAAGTTCAACCTCACCAACTGCTGCCTGCAGATTGGGGAAACCGGCCAAGTCGTCCACCAGCTAACCACCGAGCTATGCCAGCTCACTTATAACCCTCCCCAGGAATGGAAAGGGTTTAACCTGCAAGATTGGCTTGATGGCTGGGGCCTTCCCAAACTGCCAGGGCTTAAGGTGATTGTTGGCCTTGTGGGCCTCATCGCCACCGGCTGTGTCATTCTCCCTTGTGTTCTTCCTATCTTTGCTCGAACCATTTCAAGCTCGATCTCCCTCCTGGTAGACAAACAGGCCGCAGTTAAAGCCATGGCCTTGTGGGACTACGAAATGCTCAATGCCTCCAGAGAAGAGAACCCCTACGCTGAAATTGGTGGAACTCCACAGTAATTAGGGAATTTTGGTGGAGTTCCAAAGGGGGGAATGAAGCAGGCAGGCCAGAATGGGTCAGTTTCCTATACCAACATAGGCCTACTTTCTCTGTCATATATCTAATCAAATCCAATCAACCATAATCAACACCTGTCTTTTGCAACAGCAGATATCCTCTTGCCTAAATGTTCTTACCAACATCCTGACCTTTGTAACAGTACGCCATGGACCCTTGGAAGTTCCCTAAAATGCTACTGATGGTGTAAGATAACTTCCCCTTTTCTTATCCTGTTTTGATGTACTATATATTAACAGCTGAGCTTGTGATATTTGAGATACCAACTGCTGATCTTGTGATATCCTGATTGTATTGATTGCAAAACCTATAAAAGATAGACTCTGGGTGTAGCCCAGGGTTCAGACTTTGCCAAGCTATTACTCTGAACCTTGCTAGCAATAAACCTGTATTCTCTAACCTCGTTGGTCTTGTCTCCTGTCATTTGGGAAGGTGAGTTTTCTCCCGCTACACTCTCACCACAAGCCATGGTAGGATATGAAAAAGTTCTTTAATTGATACAAGTGACTAGAATCGATGCAAAGAGCAGATTGAGCAAAAGCGTGCACAATCACACTTTAAACATGCCAATTTCCACTTACTCCTCACCTATGATCTCCCCTATGATCTCCGTTCCCATAACTCTAAACTGTTAGTCCTTTGATGTTCCCAGTTGAATGGCCTTGGTGCCTGGTTCCCATCTCTCCCCTTCCACATTCCAACGCCTCGCATTCCATGCCTATCTCTAATATCCTGCAAGCATGCTAACTAATTACTGCCCCTAACTACAACCCCCATCTACCTAATGGCTACAAACCCCATCTACCTAATAACCACAACCCCATCTACCTAATAACTACAAACCCCATCTACCTAATAACTACCTAAAAACCCAATTTATCTCTGGCAGGATGGCATCCTGACACATTTGTGACCATACTTTTTACTGCTTGTATTAGTTTGAGGTGATGAGTGGCAGTATTTTGCCTCTTCAATTGCAGTTCCATGACTATCCACAAGCAACTTTCACCTGCTGAGGGCCTGAAAAATAAAAAAGTGTTCGCTGCCACTTTGCTATTCCTAGAAAAGAAAGAATTTCTCTGTTTTGATCACCTCCTTCTGCTTGACCCTGTATCACTGTAAATGTGGGCTTTATTTATTTAATTATTTATTTGCCATAGTATATATTATTTTGGTCTTTGTAAATGAATACATTTTGAACTTGGAGTATAGTGGATAATCTGCTCAATTGAGGAAGGCTCAAAATGGATTACAACAAATCAATAAAATAAAAAAATAAAATAAAATAAAATAAAATAATAAAATAAAATAAAATAAAATAAAATAAAATAAAATAATAAAATAAAATAAAATAAAATAATAAAATAAAATAAAATAAAATAAAATAAAATAAAATAAAATAAAATAAAATAAAATAAAATAAAATAAAAATAAATAAAATAAAATAAAATAAAATAAAATAAAATAAAATAAAATAAAATAAAATAAAATAAAATAATAAAATAAAATAATAAAATATAAAATAAAATAAAATAAAATAAATAATAAAATAAAAATAAAATGGATAAGCAACATTAAAATGGAAAACCAATGTAACAACACTGGTTTTAGGAACAGCTCGAAGATCCAATCCCTCTCATCGCAAATCTATTCTGAGGCTCTCTGGAAAAGCCAGGTTTTGATTGCTTTCTGAAAAAAACAATATGGTGGGAGGCAACCTAAACTCAGGAAGAATCCTGTCCAAAGAAAATGGCCAGCAACTGAGAAGGCTTGCCCCTATAGTCCCTGAATATGACACTCCTTAAGAGATGGGAGAAGGAGAGAGGCCAGGCTTCCTCATTTATTGGTTGGGCAGATGCCACTGGGAGAAGGCAATCCCACAGATATGTAGGTCCGAAGAGTGAGAAAGCCCGAGACCCAAAGACAGCAAACCAGACTACCGCTCTGTCTCCAACCTTGTCTTTTGGAGGAAGGTTGTTGACTAAGTGGTCAGACTGCAGCTTCCCTGGAGGAAGCAGATTATATAGACCCATTTCAGATGGGTTTCAGGCTGGGAATTAGGATGGAGACAGCTTTGGTCATGCTTGTAAACAACCTATGGTGGAGCCAGGAATGAAGTGGTGCATCCATTTTTGTGCTCCTTGATCTCTCAGTGGCTTCTGATACTGTCGACCATGGTATCCTTCAGGACCAACTTCAGGGGTTGGAAACAGGGGGCACCATTTTATAGTGGTTCTCTTAATTTCTTGAGGGATGGTTCCAGTCAGTGTTGGTTGGGCAGGAGAGGAAATTCCCTTGGTCCCTCCTCTGTGGGGTGCCATAGGGTTTGACTCTCTCTCCCCTCCTATTCAACATCTGCATAAAACCACTGGGGGAAGTAATCCACCTGTCTGGGATTTGCTATCATCATTATGCTCCCCGTTGGGGGAGTTGGGCAGTCATATACATTTAAATAATAAAGATAAATAAATAAATAAATAAATAAATAAATAAATAAATAAATAAATACCCAATTTAATCTTTCAACCTCAGGTCAGCCAAGTGAGGATGTCATGGTCCTGTCCCAGTGCCTGGAGCTGCCATAACTGCCAATTTCTTTCCACCCTGGCTTCCCACCTTGGTCACTAGGACCGATTGTGTCGCTCCAGTGTCTACTAAAAAGGTATGCATTTCTCCCCCCACTTGGCAGTTTACAAGGGGCTTGGGGGGAATTGTTGGCCCCCAAGAGCCCTTTGGGCTCTGGGGCCTTAGCCCCTGACTCCCCTAATCCTCCTCTTCTCCCACCCAGAAGGTTCCTTCCCTCCAGGTGGCTTGGTTTCTCAGGCATTCCTTTTTCCAATGTCCTTTCTCCCTGCATATTGCGCACTGATCTGGTTCCAGCCCCTTTTCTCTTTGGAGGGGTCCACTCCTTGTCCCTCCTTGACCCCCTCTTCCGCAAAACCCATTTCCTCCCCCTCTTTGGGTTTGCAAGGGCTGGGCCAGAAACAGCATTTCTTCTTCTTCCTCTCTCTCTTTCTCTTATAAGCCATCAAAGCTTATAATTGGTCATTTCTTCTACCATTTGCGCAGTCAGTTTGCATGTTACATACTATCCCATAATAATTCTTAGCATGTACTGTGTTTTCTAAAATCTCCTCCTATGGGGTGTGATTTTTAGTATGCTAATAAGCTAAGGTAACTATCTCCGGGTCAGGGACACCTTAATCAGGCACGCACAGCACTGCTACCATCGCGGATGTCATAAATCATCCTCCCGTCTCCCTCTTATCTTCCTCCCTGCCCATATAAGGCAGGCACTAGGAGTTCAAAAGAAACTTATTCGCTGAAGTTGCTTATTTGACCTTGTTATAGCATTTCTAACAGCTACTTATGAATAGCCCTCTTTTGTCAGTTTCTTGTCACTTTCACTTTTCACCCCCCCTCAGCAATAAGAACATTGGCATTCTATCTTATTCCACTTTCTCTGTTCGTACCCAGCTTTTCTGTTTCTGACCTTCAGAAGCAATATTAACCAATGAATTGGCTTTCTAGTCCCCCTTGATGCCCTATCTTATCCTGGATTGCCAGGTTTAATGCAGAAGTGGCATATTTTTCAGACGTTTGGAGGCAGAAACTGTCAGTGGTACATACATCTCAAAGCTATTTTTTGAAGTAAAATTAAAAGCTGTCAGTGATTGAAATATTTTTAGCTAAAAAAAAACACCTCTAGTTCCAAATGCCCATTCCTTATGCTTGTGACAAATTCTGGCCCTGGGTTCAATGTGGGTTCATGGGATAAGACCTACTATTGTCTGGATCTGATTATAACTATGTATTTTAATGTTTATTCGTATTATTTATGGTCTTTATTGATTTTAAACTATTTTATTGTGAACCGCCCAGGGTCCCTCCTTGAGAGGGAGATGGGCGGATATAAATATGATAAATAAATAAAAATAAATAAATAAATGTCGATCTAATAAAGAAGATAGAAGACTCTCCTGCTTTCAAATATGATCATGATTATTTAGAAAGGAATGAGTTCTCAGTTTTTTCTAAATTACCAGTTTCTGACCTGGTCCAGGCAGGATTGCAAGGACAAGGAATACGAAGAGCAAGTAAAGGATCTTCAACTTTGGATTGCTTCTGGACCGAATCTTGCTCCTGGGATGGGACACAGCTCTCTCTTGCTACCTCCTCTCTCTCTCCTGAGTGTTTCATACTGACTCAGTGAAATATTAAAACTATTGTTACGGGTTGCTTTTACTGTTCTCCGACAAGACGTCACTGTTGAAACACTCCTGTGGGTTCACTATTGCAAAAGTTATTGGAAAACAAGGTTCTCAGCTGAACAGCTGACCTGCTGTGAATGCAACAGATCCCAGCTTCAGTACGTGTCATATCCAGGTGGGGTAGAAAATGCTTCTTCCTTAATTGCTTCTGAACATACGCCAGTCGAGATAGATAACCCTCAGCGATGTACACCAGTGATTGGAGTTTTGGAAGACCATGATATAGTTTAGAACCAGATGATAGAAACCCTGGATTGCTATCACTGAAAACAATGCTGAGTTATAGGAATTGACAGGTGGGCTTTGGGAAAACAGCTGGCTACGTTCCTTGGTGGGTGTATGTGGCACTCAGATGAAGTCAGGGACTCTCACTGTCAGTCTTGCAGGCAGATTTTGCTTTCATTGTGGTTTCCCTTAAAACTGAAGACATGTGTTGTGCTTGAAACTTTCCTGTTGTCTTATTTGCATAGTATTTATTTTTTATTTATTTAGATTTATAAGGCCACTAAATTCCCAAATGATTCTGGGCAGCTTACATTTTTAAAGAAAGGAAAATAATATAAAAGAACATACCTATGTGCCCAGAGAAAACTCAGGTTATATCAGTTATATAATAAAGAGTCAGCACTGAAACCTGACTGGCAGGGGTCCAGATAATCCCTTTCCTCCAAAGCCCTTTGCCATTGTTGCCCTACCATATCTCAACAATCCTCCCGAAAACAGGGGTGTTGGAGACTGGAGAATAGTGATCCAATATTGCTGGGAGAAAGGTTAGCTTCTTGAGGAGAGGATTCATTAGCCACTGCATTGGCCCAGCCTCTTGTTATCTTCCTGTTGTGGTTTCCCCAAATTGCCCTGCAGATGGCAATCTTGGACAGAGTAAAAGCATGGCCTTGTGGAACCTCCAGAAAATGGGCACTAAAAGCCAGTTTGATCAGAACTAACTTTATTAAGCGGGGCGTGGTGGCTCAGAGGGTAAGACGCCAGTCTTGTCAATCGCAAGTTCGGAGGTTCGAATCCCTAGCCCTGCATGACGGAGTGAGCTCCCGTACTAGCCCCAGCTCTTGCCAACCTAGCAATTCAAAAGCATGCAAATGCAAGTAGATTAATAGGTACCACTTCGGTGGGTAGGTAACAGTGTTCCGCGTGCGTTATGCCGGCCACATGACCATGGAAGCATCTTCGGACAACGCTGGCTCTTCGGCTAACAAACGGAGATGAGCACTGGCCCCTAGAGTCGGACACGACTGCACAAATGTGCGGGGGGAACCTTTACCTAACTTTATTAAGAGTAAATGTAAATACTTTCAAGGGAAAACACACAGTGCTCCCTGCAACGGACAACAGGTAGTACGTCCATGGCACGTCTGTGCCAAGGAGCTGGTTTGTTAAGCTTTTATAACCATCATGCTGAGCAGGTGCAAAACAAGTTGTATGAGGAACTGGCTTATCAGCCTGGGAAATGCCTTCCCTGTGAACTCCTCAGTATCTCTGCACCTGGCCTTACCCCCAAGTCCATTCCCAGATACAGTCTGTGTCGAGGCTGATTGTCAGTCACAGCGCAGCCAGTGGGGCATCAGGATCCATAAAATGCCTGGTCTGGTCAGTGGTGGATAGAAAATAGCAGGAAACAAAAAGAAACATTTAATGGATTTTACTTTAGCCAGGGCCTGAGACAAGGAAAATTCTTTCCTCCAAGGATTATTCCTTCTTCAAAGACATTACAGATAATGGGAGATTGTGGACAATTTGCAACTTATATTTTTTATATTTCAATGAAGAGATCTCACGTGTCTTCCTCAGAACCGTATCACCCATTGCAACTTTGTGAAATTTGACAATCATTTGTCAAGTACTTATGTGTTCGCAAATGAATATGTGTGGGGTGGTTATCAAATAGGTGACTTCAACGTTTGTGCAGCAGGTTCACTCCTATTTCTCTCCCTTATGAATTGGTCCAGGTGTTGGGGTTGCAGCAACACAACAATCTGAAAACAAAGCAGTTAATTTAACCACTTTCAGCTGAAGTAACATTGAAAGGGGGCAAACAGCACTTTCTTTCCCCAATGCCCTCCCAAAGTCTCCATCTCTAAAGTGAAAGGCAGGAACAAAGGTGAAACAGCATCTCAGTGTTTTAGCACAGCTCCCTCAAGTTTGATCTGGGTAGGAGCAGGCAGCAGACACAGCACGGTATCCCCCACTGGGTGTGATTTCTTCTTCTCCTCTTGCTTTTTTGGCAGCAAATAGCCAGTGGGAGGGGGAGCCCCCTTTACTGGGGAGTCACTGTGGTGAGAGTTAAGTCACAGGCCCAGTAGGAAAGGCTTTTACACATTCAGAGCAAGGACAGATTGGAAAGTACATCTTGGCAAGACACTCCCTACTAGTATGAATGTCATTTGAAGGAAAAAGTAGCAAGAGTGCCCTGGGCCCCAGGCCACTGGAGGCCAGCTGGAGCTGCACCCTTCAGGCTGAATCTCCCAGCAACTGCAACCTGGGCTTCAGGCAGACACACCTCCAGGGTCTGAAAAGCTAGTCCATGCAACACAACTGTAGCCCCTGGAAACAAAGTTGTAACTTCTAGATGATGGTAATCCAATAGAATTCAATTTGTAGTCCCATAAGAGCAAAGATAAGTCCAAATTGTTTGCACGCTGCAAATGTAAAAGTAGGCACTCAGTGGAATCTTGGTGCAGACGCAAAGGCCTCGATGGGAGACTTGCAAAGCAAGCAGCAAGTCTCAAGCAATGAGAAAGCACAGTCTGTACAAGTCAGTAAAAGACTTGGTGGGGTTCAGCTCCCACTGGTGTTCTTCAGAAGCTCCTCCTCCTCCCTCTCTTGTCCTGATCTTGCAACCAGCAGGCAGGAGGCAAGACTGGAGCAGGTCAAATTTGCAGAGTTGGGGGGGGGAGGGGCTTGAGCATATTTGCCAATATGTCAAAAAATTTTGCATGTTTTATTTCTGTTTTTTACGCCAGGGAGAGAAACAATCCTCTCATAAATGCTTTAGGTGTAGGTAAAGAAATATCAGGAGTTAAACTGATCTGGAGAAAGCATTATAATGACTGTTGGCAGTAATATTGGACTGTTAAATTGCCATGTCTTCAGTCTAGTGTTCCTCTGTTTAATCTCATTGGATTGTGATCTGAATACGTAAGAGCTACAACTTCCACATCCATGAGATTGGTGAACAAGTGAGTTAGTAATCCGACTCATGTCTATTCATGGGTAAGTTTTGCAACCTGAAATGTAATAAGTGTATTCTATATTGATATCTCCAGACATCCTAAAGAGAAAATAGTGACTTCCTGTTCCTATGCAAACAGCCAGGTCTGAAGTCCTTTCCAGAAGATCAGAAGGGTTGGGGCTAATCCAATCTCAGAGGGTAAGCACTGCAAATGAAAAGGCTGGTGTCCTTTTCATGCGTCCCACAAGATAGGGTTCTTTGATTGACGGGGCCAAAGCATGCCCCTCCTGCCAGATCTAATAGAGACAATAGGAGAAAGGTAAAGGTAAAGGTTCCCCCCACACAGTTGTGCAGTCGTGTCCGACTCTAGGGGCCGGTGCTCATCTCCGTTTGTTAGCCGAAGAGCCAGCGTTGTCCGAAGACGCTTCCACGGTCATGTGGCCGCATGACGCACGCGGAACGCTGTTACCTACCCACCGAAGTGGTACCTATTCATCTACTTGCATTTGCATGCTTTCGAATTGCTAGGTTGGCAAGAGCTGGAGCTAGTGCGGGAGCTCACTCTGTCACGCGGGGCTAGGGATTCGAACCTCTGAACTTGCAATCTTCCGATCGACAAGCCTGGTGTCTTACCCCTTGAGCCACCACGCCCCTAATAGGAGAAAGGCAGTCCTTCAATTTCACATCCGCCAAGAAGGGCTTTATATCTAGCAACCAGCAGCTGGAATTGCACCCAGAAGCCTATTGGGAGCCAGTGAAGCTCACACAGAAAAGATATAACATTTCAAGCATCCATAAATGCCTTCACCATCGCATTCTGGACTAATTGCAGTTTCTGGATGTTGTTCAAGGGCAGCCTCATGTAAAGCAGGGTGCAGTAGTCCATATGGGAGGTGACCAAGCATGAGTGACCGTGCCCACAAAGCATGAGTGACCATGGTCCACAAAAGGTTGCAATTGGTGCCTAACCCAAAGCTGTGCCAAAGTCTCCCTGTGTAGAGAGTAAGGAAGATGTTTGTTGTTTATTCATTCAGTCGCTTCCGACTCTTCATGACTTCATGGACCAGCCCACGCCAGAGCTTCCTGTCGGCCGTCGCCACCCCCAGCTCCCCCAAGGTCGAGTCCATCACCTCCACAATATCATCCATCCATCTTGCCCTTGGTTGTCCCCTCTTCCTTTTGCCCTCCACTTTCCCCAGCATCAGCATCTTCTCCAGGGTATCCTGTCTTCTCGTTATGTGGCCAAAGTACTTCAGTTTTGCCTTTAATATCATTCCCTCAAGTGAACAGTCTGGCTTTATTTCCTGGAGTATGGACTGGCTGTGATGGAAATATGAACGATCTGTTGCCTAGGCCAAAGGGGCTGAAGCATTTTTTAAGTGCAGAATGGGATAACATTTCGATTTGGCTTGGGCAGTAATTAATATTTTCTTATAAGGAAGAGGAGGAGGTACAGAACAGTCAGACTTGCAAGATTCTGTTATTACAGCCAATCCTAATAAAAGTAGTTTTGCCTTCCTTTGGAATTGATTTCCTGGTCTGGACCACCTAGTGGGTTGATATCCTAGTTATGGTTGCTACCTGCTTCTCAGACAGAAGCCATGAGTCCAAGAAGACCCTCAAATTGTGCACCAGATTTATCTGGGGTACTGCAACTCCATTCAGAACTAAAGCTTAGGAAGGAAGGAAAGAGTCCAGGAAGACCCCCATGTTTGCAATCTTTTGCTCCAATGTGGGTAGCAGGCAGACACAGTGCTCCAATTCCTATATTTTGAATGTGTTTTTTCTCTTTGTTTTTCCTCTCCTTTTTTTTTTCATTTATATTTTATTTTATTTTCAAGATATATTTAAAATACAAAAAGTAAAAAACTATAGAATAGATAGAAAACAGAACTAAAGAAAAAAGAATGAACTATAAAGATGTGAATAGAAAGAGAAAAAGGAAAAGGCGACTTCCGACTATTTCCGATACAGATATAAGATTAAATACAAATCTAATCTCTTACAATTAATTAACCTATCATAACATTATTTCTATTACAACAAATCATTCAATCTCTAAAACCCAGAATCAAAACGTCATTTTTTTCAATTACAAGCAAATATTCCAAAAGTGGTTGCCAATTTGTTATAAATGTAGAAATAGAATGCTGTCTTATTAAAGCTGTTAATTTAGCCATCTGAGCCAAATCCATTAGTTTAACAATCCAATCTTCAACTGTAGGTATTTGTGGATCTTTCCATCGTTGTGCATATAACAATCTTGCTGCCATGATCATATGTAGTAGCAAAACTCCATGCTGTTTCTCTAGTTCTTTTTCCATCAAACCTAAAAGAAAAAGTTCTGGCTTTCTTTGTATATTTACTTTAAGAATCTTCTGAATAATAATACTGTACATATTTGGTCCCAGAACCTTTTAGCCTTCTCACAAGTCCACCAAAGATGGTAAAAGGTTCCTTTGTCCTGTGAACATTTCTAACAGACATTAGTTACACCACTATACATTTTTGACAACTTATCAGGAGTTAGATACCAACGATACATCATCTTATAAAAATTTCCTTTCAAATTATAATTCAGCGTAAATTTCAAACCTTTCATCCACATATTCTCCCATTGGTCCAGCATGATATTATATCCAAAATTCTTAGCCCATTTGATCATACAATCCTTAACACAGAGCTTTCCAAACTGTGTGTCACGACACAAAAGTGTGTCGCCACACACAGCGTGGTGTGTCGCCACACCACCCGGAAGTGGCGGCGCGCATGTGCATGGCGGCAGCGGCAGCTGCTGCCGCAGCCACCATGCACGTGCGTGCCACCGCACGCCCCCGTGCCGCCACCATGCACGCGCGCCCCGCTGCACGCCCCCACGTGCCACCGCCGTGCACGCGTGCACCGCCGCCGCTGGTGTGTCGCCAGCGGCAGCACTTTGGAAAGCCCTGCCTTAACATGTTCATCTTCCATATTCATCTGTAACAAATAACATGATAATCATTTATACATAAATCCATTTCAAATTGTTTCATTGACAAATTTATATTTCTTTTTGTCTAGTTTAAAACATTCCATCAATTGTATATAGGTGAACCAATGACATATAAATCCATCAGATTCTAACATTTCCCTAGTTTTAATTTTTGGTTCAACCTCTTCAAACTTTAACAGATCTTTATATTTTAACCAACTTATTCCTCCCACATTTTCTCTTCTCGTCATTGCTTCCTGAGGAGACAACCATAATGGTACATTTGGAGAAAATCTTACCTTATATTTATTCCAGACTCTCAGTAAGGCATTTCTAATAAAATTATTTTTAAAATCCTTATTAACTTTAACTTTGTCAAACCATAGATAAGCGTGCCACCCAAATCTTAATTCATGTCCTTCAAGTTGTAATAATTTCTTATTCTCCAGAGTAATCCATTTCTTGATCCAAAGCAAACAACAGGCATCAAAATACAATTTTAAATTAGGCAGACCCAAACCTCCTCGTTCTTTGGCATCTTGTAACAATTTATATTTAATTCTTGGTTTCTTGCCTTGCCAAATAAATTTGGAAATATCCCTCTTCCATTCTTTAAATGGTAAGTCTGTTGATAAAATTGGTAAAGTCTGGAAAAGAAATAACATTCTAGGCAAAACATTCATCTTAATCACAGATATCCTTCCCAAAATAGACAATTGTAATTTCCCCCATCTTATCAGATCTTTTTTTACATCATTCCAAATTTTAATATAATTATTCTGAAACAACATACTATTTTTAATTGACAAGATTACCCCCAAATATCTGAACTTATTTTCAATCTGGAATCCCATTTTACCCATCAGCAGATCTTGATTAGACAGGGTCATATTTTTAATTAACATTTTGGTTTTTTGCTTAATCACTTTAAGTCCTGCCAATGACCCAAATTCTCTTAATTTCTTCATCAGATGCTCTGTAGTTTCCAGAGGGTCTTGCAGTATCAGGACCAAATCATCTACAAAAGCTCTTAATTTAAATTCCTCTTGTTTAATTTTTAGTCCCTTTATTTGTTCATCATTTCTAATATCTCTATTTAAAATTTCCAATACTAGAATGAATAATAAAGGAGATAGAGGACATCCTTGTCTTGTTCCTTTTTTTATCTGGCATGGTTCAGTTAGTTCGTCATTCACAATGATATTTGCCACTTGTGGTGTATAAATTGCTTTAATGCCTTGAATAAGATACTCTCCAAAGTCCATAATCTCCAAGACCTTAAACATAAAACTCCAGTTCAAATTATCAAAAGCTTTTTCTGCATCTAAGAAAATAAGAGCTGCTTGGCATTCATTATGGTATTGTAAATATTCTATAACATCCAAAACCACTCTTACATTGTCTTTTAACTGTCTTTTTGGTAGAAATCCACATTGATCATGATGAATAATTTCTTGTAAGATTTTTTTCATTCTTTCTGCCAACACTGATGCAAATATTTTATAATTGTTATTCAACAATGATATTGGTCTATAATTTTTAACTAGGCAAGGATCTTGTCCTTCCTTTGGTATTAAAGCAATATTAGCCTCTTTCCATGAGTCTGGCATTAAAGACCCTGTCAAAATAGAATTCAACAATGCTTTGAAAGGTAACAGAATTTGATCTTCAAAACATCTATAATATAATGCAGATAAACCATCAGGTCCAGGTGCTTTTCCCAACTTTACTTTCTTTATAGCCTCAGCAATTTCAAAGGTTGTTATAGGATCATTCAATGTTGATTTCTGTAACTGTGTAAGTTTTGGTAAATTTTGTCTATTCAGATACTCATCTATCTTTTCCAGTGAAATTTCTTGTTTTTTATATAAATTAGAAAAAAAACTATGGAATACTTTTTTAATCTTTTCATTATCTAAAAGTTCCACCTCTCCATCCTGAATCTTTAATATCATTTTCTTTTCTCTTTCTTTCCTTAATTTATATGGTAACCATCTTCCTGGTTTGTTGGCAGATTCAAAATATAGTTGTTTTCCATATTTCAACTGAATTTCAATTTCTTTCACCGTCAACATTGAAACTTGTTGATGTAATAATTTAAGTTTATATAAAATATTATTACTGTATCTGAAGGTTTTTTCTGTAACTCCATTTCTTTCAATTTAATTTGATTCAAAACCTTCTGTAACTTTTGTTGAGTTTTTTTTAAAGAGTAGAATTATGATATATAAAGTGTCCCCTCATAACAGCTTTACTGGCATCCCATACAGTATTCAGATCTGTTCCTTAATCCAAGTTAATTTCAAAAAAATCTTTTAGTTTCTGTTTACAATCATTCACAACCTCATCTTTTTGTAAAATAGATTCATTCAGTCTCAACCTATATGTCCTACAAATTCTTTTTATTATCATCCTAACAGGATTATGATCAGAAAAAGTCTTTGGTAGAATATCAACCTTAGAAATTTTCGCCAAATCTAGAAAAAGATTTATGTCTCTCTGAATAAAAAGTGTATTCTTTTGCCAAACCATTTTTATATCTCCATGAGTCCACCAAGAATAAGTTATCAATCAAGTCAAAAAAAGATTTTGGTAATCTACCTTGTTTTATTTTTATTGGTTTTTCAGTTGTTTTTCCTCTCCTGAAGTAGCATGATTATCTCATCAAAGGCAAGTTTGTAACCATCAGTATCCCAATGACTGACATTGCATTAGCCATTTCTACACCTAATCTTGCATCGTAAGAAACCACTTATCTGTCCTTGAGTAATTTTTGTGGAAAGAATACAGCTTTGTCTGTGGCTTATTTTGTGGGCAGTAGGCTTAGATTGGAGGCTGGGAAGATGATACAGCTCTGGTTTGGAGGAACTCCATCCTATTGGCCAGATGTTTTATCCAACCGTCTTCCACCTCTGAATGCAAGATCCTGTTTTTGAAGAGCAGGATAGTGAAGAGATTGTGTTAGTGAATGCCTATGCTGCTATTTAATAGTCTCACGTTGTGAGCTATGTGGGATGATCTTGGGCATGGCATAGTTCACCCAAAGATTCTTGCCCTGGGGATTTGAATATCCATAGTAAGACTGCCTAGTCAAGAGCAGCTCAGGATTTCACATCCACCATGATTCTTATGGACCTGTTTCCAACCTGTTCCAGCTAGGATTCAGACCAGATGATGGGGCAGAGAAGGCTTCGGTCACTGTTGTGAATCACCTTTGCAGGGATGAGGATAATGCACCCTTTTTGGATCCTTTTATTTATTTATTTTTTTAAAATAATATTAAAAATAAACTTTATTTACATTTAACATTTAACACAGACATTTACATTTTACATAAAACATATCTCATTTACACTTAGGCATTCCATCAGTTGCATATTTTCATAGTCTCATAACTTATAAATTTTTATTTCTAGTCTTTTATATAATCCAATCTTTCAATTCTATTTATCCATTCTACTTTCTTTTTCCTTCCTACCTTCTTTCCTCCCACACTCCTCTCCCACTACTACATATCTCTTAATCCACAAAATCCCTCCCTTATCTTTTTTATCTATTTTTAGTTCTTTAATTCCTTTCTTTCATTTTTATGTTTCTATATATATATATACTTATTCTATTATTCTCTTATGCGTTTTTCCTTTCTTAATTTTTAAAGACTTAACCTCTACTACCTACACATACATACTACATATTCATACACCTTTAAAATTGCTTCCGGCTTTCTTAACTCAGAACATTAAATGTAACTAATTTGTATACATTTTCTCTCTTACTTTCTATATTTCCTTATTTTTTTCCCCCTTACTGTATTTTTATTTATGATTGTATAATTACATATATATCTATTTAATATTATATTCCTTTTTAAGATACTCTGTAAAGGGGTCCCATATCTCTTTATGCTTCCTTATTTCTTTCCCTTTTATTAGGTTAGTTAATCTGTCTGCTTGCATTAATTCCATTAATTTCATAATCCATTCTTCTTTTGGCTGTTGTGGGTCTTCCGGGCTGTGTGGCCATGTTCTGGAAGTTGTGGTTCCTAACGTTTCGCCAGCATCTGTGGCCAGCATCTTCAGAGGGCATTTCACTCCGGCCGTGAAAGCCTTCGACAATACATTCTTCTTTTGTTGGTACATTTTCTTCCTTCCATAACTGCGCATATTTTACTCTTGCCGCTGTACTTAAATATAAAAATAATGTCTTTTGTCTTTTATTCATGGTATCCTCAGTTTTGCCTAGTAAATAGATTTCCGGTTTCATTTGTATATCCTTACCTAACATTTCATTTATATATGTATTTATTTTAGTCCAATATTTTCTTGCTTTGTCACATAACCACCATATGTGGTAAAAAGATCCTCCTTTTTTTTAACATTTCCAACAGATATTCGTATTCCTAATTTTTGATTTAAATAGCACCTCAGGTGATAGGTACCATCTATATATCATTTTGTATATGTTTTCCCTTAAACTATTACTTAGGGTGAATTTTATATTTTTTGACCAAATTTTTTGCCACTGCTCATATGTAATTTCTATACCTAAAGCCTGATATTTGTTCTATTTTATCTATTTATTCTTTAAGCATATTTAAATTTATCATTTTGGTTTTTTCCTTATTTATTTTAAATCCTGATACTTCTCCATATTCTTGTAGTTTAGAGATCAATTTTGTTATTGAGTTTATTGGATTTTGCAATGTTATTACTAGATCATCAGCGAACGCCTTTAATTTGTATTCTCAATGACTATCGCCCGATAGCTCTCACTCCCATTGTGATGAAATGTTTTGAGAGACTGATGAAAGATTATATTGTTTCCAGACTCCCCCCTTCGTTTGATCCACTTCAGTTTGCTTATCAGCGGAATCGCTCTGTAGAGGATGCTATCTCTTCTGTTCTTCATTCGAGTCTGATACATCTTGAGGAGAAGAACAGTTATGTGCGATTGCTGTTTATAGATTTCAGCTCAGCGTTCAATACGATTGTTCCCCAGCATTTGGTGGACAAAATGGGTTCTCTAGGTTTTAGTACTCCCTTGTGTAATTGGCTACTTGACTTCCTTACTGAGAGGTCTCAGTCAGTGCGAGTTGGATATAATACTTCTAGCTCTATCTCCCTAAGCATCGGCTCCCCACAGGGCTGTGTCTTGAGCCCATTGTTGTTCACCCTGATGACACATGACTGTTGCGCCAAGTATACCACCAATTCCATTGTGAAATATGCGGACGATACAACTGTAGTGGGTCTTATCAGGGGTGAGGATGAGTGGGCTTATAGGGAGGAGGTAAAGGGTTTGGTGGAGTGGTGCAATAAAAACAGCTTGGTTTTAAATGTGGAAAAAACTAAGGAGATTATTATAGATTTCAGGAAGAACCGGTGCAGTCACACTCCACTTTTTATCAATAACATAGCTGTGGAGTCAGTCAGTAGCATTAGATTCCTGGGGGTGCAGTTAACAAATAGTCTGTCCTGGTCCCTTAATACCACATTTTTGGTAAAGCGAGCACAGCAACGTTTGCACTTTTTGCGTCGGATGAAGAAAGTACATCTCCCATCTTCCATTCTCCTTACTTTCTACAGAGGCACTATAGAGAGTGTACTTACAAGCTGTATTTCCATCTGGTTTGGAGGCTGTAGGGCCTCAGATAGAAAGTCTGTGCAGAGAGTGGTAAGGGCAGCAGAAAAGATAATTGGGATATCTCTGCCCCTCATCCAAGATTTAGCTCATGCACGCTGTTTGTCCAGAGCTCGAAAGATCATCAGTGATGCCTCCCGTCCTCATCATGGTTTGTTTTCTTTGTTACCCTCTGGGAAGAGGTTCCGCTGTATCCGATGTAGAACAGCCAGATTGGGAAACAGCTTTGTCCCCCAGGCTATTGGATTCTTGAATGCCAAATAGGTTCTTTTAGGTGAAATATGTTGGATATGTAAAGAATGTATATTTTATAGTAATTATGGATTTTTTTATTAGTATTTTAATGTTTGACTGAAATTGTGAGTTAAAGAATGTATATTTTTAAAGAATGTATATTTTATAAGAATGGGTATTTTATAGTAATTATGGTTTTTTATTATTATCATTAGTATTTTATTGCTTGAGTGAATTTGTGAGCCAACTGCAACGAAATTTCATTCTATTGTGCACTTGTATAGTGTATAGTGGGATGACAATAAAGTTATTATTCCATTCCATTCCATTCCATTCCATTCCATTCCATTCCATTCTTTCTTGATCTTAATCCCCTCTATTTCTTGATCTTTCCTTATTTCATCTAGTAAAACTTCTAATACCAGTATAAATAATAATGGGGAAATAGGACATCCTTGCCTGGTACCTTTCATTATTTTGCATTCCTGTGTTAGTTCATCGTTTACTATTATTCTTGCTTTTTGTATCCTATATATTGCTTTTATTGCGTTTATGAATTTATTTCCAAAATCTTTTTTTTGTAATACTTTGAACATGAAATTCCAATTTACGTTGTCAAAAGCTTTTTCTGCGTCTAAAAATAGTAATGTTATTTGTTTTTCATTATGTACTTTAGCGTATTCTATTAAATCAATTACATTTCTAATATTATCTTTTATTTGTCTAGTCGGCAGAAATCCATTTTGATCTTGATTAATAATTTTCTGTAAAAAAATTTTGAGTCTTTCCGCAAGAATAATAGTAAAGATTTTATAATCGTTATTTAATAATGAAATTGGTCTATAATTTTTACAGTCTGTTTGATCCTGATTTTCCTTTGGGATTAGTGCAATATTAGCCTCTTTCCATGATTCAGGTATTTCTGACCCTTGAAGTATTGAGTTAAACATTTCTTCTAATGGCTTAATTAATTGTTCTTGTAGTTTTTTATAATAATCTGCTGTGAGTCTGTCTGTCCCTGGTGCCTTATTTACTTTCAATTTTTTAATTGCTTCTCTGATTTCTTGGGTTGTAATATTGTGGTTTATAAGTTCCTTATCTTCTTCTGTTAATTTTACTAAGTTACAATTTTTAATATATTCTTCTACTTTATCTGCTGGGGTTTTTTGTTCCTGATATAAATTTGTGTAATAAAAAAACCCTCTCTTAATGTCTTCATTATATGTGAACTCCATATTTTTATTTATTATTTTATTTATAATTCTTTTCTCTTTTTCTTTTCTCAGTTTGTACATTAACCATTTTCCTGGTTTATTTGCCTGCTCAAAGTTTCTTTGTTTTATAAATTTTAATTTTTTATCTAATTCTTCTGTTAACTCGATCTTAAGCTGAGATTGTAGCCATTTTATCTGGTTCATTATCTCTTCTTTTTCTTTCTTTTTTATTTTTTTGCAATTCTAGTTCTTTTTCTTTTATCTGATTCATTAATGTTTCTATTTTTTTTAGTCTATTTTTAATATATTTGTTTTTCGAAATCAAGTTGCCTCTCATGAATGCTTGCTTGTTTCCCAGACCTTCTCTACACTTACTTCGTTATTCATGTTCCATTTTAGAAATTCTTGTAATTTCTTCTCTAGGTCTTCTACATTTTTATTATCTTTAAGTATATTTTCATTCATTTTCCATCTATATATTTTTTTATTTATATTTAAGGTCATACAAACGGGATTATGGTCAGACAGCATTTTTGCATTTATTGTCATATCTCTAATTTTATTTTCTAAATTTTTTGTAACCCAAATCATGTCAGTTCTGGAAAAGGAGTTAAATCTATTCGAATAATAGGTATATTCTTTCTTATTTCCATTTTTATATCTCCATCCATCTATTAGCATTAGGTTTTTTGTCATATTAAAAAATTCCTTGGGTAGTTTCCCTTGATTTTTATTAATATGATTTTCTGATTTTCTATCAATCTCTTGTTCTACTACCCCGTTTAAATCACCCATTAATATACAATTTTTAATCCTCTTTTCTGAAATTATTTCTGATATTTTTTTAAAGAATTTTTTTTGCTCGCTATTTGGAGCATAGATTCCCATTATCATTATTTTTGTATTTTGACATTCTATTTCTGCCAATATAAATCTACCTTCTTGATCTTTTTCTACTAATTGAGGTTTTAACGCTGGCTTAATATATATTACAATCCCATTTTTCTTTTTTTCATTTGATGTTACAAAGGCTGTTCCCAATCTTTTATTTTCTAAATATTTTTCATCTTTATTTTTAATATGCGTCTCTTGCAAGCATATAATATCCAATTCTTGTTTCTTTAACAATTGAAATATTCTATGTCATTTAACAGGTGAATTGAATCCATTAATGTTCCATGTTATAATGTTTAATTTATTCATTTTTATACAAGCCCACTTCTAACTATTTTTCACACCTTATGGTCTTTAATGTCTTACTCCTGTTCTTTTACTTGTTCTTTATTACTTCCCAGTTCTTTCTCTAATTTCTTGTAAAATTCTTTTGCCTTAAATACAGAGGTTAACCGGTATCTTTGTCCCTTGTACTTGAGATTTACCCCTTCCACAGCCTCCCACCTGAAATTTATTTCATTCTTCTTTAATAAGTCTGTGAGAAATTTATATTCTTTTCTTTTTTTAAAATTCTCCCTGGTACCTCTTTGAATATAGTCACAGTTTTACCTTCCACCTCAATTTTTTTATTAAATGCAGCTTGTATTACCACATCTCTATATATTTTTTTGAAAATTCTATTAGTATGTCCCTTGGTTTCTTGTTCACCTTTGCATATTGAGAGTTCACCCTATATATTTTTTCAATTTCCTCCTCTACTTTTTCCTCTTCCCATTCAATCAAGTCAGCAATCATTTGTACTAATGTTTCCCTTATATTCTCTTCCTTGTCTTCCTCCACCCCTCTTATTCTAATATAGTGTTCTTTTTCCTTTATTTCTAATAGTATTAAGCGTTCTTCATCCTCTTCTCTTCTTTTTTCACATTCTTCAGTCTGCTTCTTAACACCTTGTATTTCAGTCCTTAGTTTGTCCTCTATAATATCCAGTTTTTGTTGCAGCTTTCTTTCTAGACCTTCAAATTTTTCTTCTAAGACTTTTTTAACAGTCAGTGTAATAGTCTCTGTTGTCTTAGCTGTAAATTCATCGAATAAAGTCTTAAATCCTTCACCCTCTAACGAGTCTGAACCTTTTCTTAGTGTTCTTTTAACAGCCATATTTTAACAAGTATCAAGAGCAAATATACATACAATATTTTTCCCCAAAAAATCTGCCCCAGAAATCTCCTTTCTATTATATCTAGACTTTCTCCCAATATACTTAATACTATTGTGGATTTATAGCTTACAAATATAAACTTATAGTTATAGTTATATAGTTTTCAGTTCCTCCAAAAATTGTACTGTTGCAAGGTATCTTCAAAATGGCCACAGTTATTTAATAATTAATTAAGTCTTTAGTATTCCGAAAGCATATCAGTTTTTACAATCCTTATATTGTCCTTCATTAAGAAATTTCCGCTTTTTCTTTTTACTTTATTCACTATTGTTTGTGGCTAGGATGGCAAACCTTTCTTTGGGCTCTTTTGCCCAACTCCGCCCATTGTCTAGTTTTTCCTCCCTTGTCACTTGGATCTGCGAGTCTCCATTAGTCACCAACACTGACTCACATCCACACCAGACCAAACAGACATTTACCAACTCACTCCCCTTCGTGACAGCTGGGTTTCTCTTCAGAGAAGATTTTCTTCTCTCCTCTGTGTGATTTCGTCTCTCTTTCAGTCACGAAATCGACAATCGCAACAGTGCGGTTTTCTCCCCCTTTCCTTTTAAGCGGAGATCTCCTTCTCCGTGTCCGCTCGCCATCACAGCTCACCCGGAAGTCTCCCTTTTTGGATCCTTTTAGACATCTCAGTACCCTTTGATCCTATGAACCATGGCATGTTTCTGATCCACCCAGGAAGGTTATGGATTGGAGGCACGGTTCTGCAGTGGTTCCAATCCTTCCTTAGTATTCTGTTCTAGGCAGTGGTTGCAGGAGAGTAGAAATCAGTCAAGTGACTTTTTTCCCCTTGTTGGGAGCCTTGGGGCTTTGTATTCTCCCCCTGCTTCTTAACATCTAACAGAAACAACTGGAAAACTTCATCCTTGTGTTTAAGGAATGGTAGCATTATTATTACTCCAGCAAAGGAGATCGTTACCTTGTCATGGTGCTGGAGCTTGAGCACCTCAATGAAACCATGAGCTAAACCGTGAAGGGACACCCAAGACGGGAAGGTCGTGGCAGAGAGGTCAGACTAAATACGATCCCTGGGGAAGGTAATGGCAACCCACCCCAGTATTTTTGCCGTGAAAACTAAATGGATCAGTACAACCAGAGATATGTCGATATACCATTGGAAGATGGGACTCCCAGGTCGGAAGATAGTCAAAATGCTACTGGGGAGGAACAGAGGATACGTTCAACTAGCCCCAGATGTGATGACGCAGCTAGCTCAAAGCCGAAAGGACAGCTAGCGGCCGACGGTGCTGGTGGTGAATGACGAATCTGATGTTCTAAAGATCAACACACCATAGGAACCTGGAATGTAAGATCTATGAGCCAGGGCAAATTGGATGTGGTTATTGGTGAGATGTCAAGATTAAATATAGACATTTTAGGTGTCAGTGAACTGAAATGGACTGGAATGGGCCACTTCACATCAGATGACCACCAGATCTACTACTGTGGACAAGAGGACCACAGAAGAAATGGAGTAGCCTTCATAATTAATAATAAAGTGGCTAAAGCAGTGCTTGGATACAATCCAAAAAACGATAGAATGATCTCAATTCGAATTCAGGGTAAGCCATTTAACATCACAGTGATCCAAATATACGCCCCAACCACAGATGCTGAAGAAGCAGAAGTAGATCAGTTCTATGAGGATCTGCAGCACCTACTGGATAATACACCAAAAAGAGATGTTATTTTCATTACAGGAGACTGGAATGCTAAGGTGGGTAGTCAGACGACACCTGGAATTACAGGCAAGCATGGTGTGGGAGAACAAAATGAAGCAGGACATAGGCTGATAGAATTTTGCCAAGACAACTCACTGTGCATAACAAACACTCTCTTCCAACAACCTAAAAGATGACTTTATACATGGACTTCACCAGATGGTCGACACCGAAATCAGATTGACTACATCCTTTGCAGCCAAAGGTGGTGGACATCTATACAGTCGGTAAAAACAAGACCTGGAGCTGACTGTAGTTCAGATCACGAACTTCTTATTGCAAAATTTAGAATCAGACTAAAGAGAATAGGGAAGACCCACAGATCAGTTCGATATGAGCACACTAATATTCCTAAGGAATATGCAGTGGAGGTGAAGAATAGATTTAAGGGACTAGATTTAGTAGATAGGGTCCCGGAAGAACTATGGACAGAAGTTCGCAACATTGTTCAGGAGGCGGCAACAAAAAACATCCCAAAGAAAAAGAAAACCAAGAAGGCAAGATGGCTGTCTGCTGAGACACTGGAAGTAGCCCAAGAAAGAAGGAAAGCAAAAGGCAACAGTGATAGGGGGAGATATGCCCAATTAAATGCAAAATTCCAGAGGTTAGCCAGAAGAGATAAGGAATTATTTTTAAACAAGCAATGTGCGGAAGTGGAAGAAGACAATAGAATAGGAAGGACAAGAGACCTCTTCCAGAAAATTAGAAACATCGGAGATAAATTCCAGGCAAAAATGGGTATGATCAAAAACAAAGATGGTAAGGACCTTTTGGATTGTAAACATATTCTTACATTTCTGTATATATAAATACAAATATATTTCATATTCATATATTAGAAACATATGCACTTGTATTATGGCTCTGAAACCATTTTGTATTTCCTTGAAGAGTTTTGTTGACACCCTTCCTTTCTAGCAGGCCTTGATAGATAGCTGTGCCCATAGAAAGATAAAGTGTACTTTCCAAGGATAGCTTCTCCAGGGGAAATATGTATATTGTTTAATAACGGTCAAGGAGCCCTAGCAAGGATGGAAGGAAGTTCCTAATATGGAGTGAAGGAAGGAAATTCCTAATATGAAATGAGGGTAAGGTGGAGTATGGGTAACTGAGTAAGGGGTGGTCTTCTAAAGGAGGAGTTGAATGGAATCTATATAATGTGCTGTAGGAAGGGGGTCCTGCGCGGCCGCCCACCTAACAGCTTGCTGTCATTGCTTTTGCTCTTGGGTGAATAAACTCCTAACTTCATGCAATTTGTCAGTTTCTTTACTCCCGGCTCAGGAACGAATCTGGTAAGATAAAATTTACTTCTAACAAACCTAACAGAAGCAGAAGAGATCAAGAAAAGGTGGCAAGAATATATGGAAGATCTGTATAGGAAGGATAATAATATTGGAGATAGCTTTGACGGTGTGGTCAGTGAGTTAGAGCCAGACATCCTGAAGAGTGAGGTTGAATGGGCCTTAAGAAGCATTGCTAATAACAAGGCAGCAGGAGACGATGGTATCCCAGCTGAACTGTTTAAAATCTTGCAAGATGATGCTGTCAAGGTGATGCATGCCATATGCCAGCAAATTTGGAAAACACAAGAATGGCCATCAGATTGGAAAAAATCAACTTATATCCCCATACCAAAAAAGGGAAACACTAAAGTATGTTCAAACTATCGAACAGTGGCACTTATTTCACATGCCAGTAAGGTAATGCTCAAGATCTTGCAAGGTAGACTCCAGCAATTCATGGAGCGAGAATTGCCAGATGTACAAGCTGGGTTTAGAAAAGGCAGAGGAACTAGAGACCAAATTGCCAATATCTGCTGGATAATGGAGAAAACCAGGGAGTTTCAGAAAAACATCTATTTTTGTTTTATTGACTATTCTAAAGCCTTTGACTGTGTGGATCATAACAAATTGTGGCAAGTTCTTGGTGGTATGGGGATACCAAGTCATCTTGTCTGCCTCCTGAGGAATCTGTATAACGACCAAGTAGCAACGGTAAGAACAGAGCACGGAACAACGGACTGGTTTAAGATTGGGAAAGGAGTACGGCAGGGTTGTATACTCTCACCCTACCTATTCAACCTGTACGCAGAACACATCATGCGACGTGCTGGGCTTGAGGAATCCAAGGCTGGAGTTAAAATCGCTGGAAGAAACATTAACAATCTTAGATATGCAGATGATACCACTTTGATGGCTGAAAGCGAGGAGGAGTTGAGGAACCTTATGACGAAGGTGAAAGAAGAAAGTGCAAAAGCTGGGTTGCAGTTAAACCTCAAAAAAAACCAAGATTATGGCAACCAGCTTGATTGATAACTGGCAAATAGAGGAAGAAAAAGTGGAGGCAGTGACAGACTTTGTATTTCTAGGCGCAAAGATTACTGCAGATGCTGACTGCAGCCAGGAAATCAGAAGACGTCTACTTCTTGGGAGGAGAGCAATGGCAAATCTTGATAAAATAGTTAAGAGCAGAGACATCACACTGACAACAAAGGTCCGCATAGTTAAAGCAATGGTATTCCCTGTAGTAACCTATGGCTGTGGGAGCTGGACCATAAGGAAGGCTGAGCGAAGGAAGATAGATGCTTTTGAACTGTGGTGTTGGAAAATTCTGAGAGTGTGTTGGACTGCAAGAAGATTAAACCAGTCCATACTCCAGGAAATAAAGCCAGACTGCTCACTTGAGGGAATGATATTAAAGGCAAAACTGAAGTACTTTGGCCACATAATGAAAAGACAGGATACCCTGGAGAAAAAGCTGATGCTAGGGAAAGTGGAAGGCAAAAGGAAGAGGGGCCGACCAAGGGCAAGATGGATGGATGATATTCTGGAGGTGACAGACTCAACCATGGGGGAGCTGGGGATGGTGACAGCCGACAGGAAGCTCTGGCATGGGCTGGTCCATGAAGTCATGAAGAGTCGGAAGCGACTGAACGAATAAACAACAAAGCATTATTATTCTGATAACACCCAACTTTATATTGCTATCCTGGGGTATGTAGGAGATGCCATTGATGGCCGACTGTCTGGAGGCAGTTAGAGTCTGGCTGGTATGGAAGTTGAAGCCATGCAAAATGAAGTTGTTGTTTGTCTATTGAGTTGAGTTGTGGGTAGTGGTGGTGGTGGTATGCATTTTTTCTTGATTGGGTAGCACTGACCCTGAACAGGCAGTTCCACAACTGGGGTTCCTCCTGCATTCATGGCTACTGCTGGATAGGCTGTTGTCAGGAGGTTTTCCCCAGGTTCATCTGGTGCACCAGTTGTGGCCTTATCTATACTGGGAGGACTTCATGATGGTGACTCACATTCTCCTCACTGCTCTGTTGATTTACTGCAATGGTTCTACATCAGGCTGCCTTTGGAAAGCAGTTGGAAGCTAGAGTAGGTCCAAAATGCTGCAGCCCATTTGTCGGCTCTCCCTTGTCACCACCATAAGGGACACCAGTGTTCCATACCCTGCAGGGGTTATCCATTGGTTTCCAGGTGAAATTCAAAGTGTAGCTTTTAACCTATAAAACCCTATATGGTTTAGCCACAAGTAACTTCAGAACCACCTTATTGAACTGGAATGGATCCATATGATCCATCTATTCTGGGAGAAACTGCGGTTTTCCTGAAGTGAAGGGTCTGAAGTTCAGCGGAGTTGCTTTTTAGTGGGAGTAGAATAGGCCTCTTGGCGATCAGAGTTTTTGCCCATTATTAGAATTTAGAAAGCTTTTGAAAACTGCTGTTTTTTCCCCTTAAAACAGGGGTCCACAAACTTTTTGGCACCAGGGACTGGTTTCAAAAGACGATTTTTCCACAGACCAGGGGGCTGGGGTTTCCAGGATTTCCACGGAATGGGGGGCGGGGTTTGCGGGTGGGAACCAATTGCATGGAAGGGGCAAGGTTTGCGGGCGGGATCCCCATGGCCCAGTTCCTAACAGGCCATGGCCCACTAGTGGGCCACAGCCCGCTAGTGGGCCACGGCCTACAGGATGGGGACCCCTGCCTTAAAGCATAGGGTTAGAATAAAATGATACCACTATTTGTTTCTATATACTTTTTCAAATGTTTACCACTCATTACCACACGCTGTCCTTTTTGCAGGAGAGGGCAATCTTTCAAATAAAGCACAGGTGATATGCTGATAGGGAATAAAAAAGAATTGTTTCGGTTATTTCAAAACTATGCTCTTGATGCATTCTGATGTGGTCTGTAGTTGCAGTTAGTAACAGTTGTAGGTTACTTGTGTATGTGTAAACAACTGCAAACTCCTTGCAAGGCCTCTAAAAGAGAAGTGTCGGACCATGGCATGGTTTGAGCGAGACCTAAAAGTAAGATTCCTTTTCTGTTCCACCTTGGGGTAGATTTGTTCCAGAAACTGGGGTGACCCCATAGATTTATTTCCCAATTCCATGGGGAGGTATTTCAATCAGTGGAATGGCTCATCTCAGTGCCTTAGCTGCATGTCCCTTTCAGACGGATCCTAGAATTAGAGGGTGGAAAAGGGGAATTTTGGCCACTGAGTCCAGCCACCTGTTCTGTGCAGGAAACTGGTTTGAAGAGGGACAATGGAGGTGCGCTTTCTGAAAACAGTTTGGTCAAATTTCCAGCATTACAATTTAGAAATGTTTCTAAAGTTCATGTTAGAGGTGGGACCCACAGTTACTCGCTATTAATTTAACCATGGGCTTTGTACATATTAGAAGTGATACCTGTATTTTCCTTCTTATTATTACGATTGTAGTCTTTTTAATTCTTGGGGTATTATTATTCCCATATGGCTGACAAGACTAGTAAAAAGAAATAGAGTGTCAGCATAATTGAAGAGTTATTGATGCAGGGAATGTAAGTGCAGGAATAGCATTTTTAAAGAATATTGCAGGTTTGTGTGGCCTAATTCAGGATGAGTCCCCTGGGATTTGATGACCTCCCCATAGCTGAAGATCCATCCTAGATTTTTCTCCCCATAATTGTGATTATTCTTTGCTTTGGACAACAGGCAGCCAACACAACCTTATTCTTCCATGGAAGTAGCAGGCAGACACAGTGCCCCAATTTATAACTGAATTGTTTGTTTGTGTGTGTGTGTTTGTGTGTTATCTCACCGTTCAACAACCGTAGAATCTTCTGTAATAACTGAAGTTGTAGTCTTCCATGGAAGAAAGATTGCAGTAGCTATTTCTAAATCTAATCTTGCATTAGAATAAATGGTTGATCAGCTCTTGAGTAACTTTTCTGGAAAAAATTAGTTGTAATTTACATATGAAATTCTTTTCCAATTTATGCTGCATCTCTCTTCCATGATCAAGGGGCTACAGTAGCCTCAATGGAGCACCTGAAAAGATAAGGCTGAGAACTGGCTCAGTGTTGAATGCCAGGTGAGTTGCTGATGCGACCCTTCATAGGCAGGATTTTATCTTCAATGACAGCACTGAGTCTGCACATATCCCAGAAAGCAGGAAGGGATGGGTCGGTTGTCTCTCCGTTTTGTCTGGTGGGTCATTCTGTGTGCAGGAGTTTAGATGGAAGGCTGGGAAGATGATGCAGTTCAGATGATTTTTAAAATTTCTCAAATTTATATACCACTGAATCCAACTGATTCCCAGCAGTGTACAATCAAATAGAAACATCAGTAGGAGCCACATTGATAAGACATGCAGAATCAGCAATATTATGAATACAAGCATAATCCCAACGTGAATATAAACATGTCCATGCTGAACTCATCCAGAGAAACTAAGAATGTAATCATGAGACTCCAATCACAAATCAGTGAAGCAACAGCTCCATCAAGATGACCATTTTTTTATTATTATTATTATTATTTGGATTTATCACCGCCCATCTCTACCATGGTAGACTCTGGGCGGTTTACAATCATATTATAAAAAGTTAAAAACCTATACATCTAAAATCTGCTAAAAAATAAATAAAAAATCCAAGAGATTGTATGTTCTTAAAAGGAGGATATTACTAAGCTAACCACCCCCAGAAGGAACTATGATTTCCTTCATTTCAGGCAAGGTGGCAGTACCAGGTCTGTAAAGACTTCCTGAAGGCCAGGAGCGAGGGTGCCCTCCTCACCTCTGGGAGCAAGATGTTCCATAGGGCAGGTGCTATCGCAGAGAAGGCAGGCCTCCTGGACCCCGCTAGATGGAATTCTTTCGTTGATGGGGTCCGAAGCATGCCCTCCCTGCGTGACCGGGTGGGGCGGGTAAACGTAATCGGGATGAGACGGTCCCTCAGGTACCCAGGTCCCATGCCATGTAGGGCTTTAAAGGTGATTACCAACACCTTGAATTGGACCTGGAAGGAAACTGGTATCCAATGCAGCTCACGGAGCAGCGGTGTTACATGTGCTGATCTTATAGCACCCATGACTACTCATGCAGCTGCGTTCTGGACCAGCTGAAGCTTCCAGATACTCTTCAAGGGTAGCCCCATGTAGAGCGCATTGCAATGATCTATATGGGAGATGACAAGGGCATGAGTGACTGTTCGGAGGGCCTCTCGATCTAGGAAGGGGCGCAACTGGCGCACAACCCGAAGCTGTGCAAAGGCCCTCCTGGCCATGACTGCCACCTGCTCTTTGAGCAGGAGTCGCGACTCCAAGAGGACCCCCAAGTTTCGCACTGAATCTGAACGGGGCAGTGCCACCCCATCCAGAGTTAAAGATGACAACTTCCTGGAAATCGAGAGGCCATCAATCCATAGCCACTCCATCTTACCAGGGTTCAGTTGAAGCCTGTTGTTCCCCATCCAGGCCCCTACAGCCCCCAGGCACTGAGATAGTGTCGACTGCAACACTTACTTCACCCGGGACGGAGATGTACAACTGGGTATCATCAGCATACTGGTGATACCTCATCCCGTGGTGGCAGATGATCTCGGCCAGCGGCTTCATGTAGATGTTAAATAGGAGAGGAAAGAGAACCGAACCCTGCGGCACCCCACACAAGAGGGGCCGAGGGTCAGATCTCTCCTCTTCTATTACCACCAATTGGGAATGGTCCCGGAGGAAGGAGGCAAACCAGCGCAAAACTATGTTGCCTACGCCCAGCTCCCTGAGCCGTCCAGAAAGGATACCATGGTCAATGGTATTGAAAGCCGCTGAGAGGTCCAAGAGAGCGAGAATGGATGCACTCCCTCCATCTCGCTCCCACCAGAGATCATCCATAAGGGTGACCAATGCAGTCTCTGTCCCATATCCTGGCCTGAAACCTGACTGAAAGGGGTCTAGATAATCCATTTCATCCAGAATCCTCTGGAGTTGCAGCGCCACCACCTTCTCAACCATCTTTCCCAAAAAGGGAAGGTGGGAGACCGGACGAAAGTCGTTCAAAACAGTGGGGTCCAGGGATGGTTTCTTGAGGAGGGGATGCACCAGCGCCTCCTTAAAGGAAGCCAGAAACACCCCCTCCCTCAGGGATATATTAATCATCGCCTGGACCCAACCACATGTCACCTCCCGAGCTGATTTAACCAGCCAGGAGGGACATGGGTCAAGGTGGCATGTGGTGGCGTTTACAATCCAGAGGATCCTGTCTACTTCATCAGGCCCAACAGGATCAAACTGTTCCCAGATAACAGGGCAAGTACATTCCTCTGGCATCTCCCCAGATTGTGCGTCACGCTTTGATTGTAACTTAGAATGAATCTGAGCGATTTTGTCCTGCAGATGCTCAGCAAATTCTTCCGATTGGCCCTGTAAATGGGTCACCGAATCTTTACGACCCAAAAGAGACCTAGCAATCTTAAACAGGGCCGTTGGGTGGCAGTCTGCGGATGCAATAAGAGTGGAGAAATATTCACGTTTCGCCGCTCTTACCGCTACAAGGTAGGCTCTAATAGCGGCTCTAGATTGTGTCCAGTCAGATTCAGTCTTCGTCTTCCTCCAGCGGCACTCCAGATGTCTCTTAACCCTCTTCAAAACCCTCAACTCCTCCATGAACCACGGGGAGTGACGGGTTGAATGAGGTAAGAGAGGTCACATAGGCGTGATCCTGTCCAAGGCCCCGGCCGCCCCTTTATTACAGGCTGCGGCCAAGACCTCCGCTGGAACGTGCAGCAGATCTTCAGGTATAACCCCCAGCTCCCTCTGAAACCTCACTGGGTCCATAAGTCGCCGGGGGAGACCAATCTAATAGGTCCAGCCTCCCTGTGGAGTGGGGCAGCACAAGAGAGTCTCAGGGTCACCAGGGCGTGGTCCGACCATGACAATGGGGACAGATCTAACTCTACCCTCAGATCACATTGCCACTGCTCTGACAAGAAAACTAAGTCCGGCGTGAGACCACTGTCCTGAGTCGGGTCCCCAATAATCTGAGACAGGCCCATTGCTGCCATGGTAGCCATGAACTCCCAAGCCACCTCCAAGGCCCGTCCCAGTGATGGCAGATTGAAATCCCCCAAAACCATTAGTCTGGGGAACTCCACTGCCAACCCCAAGATGGCCTCTAGCCGCTCGGGCAGGGAGGTTGCTACGCAGCAGGGAGGCTGGTACAGTAGCAACACTCCCAACTGTGCTTGGGAACCCAACCTGAAAAACAGGGTCTCACAACCGGTCACTTGTGGAGCAGCGCCCCTGGAGGCCACAAGAGACTCTCAGATGACAACTGCCACCCCTCCTCCCCTGCCCCGTTGTCTTGGCTGATGCCACACTCGAAACCCAGCTGGACACATTTCCAAAAGGGCAACCCCTCCTTCTGGGGCCAGCCAGGACTCTGTTATACATGCCAGGTCTGCCCCCTCCTCCGCGAGTAAATTGCAGATGAGGGGAGCCTTATTATTCACAGACCTGGCATTAAGGAGTAGCAGCCGGACATCAGGGCACTCAAAGATCTGCTTACCAGGGCCTGGGTTTGAGCTTGGAGGGCTGGAACGCGCCACCGGTAATAAACACCGGGGGCACCTTCCCCAACGATGGCCTGCCCCCCAGCTCCCGTCATAACATCCCTTACCCGTCACCACCTCGATCAAATTCCCTGACCTGCAGCCCCCAGAGTCTCCTGGCCCAGATGCCTCCACTCCTGAGCCCCCGGAAAACCTGGATTTGGGCAAAGGTCCCCTTCTCCATACATACATGCTCTCAAACTCAGTCTCTCCTGGGTAATGGCAGGGCCCCAAGCGCACCAGCTCACACTCTCGGTGCTGGCAAGCCCCAACCACCCCACGCACCTCACACACTCTCACTGTTCCCTCCTGTGGCCTCTCTCACTAGCCACAGCAGGGGACCCAATCACTCCTACCTACCCTGCCTCACACTCAGGGATAGGTACTCTCCTGCAACTCATACACTCCTAGTCCCCCCCTCGTGACTCTCACTTACAAGGGAGGCACCACACTCACACCAAGGGACCCCACAGCCTTCTGCCGCCGTAATAGACTGGGGGTGGTCGATCCTTCGTCCATCAAGCATTTAAGATGTTAAGATAATATAAAGTCCATGATGACCATCAGCTACCAAAGGCCTTCTCAGACAAGTCTGTCTTCACTACCTTCCAGAAGTCTTATACTGTGCAGGGCAGTCTGCACAGTATAATCTGTCTTTGTAGAAAGCTATTAAAAAATGTAATCATGAGACTCCAATCACCAATCAGTGAAGCAACAGCTACATCAAGATGACCATCAGCTACCAAAGCCTTCTCAGACAAGTCTGTCTTCACTACCTTCCAGAAGTCTTATACTGTGCAGGGCAGACTTATACCTCTCTTTGTAGAAAGCTATTCCGCAAAGTTGCCATTCCCGAAAAGCACTGTCTCCTCATCTCAGCCTTATGAATCTTGCAAAGATGCAGGACAATCAGGAGGCTATGTTGGAGACACCTTGGTGTGATGCCACATGTGGCTTTTTAGGTGAAACCCAGAACTCTGAATTGCACTTGGCAGCTTCTCTGCAACTCAGGAAAGGGCTTAAGCTCAGTTGTGCTGCTGGTAGTCAAAGGAGCTACAGCATTCTGCACCCATCGAAGCTTCCAGGTGGTCTTCAAAGGCAGCCTCATATAGTGCACATTGCAGTAATTGCGCCACCTAGTGATAAAGGTAGAGATTACTCTCAGTCCAGGAATGGCTTGAATTTGCCCAAAACACAGGTGAGTTCAGAGCTT
The DNA here is from genome assembly GCA_023362775.1 of Charina bottae. Taxonomy (NCBI): domain Eukaryota; kingdom Metazoa; phylum Chordata; class Lepidosauria; order Squamata; family Charinaidae; genus Charina; species Charina bottae. The sequence goes on along the minus strand of JALMGJ010000001.1, from coordinate 86,431,982 downwards.
GGCTATTAATTATTACATATTGGCTCAAGGGCCACTATTTCCCAGCCAGACAGATTCCATCCATCCAATCTGAAACATTTAAATCTTCATGGTGGCAAGTAATTCTAAAAAAACCCTTTTATTTGAGTCCTTAAAATTTCTTCCATTCATACAGGCTAAGATAGCTGTTAGAGAATGGCTCCTGGACACCAACTGTCTACCTCAACACCATTTATCTATCCTAGATGGAAACCAGGTAATTATATCAATTCATTAATCTCCCCATCCCAATCCAGGTTCATTTTTAGAGCCAGATTCAACAGCCTTCCCCCAGCACTTCCATATGGGATATTTAATAAGCTTCCTATGGTCAGTCGAACCGCCCTTGTGGTGAGGGTTCAGGTTGAATTCATCCTTCTAGTGCTGTTACACTGTCCACTTTATAGCAAGACCTGAAGAAGGCTCAGATTTCTTCTGTTCTCCTCTGCTTCTGGTCGCCCTGAGGAATTTTATGCTGACTTTCTTCCATCAGATAAGGAAAGCTCCATCGCATATAACTAGCCACGGTTTGTATAACAGCGGTGAACCTGTGTAAACAATTGGTCCTAGACTTACATTGGTTATTACTTAACTATTTGTATTTTAATCAGTTTTTCAATTATCTCTGATGAATAGCCCAGATTTTAAAGTTTTACAGGATGATTTATGTCTAGGTGTTGAAATTATTTTGTCCTAAGCTAAATATTTACTTCCCCTTATAGATTGTGATACAGATATTATTCAAGAATTTTAGCTTTAATAGTGTGCACTGCTGCATCACTTATTTTATTCAGTTTACTCACACTATATTTGACCATAGTGAGTGAAAGGCTTTGTTTGGCAGCAAGACAGCCAGGAGAAAACTGAAAGACATTCCAGCATCAGTGATTGAGATAAGGAGGGGAAGAAGATGTTGTAATAAAGCAGAGTGGAAAGTGGGGAAGGAGACTTGAGAGGGAAGAAAATTAAGTAGGTTCAGACAACAACAACAACAACAACAACAACTTCAAGGCTCTGGGCGTTTGACTGTTGCTGCTGAATGCCAGATCAGTCTGTAACAAGGCTGACCTCATCTGACTTGATCCTGGATGAGAGGGCTGATGTGGCATGTATTACCAAAATCTGCCTGGGTCTGGAGTGGGGAGTCCCCCTTTCGGAGATGTGCCCAGTTGGGTTCCTGGTGGAGCATCAGCTGAGACCCAAGGTAGGAGTGGTGGGGTGGCGGTTGTCATCCAAGATACTTGGGAGGTTTCCAGAGGCACTGCCCCACAGATTACTTGGTGCGAGATCCTGTGTGTTAGGTTGGGCTCTAGGGTTCAGCTGGGACTGTTGCTACTGTACCAGCCTCCCTGCTGTGTAGCAACCTCTCTGCTTGTGCTCCTTGACTCCATGGCCAGGTTGTTGGTAGAGTTCCGCAGGCTTATGGTCCTGGGTGACTTTAACTTGCCTTCTCTGGCTGTAGGGTCAGAGGCAGCTTGGGAGAAGGTGGTCACACTGAAGCTTCAGAGGGCCCTGGAAGAAGGGGATTATCAGGACACCTTCCAGTCAGGGTTCAGGCCTAGGTATGGGATCAAGACAGTGTTGATCACATTATTGGATGATCTTTGGCAGGAGCAGGATAGTGGTGGTGTATCTGTCCTTGCTCTTCTTGACCTCTCAGAGGCTTTTGATACCATCGATCATGGTGTCCTTGTGGGGTGGCTCTGTGAGTTGGGAGTGGGCAGCACAGCGTTATGCTGGTTCTCCTCCTTGCAGGGTCAGTTCCAGTCAGCTTTAACAGTGGGGGAGAGGTCCAGTCCATGGCCCCTCCTTTGTGGGGAGCTGCAGGGCTCAGTACTTTCTCCTGTCCTGTTTAACATCTACATGAAGCCACTGGGTGAGGTCATCCAACAGTTTGGGGTGAGGTATCATCAGTATGCTGATGGTACTCAACTTTATCTCTCCACCCTAGGTTGCCTGAGTGTGTCCATGGAGGCTCTAAGGGCCTGGAAGGGTGCAACAGGCTTCAGCTCAACCCAAACAAGACAGAGTGACATTGAGTTTTTGGACCTCCTATTTCTGGGAAATTTCCATCTTTGGTTCTGGATGTGGTGGCACTGCCACAGACTGACTGAGTATACAATCTGGGGATCTTCCTGGACTCATGGCTCCTGCTCAAGGAGCAGGTGGCAGCCGTGGAAAGGAGGGCCTTTGCAAAGCTTTGGGTTGTGTGTCAGTTGTGCACATTCCTGGACCGGGAAGCCTTGCTCACAGTCACTCATGCCCTTGTGACCTCCAGATTAGACTATTGCAACACACTCTGCAGGGGGATGCCCTTGAAGAGCATTGAGAGGCTTCAGCTTTTACAGAATGCAGGAGTGTGGGCAATTAATGGTGTTGTTTTTTCCGTGCTTATGACTGTCGGAGTTTGTCTGTGTAAAAAGCAACTCAAATGGATTTCTCCACTGTTTTGATTTCTCTTTGTCTGCTCTAAGCGCTTTCCCATAACAAAAAGCACTGATAACGCAGGTGGCCCACCATGTGATATGTTATGACTATCCAAAATAATGCTGCACTCTGTCTGTTTTGTTTACTCTGCGCCTGTAACCCCATAAGCCAGCAATATCCCACAGGATATGGTTGCCCAGTGTGTGGACGTTACGCTGTTTGCTGCGCTGAATCTGGCTGTAACAAGGGGGTTTGTTTTTAAGGCTCCATTTTGGAGTAAATGTGCTTTTCTTTGAGTGGTCAGCATGGCTGCTACAGGGCTAACTAGTTTGCCTTTCGAGCGCTTGGATGGCACAAACTATCGGACCTGGTGTGTGAAGATTAAGTCTTTCTTCCTAAAAGAAGGTTTGTGGAAATATGTGAAAGACGCACCTCCAGCTGGTCCCGTTTCTGATGAAGTGCAGTTGTGTTTGGATCGTGCTTATGGCAATTTGATTCTGGGACTAGAATCATCTCAGTTACTGCATATCAGCAATCTAGACACTGCACATGCATGTTGGGAGGCTCTCAAAGCCATTTATTCCAAGCAAACCTCTGCTGCCATTGTTGGTCTATCACGTCAGCTTTACACTTTGAAGCTGCAGCCCAGTGGAAACGTGATGACCCACCTCCATAAACTCAAGACTTTATTTCTTGAACTTGAGGAGCGGGATGTTGTGGTCCCAGATACCCAGAGAGCTTGTATTATATTGTCAAGCTTTGACAGCAGTTTTGACATGCTCATCGAGGCAACGCAGACGTTAAGGCCCCAAGACCTTACTGTGGATTATCTTACAAATCGGCTGCAGGAAATCCAGCAAGCCCGTGACCTGGAGAGGATGCAGGGTAAGCCATCTGTTGCTGTTCCTGAGGCTTCTAAGCAGCGTTTTCCTGCTGGAACAGAGTCTGCATGTGCTGTACGGAGATGCTACCGGTGTAATTCGACCCAACACTTCTTGAAAGACTGTCCCCAGCCACCTCGCCCGGCGGGTAGTGCCAGTGGAAGGAGGTTCGTGTGAAAGAAGGGGAAGCCGCCTAGACAACGTACCCAAGTGTCTGCTCTGCTCACGGCTGTGAGCAAGCGATCTCCAGAGACTTGGCTCTTGGACTCAGCTTGTAGCCAAATCATTGTCAACAATGAACAATTGTTGTTAACAAAATGCAAGCCTAAAATCCAGCAGGTTGCTCTAGCTGATGGATCCATGGCTGATGTGTCTTTTCAGGGTGAAATATACATTCCTTGTTTGGGGATAAGCGTGCAAAATGTGTTGTGTGTTCCTACACTTGATTTTTCCCTCCTCAGCGTTCCAGCCCTGGTAAAGTCTGGGTATACTGTTGTGTTCAAGGGTACTGGATGTTCTATTGAAAAAGATGGAATTGAATGTGCTAGGGGGAGATTAGTGAATCAGTTGTATGAAATGCTTCCTAAACAGGGGATTGTGGCTGGAAATTGTGTTTCCAATGTTCCCCCACATAATAAATGCATCCATTATTATCACAGAGTTCTGGGACATCCTGGGTGGGGAAGTTTGTCCCAGATGGTGTATCCTGAGCTAGGATCCAGAAAATGTGATGACTTTCTTGATTGTACTGTGTGCAAACAATCTAAGATCAAGGCTGCGCCTGTTGCTAGGAAAAGTGACAGAGTGTCAACTAGACCATTTCAGTTGGTTCATGGAGACCTAGCTGGCCCCAATGCTCCTAGTGAAGGAGGGGCACGTTTCATGTTTCTTCTCGTAGATGTCCATACTCGCTTTACGTTTTGTTATTTGCTCAAGTCTAAAGCGGAAGCCTTTGCTCACTTTAAGGAGTTTGCTGCAATGGTGGAGAGACACTATGGTTATCAAGTAGGTCAGTTTCAGTCTGATCGTGGTGGAGAGTTCCTAAGCCATGAGTTCCAGAATTGGCTTCGTAGGAAAGGAATCTCCCATAGACTTGCCAATGTTGGTGTTCCAGCTGAGAATGGAATAGCAGAAAGGAAGACTGGTGTTGTTAATACCATTAAAAATAGCCTGATGTTAGATGCCCAGGTGCTACCATGACTGCAGTGTATCTAACCAACAGGGTGTGGAATTCAGCTGTAAATGAAGTTCCTTACTTCCTTTTGTTTGGCAAGCGCCCTTCGCTGAAGCACCTGCGTGTCTTTGGAACATTTGCATATGTTCACATTCCCAAGTCTCAGCGAAGGAAAAACCAACCAAAAGCACAGCGCTTAAGTTTTGTTGGCTATTCATCAAGATCTAAGGGTTACCGTTTTTCTGCAGGCTATGGTCACGTAGTAGTCTCCAGAAGTGCTAATTTTGAGCACCCTACTGGTTGGGACAGGTTGAATGCTAGTTCAGAAGTGTTGTTGCAATCTAGTGTACAGCCTACTGTCCATGCTCCTGTGAATGGACAACAGCCAGTCCAGCTACCTTCTGTTTCCCAGTCTCCTAGTGTGGTGAGAAGGTCCCCTCAGGTGAAGGAAGAAGAAATTTCACCTGAGCAGGTTCAGGACCTGAAGGGGGAATCAGGTAGTGAAAAGACGGAGGACAGTGATGAGGAAGAGGCAGTGGTCATTCCTCATAGGTCTGCTCATTCCACAAAAGGTGTGAAGCCTGACAGATTTGTGATTCAGCAGGTGAGAGTGTGTCAAATTACCTGTGAACCTCAGTCTTTTCAGGAGGTGGTGCTCCTGCCTGTTGAAGAGCAGGAGAAATGGAACACAGTGATGGATAAGGAGTTTGAGGCATTAGTGAGTCAAAAGGTGTTTGAAGTCACTGACTTGCCCCCATCCCAGAAAGCTGTAGGTTCCAGATGGGTATTCAGAAAGAAGCTTCTTCCTGATAATACAGTGCAGTACAAAGCCAGGCTTGTTGCTCAGGGATTTTCACAAGAGAGGTTTTTGAACTATGATCTCACATATGCACCCACAGCTAGACCAGAGTCTTTACGTATGGTACTTTCTCTGGCTGCACAGCATGAACTGGTTGTCCATCATTTTGATGTTGACACAGCATATTTGAATGCAGAGCTCCCTGAAACAGTGTACATGAAGCAGGCTCCTGGCTATGCTTGTGACAATTCCCAGAAAGTGTACAGACTACGCAAGGTGCTTTATGGGTTAAAGCAGGCCGGTCGTTGTTGGCATCAGTGCTTGGATACAGCTCTAACAGAACTAGGATTTAAAAAGTCAGTTGCTGATCCCTGTGTGTACATAAGAGGTTCTGGAAGTAGCTATACAGTACTGCTTACTTATGTGGATGATTTTTGCTTAGCAACTGGTTCTTTGCACCTTGTACAAGAATTTGCCAAACAACTAAAACAGTATTTTCAGCTGAAAGACCTAGGCAAACTGAAATATTATTTGGGTATTGAAGTTACTAGATCTCAGAGTGGTGAGTTTTATCTGAGTCAGAAGAGAAAAATTGTTCAGTTGTTGAGTCAGCTTGATATGTCAGATTCAAAACCTACCAAAACACCTATGGTTCTTGATTTCCTAAAGGGTGACACGTGTGAGGAACCTTGTCCTCAACCTGAGTTATACCAGTCTGCTGTAGGAAGCTTGCTACACTTAACACAGTGGACATGTCCTGACTTAGCTTACTCAGTTGGAGTGCTCAGCCACAAAGTTGCTAAACCATCTATGCGAGATTGGCAAGGGTTAAAGAGAATCCTGCGTTATCTCAAAGGCACAGCAGACCTCTGTCTTAAAGTGTCAGCTACTAAGTCTGAAATGCCTGTGATTTATGTTGATAGCTCTTTCGCAGAAGAAGAAGATAGAAAATCTGTGAGTGGTTTTCTCTGTCTGTTTGCCAACACAGCCGTTGCTTGGCGTGCAAGAATGCAGAACTCGGTCGCAATTTCAACCGCCGAGGCAGAATATAGCGCCCTCAGTGAGGCAGTAAATGAATTACATTGGTGTAAACAATTATTTCAAGATCTAACCGTAAACATAAACTTACCCTTTACAGTCTATGAAGATTCACAATCATGTATTGGACTTGCCCTATCTGAAAATGTAAGAGGCCGCACGAAATACATTGATGTAAAGTTTAAGAATGTGAGATATGCAATACAGGAGGGGTTTATACAATTAGAATATTGTCCTTCTGAACTGAATGTGGCAGATGTGTTCAGAAAAGCCTTGCCTTTTGAAAAACATGCATCCATGGTTACGAAATTGGGACTGGAGCAAATTTGTTTGGAATAAAAATCATTTGTGTCTCTGTGTTCTTGCAAAATGACAGTTTTCACTCCCCAAAATATTCCGAAACCATTTGGAAGGGGTGTCGGAGTTTGTCTGTGTAAAAAACAACTCAAATGGATTTCTCCACTGTTTTGATTTCTCTTTGTCTGCTCTAAGCGCTTTCCCATAACAAAAAGCACTGATAACGCAGGTGGCCCATCACGTGATATGTTATGACTATCCAAAATAACTCATCTCATGGGAACGTTTTCCCGGAGGAGAGACAATGTGCAACACTGCCATCTCGTGGCAATTTATATTATGTGCAACAGACTTTAGTTTTAACATTAAGTGTATGTAACCCATGACTCCATGTGTTCTTCCAATCAGAAAGATGAATCAAGTGTATATCTCAGCTGTGAACTATGGGTCTATGCTTCTTGACTTCTGTCTTTGGTCTTGTTGCCATGTAATCTGTTTCTGAACTGTAACTATGCCTGGCCTTTTGTATAGGCCATGATTTTCTTCACATCTGCTGATGGAACTCTGCTTATGGTTTGTTGTTTTTTCTTTTTGCAATAATGTAACTCATATCCATTATTGCCTTATGCTACAAGTAAAAAATTTTTAGCCCTAAATGCTGCACTCTGTCTGTTTTGTTTACTCTGCGCCTGTAACCCCATAAGCCAGCAATATCCCACAATGACACCACTGCTCCGTGAGCTGCATTGGCTTCCAGTGTGCTTCTGGGTGCAATTCAAGGTGCTGTAAAGCCCTTCATGGCATGGAACCAGGTTACTAACTGGACTGTCTCTCCCCAATTGTTTCCCACCCGGTCTGGCAGGAGGGGCATACTCATAATGCCATCTGCTAAGAAGTTTTGGCTGGCGGGGCCCAGGAGGAGGGCGTTTACTGATGTGGTGTCTGCCCTGTGGGCAGATATATAAATCAAATCAAGAATCTAATCAAACCAAACCAAACCAAACCAAACCAAACCAAAAAATAAATATTACATTTCTTATACGATTCTGTAGATACTGGTTTGGCAAATAATATTTTCACTTATATATATTATTAGATCTCACGACTTTATTAGCATAGGTATCACAGTGTGCATAGTTATTATTATTTATTTTTTTGCCCTTCAATCATGTCCAATCCTCAGTGACTGCCTGGACTACTCCCTGCAGTTTCCTTGGCAAGATTTCAGAAGTGGTTTGCCCTTGCCTCCTTCCTAGGGCTGAGAGAGGCTGACTTGCCCAAAGTTACCAGCCGGCTTTCATGCCTAAGGTGGGAGTACAACTCACTGTCTCCTGGTTTCTGCCTTGATGCCGTAACCACTATACCAAACTGTCTCTCTCTACTGTATTAGCATAGGTATCAGAGTGTCCAGAATAATATCCCTCATTTGTCACCTGTGTGTGTGTCTGTATCAGCTCCAATCTGACTGACCCCCTGTCAATTAGATTTTATTGTAATCTTCCTATTTTTTTATGCTGGTCACTAAAATTAATAATATCCATCCATCCATCCATCCATCCATCCAAGTAACAAAAGAAATGGTCTAGGACAGTGATGATGAACCTATGACACACATGTCAAAGGTGACACGCATGTTTTGAGTGACACACCAGCATTCACGAACACCTGACAACAAGTATTTCCCTGTTTGAGTTACTAAAGAAACTGAACGAACAAAAGGCACTGCAACTCCCCCCACCAGCCTATCTTCCCCCAATCTCTGCCTTTTTGGCCACCCTGCACCCTGCCTTGTGAGGCGGCAAGCCCTGGAAGCCGCAACCGCACCAGCCCAGTCACAGCCGCAGTTACCCTCGCCACCCTGCACTCCGAGACCCCTGGCGCCCTGCGCTCTGCCGCCCCAGCTCACCTTGCTGTCTTCTTGCTCCCACTTGCATGAAGCCGGTTCCTTTCTCCAGGAACCAGCTTTGCACGAGGGGATGATGATTGATGATGATGATGATGATGATGATGATAATAGGCACACTGCCTTTTGGGGGGGTTCGGGGGGTGACATGCTAGCAGAGTCAGGTTAGGCATCTTCCAAATTTTTGACACGCTGAGCCCAAAAGGTTTGCCATCACTGGGCTAGGAAGAGTCCCTCTCTCTCTGGAAATATGATCTCATGCAGATATCCTCTTGCTATGTCTTCCATTGTTTTATTGAGACCCAGCAATCAGCAATGCAAACTGGAAGAGTGGAGGAGATGATGTGCAATCTTTGTTTAGAAAAGTCATCCTTGGATCCTTTGCAATCTTAATTTTATTCTCTGTAGCTCCATTGGTATACACGGGGTCATTGAATGGACTGCTAAAAGCACTCCGGTTTTCTTGAAACTGGTGTCCTTTTCTCAATTAGATGTTCCTGCCTGATTCTTTCTAGTGGATAAGAGTGTCAGTTCTGACCAAAGCAAACAGTGCTTTTGTCTTCTTGGCTTATGCATAGTATTACATACATAGAAACCAGAGCCAAGCTGGGGCTACCCTTTAGAGAGGACGAGCAAATCACATGACAACATGAACTCTACTTGCAAGAGAATTGAGATTCTTGAAGTCTCTGGACTGAAATTCTGGACTTTATTTTCTTTTATGTGTATAAAAGAGAAATAGGTTTTATTACGTTTTCTTATTTATTTATTTATTTATTTATTTATTTATTTATTTATTTATTTCCAACTTATATCACCGCCCATCTCCCCCCACAAGGGGACTCTGGGCGGTTTACAATCAAGTTAGTAATTAAAAACATATAAAATACATTATACAATTTAAATATTAAAATATAAAATCCAAGAGGCTGTTATATAATTTTTGCGAGCCGAACTCTACGGCGCAAGCCATCGCCAAGAAGAGCTATTACTCTTCCCATCCCAAGCGAGGTGGCAGAGCCAGGTCTTCAATTGCTTTCGGAAGGTCAGGAGTGTGGGGGCTAGCCTCACCTCAAGGGGCAGAATGTTCCAAAGGGCGGGTGCTACTGCAGAGAAGGCACGCCTCCTGGATCCCGCTAGATGAAATTCTTTTGCTGATGGGATCCGTAGCATGCCCTCTCTGCATAACCGGGTGGGGCGGGTCGATACTCTGGGGATGAGGCGGTCCCTAAGATAACCTGGTCCCATGCCATGTAGGGCTTTAAAGGTAACAACCAACACCTTGAATTGGACCCGGAAGCAAACTGGCAACCAGTGCAGCTCACGCAGCAGAGGTGTCACATGTGCCGATCTTGGGGCACTCATAACTGCGCACGTAGCTGCATTCTGGACCAGTTGAAGCTTCCGGATACTCTTCAAGGGTAGCCCCATGTAGAGTGCATTGCAATAGTCTATATGGGAGATGACCAGGGCATGAGTGACTGTACGGAGGGCATCTTGGTCCAGGAAAGGGCGTAGCTGGCGTACAACTCAAAGTTGCACAAATGCCCTTCTGGCCACAACTGCCACCTGCTCTTCAAGCAGGAGTCGTGAGTCCAGAAGGACCCCCAGGTTCCGCACTGAGTCTGAACAGGGTAGTGCCACCCCGTCCAGATCTAAAGATGAGAACTACGCCGCCCACCCCCAACTCTCCGAGCCGCCCCAAAAGGATACCATGGTCGATGGTATCGAAAGCCGCTGAGAGGTCAAGAAGAGCCAGGATGGATGCACTGCCTCCATCCTGCTCTCGCCAGAGATCATCTGTCAGTGCGACAAATGCAGTTTCCACCCCATATCCCGGCCTGAATCCTGACTGGAAGGGGTCTAGATAATCCGTATCATCCAGAATCCTCTGGAGCTGTAATGCCACCACTTTCTCAACCACCTTCCCTAAAAAGGGGAGGTGGGAGACGGGACGAAAATTGTCCAACACTGTAGGGTCCAGCGATGGCTTCTTGAGGAGGGGGTGCACCAGCGCTTCCTTGAAAGCAGCCAGAAACACTCCCTCTCCCAAGGATGTAACAACCATTGCATGGACCCAACCACATGTCACTTCCCTGGCTGCTTTCACTAGCCAGGAAGGGCATGGGTCAAGATGACACGTAGTGGACCTTACAGTCTGGAGGATCCTGTCCACTTCCTTAGGCTCAACAGGATCAAACTGTTCCCAGATAACCGGGCACAGATGTTCCCTTGGCATCTCCCCAGACCATGCATCACGCTTGGAGTCCAGCTTAGAACGAATCCGAGCGATTTTATCCATCAGATGCTCCGAAAATTCCTCCACACGGCCCTGAAGGTGGGTCACTGGGCCCACCTTACCTAGAAGAGATCGAGTAATCCTAAACAGGGCCGACGGGCGGCATTCTGCAGATGCAATAAGAGTGGAGAAATATTGACGTTTCACCACTCTTACCACCACAAGGTAGGCCTTAACCGCGGCTCTAGCTAGTGTTCAGTCAGATTCAGTCTTTGTCTTCCTCCAGCGGCACTCTAGACATCTCTTAACCTTCTTCAGAACCCTCAATCCGTCCGTGAACCACGGGCAATATCAGGTCGGATGGGGCAAGAGAGGCCGCATAGGCGCGATCCTGTCCAAGGCCCCGGCCGCTTTCTTATTCCAGGCTGCGGCCAGGACCTCCGCTGGACCGTGTAGTAGATACTCGGGTATAACCCCCAGCTCCCTCTGAAACCCTATCGGGTCCATTAGTCACTGGGGGCGGACCAATCGAATAGGTCCAGCCTCCCTGCGGAGTAGGGCAGCATATGAGAATCTCAGGGCCACCAGGGCATGATCTGACCATGACAATGGGGAGAGATGTAACTCTCCCCCCAGATCACCTTGCCACTGCTCCGACAAGAACACCAAGTCCGGAGTGAGGCCACTGTCTCGAGTTGGGTCCCAAATAATCTGAACCAGGCCCATGGCTGCCATGGTAGCTATGAACTCCCGAGCTCCCTCCAATGCACATCCCAGGGACGGCAGATTGAAATCCCCCAGAACCATAAGTCTGGGGAATTCCACCGCCAGCCCCGAGACGGCCTCCAGCAGCTTGGGCAGGGAGGTTGCTACGCAGCAGGGAGGCTGGTACAGCAGCAACACTCCCAACTGCTCTCGGGAACTTAACTTGAAAAACAGGGTCTCACATCCGGCCACTTGTGGAGCCGTGCCCCTGAAGGCTACCATAGATTCTCTGATGACAACTGCCACCCCTCCTCCCCTACCCCGATGTCTCGGCTGGTGCCATACTTGAAACCCGGCCGGGCAGTTCTCTGAGAGGGCGACCCCTCCCCCTGCGCCCAGCCAGGTTTCAGTAATACACGCCAGGTCGGCCCCCTCCTCCGCAATCAAATCACATATGAGGGGGCCCTTGTTATTAACCGACCTGGCGTTAAGCAACAACAGCAGGAATCCAGGGCCCTCAAGGATCTGCTGACCAGGGCCTCGGTTTGAACCTGGAGGGTCGGAACACACCACCGGTAACAAACACCAGGGGCGTCTTCCCCAACGATGGCCTGCCCTCCGGTTCCCGCCATAACATCCCCGACCCGTCACCACCTCAATAGGACAACCCGCCCCATAGCCCCTAGAGTTTTCAGGCCCAGTTGCCTCTACCACCGGACCTCCGAAAACCCCAGATTGAAACAAGGGTCCCCTCTCCCATGCACACATCCTCCCGTACCCAGTCACTCTCAGGAGGCGATAGGCCCACCAGCGCACCAGCATTTTGCTCTTGGCGCTGGGAGAACCCAACCACCCCCTAAACACTCACTCCACACTCTCTGTGTCCCCCCCTCAACCTCTCTCACAGGTCAGAGGGGGCCCCATCCACTCCTGCCCACCTCCTGTCTCTCACTCAGGGGTGGGCACTCTTATATATTATCATTCAATTCTGGTCTCCCCCTGGCTCTCTCACACCCAGGGGAATACCACTCTCACACCAAGGGGACCCCAAATCTCTGCCACCTCTGATGGATGGGGGAAAATGGAAATAATCAATCCTCCCTTCCCAAGCTCTTTCCTCATTATCCTGTTAAAGATGTTACCAAATTTAAAGATGGTATAAGTCCACAAGGCTTGCAAACACAAGGCTTGCAAGCACAAGGCTTGCCACAAGGGGTCCACTGGAGTCTGCCAAGATCTAACAAAATCTGCAGCATAGTCAGAAAACGGAGTCCATTGATGTTACTCAGGCCCTCCGCGCTCCACACTCCAGCCTCCGGCACCACGCCGCTCCTCCTCCGCTCTTCCGAGTCTGCCAAGATCTAACAAAATCTGCAGCATAGTCAGAAAACGGGGTCCATTCCGCCCTGTTGCCAAAACCTCGGGACCACAACGCCCTGTTGCCGCCCACGCTCTCCCACTCCTCCAAAATAGTAGGTAATAAAGGTTCGACAGGGAATCACCATAGATTGCGGGGAGTCCACCTGGGTCCACAGAAGAGTATGCCAGACTTAATAGTCACTGCTGCCCTCTGCTGCTCTGTTGTTGGTCCACCACTCAGTGCATGACCTAGACCAATATTCAAACTAGCATTTGATACCAAAGGAATGCTTAGTGTCAAAGGAACATTGATCGTTTAAAGCCTGTGCTTGGACTGACTTGTACAAGAATCCAGCAACTTGCACTGTCCCTCAGTTTTGCTAGGCTGGCTCAGTTGATGGGGGTAGTAATTTAAAATGGGTGGCACAGAGTCACTTTTACATCTACAATCAGGTTGGTCATCCCCTCCAACTACCACGGGGGCTTCTCTCAGCTCTTTGACAATTCCTGGGAAGAGGCTGCCACCAACCACATTTTCCAGAGACAGGAGCTGAAAGAGGAAAGGAGAGAGAGAGAGAGAAAATCGAAATAACAGTGACTGCTAAAGGGGGAATGCCAGGACTTCACCGGGGACTGTCCAACAATCCTACACAAACTCATAGTCATAAAACAAGGTCTGAAGTTTGAATAAAAGATAAGAATAAAATAGCTTCAAGGAAATGCAGGGATTGTAACATTGCAAAGGCAAAACCCAGACATGATGCTGCAGCCACCCTTGTAATGAATGTTAGCCTGCCAAAACTATCTGACTGGTCCTGGAAAATCCAGAAGGGACCTGAACTCAGGCACCCTCAAGTTTTATGCTCATGCTCCATTGCTCATTTGCCCGAGGGAAAATGAATGTATGAACCTGCCACTGGTAGTCCTTCTGCAAAGTATCTGTGATCTCTATTTTACACCCTCAGTTGAGAGAGAGAGAGAGAGAGAGAGAGACAGACGAGAGAGAGAGAGAGAGAGAGAGAGAGAGAGAGAGAGAGAGAGAGAGAGACTCTTTATGACCTCATTCTCCCAAACCTGACTTCTGCAGAGCCTTTTTCCAGGAAATAAGCCTGGGTCCTTTGTTGATATTGAGTCATCAGATGAAGATGTTCTTATTTTAAGTAGTATCCCATGGAGTTTAGCTTGAAAAACAAATCACCTGAGCATAGCTTTCCAAACTGTGTGTCGGGACACATTAGTGTGTCGGCTGCAGTGTCTGGGTGTGTCGCGGCTGCTGCTGCCTCAGAGCCCTGCCAGGATTCCACGCAGGTCCTAGTGCCTGCCTTGTGCCCTGCTGTAAGAGTGTGTTGCGAAGTGATGCCCTGCTGTAAGAGTGTGTCACGAAATGATGCATGTCTAAAAAGTGTGTCACCAACATGAAAAGTTTGGAAAGCTCTGCACCTGAGACATGCTTTATGTTCCACTGAGGGGTCTTAGCTGATATTTTAAGTTCTGCTTTGTACTACTTCTCCCCAAGCAACCACATCAGCTGGAGGACCTCAGTGGCAAAGTACAAGTTCAGTAAATAAAAAGATGGGGAAAGAACAAGACTGCCCTGAGTCGTTCTTAAAGAAGTCGCACAACAACTGCAATGCTCATTTAGCTTTATTTCAAAGAAAATTTGCCAAATTTTACTTCAATGCATAAATGTTTTGGAGTCTAATAGATAGCAATTTTGATTTATATAAAGGAAGATAAAGCGATTGCAGGCGGTGATGTCAAGTCATTGGCCAGATCTTGAAGATATCCAAGGCACTAGACGGAGATGGCATTATTTTCCTCTGCGGCCACTATAGAAATGGGATAAAATAATTGGTTGATCAAAGTGAGTTTAAGGTCTCTTCTGCCATCAGAACCCCAAAACTCAATCTCTTCTGCCCTCCTTTTTGCCCTTGAAACACCTCTTCCTCTTCATGTCAATGCCTTGCAATGCTTTGTGAATGCAAAAAATATGCAGGCACAGTATCCCAATCTACATCTGTGGCATCTCAATTAGGGGAGAGTTTTCTTACCGTGCCAACCGGCACCACCAAACAACACGGCATATTCGTGAAAGACGACGACGACGACGAAGTGAGTGGCTGGCATTCCCTGTGAAAAGAAAAAGAGGAGAAAGGTGTATGATGAGTAAAGATACCTTGATATTTAGATACATTTCTCCTTCGAAGACACCACCTGCTTCTGCAGAATTGCAGAATTCCTATGGCTTCAGGCAGTTCCATCTGACCAGAGGAAACCATTTCTGCTGGTCTCCCTGCAGCAGCCCAAATCAATCACATATGAAGCCAAGTCTGAAGCCTGGCCCAGAGTGGGATTGGCTGGCATGCGGGTATCTATTAAGGCAGTTGGGAGGAAACAATCTGGTTCATACCAAGGGAAGACCTTGCTGTGATGTATCTCTCTCCCCCCTATTGCCATGGATCCTTGCTTGCTAGGATATAATCCTGAGTTACAATGGCTGGTTCTGGTGGGTTTTTTGGATGGAGAATCCTTGGGTGAGAATGGTTTACTTCCTTTGAACTCCAGGACCTGATTTTCCTCTGGATTTCTCCCTCTTTTCTTAATGGAGAAAAAAATTCCATCACTGCTCTTCTCTGCCCTTGAAAAGCTGCACATATGAGACCCAGTTATGACTTGTATGAGGGGCCCTCAGGATATCCCAGCATTCAAAAAAGCTTTTGAGAATATGGCAAGGACAAACCACTTCTGCGCTGCTCTGAAAGAGAACTATGTTGGGTTGCTCACATAATCCCCAAGAGTCAAGGATTTCTTGAGGGTGTGTGTGCAGCCAGCGTTGTCCAAAGACCCTTCCGCGGTCATGTTGCTGGCATAATGCGCACGGAACGCTGTTACCATCCCACCAAAGTGGTACCTATTTATCTACTTGCATTTGCATGCTTTCAAATTGCTAGGTTGGCAAGAGCTGGGGCGAGTGCAGGAGCTCACTCCGTCACGTGGGGCTAGGGTCTCAAACCTCTGAACTTGCAACCTTCTGATCGACAAGCCTGGTATCTTAACTGCTGAGCCATCGCGCACCCTTCATTTATATTTATCCCACCTATATTATTTTATGTTATTTATTTTAAAAAAATATTTTTATCCCGCCTTTATTTTTTTATATAAATAACTTAAGGTGGCAAACATACCTAATACTCCTTCCTCCTCCTATTTTCCCCACAACAACAACCAGTCGGGTTGTTAATGTTAATAATGACATGGTGTAATATGTCATATGTTCTTGTTCATCTGAGGTTGTCTTTACCTAATTTTAAACCTGCTAAGGACCAGATGATTTTTATGATGTCCTGATACGTAAAACGATAGAATTCAAAGAGGGTGTACTTACTTTTTCACATGACTGAACCCTGTGAGGTGAGCTGGGCTGAGAGAGAGTGACTGGCCCAAGGTCACCCAGCCAGCTTTCCTGCCTAAGGCAGGACTAGAACTCTCAGTCTCCCTGTTTCTAGCCCAGCACCTTAACCACTAGAACAAACTGGCTGATGATGATACCAAGATGACAATTTGGATGATGATACTATAGTTGCATCTTTATTAGCATCCCTTTCAAAAAGCCAATCTCTAATGTTTTCTCTATTCCAAGATCTAAGTTCTCTCAAAGGTGGTAGGGAATATATTTCTAGTTTGTTGTTCTTTAGGGGTGACAAGATAGGAGAGTTAGTTTGGCAAGATAGGATTCTTGAAGGCTTTCTAGTTTCTTATAATGGCCCAACAATGCAAGGTGTATTCTCACGGTGATGGAAGGTAGCCCTACCTCCATCCTTAAATAGGCAGCTGGGGTGCCCTGGGGGAGGCCCAAGATCTTCCTTATAAAGTTGTTTTGGACTACTTCCAATTGCCCTACATTATGTTGAATCTCTAGTTTTAAAGCAGAAGAAAAATCAATGGCATATTTTTCAGACGTTTGGAGGCTCATGTTGACAATAGTCCACACTGCTCAAAGCTATTTCTTTAAAGTAAAACCAAAAGGTGTCAATGATTGAGATATCCTTAGCTAGAAAATGAAGCTCTAATTCCAGAATCCATTTCTTAAACTTGCGACAAATTCTGGCCCTGCATTGAATGGTAGACCTGACAAAAATGTAGAAGATTATCCTGCTTTCAAAGATGATCATACTTGTTTAGACAGGAGTGCGTTATGAGTCCTTTCTAAAT
The DNA here is from genome assembly GCA_023362775.1 of Charina bottae. Classification (NCBI taxonomy): domain Eukaryota; kingdom Metazoa; phylum Chordata; class Lepidosauria; order Squamata; family Charinaidae; genus Charina; species Charina bottae. The sequence continues at coordinate 86,414,930 of JALMGJ010000001.1, read as the reverse complement.
TATCCGTAATTTAGTTTCTTACCTGGTTCAGGCAGGAATGCAAGGAAAAGTAATACGAAGAGCAGATAAAGGATCTTCATGTTGGGATTGGTTCTGGACTGGATCTTGCTTCTAGGACAGGACACAGCTCTCTATTTATAGAGTTATAAGGAGTGCATCACCCTGACTCAGTGAAATATTGCCACTATTCTTAGGCGTTACTTTTACTGGTCTTTTATAAGGCAATTTTGCATCTTCCTTCTATTGAAACACTCCTGTGGGTTTGCTGTTGCAAAAGTCCTTGGAAGAGCAAGGGACTTAGATGAACGGCTAACCTGCTGTGGTTGCAAAAGATCCCAGCCTCAGCGATTGCCATGTCCAGGTGGGCAGAGAAAAGCCCTTCCTTTTTTTAAATAAGAACTTTATTAAGTTTCAAAATATATAATTAAAATACAAAATAGAAAATATAGAAAAGCAAGAAGATAGAACTAAAGAAAAAAGAAAAAACTATAAAAGTGAAAATAGATAGTGAACAGAAAGAAAAGGTAGCTTCCGACTTCTCCAGTACAGATATACATACAATTAAAAATATAATCTCTATCTATCTTCCTTCGCTCAGCCTTCCTTATGGTCCAGCTCCCACAGCCATAGGTTACTATGGGGAATACCATTGCTTTAACTATGCGGACCTTTGTTGTCAGTGTGATGTCTCTGCTCTTAACTATTTTATCACACTTGCCATTGCTCTCCTCCCAAGAAGCAGAGGTCTTCTGATTTCCTGGCTGCAGTCACCATCTGCAGTAATCTTTGCGCCTAGAAATACAAAGTCTGTCACTGCCTCCACTTTTTCTCCCTCTATTTGCCAGTCATCAATCAAGCTGGTTGCCATAATCTTGGTTTTTTTGAGGTTTAACTGCAACCCAGCTTTTGCACTTTCTTCTTTCACCTTCGTCATAAGGCTCCTCAACTCCTCCTCGCTTTCAGCCATCAAAGTGGTATCATCTGCATATCTAAGATTGTTAATGTTTCTTCCAGCGATTTTAACTCCAGCCTTGGATTCCTCAAGCCCAGCACGTCGCATGATGTGTTCTGCGTACAGGTTGAATAGGTAGGGTGAGAGTATACAACCCTGCCGTACTCCTTTCCCAATCTTAAACCAGTCCGTTGTTCCGTGCTCTGTTCTTACCGTTGCTACTTGGTCGTTATACAGATTCCTCAGGAGGCAGACAAGATGACTTGGTATCCCCATACCACCAAGAACTTGCCACAATTTGTTATGATCCACACAGTCAAAGGCTTTAGAATAGTCAATAAAACAAAAATAGATGTTTTTCTGAAACTCCCTGGCTTTCTCCATTATCCAGCGGATATTGGCAATTTGGTCTCTAGTTCCTCTGCCTTTTCTAAACCCAGCTTGTACATCTGGCAATTCTCGCTCCATGAATTGCTGGAGTCTACCTTGCAAGATCTTGAGCATTACCTTACTGGCATGTGAAATAAGTGCCACTGTTCGATAGTTTGAACATTCTTTAGTGCTTCCCTTTTTTGGTATGGGGATATAAGTTGATTTTTTCCAATCTGATCGCCATTCTTGTGTTTTCCAAATTTGCTGTCATATGGCATGCATCACCTTGACAGCATCATCTTGCAAGATTTTAAACAGTTCAGCTGGGATACCGTCGTCTCCTGCTGCCTTGTTATTAGCAATGCTTCTTAAGGCCCATTCAACCTCACTCTTCAGGATGTCTGGCTCTAACTCACTGACCACACCGTCAAAGCTATCTCCAATATTACTATCCTTCCTATACAGATCTTCCGTATATTCTTGCCACCTTTTCTTGATCTCTTCTGCTTCTGTTAGGTCCTTACCATCTTTGTTTTTGATCATACCCATTTTTGCCTGGAATTTACCTCCAATGTTTCTAATTTTCTGGAAGAGGTCGCTTGTCCTTCCCATTCTATTGTCTTCTTCCACTTCCGCACATTGCTTGTTTAAAAATAATTCCTTATCTCTTCTGGCTAACCTCTGGAATTTTGCATTTAATTGGGCATATCTCCCCCTATCACTGTTGCCTTTTGCTTTCCTTCTTTCTTGGGCTACTTCCAGTGTCTCAGCAGACAGCCATCTTGCCTTCTTGGTTTTCTTTTTCTTTGGGACGTTTTTTGTTGCTGCCTCCTGAACAATGTTGCGAACTTCTGTCCATAGTTCTTCCGGGACCCTATCTACTAAATCTAGTCCCTTAAATCTATTCTTCACCTCCACTGCATATTCCTTAGGAATATTAGTGAGCTCATATCGAACTGATCTGTGGGTCTTCCCTATTCTCTTTAGTCTGATTCTAAATTTTGCAATAAGAAGTTCGTGATCTGAACTACAGTCAGCTCCAGGTCTTGTTTTTACCGACTGTATAGATGTCCACCACCTTTGGCTGCAAAGGATGTAGTCAATCTGATTTCGGTGTCGACCACCTGGTGAAGTCCATGTATAAAGTCGTCTTTTATGTTGTTGGAAGAGAGTGTTTGTTATGCACAGTGAGTTGTCTTGGCAAAATTCTATCAGCCTATGTCCTGCTTCATTTTGTTCTCCCAGACCATGCTTGCCTGTAATTCCAGGTGTCGTTTGACTACCCACCTTAGCATTCCAGTCTCCTGTAATGAAAATAACATCTCTTTTTGGTGTATTATCCAGTAGGTGCTGCAGATCCTCATAGAACTGATCTACTTCTGCTTCTTCAGCATCTGTGGTTGGGGCGTATATTTGGATCACTGTGATGTTAAATGGCTTCCCCTGAATTCAAATTGAGATCATTCTATCGTTTTTTGGATTGTATCCAAGCACTGCTTTAGCCACTTTATTATTAATGATGAAGGCAAGAATACTGGGGTGGGTTGCCATTACCTTCCCCAGGCATCGTATTTAGTCTGACCTCTCTGCCAAGGAAGGAGTTTGTGAGGAAAGCCTTGAAACCAAGCATGCCAACACAGGGATTTCATGTGCAGAAATAACGGTGAGATACCAACGGTATCCAGCAAACCTCATGTCTTCTGATGTAACATGTGCCTGAAATTGAGGAAATAGGGAGAAACCAGAAGGCCTCAACTGACTTGGAATTTAGCAACCACAATTCCTGAGCTAAATAATCAACGTACATTAGAACAGGCAGTTAGTTTTCAAATGAAATCCAAGCTCAAGATGAGTTCAAGGTCTAGAAAATTTGAAAATCAGTTGTATGAGGTATATTGAGCTAGGTAGAATTTACAGCTTCCCACATTATATTTCATCTTGATGTTCAAAGTTGGATGTGAATGGAATTTTCGGTCAGAACAACAGAAGAGTTAATATGTAGCTAACCAGGAATGTCTATTAATGGGTGAATTCTCCTAAGTTCAGTGACCTCACTTAACTCGTATCCAGACCAAGAATGATAGTAATTAAGCCACTTCTTACTCCTTTACTGATGAAGTCATCCTTCCCAAACAAGTGTTTTCCAGATACAGTGGCACCTTTTCAGCATATTGTTCTAAATGGATCATGTTCGTTATCCATTGGTTATGTTTATGTTCATTATCCGTTGGTTATGTGAAGACCAAGAGCAGGATTCTTTGTGTCCGTTCTAGCGGTCAGAAAGAGCTGGGAGTTAAATCTATCAATTTCTTGCTGACAGCCTTTCAGTTCTGAGGTGATGGAGAATGAACCATAGCAAAAGGTTTTATTTCTTCTTCTATTTCATTTTATTTTATTTTTAACTACTACTTGTATTTACAACATATTCTAGTTCCATTTTATTTCAATTTTTATGTATCCTAATTTGAGCTCTAACTCTTTTACCTCCCCAAGTCCTGCTGTGATGCCTCAGCATGGCAGGGGAGGGGGATCCTCCTGGGAAGGGGGAGTGAAGAAGAAGGGGGTGGATGCCAAGAGTATCTAATCCCAGCAGGGTTGCCCAAGGTCATCTCACCTGCCAGGCTAAAGCAAGCAGAAACCTTTAGTGGGCAGCAGTCATATAGGGAGATGCTGGAGGCAGAGGATCACTTCAGTGACAATTACAAAGGGATCATTTCATACTGCACCGGAGAATGCAGTGGTAAACCCCTCCTATATTTTACAAAGAAAACCAGATGGATAGACAGTATAAAGTGATGGATGGTATAATGCCGGATGCTGGGCCTCTCAGATCAGATGGCACTCAGTGTGCTATGTGGTAGTGATGAGGATCTTCTGGAGTACTAATAGTGTTTATGACGTGGCTAGATTAAAGCCTTTGGGACGTCTAGTTGCTGAAGTTGCCATGCAGGAAAAGAAAATCTGAAGTTGCAAAGACAGAACTACAGCGGCAACTTGTAATGTAAGAACAGGAACGTGGGAAGCTCAATGCAGTGAAAGGTTAAATGACTACACATTGCCATCTTAGGCATCAGTGAACTGAACCAGACTGGAACTGATCACTGTCAATTCGAAGATCATATTGCTTACTATCCATGGCATGAACAGAAAGAAGGAATGGTATTGCTTTCATAATCAGGAAGGATATAGTAAAGGCAGTAGTTGGATACAATGCAATCAATGACCAGATAACATCAATTAGACTTTGTGGAGAACTCTTTAATATGATGATCATTCAAGTTGGTGCTGCAACCACCGAGTCAGAAGAAAAGGAGGTTTGACTAGTTTTATGATCAAGTTCAATTTGAAATCAACAGAATATGCAAGCAAGATGTGCTGCTTGTGATTGGAGACTTGAATGCCAAAGTTGGACACATTAAAGAGGAAAACGTAGTTGGATTGTATGGTTTAGGAAACTGAAATGCAGTAGGAGACCGACTTATCAATTTCTGCCACTCCAGTGAACTCTTTGCAGCTAACACTCTCTTCAAACCACCAAAACGATGCATCTATACATTGATATCACCAGATGGAGTATGTAGAAATCAAATTGATTATATTATTGCTAAGATGTGGAGGAGCTGAATTATAGCATCAAAGACATGGCCAGGTGCTGACTGTGGAACAGATTACAAACTGCTCATGTGCAAGTCCAAGTTCAGCTAAAGAAGAGGAAGAAGAAAGCCTGTCAGTTTCCACAATATGACCTTGAACATATATCCACCGTTTTTAAGGAGAACTTCAGGAATCACTTTGAAGCCCCGAACCTCAGTGATAGAGAACCAGAAGAATTATGGGATGAACTTAAAGAAGTCATTCAGGATGAATGAGAAAAGAGACTGCCATAAATGAAGAAAGAGAAGAAGACAAACTGGACGTCAGAACAAACAAACAAGATGGAAACAGTCATGGAAAAAGAAGGAAAATCTTTCAAAAGATCTCTGAACTCAGAAGGAAGTTCCAACCTCAAACTGGTCATCATTGGCGATCACTCGTAGCCAAGTAAGATTGTCTTCCAAAGGTAAAATTTTAACGATGGATCCGTAAGTGGCTATAAAGGCCAATTCTGGATCCGCACAACCTCCCACAATGGGGGCATAGGTTTCCGGGTGGGAGACGGTCATGATGAGGGTTTGCCTAATGTGCCTTCCTTTTAGCTCTTTTCTCCTTTTCGCCCTGTACTCGTGCTTCTTCAAAGTCCATAGTGCCATTAATAAAGGATGACCTCCAATTGAAATGCTCATGAGTTAGGGCTTCCCAGTTCTCAATGCTGATATTACATTTTTTTTAAATTAGCTTTGAGAGTATCTTTGAATCTCTTTTGCTGTCCACCAATATTCCGTTTTCCATTCTTAAGTTGGGAGTAAAGTAGCTGCTTTGGAAGACGATGGTCAGGCATTCGAACAACATGACCGGTCCAGCGAAGTTGATGTTGGATGATCATTGTTTCAGTGCTGGTGGTTTTCGCTTCTTCTAATACGCTAACATTAGTCCGCCTATCTTCCCAAGTAATTTGCAGAATTTTTCGGAGGCAGCGTTGATGGAATCTTTCAAGAAGTTGGAGGTAGCGTTTGTAGAGGGTCCATGTTTTACAGGCGTACAGAAGGGTTGGTAGTACAATGGCTTTGTAAACAAGCATTTTGGTCTCCCTGTGAATGTCCCGATCCTCAAACACTTTATGCTTCATTCGGGAGAAAGCTACACTCGCAGAGCTCAGGCGATGCTGAATTTCAGCGTCGATGTCGGCTTTTGTAGATAGATGGCTGCTGAGATAAGAAAAGTGATCAACATTTTCTAGTGACACACCTTTAAGCTGGATTGATGGCGCTGCAGAGGGATTGGTTCGAACTTGCTGGTGAAGCACTTTGGTTTTTTTAATGTTAATCGAGAGGCCGAGTTTTTCATATGCTTCTGCAAAGATGTTTAGGATAGTTTGAAGATCTTCCTCGGAGTGTGCACAGACTACGTTATCATCAGCATATTGAAGTTCTATAACAGAAGTTGCAATTACCTTATTTTTTGCTTTCAGCCCACTAAGATTAAAAAGCTTTCCATCTGTTCGATATATAATTTCTACACCAGTAGGAAGTTTCTCTTCAACAAGGTGCATAATCATAGCGATGAAGATAGCGAATAAGGTTGGAGCAATAACACATCCCTGTTTAACGCCGGATTCCACTTTAAATGGATCGCTTTGAGAGCCATTGTTATTCAGGATTGTTGCCATCATGTCATCATGGAGTAACCACAAGATGTTCACAAATTTATCAGGGCATCCGATTTTCAGAAGGATGGTCCAGAGAGCAGTACGATTTACAGTATCAAAAGCTTTATTCAGATCAATAAACGCCATGTACAGAGGGCGGTTTTGCTCCTTGCATTTTTCTTGAAGCTGTCGTGCAGTGAAAATCATATCCACTGTTCCCCTGGAAGGGCGGAAGCCATTTTGCGTTTCAGGGAGGATGTCTTCTGATACAGATAGGAGACGGTTTGCGATGATCTTTGCCAGGATTTTGCCTGCTGTGGCTAGAAGGGAGATGCCTCGATAGTTTCCACAGTCTGTTCTATCACCCTTTTTAAAGAGAGTGATAATTATGGCATCCCTAAAGTCTGCTGGAATCTCCTCCCTCATCCAGATTTTTTCGATGAGCTTATGAAGTTGTTGTGTAAGTTCAGGCCCGCCTTCTTTAAAGACTTCAGCAGGAATCCCATCAGGTCCACTAGCTTTGTTATTTTTCATTTGTTTAGTGGCTTTACTGACTTCCTCCAAACTAGGGGGTACTGCAAGCTCATTTCGTATTTGTTTTTGCGGGATCTGCAAGAAGACTTCATCAGCCACAGTAGAGTGACGATTAAGGAGATTGTAGTAATGCTCTTTCCAGTGCAGTGCAATAGACTCTTTGTCTTTTAGAAGTTTAGCACCATCTACTGAGCGTAAGGGATTTGTACCATGGTTTGTAGGTCCATAGATGGCCTTTATGGCATTAAAAAAGCCCCGTGCATCATGAGCATCTGCAAAATGTTGGGTTTCTTGGGCTTTTTTTATCCACCATATGTTCTTAAGTTCTCTAGTTCTTCTTTGGACTTCTGCCTTTGCACTGGCGTAGATTTTTTTCTTAACGGCACAGTTAATATCTTTTTGCCATATCTGGAAGGCTTTCCTTTTCTTGTCAATAATATGTTCAATCTCACTATCGTTCTCATCAAACCAGTCCTGATGTCTCTTAGTCTGGTATCCGATAGTTTGTTCACAGGCTGAAATAATAGAAGTCTTCAATTTAGTCCAGTGTTCCTCAACATTTTCAGGAAGTTCCATAGGCAGATGTTCCTTGAGAGTTGATTGAAAGCAAGCTCGTTTAATAGGATCTTGAAGGGCCAGTGTATTCATTTTACGCCTTGGTTTTCTTCCTTGGAGCCTACGATGAGGGACAATCTTTATGGCCATCGTGGATCGAATTAATCGATGGTCTGTCCAGCAGTCATCGGCGCTCGTCATGGCTCTGGTGAGAAGTACATCACGGCGATCTCTAGCACGGACAATTACATAATCTAAAAGATGCCAGTGCTTCGACCGTGGGTGCTTCCATGATGTTTTAATTTATTTTTCTGGCGAAAGAGTGTGTTAGTAATGACAAGGTTATGCTCTGCACATTTAGTCAGAAGTAAGATTCCATTCGTGTTGCTGTTGTCAACTCCTTCTTTCCCAATGATCCCTGGCCACAAATCAAAATCACGCCCAACTCTTGCATTGAAATCGCCCAGGAGGATAATTTTATCCTCCTTTGGTATCTCTGATAAGATGGTGTCCAGCTGGGTATAAAATTTTTCCTTGATATCCTCATCTGCATCTAGTGTTGGTGCGTAAGCACTTAGGATAGTTGCCTATTGGTTTTTAGCGAGTTTTATTCGCAGAGTTGAGAGTCGTTCGTTAATCCCAGTGGGAACTTCTGACAAGAGCTTCACAAGGTCGTTTTTGATAGCAAAGCCTACCCCATGTATTCGTCGTTCTTGTTCAGGCAGTCCTTTCCAAAAGAAGGTATAACCTCCTTTTTCTTCCTTCAACTGTCCTTCTCCTGCTCTTCGAGTTTCTTGGAGTGCTGCTATATCAATATTAAAACGTCTCAGCTCCCTTGCAATAATGGCAGTCCTACGTTCAGGTCGTTCACTATCCATATTGTCTTGCAGTGTCCGTATATTCCATGTTCCAAAATTCATGTGTTTTTTACGACCGCTAGATGGTGACCCCACTGGTCGCGGTAATCCAGTCAGGGAGAAAATGAGGCAGACTATGTTTAGGGCACCTTTTCTAGCCCCCTCCCCATATGGGGTGAGCAGAGTGGATCCTAAATATGGCTGCTCAGTCGTGGATACAGCTGCTGAACTACTCAACTGCCTCGATCCTTGAGTCAGGGCGACTGAATCCATATCCACCGCCCATGTGCTGGTCCATGACTAGGAGCTTCCGGATTTCACAGTCCTGCCCCCGTTGCCATTCGTCAGTCGCCATGGGACTTTTGGTTGTTTTGGGTTTGGTGTGGTTGGAAGATGCCTGTGCGTGAATTTGTTTTATGTGTGGAGATCGGTGCACAACGATCAGCACACAACCTTCACAGAAAAAGGCTCTAATCCAATGGCATGGATACCATGACGATTGGTGACCTTTTGTCTGCTGCAGCCTTTATCCACCTTCGCAGCCATTGTAACAATACACCTTGTTATCTTCCGCCTGTTCTGCCGTTGAGGACCTTCTTGGATTGTTCTTTGTCTGGTTCCTCCCCCTGGACCTTACCGCCATGGGTGACCCTGCCAGGAGTACATGACTCACAATGGCTTCGCTCACAGGGTTCATTGGGAACACACAAGCCCACTCACCACAACAAGGTGACGATCCAGCGAGTGAGCTCAAACTGGTATGCTAAACTGTATGCTAAAGGGCACCAATGGACAGATAGTAACTGATTCAAAGGAGATCAAAAGAAGATGGAAGGATAGTCTCCATTCTCTTTCTCTTGTGGAGGAACTCAGAATCACCTTGGATTGTAATTTGCAAAAGGAAAGGGGTTGCATTAACAGCAGAGAAAGAGATCTGGGGAGGGAGGAGGAAACAAACAGCTAATAATGTAACAGAGTCACATTCGTGAGATGGGCGGCTATATAAATTTGATAAATAAATAAACAAACAAGATTTTTGTCTTCCTTTCCCTATATTGAGGTGAGGCCTTGGAGAATTTGTTTTCTGTCCCTCCAAGGACCCAATACATGTACAGAGACAATAGGAGAGCAAATCCTCCATGTTTGCTGCTTTTAAAAAGAGGAAGCCCAGCAGGAGATCCCGTCCACAGGTTTCCTTGCTAACACCCCCAGATTGCTTTCACCGGCCTTCACCCTTTCAGGGCTGGGCCCACACCCAATGGCTGCCCAAGATATCCTGCTGGAAATGGTTGAGGGCGCTGCTGCTGGTTTTGTGGGTTTCTCTTACCTAACTTTCCATCACCTAGTCAATCAAACTAGTCCTATATCCAAACTAAATATGGTTGTTCAACATTTGCCTGGGACACCTCTAGTTGTGGGCTGCCAGCTGAGGGAAGTATGTATTTACCTGGCGTAGGAACAGACATGGTTGCTTGAATCATCAGAGAGATCCAGTAGGTGTAAGAATTCCACCCTCTGGCCATGGACTCATTTATTCAACTGAAAGAGAACTGCTAGAGAAAAGGGAGAACATTTCAGGGCATATTAGAGTGGGGGATGAGGACAAGAATGGGAAAAGGAACCCTAATCGAAAAACAAGTGCAACGATTTCTGTGCTCCATGCTCCCTGTCTATATAACTGGGCTGAGCAATCAAGTTACAAAGAACTGCTGCAGTGAGAAAGACATCCTGAGATGGTCCTTCGTGATGTCAAGTATTGAGCCTGGGTGGTGATGGGCAATGGGTAGGAAGTGGCCGGAGGACGCATTGAAGGCAACGAGTGGAAAAGGTGCTTATTCAGCCACATCTCCCAAGCTTTGCCTTGAGGGTGGAGCCCGTTTCTGTGGACTATGGATGATCCCCCCATAGCCTTGCTACAGACCCCCATGAAAGGTCCATATGCAGAAACAGAAGTCAATTAACAACTGGTACACTAAATATTAGCAGACAAGTTAGACTGAAAATTGTAAAATTGGCAGCTCTGGAAAGAAGAAAAGAAAAGAAAAGAAAAGCAAGTGTTGAATTATGTGGTTCTTCGCTCAAGAGCTACAGGAAGCAGGTGATGAGGAAACTCTGGAAGCCAACTGTATCCCTAAAAGTGCCTTGCAGCCTAGCAATACCGTTGAGCTCCTGCTATTATCCAAGAAACGGCCGATTATCTTGTGTAATGAGTGTGTGCAGAAAGGGTAATGAGGAAACCTCAGGGCCAAACTGACTTGTTGGTTTGTAATCAAGTGAAATAAGGTAAAGAATAAAATGGAATAAGTGAAGACTAGTGCTGATATCTAGGTCCAGAAATGATTGAGGTGCACTGTTTGAAAAGAATAGGATGGAAGCTGCCGAAGTTACTGTGGGAACAAGTCCAGCAGTTGTTATAGGCAGAGCAAGAGACCAGGACTTTGATTTATTATTTATTGTTGTGGCATTTCGTTACTTGGGATCAAAGGTTAGGCTTGGGAGAAGGACCCTTTTAAGGTCAGCTATCTCAGTAAACTTGCCACATGGAAACTGAAGCTATGATAAAACATGCCACAATGTTTGGATAATTTCCTTCTGTACCAGGCCCCACGTTCCATATATTTTACTGGAGAGACAGATTGTTTTAGTGCTGGCAATCCCTTCCTAGGGAATCTGGCTTGGTAACTGTACTGATGTCATGTAGGCAACAGATGCAGGTATTTCAAGAAATACTTTTGTGCTTTTAGCATTTGTATCATCTTGTGTCTTTTGTCATTCATTCAAAAGATGGAACTGAGTGTAAACTATCAAGGGGACACTTCCAGACATCCTTTTTCCACACCACAATCCCTCAAAAACATTTTTTAGATGGTTTATCCCACCTTTATTATTATTACTTTTATAAATAACTCAAGGCAGGGAACATACCTAATACTCCTTCCTCCTCCAATTTTCCCCACAACAACCTCCTTGGGAAGTGAGTTGGGCTGAGAGAGAGTTACTGGCCCAAAGTCTCCTGCTTTCTAGCCTGGTACCTTGACTGACTCTGCAGTTCTGAGAAGAAGCTGTGGTGTTTCTCTGGCTAATAAGAGGATGCTTCTACACCACTGATGTTTTCACCTCCAAATCTCTCATAATTTGATCCCTGATTATTCACCCTGAAATGCAGAGAACACGAAGAGACCCCATGAACCTATCAGTGCTCAAACTTTCTCCATCCAGTTGACCAATAGGAGAGAGCATGTTTAAAGTGGTTTAAAAAAATGTCTGATGGAAAGCTATGTGACAGAAAGTTGCTTACCAAAAACCTCACAAAACAAACATACAACCAAACCCCAAACCTCCAGCCTTAGCATTATCTCATTTAAAAACTCATGTGGCTTCTGAAGGTGCAATGATAGCATGTTGATAATGTTGCAGAAGGGCACTTTCTTAGCTTTGAGCATTGCTGCCTAACCTTAACTGATCTGAAAGGCTAATTAGAGCTGACTCCGATTAGAACTTGGATGGTAGACTGGACCTTGGAATACAGACAAGTACACTTGGCTCTGGCAAACTTGTTCTGAATATATGAGGATACAGGAGGATGGCCCAACACAGGAGAAGTAACACCACAGGACCAGAGTCAGCAGTTTATCTTCATCTAAAGGAAAAAGGACACTCATTTGAGGACATTAATGTTCACATTTTAGACAGAGAAGATAGGTGGTTTGAGAGAGGGGTCAAGGAATCCATTTATGCCAACTTGGAAAATCCTTCCTTGAATAGAGGTGGGGGCCTCAGGCACAATCTTTCCCCTATTTTCCTTCCTGCTTTGTCTTCTGTGCCTAGGAAGATTAAGACCATTTCGCAAGCTCAACAGCAGCAGGGTAATCTTAATGATCCTCCTTTAGATGATAAAGGGACTTAGAAATAACATCTCAAAATAACCATGACCTAGCCCCAGGTGCAAGGTCACACAGCCACCTAGAAACATATTTAAGGATTCCCTTACTAACTTTGCTCAACTGAAGAAGCTCCTTGGATAAGGAGTGAAATGTTTCCACTGAGAAAATAGAAATCCAGTTGACATGATTCAAGCTACAGACAATTCCAACTGGATGACTGAGAACCTTCATAGACTTCTAATATAATGGTTTTTAAAGTCCACATTAACTTTCACTTTGTCATACCACAAATATCTAGGCCATCCGTATCTTAATTCATGACCCTCCAAATTCAATAATTTTTCATCTTTCAAAGTTATCCATTCTTTAATCCATACCAAGCAACAGGCAGCATAATATAGCTTCAAATCTGGTAAACCTAGTCCACCTCTTTCTTTTGAGTCTTGCAAAACTTTATATTTTATTCTTGGCTTCTTTCCTTGCCAGATAAATTTAGAAATATCCCGTTGCCATTGTTTAAAAGGTTCTTCTGATGCTAATATAGGTAGTGTTTGAAAAAGATATAAAATTCGTGGCAAAATATTCATTTTAATTACTGAAATTCTACCTAACAATGATAATTGTAGTTTTTTCCATTGGTCCAAGTCTTTTTTTATATCTGTCCAAAGTGAGATATAATTGTCCTTGAACAACTTAACATTTTTAGATGTCAAATATACTCCCAAATATTTTACTTTTTCTTCCATTGAATATCCCGTCATTTCTTTCAGTTTCTCTTGTTGATGGTAATCCATATTTTTAGTTAATACATTAGTTTTCTGTAAATTCACTTTGAACCCTGCTAATGAAGTCTTTTAATTTCTGAATCAATAATTCAATTCCATCTAGTGGATTCTCCAAGGTAATGACTAAGTCGTTAGCAAAGGCTCTTAGTTTATAGACTTCTTTTTTGACTTTAATACCATAAATACCATCATCTTGTCTAATGTCTCTAAGTAACACCTCTAGTACCAATATGAACAAAAGTGGAGATAATGGACAACCTTGTCTTGTACCTTTTTGAATTTCACATGGTTTACTAAATTCTTCATTAATAATTATTTTTGCAAATTGGGGAGTATATATTGATTTAATCCACTTAATAAAATTTCCTCCAAAGTTCATATTTTCCAGTACCTTAAACATGAATGACCAATTTAAATTGTCAAAAGCTTTTTCAGCATCTATAAATATCAAAGCTGCTTGCTTTTCATAATGTTGTTCCAAGTGTTCCAATACATCTAATATATTTCGAACATTGTCTCTAATTTGTCTCTTAGGTAAAAAAACCAGCTTGGTCTTGATGAATAAAATCCTTGAGTATATTTTTCATTCTTTCTGCCAATATGGTTGTAAATATCTTATAATCATTATTCAGTAAAGATATTGGTCTATAATTCTTAGTTAAAGTCAAATCTTGTTGTTCTTTAGGAATCAATGTTATATGCGCTTCTCTCCAAGTCTCTGGCATATTTCCTGTTTCCAAAATCGAATTCATAGTATTCTGTAAGGGTAAACATAGTTCATCCTTGAAGCTTTTATAATAAGCTGCTGACAATCCATCAGGTCCAGGTGCTTTCCCACTGCTGATTTTCTTAAAGGCCATTTCCATTTCTTCTGTTGTTATCGGATTATTTAGTGTTACTCTTTGTTGGTCATTGAGAACAGTTAGCTTTTGCTTACACAAATATTCATCAATATCAGCTAGATTGACATCTTGTTTTTTATATAGTTTTGAATAGTAATCATGAAAGGCTTCTTGTATGTCTATATTATTCACCAAAATTTTTCCTTCATGTTGTATATTGACAATTGAATTCTTTTGTCTTTGTTTCCTCAATTTATAAACTAACCATCTCCCTGGTTTATTTGCATGTTCAAAATATTTTTGCCTTGTAAATTTCATTTGGGTTTCTATTTCTTGTGTCAATATCATTGATATTTGTTTTTGTAGAAATTTGAGTAAGTAAAGTATCATCCATTGGTTTATCTCTTAAACATAACTCTTTGCTTTTAATTTCATCTAAAATCAATTGTATTCTCCCTTGTTTCTTTCTCCTCATTTGAGCATTGTATTGGATAAAGTAACCCCTCATATATGCTTTGCTGGCATCCCATACAGTTTGTATATTTGTACCTTTGTTTAAATTCAATTGAAAATATTCTCTTAACCTTTTTTTACATACATCAACTATATCATTTTTCCGAAAGATTGACCCATTCAATCTCCATCTAAACACATTCCGTTTTCCTTTAAGGGTCAACATTACAGGATTGTGATCTGAGAGGGTCTTAGGTAATATTTCAACTTTACCAATGTCCATCATTACACTTTTAGAAATCAAAATCATATCTATTCTAGAGAAGGATTTAAATCTCTCTGAGTAGTATGTATATTCTCTTGAAGTCCTGTTCATCAATCTCCAAATATCTTGTAAATCCAACATTTCTTTCAAATCAAAAAATGTTTCTGGTAATTTTCCCTGTGCACGTTTCACTCCTTTTTGTGAATGTCTATCCATCATTCGGTGAATAACCCCATTCCAGTCTCCCATAAAACACCAGTTTTCATAAGGTAAATCCAGAAGTTTATCCATTAAATTTTTATAGAATATACCTTTGTCCATATTTGGTGCATAGAGTCCAACAATTAATGTTTTAGTTCCTTGTATATTAATTTCAACTGCTATATATCTTCCTTCATCATCAACTAGTATCTTTTTTGGATTTAACTTTGATTGTATATACAAAACTACTCCCTTAGTTTTTTTAAGTCCAGCCGAAATAAATTCTTCTCCAAGTTGTTTACAAATCAAATACTTAATGTCTTTTTTACAAATGTGAGTTTCTTGTAGGCAAGTTATATCCAATCTCAGTTTTTTCAAAGATTGGAACATTTTTCATGTCTTTTGTGGAGAATTGGCTCAATTTATGTTCCATGTCAGATATTTATAATCCATAAGTGTTTTGATGTTTAAAAACCTTTTTTCCAGCCCAGTCCTGCAGCTCCCAACGCAGATAAATCTTCACTCGTCTCTTTGTTTTTTGATACAGCTCCCAACACAGATAAATCTTCACTCATCATTTTATCCTTTGATATCTCCACTTTTCTTTCCAAATCTCCAGATGCATCTTTCAAATCTGTCTTGTATTTCTCTAGAAATGCTTTTGCTTTTAAAATGGAAGTTATCCTAAACCTTTGCCCTTTGAATATAAAAGATACCCCTTCTAATCTCTCCCATCTAAATGAAATATTATTTTGCCTTAATTTTTCTATAAAGAAGGAGTATTCTTTTCTCTTTCTCAATATCCTCAACGGTATTTCTTTTAGTACAATTATTTCTTTTCCTTCTATATTTAATCCAGTGTTATAATGTTTCTTCAAAATTTGCTCTTTTATTACTTTTCTCACAAAAGGTATCAATATATCTCTAGGTACTTTCTTATCTCTAGCATAGCGTGAATTGACTCTGAAAATTTTATCTATTTCCACATCTAAATCTTGTTCTTTCATCTCCAAAAATTTAGCTAATATAGAAACAATCCTTTCTCTTACATTTTCATTTAATTGTTCTGGAACTGCTCTCAATCTTAAAATATATTCTTTTTCTCTCATTTCTGCTAATGCAGTAATATCTAAATTATATTCAAGTTCCTTAGTAACATCTTCTGATTTAGTCTCTAATCTTTGCATCTGGCCCTGTATATCCTTAAGTTCCCCTGACAAAGTATTCACAACTTCCTTTACTGTCTGAACCTCTTTTTTAAATTCTTGTGTAATCTCTTTCTTCATTTCTTCCATCTTCTTATCTTATTTTTTTATCTAAAGATGCAATTTGTTCTTCCATCTGTTTATTTTGTACCATTGAATTTTCCATTTTCTTGTTAAGTGATGTCATTGAATCATCCATTTTCTTGTTAAGTGATGCCATTGCTTCCAGAAGTTTTTTCATTTCTGATTGAGGAGGTTCCATTGATGCTCCAGGTGTTAAAGAGTCTATGGATGTCCTTCCAGTTTCTTTTTCCTTATCTTTCTCCTTCTTCCTCAATGCCATGGTTGTCATAATGTATATACTTTCCCTGTAAGACAGAGCTTTCCAAACTGTGTGTCGGGACACGTTAGTGTGTCGGCTGCAGTGTCCAGGTGTGTCGCAGCTCCTGCTGCCTCCGAGCCCCACCACGTTTCCACACGGGTCCTAGTGCCTGCCTTGCGCCTTGCTGCCTCCAAACCTGCTGTGATTCCATGCAGGTCCTAGTGCCTGCCTTGTGCCCTGCTGTAAGAGTGTGTCGCAAAATGATGCCGTGCTGTAAGAGTGTGTCGCGAAATGATGCATGTCTAAAAAGTGTGTCACCAACATGAAAAGTTTGGAAAGCTCTGCTGTAAGAGAAAAAGAGAGAGAGGAGAGGGGGAAGACAAAAAACAAACAGAAAAAAAGGCTACTATTTTTTAAAAAAAACTTCAAAAAACAAAAATAGTCCTTTAAATGCAATTATCAAAATAACTGAAATCTAGTCCATTAAAATTGTATGTCCTAGCGTAAAAGCAAAAGAATACAAGATAAAAAAGAACAGAGAGGCTTCTATTGTAGTCAAAATAATAACCAAAAAAGGATAAACAATCCCAGAGTTTCTCACGCCAGCTTATATCCACACAGTCCAGGCATGAATAAATCATCTAATTTATATACAAAAGGGTTAGGAATCCAAAGCATTCATAAAAATTCTATAAAGTAACTTATATAATCCAAGGAATATTCAAACACTTATAAGAAAAAGCAAAACACAAAAAGCAAAAAAAAAATTCTTTCATAATAAAAATCCCAAACAGGTAAAGGAAAGAGTATCAAATCATTAATTCATTTATCCATAAAAACTTTAAATCCAAGCAAATTAGTCCCAAAAGAAAAATACTTATAATTGTAATAAGAATGAAAGCAAACCAAAAACAGGGATATTAAGAATAAAAAGAGAAAGTCACTCAGTCCATGTCAGGCAGAGTCAATTAACATTCCAATCCCACCGTTTAAACACTCCTTTGACAAGAAAGAAAAATAAAGCACCAGCATTTATAAATCACAGTCCAGAGGTAAATCTTAGAGATTAATAGGCAAGTAATATTTAAAAAAGTAAAAGTATGTGTCTAAAAAGGTCGGGTGCCGTGCTACTTATCTTATTCAGATTCGTGGTTTCTGCAGAGCTAAAGCTGTCAATTCCAGTCGTTTTTCACCGCTTCTATCTCCCTCCCCCCGTGGTGGATTTACGGGGGTCGGGAGAGAGCGGCAATCCGACGACCCAATTGTGATCAATCTTCTGCTCGCCCTCTCTTCGAGAGTGATTTTTCAGTGATTTTTCCTTGTAATAAATCACTGCAAACAGGCAAACCGTGGAGCTATCTGCTCAGCGCACTGGTCGTCTCAACACCCAGAAGTTGCAATGACAGTGCCCATATTTCTAACTGAATTGTTTTATGTGTGTGTGTGTTATCTCACCGTTCAACAACCGTAGAATCTTCTGTAATCACCAAAGTTGCAGCCTTCCATGGAATTAAGATTGCAGTAGCTATTTCTAAATCTAATCTTGCATTAGAATGAACGGTTGATCAGCTCTTGAGTAACTTTTCTGGAAAAAATTACTGTTGTAATTTACATATGAAATTCTCTTCCAATTTATGCTGCATCTCTCTTCCATGATCAAGGGGCTACAGTAGCCTCAATGGAGCACCTGAAAAGACAAGGCTGAGAACAGGCTCAGTGTTTAATGCCAGGTGAGTTGCTGATGCAACACTTCATAGGCAGGATTTTATCTTCAATGACAGCACTGAGTCTGCACATATCCCAGAAAGCAGGAAGGGACAGGTTGGTCGTCTGTCCCAGTTTTGTCTGGTGGGTCATTCTGTGTGCAGAAATTTAGAAGAAAGGCCAGGAAGAAGGTGCAGTTTAGGTGATTTTTAAAAATTTATCATTTTTATATACCACTGAATCCAACTGATTCCCAGCAGCTACAATCAAATAGAAAGATCATTAGGAGCCACATAGATAAGACATGCAGAATCAGCAATAATATGAACACAATCATAATTCCAACATGAATATAAACATGTCCATGATGAACTCATCCAGAAAAACTAAAAATGTAATCATGAGACTCCAATCACCAATCAGTGAAGCAACAGCTCCATCAAGATGACCATCAGCTACCAAAGGGTTTCTCGAACAAGTCTGTCTTCACTACCTTCCAGAAGTCTTATTCTGTGCAGGGCAGACTTATATCTCTCTTTGTAGAAAGCTATTCCGCAAAGTTGCCGTTCTGCAAAGTTGCCATTCCCAAAAAGTACTGTCTCCTCATCTCAGCCTTATGAATCTTGCAAAGATGCAGGACAATCAGGAGGCTATGTTGGAGACACCTTGGTGTGATGCCACATGTGGCCTTTTAGGTGAAACCCAGAACTCTGAATTGCACTTGGCAGCTTCTCTGCAACTCAGGAAAGGGCTTAAGCTCAGTTGTGCTGCTGGTAGTCAAAGGAGCTACAGCATTCTGCACCCATCGAAGCTTCCAGGTGGTCTTCAAAGGCAGCCTCATATAGTGCACATTGCAACAATTGCGCCACCTAGTGATAAAGGTAGAGATTACTCTCAGTCCAGGAATGGCTTGAATTTGCCCAAAACACAGGTGAGTTCAGAGCTTGGCTATTAATTATTACATATTGGCTCAAGGGCTACTATTTCCCAGCCAGACAGATTCCATCCATCCAATCTGAAAAATTTAAATCTTCATGGTGGCAAGTAATTCTAAAAAAACCCTTTTATTTTCAGTCCTTACAGTTTCTTCCATTCACTCAGGCTAAGACAGCTGTTAGAGAATGGCTCCTGGACACAAATTGTCTACCTCAACACCGTTTAGCTATCCGAGATGGAAACCAGCTAATTAGATCAATTCATTAATCTCCCCATCCCAATTCAGGTTCTTTTTTAGAGCCACATTCAACAGCCTTCCCCCAGCACTTCCATATGGGATACTTAATAAGCTTCCTATGGTCAGTCAAGCCGCCCTTGTGGTGAGGGTTCAGGTTGAATTCATCCTTCTAGTGCTGTTACACTGTCCACTTTATAGCAAGACCTGAAGAAGGCTCAGATTTCTTCTGTTCTCCTCTGCTTCTGGTCGCCCTGAGGAATTTTATGCTGACTTTCTTCCATCAGATAAGGAAAGCTCCATCGCATATAACTAGCCACGGTTTGTATAACAGCGGTGAACCTGTGTAAACAATTGGTCCTAGACTTACATTGGTTATTACTTAACTATTTGTATTTTAATCAGTTTTTCAATTATCTCTGATGAATAGCCCAGATTTTAAAGTTTTACAGGATGATTTATGTATAGGTGTTGAAATTATTCTGTCATATGCTAAATATTTACTTCCCCTTATAGATTTAGATACAGATATTATTCAAGAATTTTAGCTTTAGTAGTCTGCACTGCTGCAGAACTAATTTTATTTTGTTTGCTCACACTTTATTTGAACATTTGTGTGGCAGGATGAAGTGCCAGGTGAAGGAGAGTGGTTGGGTCTGTGCCAAGCTCATGGGTTTGTGTTAGGGAAGGCCAGTGATTGAGCACAAGGCCAAGAGCACTTGGGCAGATCAGGGGGAACTGGCCAGAAGGCGCCTGTAAAGTGGCACATCCATGTCCTGCTAAGAGAATAGAAAAAGGGTAGGAAGAGGAGAGAAGAGTTTTTTTTTCCCCTTAATTGCAGATGCTGCAGGACATGCTGCTGGAGAGGACATCACCTGGTCAATGTGGAGTGGAGTAGAGCAATGACCCAGCCTGCCTTGTCCAGATATTCCAGGGCTGGGACCAGGAGGAAGACCGGGTGCAAAATCCTGGAGTGGCTTGTAAGAGTGTGGAACGACCAGCAGGACAGACTGTGTTGTGTGTATAGAGAATCAGATGCTGGACAGTGGAACATAGTGAGTGAAAGGCTTTGTTTGGCAGCAAGACAGCCAGGAGAAAACTGAGAGACATTCCAGCATCAGTCTTTGAGATAAGGAGGGGAAGAAGATGCTGTAATAAAGCAGAAGTGGAAAGTGGGGAAGGAGACTTGAGAGGGAAGAAAATTAACTAGGTTCAGAAGAAGAAGAAGAAGAAGAAGAAGAAGAAGAAGAAGAAGAAGAAGAAGAAGAAGAAGAAGAAGAAGAAGAAGAAGAAGAAGAAGAAGAAGAAGAAGAAGAAGAAGAAGAAGAAGAAGAAGAAGTTGTTCAAGGCCCTGGGCTTTTGACTGTTGCTGCTGAATGCCAGATCAGTCTGTAACAAGGCTGACCTCATCTGACTTGATCATGGATGAGAGGGCTGATGTGGCGTGTATTACCAAAATCTGCCTGGGTCTGTAGTGGGGAGTCCCCCTTTTGGAGATGTGCCCAGTTGGGTTCCTGGTGGAGCATCAGCTAAGACCCAAGGTAGGAGTGGTGGGGTGGCGGTTGTCATCCAAGGTACTTGGGAGGTTTCCAGAGGCACTGCCCCACAGATTACTGGGTGCGAGATCCTGTGTGTTAGGTTGGGCTCTAGGGTTCAGTTGGGACTGTTGCTACTGTACCAGCCTCCCTGCTGTGTAGCAACCTCTCCGCTTGTGCTCCTTGACTCCATGTCCAGGTTGGTGGTAGAGTTCCGCAGGCTTATGGTCCTGGGTGACTTTAACTTGCCTTCTCTGGCTGTAGGGTCAGAGGCAGCTTGGGAGAAGGTGGTCACACTGAAGCTTCAGAGGGCCCTGGAAGAAGGGGATTATCAGGACACCTTCCAGTCAGGGTTCAGGCCTAGGTATGGGATCAAGACAGTGTTGATCACATTCTTGGATGATCTTTTGCAGGAGCAGGAAGGGGGTGGTGTGCGTCCTTGCTCTTCTTGACCTCTCAGCAGCTTTTGATACCATCGATCATGGTGTCCTTGTGGGGTGGCTCTGTGAGTTGGGGGTGGGTGGCACAGTGTTATGCTGGCTCTCCTCCTTGCAGGGTCAGTTCCAGTCAGCTTTAACAGTGGGGGAGAGGTCCAGCCCATGGGCCCTCCTTTGTGGGGAGCTGCAGGGCTCAGTACTTTCTCCTGTCCTGTTTAACATCTACATGAAGCCGCTGGGTGAGGTCATCCAACAGTTTGGAGTGAGGTATCATCAGTATGCTGATGGTACTCAACTTTATATCAATTAATTTCGTTGTTTTTTCAGTGGTTGTGACACCACTGCTCTGTGAGCTGCATTGGCTTCCAGTGTGCTTCTGGGTGCAATTCAAAGTGCTGTAAAGCCCTTCATGGCTTTTG
Source organism: Charina bottae (assembly GCA_023362775.1). Lineage (NCBI taxonomy): Eukaryota > Metazoa > Chordata > Lepidosauria > Squamata > Charinaidae > Charina > Charina bottae. The sequence continues at coordinate 86,393,192 of JALMGJ010000001.1, read as the reverse complement.
AACCAGGTTACTAACTGGACCGACTCTCCCCAATTGTTTCCCACCCGGTCTGGCAGGAGGGGCAGACTCTGGATGCCATCTGCTAAGGAGGTTTGGCTGGCGGGGCCCAGGAGGGCCTTTACTGCTGTGGTGTCTGCCCTGTGGGCAGCTATATAAACCAAACCAAACCAAACCAAACCAAACCAAACCAAACCAAACCAAACCAAACCAAAAAATAAATATTACATTTCTTATACAATTCTGTAGATACTGGTTTGGCAAATAATATTTTCACTTATATATATTATTAGATCTCACGACTTTATTAGCATAGGTATCACAGTGTGCATAGTTATTATTATTTATTTTTTTGCCCTTCAATCATGTCCAATCCTCAGTGACTGCCTGGACTACTCCCTGCAGTTTCCTTGGCAAGATTTCAGAAGTGGTTTGCCCTTGCCTCCTTCCTAGGGCTGAGAGAGGCTGACTTGCCCAAAGTTACCAGCCGGCTTTCATGCCTAAGGTGGGAGTACAACTCACTGTCTCCTGGTTTCTGCCTTGATGCCGTAACCACTATACCAAACTGTCTCTCTCTACTGCATTAGCATAGGTATCAGAGTGTCCAGAATAATATCCCTCATATGTCACCTGTGTGTGTGTCTGTATCAGCTCCAATCTGACTGTTGTTGTTTATTCGTTCAGTCGTTTCCGACTCTTCGTGACTTCATGGACCAGTCCACGCCAGAGCTTTCTGTCGGCCGTCACCATCCCCAGCTCCCCAATGGTTGAGTCCGTCACCTCCAGAATACCATCCATCCATCTTGCCCTTGGTCGGCCCCTCTTCCTTTTGCCTTCCACTTTTCCTAGCATCAGCTTCTTCTCCAGGGTATCCTGTCTTCTCATTATGTGGCCAAAGTACTTCAGTTTTGCCTTTAATATCATTCCCTCAAGTGAGCAGTCTGGCTTGATTTCCTGGAGTATGGACTGGTTTGATCTTCTTGCAGTCCAAGGCACTCTCAGAATTTTCCTCCAACACCACAGTTCAAAAGCATCTATCTTCCTTCGCTCCGCCTTCCTTATGGTCCAGCTCTCACAGCCATAGGTTACTACAGGGAATACCATTGCTTTAACTATGCGGACCTTTGTTGTCAGTGTGATGTCTCTGCTCTTAACTATTTTATCAAGATTTGCCATTGCTCTCCTCCCAAGAAGTAGACGTCTTCTGATTTCCTGGCTGCAGTCAGCGTCTGCAGTAATCTTTGCGCCTAGAAATACAAAGTCTGTCACTGCCTCCACTTTTTCTCCCTCTATTTGCCAGTCATCAATCAAGCTCGTTGCCATAATCTTGGTTTTTTTGAGGTTTAACTGCAACCCAGCTTTTGCACTTTCTTCTTTCACCTTCGTCATAAGGCTCCTCAACTCCTCCTTGCTTTCAGCCATCAAAGTGGTATCATCTGCATATCTGAGATTGTTAATGTTTCTTCCAGCGATTTTAACTCCAGCCTTGGATTCCTCAAGCCCAGCATGTCGCATGATGTGTTCTGCGTACAGGTTGAATAGGTAGGGTGAGAGTATACAACCCTGCCGTACTCCTTTCCCAATCTTAAACCAGTCCATTGTTCCGTGCTCTGTTCTTACCGTTGCTACTTGGTCGTTATACAGATTCCTCAGGAGGCAGACAAGATGACTTGGTATCCCCATACCACCAAGAACTTGCCACAATTTGTTATGATCCACACAGTCAAAGGCTTTAGAATAGTCAATAAAACAGAAATAGATGTTTTTCTGAAATTCCCTGGCTTTCTCCATTATCCAGCGGATATTGGCAATTTGGTCTCTAGTTCCTCTGCCTTTTCTAAACCCAGCTTGTACATCTGGCAATTCTCGCTCCATGAATTGCTGGAGTCTACCTTGCAAGATCTTGAGCATTACCTTACTGGCATGTGAAATAAGTGCCACTGTTTGATAGTTTGAACATTCTTTAGTGCTTCCCTTTTTTGGTATGGGGATATACGTTGATTTTTTCCAATCTGATGGCCATTCTTGTGTTTTCCAAATTTGCTGGCATATGGCATGCATCACCTTGACAGCATCATCTTGCAAGATTTTAAACAGTTCAGCTGGGATACCATCGTCTCCTGCTGCCTTGTTATTAGCAATGCTTCTTAAGGCCCATTCAACCTCACTCTTCAGGATGTCTGGCTCTAACTCACTGACCACACCGTCAAAGCTATCTCCAATATTATTATCCTTCCTATACAGATCTTCCGTATATTCTTGCCACCTTTTCTTGATATCTTCTGCTTCTGTTAGGTCCTTACCATCTTTGTTTTTGATCATACCCATTTTTGCCTGGAATTTTCCTCCGATGTTTCTAATTTTCTGGAAGAGGTCTCTTGTCCTTCCTATTCTATTGTCGTCTTCCACTTCCGCACATTGCTTGTTTAAAAATAATTCCTTATCTCTTCTGGCTAACCTCTGGAATTTTGCATTTAATTGGGCATATCTCCCCCTATCACTGTTGCCTTTTGCTTTCCTTCTTTCTTGGGCTACTTCCAGTGTTTCAGCAGACAGCCATCTTGCCTTCTTGGTTTTCTTTTTCTTTGGGACGTTTTTTGTTGCCGCCTCCTGAACAATGTTGCGAACTTCTGTCCATAGTTCTTCTGGGACCCTATCTACTAAATCTAGTCCCTTAAATCTATTCTTCACCTCCACTGCATATTCCTTAGGAATATTAGTGAGCTCATATCGAACTGATCTGTGGGTCTTCCCTATTCTCTTTAGTCTGATTCTAAATTTTGCAATAAGAAGTTCGTGATCTGAACTACAGTCAGCTCCAGGTCTTGTTTTTACCGACTGTATAGATGTCCGCCACCTTTGGCTGCAAAGGATGTAGTCAATCTGATTTCGGTGTCGACCATCTGGTGAAGTCCATGTATAAAGTCGTCTTTTAGGTTGTTGGAAGAGAGTGTTTGTTATGCACAGTGAGTTGTCTTGGCAAAATTCTATCAGCCTATGTCCTGCTTCATTTTGTTCTCCCAGACCATGCTTGCCTGTAATTCCAGGTGTCGTCTGACTACCCATCTTAGCATTCCAGTCTCCTGTAATGAAAATAACATCTCTTTTTGGTGTATTATCTAGTAGGTGCTGCAGATCCTCATAGAACTGATCTACTTCTGCTTCTTCAGCATCTGTGGTTGGGGCGTATATTTGGATCACTGTGATGTTAAATGGCTTACCCTGAATTCGAATTGAGATCATTCTATCGTTTTTTGGATTGTATCCAAGCACTGCTTTAGCCACTTTATTATTAATTATGAAGGCTACTCCATTTCTTCTGTGGTCCTCTTGTCCACAGTAGTAGATCTAGTGGTCATCTGATGTGAAGTGGCCCATTCCAGTCCATTTCAGTTCACTGACACCTAAAATGTCTATATTTAATCTTGACATCTCACCAATAACCACATCCAATTTGCCCTGGCTCATAGATCTTACATTCCAGGTTCCTATGGTGTGTTGATCTTTAGAACATCGGATTCGTCGTTCACCACCAGCACCGTCGGCCGCTAGCCATCCTTTCGGCTTTGAGCTAGCTGCGTCATCACATCTGGGGCTAGTTGAACGTATCCTCTGTTCCTCCCCAGTAGCATTTTGACCATCTTCCGACCTGGGAGTCCCATCTTCCGATGGTATACCGACATATCTTTGGTTGTACTGATCCATTTAGTTTTCATGGCAAGAATACTGGGGTGGGTTGCCATTACCTTCCCCAGGGATCGTATTTAGTCTGACCTCTCTGCCACGACCTTCCCGTCTTGGGTGTCCCTTCACGGTTTAGCTCATGGTTTCATTGAGGTGCTCAAGCTCCAGCACCACGACAAGGTAACGATCTCCTTTGCTGGAGCCAATCTGACTGACCCCCTGTCAATTAGATTTTATTGTAATCTTCCTATTTTTTTATGCTGGTCACTCAAATTAATAATATCTATCCATCCATCCATCCATCCATCCATCCATCCATCCATCCATCCAAGTAACAAAAGAAATGGTCTAGGACAGTGATGATGAACCAATGAAACACGTGTCAAAGGTGACACGCACATTTTGAGTGACACACCAGCATTCATGAACACCTGACAACAAGTATTTCCCTGTTTGAGTTATTAAAGAAACTGAACGAACAAAAGGCACTGCAACTCCCCCCCCCCCGCCTTTCTCCCCCCCATCTCTGCCTTTTTGGTCACCCTGCACCCTGCCTTGTGAGGCGGCAAGCAGCCCTAGAACCACGCGGCTCTGGGGATGCTTGCAACGCCCCAGGAAGCTGCGGCCACACCAGCCCAGTCACAGCCGCAGTCACCCTCGCCACCCTGCACTCCGAGACCCCTGCCTCTCTGTGCTCTGCCACCCCAGCTCACCTTGCTGTCTTCTTGCTCCCACTTGCATGAAGCCGGTTCCTTTCTCCAGGAACCAGCTTTGCACGAGGGGATGATGATTGATGATGATGATGATGATGATAATAGGCACACCGCCTTTTGGGGGGGTTCGGGGGGTGACATGCTAGCAGAGTCAGGTTAGGCATCTTCCAAATTTTTGACACGCTGAGCCCAAAAGGTTTGCCATCACTGGGCTATGAAGAGTCCCTCTCTCTCTGGAAATATGATCTCATGCAGATATCCTCTTGCTACGTCTTCCATTGTTTTATTGAGACCCAGCAATCAGCAATGCAAACTGGAAGAGTGGAGGAGATGATGTGCAATCTTTGTTTAGAAAAGTCATCCTTGGATCCTTTGCAATCTTAATTTTATTCTCTGTAGCTCCATTGGTATACACAGGGGGTCATTGAATGGACTGCTAAAAGCACTCCGGTTTTCTTGAAACTGGTGTCCTTTTCTCAATTAGATGTTCCTGCCTGATTCTTTCTAGTGGATAAGAGTGTCAGTTCTGACCAAAGCAAACAGTGCTTTTGTCTTCTTGGCTTATGCATAGTATTATATACGTAGAAACTGGAGATATGTAATCTGGTTGTGCTTAGGAGTGAAGAATTAGTTTTATAGAGCTTATTATTGAAAAAGGATGAAGTTGTGTCAGAAAGTAATGTCCTGTTGATGTTCTTATGACCTTCTTCTGTGGCCTGTAAAATAAATATGTTGCAATAATGTATCTCAGGAAAGAATGAGCGATAAGGAATGAGGAGCCCGGCTAAGGTCAATGGGGGGCAGAGGCATTTGCAGGGCTGGGCTGGTCCAAAATGTAAAGACGGTGGGTGCAACTGTATGATTGAAGCCCCGCCCCTTTTTATGTCCATGAGGCCCATGCAACACATGGTTAAAAGGGGTAGGGATTCAACTGTACAATTGCACTTGCCACCTTGACTCTTTTGACCTTCCTGTGGATGCCCCTGACAGCGAGCTAATGGGCTAAGGTTGAGAGGACATGTGCTTTTACCAGTCAAATAACAGCACCTTCTTCTTTTCCAATCAGAAAGACTCATTTCTGTGGACTACAGATGATCCCCTCCTAGCCTTGCTACAGTCCCTAATGAAAGGTGCACATGTAAAAGCAGAAGTCAATTAACAACAGGAACGCTAAATACTGTATTAGCAGACCAGTGAGACTGATAATGTAAAATTGGCAACTTTGGAAAGAAAGAAGGAAGAAAGAAAGAAAGGAAGGAAGGAAGGAAGGAAGGAAGGAAGGAAGGAAGGAAGGAAGGAAGGAAGGAAGGAATAAATTCAATGTTAATAATGTGGTTCCTTGCCCAAGAAGCGCAGGAGGCAGGTGATGAGGAAACTCTGACGCCAACTGTATCCCTAAAAGTGCCTTGAAGCCTAGAAATAACTTTGAGCTCCTGCTATTATCCAAGAAACGGCCAATTATCTTGTGTAATGAGCGTGTGCAGTAAGGGTAACAAGGAAACCTCAGGGCCAAACTGACTTGGTGTTTCGTAATCAAGTGAAATAAGGTAAAGAATAAAATGGAATAAGTGAAGACTAGCACTGACATCTAGGTCTAGAAATGATCGAGGAGCGCTGTTTGAAAAGAATAGGATGGAAGCTGCCGAAGTTACTGTGGGAACAAGTTCAGCAGTTGTTATAGGCAGAGGAAGAGACCAGGACTTTTATTTATTATTTGTTGTTGTGGCATTTTGTTACATGGGACCAATGGTTAGGCTTGGGAGAAGGACCCTTTCAGAGAAGGGCTACCTTTCAGAGAGAGGATGAGCAAATCACTTAACAACATGAACTCTACTTGCAGGAGAATTGAGATTCTTGAAGTTTTGGACTGAAGTTCTGGAGTTTATTAAAGATGAAGCAAACTAAAATATCCCTTTTATGTGTATATAAGTTTTATTATTATTCCTATATAGTAGATAGTATAACAGTATAAAAACAGTATAAAAAGAAATAGGTTTTATTACTCTTTCATATTTCATAACACAAATACTTTTTCTACCCACCTAGTGATTTTCTGTTAATTTTAATTGGCTACATTTATGTTTCCCCTTTCCTTCTCAAACTCAGGTTGGTATAAGAGGTAGCATTTGGTCCACCACTCAGTGCATGACCTAGACTACTATTCAAACTAGCATTTGATACCAAAGGAATGCTTAGTGTCAAAAGGAACATTGATCATTTAAAGCCTGTGTTTGGACCGAATTGTACAAGAATCCAGCAACTTGCACTGTCCCTCAGTTTTGCTAGGCTGGCTCAGTTGATGGGGGTAGTAATTTACCAAATTTACCTGCCAAAACTAACTGATTAGTCCTGGAAAATCCAGAAGGGACCTGAACTCAGGCACCCTCAAGTTTTATGCTCATGCTCCATTGCTCATTTGCCCCAGGGAAACTGAGTGTATGAACCTGCCACTGGTAGTCCTTCTGCAAAGTATCTGTGATCTCTATTTTACACCCTCAGTTGAGAGAGAGAGAGAGAGAGAGACAGAGGAGAGAGAGAGAGAGAGAGAGAGAGAGAGAGAGAGAGAGAGAGAGAGAGAGAGAGAGAGAGAGAGAGAGAGAGAGAGAGAAATAGAGAGAGACTCTTTATGACCTCATTCTCCCAAACCTGACTTCTGCAGAACCTTTTTCCAGGAAATAAGCCTTGGTCCTATGGTGATATTGAGTCATCAGATGAAGATGTTCTTATTTTAAGTAGTATCCCATGGAGTTTAGCTTGAAAAACAAATCACCTGAGACATGCTTTATGTTCCATGGATGGGTCTTAGCTGATATTTTAAGTTCTGCTTTGTACTACTTCTCCCCAAGCAACCACATCAGCTGGAGGACCTCAGTGGCAAAGTACAAGTTTAGTAAATAAAAAGATGGGGAAAGAACAAGACTGCCCTGAGTTGTTCTTAAAGAAGTCGCACAACAACCGCAATGCTCATTTAGCTTTATTTCAAAGAAAATTTGCCAAATTTTACTTCAATGCATAAATGTTTTGGAGTCTAATAGATAGCAATTTTGATTTATATAAAGGAAGATAAAGCGATTGCAGGCGGTGATGTCAAGTCATTGGCCAGATCTTGAAGATATCCAAGGCAGTAGACGGAGATGGCATTATTTTCCTCTGCGGCGACTATAGAAATGGGATAAAATAATTGGTTGATCAAAGTGGGTTTGAGGTCTCTTCTCCCATCTGAACCCCAAAACTCTATCTCTTCTGCCCTCCTTTCTGCCCAATATTTCCCTTGAAACCCCTCTTCCTCTTCACGTCAATGCCTTGCAATGCTTTGTGAATGCAAACAATATGCAGGCACAGTATCCCAATCTACATCTGTGGCATCTCAATTAGGGGAGAGTTTTCTTACCCTCCTCCTCTCCTTCCCCTCTCCTCCAGCACCACCAACATCTTCGACGACGACGATGATGAAGTGAGAGGCTGGCATTCCCTGTGAAAAGAAAAAGAGGAGAAAGGTGTATGATGAGTAAAGGTACTGTGATATTTAGATACATTTCTCCTTCCAAGACACCACCTGCTTCTGGAGAATTGCAGAATTCCTATAGCTTCAGGCAGTTCCATCTGACCAGAGGAATCCATTTCTGCTGGTCTCCCTGCAACAGCCCAAATCAATCACATATGCCATCGCACACCCTTCATTTATTTTTATCCCACCTATATTATTTTATATTATTTATTTAAAAATTATTTTTATCCCGCCTTTATTATTTTTTATAAATAACTCAAGGCGGCGAACATACCTAATACTCCTTCCTCCTCCTATTTTCCCCACAACAACAACCAGTCGGGTTGTTAAAGTTAATAATGACATGGTGTAATATGTCATGTGTTGTTGTTCATCTGAGGTTGTCTTTACCTAATTTTAACCCTGCTAAGGACCAGATGATTTTTATGATAGGGGAGGAGAGAGCTGACCCGCGACCCCTGACTTGTGGGGTGCCGCAGGGGTCGGTTCTCTCTCCACTCCTATTTAACATCTACATGAAGCCACTGGGCGAGATCATCCGTCACCACGGGATGAGGTATCACCAATATGCTGATGATACCCAGTTATACATCTCCGTCCCGGGTGAAGTAAGTGATGCGGTCAATGCCTTATCTCAGTGCCTGGAGGCTGTGGGGGTCTGGATGGGGAGCAACAGGCTTCAACTGAACCCTGGTAAGACGGAGTGGCTGTGGATTGATGGCCCCCCTGGATCCGGGAAGTTGTCATCTTTGGTTCTGGGGGGGGTTGCACTACCCCACTCGGATCCAGTGCGGAATCTGGGGGTCCTCCTGGACTCGCGACTCCTGCTTGAAGAGCAGGTGGCAGTCGTGGCCAGGAGGGCCTTTGCACAGCTGCGAGTTGTGCACCAGTTATGCCCTTTCCTGGATCGGGAGGCCCTCCGAACAGTCACTCACGCCCTTGTCATCTCCCGTATAGACTATTGTAATGCGCTCTACATGGGGCTACCCTTGAAGAGTATCCGGAAGCTTCAGCTGGTGCAGAATGCAGCGGCGCGAGCAGTTATGAGTGCCAGAAGATCGGCACATGTAACACCTCTGCTTCGCGAGCTGCATTGGGTGCCAGTTTGCTTCCGGGTCCAATTCAAGGTGTTGGTGATTACCTTTAAAGCCCTACATGGCATAGGACCAGGGTACCTGAGGGACCGTCTCGTCCCGATAACGTCGACCTGCCCCACCCGTACATGCAGGGAGGGCATGCTTCGGACCCCCTCAACAAGACAATTCCATCTAGCGGGGTCCAGGAGGCGTGCCTTCTCTGCGATAGCGCCCGCCTTGTGGAATATTCTGCCCCCGGAGGTGAGACTGGCCCCCTCCCTCCTGGCCTTTCGGAAGGCCCTTAAGACCTGGCTTTGCCACCTGGCCTGGGACGACGGAGGTGGTAGTGCCTCCTGGGGTTGGCTGGCCCCATAGCTTTACTATCTATTCTGCGGGTCCAAGCCCATCCTGGATTTTATTTTATTATGTTTTGTTTGTGTTTTTAGATATTCTGTATAGTTTTAAATTTTTATTTATTGTAACCCGCCCAGAGTCCCTTGCATGGGAGATGGGCGGGGAATAAATTTGAATAATAATAATAATAATAATAATAATAATAATAATAATAATGATGATGTCCTGATAGTAAAACCATAGAATTCAAAGAGGGTGTACTTACTTTTTCACATGAGTGAACCCTGTGAGGTGAGCTGGGCTGAGAGAGAGTGACTGGCCCAAGGTCACCCAGCCAGATTTCCTGCCTAAGGCAGGACTAGAACTCTCAGTCTCCCTGTTTCTAGCCCAGCACCTTAACCACTAGAACAAACTGACTGATGATGATACCAAGATGAAAATTTGGATGATGATACTATAGTTGCATCTTTATTAGCATCCCTTTCAAAAAGACAATCTCTAATGTTTTCTCTATTCCAAGATCTAAGTTCTCTCAAAGGTGGTAGGGAATATATATGTAGAAGGGGTGACAAATTTAGTTCATTGATTCCCAGCTGTGTAATGGAGAAAACAGAGTTTGGCAAGATAGGATTCTTGAAGGCTTTCTAGTTTCTTATAGTGGCCCAACAATGCAAGGTGTATTCTCACGGTGATGGAAGGTAGCCCTACCTCCATCCTTAAATAGGCAGCAGGGGTGCCCTGGGGGAGGCCCAAGATCTTCCTTATAAAGTTGTTTTGGACTACTTCCAATTGCCCTACATTATGTTGAATCTCTAGTTTTAATGCAGAAGAAAAATCAATGGCATATTTTTCAGACCTTTGGAGGCTCATGATGTCAATAGTCCACACTGCTCAAAGCTATTTCTTTAAAGTAAAACCAAAAGGTGCCCTGCATTGAATGGTAGACCTGACAAAAATGTAGAAGATTATCCTGCTCTCAGAGATGATCATACTTGTTTAGAAAGGAGTGTGTTATGAGTCCTTTCTAAATTATCCGTAATTTAGTTTCTTACCTGGTTCAGGCAGGAATGCAAGGAAAAGTAATACGAAGAGCAGATAAAGGATCTTCATGTTGGGATTGGTTCTGGACCGGATCTTGCTTCTGGGACAGGTCACAGCTCTCTATTTATAGAGTTATAAGGATTGCATCACCCTGACTCAGTGAAATATTGCCACTATTCTTAGGCGTTACTTTTACTGGTCTTTTATAAGGCAATTTTGCTTCTTCCTTCTATTGAAACACTCCTGTGGGTTCGCTGTTGCAAAAGTCCTTGGAAGAGCAAGGGACTTAGATGAACGGCTAACCTGCTGTGGTTGCAAAAGATCCCAGCCTCAGCACTTGCCATGTCCAGGTGGGCAGAGAAAAGCCCTTCCTTTTTTTTAAATAAGAACTTTATTAAATTTCAAAATATATAATTAAAATAGAAAATAGAAAATATAGAAAAGCAAGAAGATAGAACTAAAGAAAAAAGAAAAAACTATAAAAGTGAAAATAGATAGCGAACAGAAAGAAAAGGTAGCTTCCGACTTCTCCAGTACAGATATACATACAATTAAAAATATAATCTCTTACCATTAATTAAACCATATTAATATTATTTCTATCAAAACAAACCATTTAATCACTAAAACCCACAATTAAAGCTTCATTTTTTTCCAACCCAAGCAAGTAGTCGAGAATTGGTTGCCAAGTAGAGACAAATCCAGAAACAATATTCTCTCTTATAAAAGCTGTAAACTTCGCCATTTGAGCCAAATCCGTTAATTTAATAATCCAATCTTCCACTGTAGGTATTTGTGGATCTTCTAAAGTTCTCCTTTAGATTATAATCCAAAGTGAATTTCAAACCTTTGTTCCACATATTTTCCCACTGCTCCAACATAATATTATATCCAAAATTCTTAACCCATTTAATCATACATTCTTTGACGTATTCATCTTCCAGATTTATCTGTAACAACATTTTATACATTTTAGTATAAAGAGCCATGATACAGTTTAGAACCAAAGGATAGAAATGCTGGATTGGCAGTGCTGTCCTTGGAGACACAATTGGATGGGTGGGCTTTGGGAAAACAGCTGGCTCTTCCGCTTGGTGGGTGTATGTGGCCCTCAGATGAAGTGCAGGCCGATTCTGCTTTCATTGCAGTCTCCTCCCTCAGTCTGGTGATCCTGTTTCCCTGAAGACTGAGGATATGTGCGGTGATGGAAATATTCCTGTGGCCTTTTTTGTATTCTAGAGTTAGCAGGAGTCCTGCGGGACACAGAAGGCCAATTGAGATCGAGGTGGAGAGCTTGGTTCTACAAGCTGCGTATTCTGTCAGTGCTGGGTATATCGGATGTTTCCTGATGCTTCAGCCACTAAGGATTTCATGGGGCCATACTTTTTATTAAGCATCTCTAGACTTTATTTCTCCTTTTATTTTTAATACCCCCAATATAGGAAATATGATGTTCATCCTTTCAAGTACATTCTTTGTGGAGTCCAATACACTAACTACGTATTTGGATCATTCAACTTTAATCTCAAATCTCTCAATACCTTTTTAACATTTTCAAGAACATGAAGCCATTGATGGGGCATTATATGTGGCCATACTTTTTACTGCTTGTATTAGTTTGAGGTGGTGAGTGGCAGTATTTTGCTTCTTCAATTGCAGTTCCACGACTATCCACAAGCAAATTTCCCATCCTATTAGGCGGCAGTGGTTTGGGGTCCCTTGGTTGTGTATGGTATTCCCCCCTCTGTAGGTGAGAGACACGGGGAGGGGGTTTAGGAGTGTTTGACTGTGTGCTAGAGTACCCTCCCCGAGTGAGAGACAGGGGAGGGTAAGAGTGGCTGTGGTGCTCCTCCCCCACAGTGAGAGGGGTTGGGGGGTTCACAGTAAGGGTGGGGATGGTTGTTGGTTCCCCAATAGCGCCGAGAACAAGAGCTGGTATGCTGGAGGGGGACCGACCGCCGCCCAGGATTGAGTGTGCTGAGAGGATGGATGGATGGGGTAAAGGACCCATGTTTAAACCCAGGATTTCCGGGAGTTCGGGAGTGGAGACTACCAGCCAAGGAAACCCTGGGGGCTGCAGGACGGGCTACTTGATCAAAGTGGTGACGGGTAGATGACGTTATGATGGGAACCGGAGGGCAGGCCATCTTTGGGGAAGACACCCCGGTGTTTGTTACTAGTGGCGTGTTCCGGCCCTGCGAGTTCAAACCCAGGCACTGGACGACAGATCCTCGAGAGCCCTGGCCTTCGGCTGTTGCTCCTTAATGCCAGATCGGTAAATAACAAGGCCCCCCTTATAAATGACCTGATTGTAGATGAGGGGGCAGACCTGGCCTGCATCACTGAGACCTGGCTTGGCCCAGAGGGAGGAGCAGCTCTTTCAGAAATGTGCCCAGCCTGGTTTCAGGTGTGGCACCAGCCAAGACACTGGGGTAGGGGAGGGGGGATGGCGGTTGTCATCCAAGAGTCTCTAATGGCATACAGGGGCGCTGCTCTGCAAGTGGCTAGTTGTGAGACCTTGTTTTTCTAGTTGGGATCCCGAGAACAGTTGGGGATGTTGCTTTTGTACCAACCTCCCTGCTGCGTAGCAACCTCCCTGACCGAGCTGCTGGAGGCCGTCTCGGGGTTGGCGGTTGAGTTCCCCAGACTTATGGTTTTGGGGGACTTCAACTTGCCATCCCTGGGACATGCCTCGGAGGCAGCACGGGAGTTCATGGCTACCATGGCAGCCATGGGCCTGTCTCAGATTATTCAGGACCCTAGTCGGGACAGTGGTCTCACGCCGGACTTAGTTTTCTTGTCAGAGCAGTGGCAATGTGATCTGAGGGGAGAGTTAGATCTGTCCCCATTGTCATGGTCAGACCACGCCCTGGTGACCCTGAGATTCTCTTGTGCCACCCCACTCCGCAGGGAGCTGGGACCTATTCGATTGATCCGCCCCCTGCGACTTATGGACCCAATGAGGTTTCAGAGGGAGCTGGGGGTGTTACCCAAGGATCTGCTGCACGGTCCAGCAGAGGCCCTGGCTGCAGCCTGGAATAGGGAGGCAGCCGGACCTTGGACAGGATCATGCCTGTGCAACTTCTCCTGCCCCATTCAACCCATCACTCCCCGTGGTTTATGGAGGAGCTGAGGGTGTTGAAGAGGGTGAAGAGACGTCTGGAGCCCCGCTGGAGAAAAACGAAGACTGAATCTGACCGAACACAATCTAGAGCCGCTATTAAGGCCTACCTTGTGGTGGTAAGAGCGGCGAAACTGTTAAACTTTTTGTTAAAGTTATTCTATGTAGATTCAAACGAATGGAGTTTCTTCACTATGAATCTCTAGCCTGGAAAGTGGAATTTTCCAAGTTCCTCTGTTGTAAGCACTTTCCCATAACAAAAGCACGTAAACAACAGATGAGCTTGTCTCTCTAGTCAAAACATTGATAATAGCAGTTCTTTTCCCATGAGAACAGCATCTAGTAAAAAAGCCAATATGCAACACCGCCATCCTATGGCGGTTTATAGTAAGTACAACTGTTACTAAAATGTGAAGCTGAAAAGTGGCCTAGCCCATATTAGCCAATCAGAATGTTGAACCATGGGTATAATTCAACTATGAACTATGGGTACTCATCTCATCTCACTCATGCATTTTCTATGCTTCTTTTGACTGCTATCTACATGTACTTTGTATCTGAACTGTAACTATGCCTGGTTTTTGCACAGACCATGATGTTTTCTTTCCTCACTTCTGGTGATGGAACTCTGCGTATGCTTTGTTTTTTCCTTTTTGCAATAATGCACCATACATCCATTATTGCCTTATGCTATCAATAAAGATATTGTTAGCCTTAAAACACGTTGTTTGGATTACTCTATGCCTGGAACCCCAATAGCCAGCATCACCCCACAGAAACGTGAGTATTTCTCCGCTCTTATTGCATCCGCAGAATGCCATCTGATGGCCCTGTTTAAGATTACTAAATCTCTTTTGGGTCAAGTTCAATCAGTGACCCATTTAAAGGGCCATTCAGAAGACTTTTCAGAGCATCTGCAGGATAAAATCGCTCAGATTCATTCTAAGTTGGACTGTAAGCATGAGGCACAGTCTGGGGAGATGCCGAGGGAGCGTACTTGCCCTATTATCTGAGAACGGTTTGATCCTGTTGGACCTGAGGAAGTGGACAGGATCCTCCGAACTATAAATGCCACCACATGCCATTTAGATCCATGTCCTTCCTGGCTGGTAAAATTGGCCCAGAAGGTGACATTTGGCTGGGTCCAGGGGATGATTAATACATCTCTGGGGGAGGGGGTGTTTCCGGCGGCCTTTAAGGAGGCGCTGGTGCACCCCTCCTCAAGAAGTCATCCCTGGACCCTACCGTACTGGACAATTTTCATCCTGTCTCCCACCTTCCCTTTTTGGGAAAGGTGGTTGAGAAAGTGGTGGCACTACAACTTCAGAGGATCATGGAGGAAGCGGATTATCTAGACCCCTTTCAGTCAGGTTTCAGGCCGGGATATGGGACGGAGACTGCATTGGTCACACTTATGGATGATCTCTGGCAAGGGCGGGATGGAGGGAGTGCATCCATCCTTGCTCTCTTAGATCTCTCGGTGGCTTTTGATACCATCGACCATGGTATCCTTTTGGGGCGGCTCAGGGAGTTGGGTGTGGGTGGTGTAGTTTTATGCTGGTTCACCTCCTTCCTCCAGGGCCATTCCCAATCGGTAGTAATAGGAGAGGAGAGATCATACCCTCAACCCCTCTTATTTGGTGTGCCGCAGGGTTCGGTGCTCTCCCCTCTCCTGTTTAACATCTATATGAAGCCGCTGGGTGAGATCATCCGTCACCACGGGATGAGGTATCATCAATATGCGGATGATACTCAATTGTATATCACCATCCCAGGTGAAGTAACTGATTCGGTCGTTGCCCTGTCTCAGTGTCTGGGGGCTGTGGGGGTCTGGATGGGGAACAACAGGCTTCAGCTGAACCCTGGTAAGATGGAGTGGCTGTGGACTGATGGCCTCTCGGGCTCTAGGAAGTTTTCGTCTTTGGTCCTGGATAAGGTAACACTGCCCCATTTGGAGCCAATGCAGAACTTGGGGGTCCTCCTGGACTCACGTCTCCTACTTGAAGAGCAGGTGGCAGCCGTGGCCAGGAGGGCCTTTGCGCAACTTCGAGTTGTGCGCCAGTTGCGCCCATTCCTGGATCGAGATGCCCTCCAAACAGTCAATCATGCCCTTGTCATCTCCCATATAGACTATTTCAATGTGTTCTACATGGGGCTACCCTTGAAGAGTATCCGGAAGCTTCAGCTGGTCCAGAATGCGGCCGCGCAGACAGTTAGGGATGCTGTAAGATTGGCCCATGTAACCCCTCTGCTGCGTGAGCTGCAATGGGTACCAGTTTGCTTCTGGGTCCAATTCAAGGTGTTGGTTATCACCTTTAAAGCCCCACATGGCATGGGACCAGGTTACCTGAGGGACCGTCTCATCCCCGGAATATCGACCCATCCCACTCAGTCATGCAGAGAGGGCATGCTACGGATCCCATCGGCAAAAGAGTTCCATCTAGCGGGGTCCAGGAGGCATGCCTTCTCTGCAGTAGCACCCGCCCTTTGGAATACCTTGCCCCTGGAGCTGAGGCGAGTTTCTTCGCTCCCGACATTCTGGAAAGACTTGAAGACCTGGTTCTGCCGCCTTGCTTGGGACAGGAATGCCAATAGTTCCTCTTGGGAGTGGCTGGTGCCATGGAACCCGCCTTATTATTAACATCTTTCTGTTTGGATTTTATATGTAAATTATTGTTGTTGTAATTTTATATTTTTAACTTGCTTTTGTGAACCGCCCAGAGTCCCCAGGTATGGAGGAGATCGGCGGTGATACAAATTTAAATAATAAATAAAATATAAAATATAAAATATAAAATATAAAATATAAAATATAAAATATAAAATATAAAATATAAAATATAAAATATAAAATATAAAATATAAAATAAACTTTCAACTACTGAGGGCCTCAAAATTAAAAATGTGTTCGCTGCCACTTTGCTATTGCTAAAAAAGTATGAATTTCTCTGTTTTCATCATCTCCTTCTGCTTTACCCTGCGTGACCTTAAATATTGGTGTTATTTATTTGTTTGTTTGTTTATTTATTTATTTTTATACCATAGTATATATTATGTTTGTCTTTCTAAATGAATACATTTTGAACGGAATACAGTGGATAATCTGCTCAATTGAGGAAGGCTTAAAATGGATTACAACAAACAAAACAGAACAAAACAAAACAAAACAAAACGGAGCGGAGGGGAGGGGAGGGGAGGGGAGGGGAGGGGAGGGGAGGAGAGGAGAGGAGAGGAGGTGAAAGAAATGAAGTCAAATGAAATGAAATAATGAAATAAAATAAAACGAATAAGCAACATTAAAATGGAAAACCATTGTAACAGAGCAGAGCAACATTGCCTTTAGGAACAGCTCCGAGATCCAATCTCCCTCATCGACAATCTCTTCTGAGACTCTCTGGAAAAGCCAGGTTTTAATTGCTTTCTGAAATAAACAATATGGTGGGAGGCAAGCTATACTCAGGAGTAATGCTCTCCAAAGAAGACGGCCAGCAACTGAGAAGGCTTGTCCCTATAGTCCCTGAATATGACACTCCTTAAGAGACGGGAGAAGGAGAGAGGCCAGGCTTCCTCATTTATTGGTTGGGCAGGAGCCACTGGGAGAAGGTAGTTCCATAGATACATAGGTCCTAAGGGTGAGAAAGGCCCAGACCCAAAGACAGCAAACCAGACTACCGCTCTGTCTCCAACCTTCTCTTTTGGGGGAAGGTTGTTGAGAAAGTGGTCAGACTGCTGCTTCTGTGTGAGGAAGCGGATTATCTAGACCAGCCTTTCTCAGCTTTTTGACCCTGGAGGAGCACCTGTAATATTTTTCAGGCCTTGGGGACCCCCTGCACATTCAGGCTCAAAAATAGGCCACAAGTTACAAAATTATTGTATTTGTTTCATGTGTAGGCCTGTATATATGCATTAACAGTTACCTTAAACTAAAATAAAGAATTAAACTGATCTCTTTAATGTGAAGTTGCCTGAATTTGAAATAATCTTTTAAATAAATCATGATCTCTCAAGGAAGCCCTAGTGACCTCTCGCAGAACCCTAGTATTCCATTGAAACCTGATTGAGAAACTCTGATCTAGACCCATTTCAGCTGAGTTTCAGGCTGCGATTAAGGATGAGGTCAGCTTTGGTCATGCTTGTAAGAAACCTGTGGTGGAGCCGGGATGGAAGTGGCGCATCCATCTTTCTGCTCCTTGATCTCTCAGCAGCTTTTGATACTATCAACCATGGAATCCTTCTGGACCAACTTCAGGGGTTGGAAATGGGCCCCATTTTATTGTGGTTCTCTTAATTTCTTGAGGTCTGGTTCCAGTTAGTGTTGGTTGGGTGGGAGAGGCAATTCCCCAAGTCCCTCCTCTATGGGGTGCCACAAGTTTGACTCTCTCTCCCCTCCTATTCAACGTCTGCATAAAACCACTGGGGGAAGTTATCCACCTGTCTGGGATTTGGTATCATCATTATGATGATGACACCCAATTGTATCTTTCAACCTCAGGCTAATCAAGCGTAGATGTCAAGGTCCTGTCCCAGTGCCTGGAGGCTGTGTGAGCTTGGATGGGGAGAAACCATCTCTGACTCAATCATACCAAGACTAAGTGGCTGTGGGTCTTGGGATCACCTGGTTCTGGGAATATTCCATCTTTGATCTTGGAGGGGTTGCTCTTCCCCATTCAAGGGTGATGCACCATTTGGGGGTCTTCATGGGCTTACAATTCCTACTCAATGAGTAGGTGTCAGCTGTGACAAGGAAGGCATTTGCACTGCTTTATCTGTTGAGTCAGTTCACTGCTTCCTGGATCAGGAGGCACTTCAGACAGTCACTCATGCCCTAGTCACCTCACAACTTGACTATTGCAACATGGGGCTGCTCTTGAAGACTACTCAGAAACTTCAACTGGTCCAGAATGTAGCGGTGCAGGCAGCTATGGGCATGCTTCTCTATGGTGCACTGCTGGACAAGCTGCACTGGTTGCCAGTTTATTTCTAGGTGTGATTCAAGACCTTTATGGTCTAACAAGCGCTACATGGCATGGGGCCCAGATATTGGAGGGACTGCCTGTCTTCTCTTTTATCTGACCGACCAATGGAAGCTGACAGGGTTGGTGTGCTCCAGCTTCCTTCCATTAAACTATGTCACTGGTCAGGGCCCAGGAACCGCACCTTCTCTGTCTCAGCACCTGTCTTTTGGAATGGGGTTCCCCATGCAACCCCCTTGGCATTCTAGAGAGCCCTAAAGATCTGGCTCTTCTCCCAGGCCTTGGGCTAGGGTGGTTGGTGCCCCCTTTGTCGGATGTTAGTAGTTGGCGGGATGTTTGGGCATTTGCTGGGTTCACCATCTTGTTCTTTCTTTTTCTTTGTTCGAGTCTCTTTCTGTTGTTTGTTTAGTTCTTTTATATTGTTTTGATATTGTTTTGGTATATCGTGAGTGGCCCAGAGTTGGTTGTTTGGAGTTCCAATTGGATAAAAAGATAAATAGAATTCTTTTTGAGGCCAGTGTGAAATATGGAGATTCTCTTGCAAGCTGCAAGCAGCATTAGGAGAGAAGTTGCCCAAGGCAGGCAGCCTGAGAGAGAAGCAGCTGCAAAAAGGAAGTACTGCTGGAGCACAAAAAAGAACAACCAAAGGGGATGGCATGAAGAACCAGTGGTTCAGTGGTGTCAGTACCATACCTGGTGTTGAAACCGGACTGAAAGAGATCCAGATAATTGGTTTCCTCAAGAACTCAACCTATTCTCCCAAAATTTCCCTAGGTTTTTCCACTCTAGTTTTACTCTGGCCTTGGAGTAATTTTCACTAGCACCATCTATCTTTCAGTGGCAAACCATTACCTTTCATCCTCTTTAACCATGGAGAGTGAAATAGATGAAGATACTACAGACTGTGTTCTTTATTGGAAAGTTTTTCTATAAAGCTGGTAAAAATAAAATGAATTCTATGGCTACAACTTGGCTGTTGTATAAGGCACGTTACTAATGAAATCAATCCCATTCTGACTTTAGGTGAGAGCTCATATCACAAGTTATTAATAAAACCAAACTTAATAAGCTTTTAATTCCATGCCTAAAGAAGACCCTGGTGGACGTTGTGTCATTGATCCATAGATTGGTGGTTACTTTGCTTCATTAGGAGGTTGCATGAAGACACATTTACACAACTGAGATGAGGCAGGAGCAGCCATCTCTCTGCTGATATCAGAAAGTAGTGAAAAACGGCTGTATTCTGGCCCATCTTCAGTGCTGATGTGAATTCAATTGCCATTGCACTGGTAAGTCATGCCCAATGTGTGGGGTCCCTAAAGTTAGGCAAAGCCTGGATTAAAGAGAGCATTAGAGCTGAGTATCTTGCAAGGCTGAAGGAAGCCAAGAAAGGAGTTTGTGAGGAAAGCCTTGAAACCAAGCATGCCAACACAGGGATTTCATGTGCAGAAATAACGGTGAGATACCAACGGTATCCAGCAAACCTCATGTCTTCTGATGTAACATGTGCCTGAAATTGAGGAAATAGGGAGAAACCAGAAGGCCTCAACTGACTTGGAATTTAGCAACCACAATTCCTGAGCTAAATAATCAATGTACATTAGAACAGGCAGTTAGTTTTCAAATGAAATCCAAGCTCAAGATGAGTTCAAGGTCTAGAAAATTTGAAAATCAGTGGTATGAGGTATATTGAGCTAGGTAGAATATACAGCTTCCCACATTATATTTCATCTTGGCATTCAGACCTTGATGTGAATGGAATTTTCGGTCAGAACCAATGGAAATGAACAACACAAGAGTTAATATGTAGCTAACCAGGAATGTCTATTAATGGGTGAATTCTCCTAAGTTCCGTGACCTCACTTAACTCGTATCCAGACCAAGAATGATAGTAATTAAGCCACTTCTTACTCCTTTACTGATGAAGTCATCTTTCCCAAACAAGTGTTTTCCAGATACAGTGGCACCTTTTCATCATATTGTTCTAAATGGATCATGTTAGTTATCCGCTGGTTATGTTTATGTTCAATATCCGTTGGTTATGTGAAGACCAAGAGCAGGATTCTTTGTGTCCGTTCTAGCGGTCAGAAAGAGCTGGGAGTTAAATCTATCAATTTCTTGCTGACAGCCTTTCAGTTCTGAGGTGATGGAGAATGAACCATAGCAAAAGGTTTTATTTCTTCTTCTATTTAATTTTATTTTTTAACTACTACTTGTATTTACCACATATTCTAGTTCCATTTTATTTCTATTTTTATGTATCCTAATTTGAGCTCTAACTCTTTTACCTCCCCAAGTCCTGCTGTGATGCCTCAGCATGGCAGGGGAGGGGGATCCTCCTGGGAAGGGGGAGTGAAGAAGAAGGGGGTGGATGCCAAGAGTATCTAATCCCAGCAGGGTTGCCCAAGGTCATCTCACCTGCCAGGCTAAAGCAAGCAGAAACCTTTAGTGGGCAGCAGTCATATAGGGAGATGCTGGAGGCAGAGGATCACTTCAGTGACAATTACAAAGGGATCATTTCATACTGCACCGGAGAATGCAGTGGTAAACCCCTCCTATATTTTACAAAGAAAACCAGATGGATAGACAGTATAAAGTGATGGATGGTATAATGCCGGATGCTGGGCCTCTCAGATCAGATGGCACTCAGCGTGCTACGTGGAAGTGATGAGGATCTTATGGAGTACAAATAGTGTTTATGACGTGGCTAGATTAAAGCCTTTGGGACGTCTAGTTGCTGAAGTTGCCATGCAGGAAAAGAAAATCTGAAGTTGCAAAGACAGAACTACAGCGGCAACTTGTAATGTAAGAACAGGAACGTGGGAAGCTCAATGCAGTGAAAGGTTAAATGACTACACATTGCCATCTTAGGCATCAGTGAACTGAACCAGACTGGAACTGATCACTGTCAATTCGAAGATCATATTGCTTACTATCCATGGCATGAACAGAAAGAAGGAATGGTATTGCTTTCATAATCAGGAAGGATATAGTAAAGGCAGTAGTTGGATACAATGCAATCAATGACCAGATAACATCAATTAGACTTTGTGGAGAACTCTTTAATATGATGATCATTCAAGTTGGTGCTCCAACCACCGAGTCAGAAGAAAAGGAGGTTGACAGATTTTATGATCAAGTTCAATTTGAAATCGACAGAATATGCCAGCAAGATGTGATGCTTGTGATTGGAGACTTGAATGCCAAAGTTGGACACATTAAAGAGGAAAACGTAGTTGGATTGTATGGTTTAGGAAACTGAAATGCAGCAGGAGACCGACTTATCAATTTCTGCCGCTCCAGTGAACTCTTTGCAGCTAACACTCTCTTCAAACCACCAAAATGATGCCTCTATACATTGATATCACCAGATGGAGTATGTAGAAATCAAATTGATTATATTATTGCTAAGATGTGGAGGAGCTGAATTATAGCATCAAAGACATGGCCAGGTGCTGACTGTGGAACAGATCACAAACTGCTCATGTGCAAGTCCAAGTTCAGCTAAAGAAGAGGAAGAAGAAAGCCTGTCAATTTCCACAATATGACCTTGAACATATACCCACCATTTTTAAGGAGAACTTCAGGAATCACTTTGAAGCCCCGAACCTCAGTGATAGAGAACCAGAAGAATTATGGGATGAACTTAAAGAAGTCATTAAGGATGAATGTAAAAAGAGACTGCCAAAAATGAAGAAAGAGAAGAAAGGAAACTGGATGTCAGAACAAACCATGGAAATTGCTAAGAAGAGAAGAGACACCAAAGCCAAGAAAGATAAAAAAAACTGAGGAAGGAATTCAACAAAGAGATCCAGAGATCCAGTCTCAGGCTGAGCCAAACAATGGGGTCCCATTCAACGTACCCCAATAGAAAAAGTGAGGCTGCACCACATCCAATCAAAACAAGATATCTTGAAGGGAAACAGGGATTTTGAGGACTTCAAAGTATGGTGTTTCCACCTTCCTGGCAAGGGACTTCACCATCTCCCACCAGGCACGTGCCCTCCTTGCTCAGTGGAATGTCCAGTTCCTCTTTATTCCCTCCTCAACAATAATGTCTCTGTCTTTCTATCCAAGGCTGCAAGAACAACAGAGAAGCTGCATCCAACGTTTTTATTGGTGCCACTGAGATGGTGGAGTTGCAACTATTCTTTGGTTGGAAAACAGTTCATCTTCATGCCAGTACAAGCTGCAGACGAATGAAGCTGATAAGGAGCCACCAATGGTAACTCTTTGTGGAAAGAACAGAGTTGGAATATGAATTTTAAACCTCCTCATATCTCCGTTCCTTTCTCCTCTCTCCCTGACAATCTGTGCCTCACCTGGTCCTTCAGCTGTTCCAACGGTGCATCATCACCATTGTAACTGAATCCATCTACCTTGCTGCTGCTTGCCTCTTCTTCTCTTTCCTTCTACTTTTCCCAGCATTAGAGCCTTCTCCAGAGAGCTAGGTCTTCATGTAATGTGTCCAGTAGGATAATTTGAGTCTGAGTTGATTGTTCAATGATCCATTTGTTTGTTTGCTTGGCTGTCCACCGTATGGTCAGGACTCTTCCTATCTTGCTTCGTCAAAATCCCATTTCCTGCAGACGAATGAAGCTGATAAGGAGCCACCAATGGTTCCCACACTAGGCAGAACTGTTAAGTCAATAGAGATCAGACCCCTTATCCATTGACTTCGAAAGACAGAACGAAAAAATCCAGGATTTCGGTGCCTTGAAGCCCTGAGATATATAAGGGTTTTGGTTTCTGTGGACTTCAGAGGACAAGTCAGTATAAAGTCTGCAGTTTTATGGCAGAAGAGGAAATCAACAGACTATTTTTGAAATGTTCTTGAGACCTATACAGTAAGCAAAAATATACCCCAGTGAACAAATCTTCTGTAGATGGCTTCATTCTTGTCTGCAGTAAGAAAAAGGATTCATTCAGCTGAGTCGTATCCATGAATATTTTGCATAGTTAGCCAATAGGAGTTGAGTGTATGGGGAGCTGAGACTGTGCTCTGCGTTGTGAAGCCTGACTAGGAAAAAGAAGGGGTGCAGCTCTTTTCTCATGCCTAAAAAGCTAAGAAGGATGCAGAATACCTAGAGGCCACACAGCCTTTATGGCAAGACCACTCTGTGAAAATCACAACAGACTTCTGCAGTTTTATTTCTGTATAGTGATGCTTTGGATTTAGTTCTTGGGTTGAGAGTGTAACACAGTACTTGGTAGCAATTTGAAGAAAGAATGATTTTTTTCTAAGTTGCCAGGTGGCTTCTGCTTGTGTTGTAGCTACCTCTGAAGCTGAAACAGACACTGCTGCTTTAATGAGTCACTGAGTGGTGCTGGATTTGCCCTCCTACATCCCCTGCTTTGCAATCCAATTGGAAGCATTGCACAGCCCTGCTAATTGACCCCTGAAGTAGCCACTGTAATAAGTTCACTGTTTTATCGCATTTTTATTCTTTCTATTCATTGAGTTTATTCATGGTACTCTCTCTGCTCCCAGCAAACCCAACATTTACTTCCACAAGCCTAAGGAAGTTTAGGATGAGCAGAAACAACTGGACCAACAAAGGGGTGGCCCTTGGCTACCAGTTAGCAATTGGGCTCCTAGCAAATCATATTGTTAACACCCACAAAAATATCTGCATTTCTTTCAAAACGTTTAACTGAAATAAATATACCCCTTTGTACTCAGTTTCCTTTTATAGCTTGTCTCTTGTTTGCTTTCTGAAATGAAAGTAATATATGAAGTAATATAAATAAGTAATTATATGAAAACGTAGTCTTTCTGAAGGAATGTTTGTTTTGTGCCTAAGGTTGTCATGGTTTAAGGGATAATTGGTTCCTTTCTCCTTTTCTTGCATAGTCTCCATTCTCTTTCTCTTGTGGAGGAACTCAGAATCACCTTGGATTGTAATTTGCAAAAGGAAAGGGGTTGCATTAACAGCAGTGAAAGAGATCTGGGGAGGGTACAGTGTACAGAGACAATAGGAGAGCAAATCCTCCCTGTTTGCTGCTTTTAAAAAGAGGAAGCCCAGCAGGAGATCCTGTCCACAGGTTTCCTTGCTAAAGCCCCCAGATTGCTTTCACCAGCCTTCACCCTTTCGGGGCTGGGCCCACACCCAATGGCTGCCCAAGGTATCCTGCTGGAAATGGCTGAGGGTGGTGCTGCTGCTGGTTTTGTGGGTTTCTCTTACCTAAATTTTCATCACTCTGAAGCCTCCCTGGGTGCCCCTTCTGACCAGTGTGAGAAGCCCCTTGGGAGGAGGCCCCTCACGTTACCTCACTTGGGATGCGACTGAAGTCTCAGCTGCCATGGAGGATATAGAGATGGAGAGATGATTTCCCAGTGAAACACACGACATTCTCCCACACCCGCGGTGACCTGATAACATAATGACTGTCTTCACACAACATAATAATCTGACTTAGTTATGCAGTCAACCTAGTCATATATCCAAACTAAATAAGGTTGTTCAACATTTGCCTGGGACACCTCTAGTTATGGGCTGCCAGCTGAGGGATGTATGTATTTACCTGGAGTAGATACAGACGTGGTTACTTGAATCATCAGAGAGATCCAGTAGGTGTAAGAATTACACCCTCTGCCCATCGACTTTTTTATTCAACTGAAAGAGAACTGCTAGAGAAAAGGGAGAACATTTCAGAGCATATTAGAGTGAGGGATGAGGGCAAGAATGGGAAAAGGAACCCTAGTCGAAAAACAAGTGCAATGATTTCTGTGCTCCATGCGCCCTGCCTATAAAACTGGGCTGAGCAATCAAGTTACAAAGAACTGCTGCAGTGAGAAAGACATCCTGAGAAGGTCCTTCGTGATGTCAAGTATTGAGCCTGGGTGGTGATGGGCAATGGGTAGGAAGTGGCCGGAGGACGCATTGAAGGCAATGAGTGGAAAAGGTGCTTATTCAGCCACATCTCCCAAGCTTTGCCTTCAGGTTGGAGGCCGTTTCTGTGGACTACGGATGATCCCCCCATAGCCTTGCTACAGGCCCTCATGAAAGGTGCATATGCAAAAACAGAAGTCAATTAAGAACAGGTTCACTAAATATTAGCAGACGAGAGACACTGAAAATTGTAAAATTGGCAGCTCTGGAAAGAAGAAAAGAAAAGAAAGTGTTGAATTATGTGGTTCTTTGCTCAAGAGCTACAGGAAGTAGGTGTTAAGAAAACTCTGGAAGCCAACTGTATCCCTAAAAGTGCCTTGCAGCCTAGCAATACCGTTGAGCTCCTGCTATTATCCAAGAAACGGCCGATTGTCTTGTGTAATGAGTGTGTGCAGAAAGGGTAACGAGAAAACCTCAGGGCCAAACTGACTTGTTGGTTTGTAATCAAGTGAAATAAGGTAAAGAATAAAATGGAATAAGTGAAGACTAGTGCTGATATCTAGGTCCAGAAATGATTGAGGTGCACTGTTTGAAAAGAATAGGATGGAAGCTGCCGAAGTTACTGTGGGAACAAGTCCAGCAGTTGTTATAGGCAGAGCAAGAGACCAGGACTTTGATTTATTATTTATTGTTGTGGCATTTCGTTACTTGGGATCAAAGGTTAGGCTTGGGAGAAGGACCCTTTTAAGGTCAGTTATCTCAGTAAACTTGCCACATGGAAACTGAAGCTATGATAAAACATGCCACAATGTTTGGATAGTTTCCTTCTGTACCTGGCCCCAAGTTCCATATATTTTACTGGAGAGACAGATTGTTTTAGTGCTGGCAATCCCTTCCTAGGGAATCTGGCTTGGTAACTGTACTGATGTCATGTAGGGAACGGATG
This sequence comes from Charina bottae, assembly GCA_023362775.1. Taxonomy (NCBI): domain Eukaryota; kingdom Metazoa; phylum Chordata; class Lepidosauria; order Squamata; family Charinaidae; genus Charina; species Charina bottae. The sequence goes on along the minus strand of JALMGJ010000001.1, from coordinate 86,366,946 downwards.
AAGGTATTGATGGGGTATATGCTGGCTTAAAGGGGAAAAACCGAGACTTGAGAATAAACAGACAAGAATGCAGCTTGTTAGGGCCAACAGTGTTTACTGTTTAGCATAAGGCAATAATGCAGATACAATCACATTATCGCAAAAATGAAAAAGATGAATATACAGGATACATCATTGTAAAAGGAAAAACAAAACAAACTTATAAGCAGAGTTCCGTGTATTGATCCCAGGGCCAGAGTTCCTGCCATGGCCTATACCCAAAGCCAGGCATAGCTCACTCTCCCAGTCCACGGGATGTGAACATGTGAAGAACTACATGGCTAAAAGACACTAGAAATCAAGAAGACATAGAACACCATTTTGCATGGTTGTATATTCAGTTCTTCTAGCATTCTGATTGGCTGGAAGTTAGCTGTTACACACACTAGGCCTCAAAGCACACAGCATGTGCTGCATCTACGCACTGAGTTCCCCCCTTCCTTGCTCAGGGGGGGCTTGAGCAAGGCTTCCCACAGAAGGATATCAGGAGGCTTCACTTTCATGGGAAGATCCATTGCTAGCCATAACAATGGTACCTTCTAGCTTCATATCTAATGAAGATGTAAACAAAGCCAAGGCTTCTCTGTTATCCAGCCACCTGGCATTCACGTCACCATGAGAATGCTTTTGCTTTGTACAGGAATGATTTGCCAGGGCAACACAAGAACTCTAACAGGTATTTCAAGAAATACTTTTGTGCTTTTAGCATTTGTATCATCTTGTGTCTTTTGTCATTCATTCAAAAGATGGAACTGAGTGTAAACTATCAAGAGGACACTTCCAGACATCCTTTTTCCACACCACAATCCCTCAAAAACAATTTTTTTAGATGTTTTATCCCACCTTTATTATTATTGCTTTTATAAATAACTCAAGGCAGGGAACATACCTAATACTCCTTCCTCCTCCAATTTTCCCCACAACAACCTCCTTGGGAAGTGAGTTGGGCTGAGAGAGAGTGACTGGCCCAAAGTCTCCTGCTTTCTAGCCTGGTACCTTGACTGACTCTGCAGTTCTGAGAAGAAGCTGTGGTGTTTCTCTGGCTAATAAGAGGATGCTTCTACACCACTGATGTTTCCACCTCCAAATCTCTCATAAGGCTGCTTGAATTTGATCCCTGATTATTCACCCTGAAATGCAGAGAACATGAAGAGACCCCATAAACCTATAAGTGCTCAAACTTTCTCCATCCAGTTGACCAATAGGAGAGAGCATTTTTTAAAGTGGTTTTAAAAAAATGTCTGATGGAAAACTATGCAGATGTGCAGAGCCAGAGCAATTGAAAAGAAATTAACAGCTTTTCTACCATTTCAAATAAAGCAGAACATCAGAAATAAATTCATTTCCAAGAACAGTCCTGAGATTCACCATGTCAGAGCAAATAAGGAACCAACCCCTTCGATGGCTTACCATGTACTCTGAATTCCTCTTTCCGGCCTCTTTTTTGGGGGGATAGAGATGGGCGGGGGAATCTGTGTGGGAGAAAATACTGTAGGGATAAATGATGTTGCTTTCTCTTTCCTGTGCTTGACGGATCCATCCCATACTTTATAGCGGGATGGAGTGACCTGTATTGATGAGACACCATTCACTTAACCAGCAATCGCTTGAATTACTTATTTATTTATTTATTTAATCAAATTTATCACTGCCCAACTCCCCCAAGGAGGACTCTGGGCAGTTTACAACAAAATACAATCAACAATGTACGATTATAAAGAGAATAAAATACAAATTAAATAACAATTCTAAATGTAAAAAATATAATAAAATCCAATGACAGGACCTTCTAAGTTCTTCTTAAGTAAAAAGTTCACTCCAGGGATAATCTAAGGTGCTAGCCAGGTATGCCCGTTCTCCTTCCCGCCCCAAGCATACTGACAAAACCAGATTTTAAGTTTCTTCCGGAAGTCTAGGAGCGAGGGGGACTGTCTAATCTCTGGGGGGAGAATGTTCCAAAGGGCAGGGGCAACAGCAGAGAAAGCACTCTTATGTGACCCCATTAGATGGAGCTCTTTAACCGAAGGTGTCCGCAGCATGCCCTCTCTGCATGCCCGGGTGGGACGGGATGAATTAATGGGGATGAGACAGTCCCTTAGGTATCCTGGTCCCATGCCATGTAGGGCTTTAAAGGTGATAACCAACACCTTGAATTGGACCCGGAAGCAGACTGGAACCCAGTGCAGCTCGCGCAGCAAAGGTGTTACGTGTGTCCTCCTTGGGACACCCAAAATTGTCCGCATGGCTGCATTCTGGATCACTGGTAGCTTCTGGATATTCTTCAAGGGTAGCCCCATGTAGAGTGCATTACAGTAGTCTATGTGGGAGATAACCAGGGCATGTGTGACGGTTCGAAGGGCCTCTCGTTCCAGGAAGGGGCGTAACTGGCGTACAACACGAAGTTGCGTAAAAGCCCTCCTGGCCACAACTCCCACCTACTCTTCGAGAAGGAGTCATGAGTCCAAGAGGACTCCCAAGTTACGCATCGGATCTGTCTGGGGTAGTGCAACCCCATCCAGAATTAAATATTTTATAAAAGTTTTATTAAATTTTGAATATACAAAGTTAAAAGTTAAGAGTGAAACAGAAATAGAAATTCAAATTTAAAAGGAAAGAAAAGAAAAGTGCAGTAAAGTAAGAAAAAGAAAAAAGAAAAAACAAACATAGAAATTAGATAACTTCCGATCCATCTATGGTTTCTACCATACATTTCTACCATGTATGGTGGTTATGTGAAAAAGCAAAAAAATATTGGAGCAAAATACACAAATATGTATGTAAAATATTCGATAAAGAAATAAGGATGAGACCAGAACTATATTTATTAGGCAAAATCGAAGACAATATAAATAAAAAACAAAAGGTTTTATTTCAGTATTTAAGTACAGCTGCTAGGATAAAATATGCTCAATATTGGAAACAAGAAAATATTCCAACAAAAGAAGAATGGATTATAAAAATAATAGATTTAATGCAAACAGACAAATTGACAAATTTAATAAAAGGAAAAGAAATGGGGAAGTACAAGGAAACATGGGACCCCTTCATAAAGTATATTCAAAAAGGATATAACATCAAGTAGAGAATAAATAATAATAATAATAATAATAATAATAATAATAATAAAAAAGTACAAATAAAGGAGGGACAGGGGGAAAAAAGAGGTATAAGAAGGGGAAAAATTTAAATCAAGTATTTACAAGATTTTTTTATATTTATAAAAAAATAAATATACATTTATTTATTACATAAATGTAATCATTGTTATGTGTTATGTATTTGTTTTATGTTGAATGTAAATAAAATGATATTTTTCAAAAAAAAAAAAAGAAATTAGATAACTTCCGATCCGTCTATGGTCATAAGAATAAAATAGATATCTTGTTCTTACATACTGGCTATTCATATAACATTCATATATTTCTCTTGTCTATTATATACTATTCATATATAGTCTAGTCATCATAACCCCATGCAAGCTTTACTCCTCCTGCTTTTTGCAAATAGTCCATCAAAGGTTTCCACTTTTTAAGGAAATAATAATTTGAATTTTCTTTTAGTAAACAAGTCAGTTTGTCATTTTCTGCCATCTCTAATAATTTCAACATCCATTCCTGTATTGTTGGTACACTTTGATTTTTCCAATACTGTGCATATAAAAGTCTTGCTGCCGTAATCATATATTGTATTATTCTAAAAAAATGTTTTTCTATTTGTACATCCCAAATTCCAAGTAGAAAAAATTCTGGTTTGAATGGTATTCGTATCTGTAATATATTTTGCATTAAAGAATGTATCTCAATCCAATATTCCTTTGCATTTTTAAATGTCCACCACATATGTTAAATGACCCTTCTTGTTTTTTACATTTCCAACATAAGTTGGAAATATTCCCATACATTTTTGAAAGTTTTTGTGGGGTCATATACCATCGATACATCATCTTGTAAATTTTTTCTTTTAAGTTATAACACAAAGTAAATTTTAATCCTTTAGTCCACATGTCTTCCCATTGTTGAAGTTGTATATTGTGGCCAATATTTTTTGCCCATTGAACCATACAATCTTTAACTTGTTCCTCCACCATTTCTCCTTTTAGCAATAATTTATACATTTTAGCAATTAAGTGATCATCGGTTTCACATAGTTGTATTTCAAATTCTGATTTAGTTTGTTCAAATTCCAATTTTTTTAATCTAATTTAAATTTCTCTATCAATTGCATATAGGAAAGCCATTGAAAAGTATATCCTTCTTGAGCAAGTTCTTCTTTTGATTTTGTCACATAATGTCCTTGTTCTTTTTTTAGAAAGTCCTTATATGTAAACCACTTATCTTTATTTCTTACTTCTGTTCTATAGAAAGCTTCTTGCATAGAAATCCATAAAGGTATCTTATAACAAAGTTGGTTTATATTTATTCCAAATTCTCAACAAAGATCTTCTGATATAGTGATTTTTAAAGTCCACATTAATTTTAGCCTTATCATACCACAAATATCCATGCCATCCAAATCTCAGTTCATGTCCTTCCAGATTTAATAATTTTTCATTTCTCAAAACAATCCATTCCTTAAGCCATACCAAACCACAAGCTGCATGATATAATTTCAGGTTCGGGAGTGCTAGATCACCTCTTTCTTTTGAATCTTGCAAGACTTTATATTTTATTCTTGGTTTTTTCCCTTGCCAAATGAACTTAGAGATATCTTTCTGCCACTGTTTAAATGGTTCCTCTGATGTCAATATAGGTATTGTTTGAAATAGATATAAAATTCTTGGTAATATATTCATTTTGATCGCTGATATTCTCCCCAATGATGATAGTTGTAATTTTCCCCAACGATCTAAATCTTTTTTAATGTCAGTCCAGAGTGGGGTATAGTTATTTTGAAATAATTTGACGTTCTTCGATGTTAAATAAACTCCCAAATATTTTACTTTTTTCTCCAAGGAATATCCTGTATTCTGAATATCTCTCAATTTCTCTTGTTGATGATAATTCATATTCTTGGTCAAAACTTTTGTTTTCTGTAAGTTAACTTTGAACCCTGCTAACGACCCAAAGTCTTTCAATTTCTGCATCAATAATTCAATTCCATCCAATGGATTCTCTAAGGTAATGACTAGGTCATCAGCAAAGGCTCTTAGTTTATAAACTTCCTTTTTAACTCTAATGCCATGAATACCATCATCTTGTCTAATATCTCTAAATAGGACTTGTAAAACCAATGTGAACAAGAGCGGAGATAAAGGACAGCCTTGTCTTATGCCTTTTTGTATTTCACAAGGTTTGCTAAATTCTCCATTAACATTTATTTTTGCAAATTGAGGTGTGTATATTGATTTAATCCACTTAATGAAATTCCCACCAAAATTCATACTCTCCAATACTTTAAACATAAAGGACCAATTTAAATTATCAAATGCTTTTTCGGCATCTATGAATATCAGAGCGGCTTGTTTTTCATTATGTTGTTCTAAATACTCCAGGACATCCAAAACATTTCTAATATTATCTCTAATTTGTCTTTTAGGTAGGAAACCTGCTTGATCTTGGTGAATAAAATTTCCAAGAGTATTTTTCAATCTTTCTGCCAATATTGTTGTGAATATCTTATAATCATTATTCAATAATGATATTGGTCTATAATTCTTTGTTGAGTTCAAATTTAACTGTTCTTTTGGAATCAAAGTAATATGGGCCTCTTTCCATGTTTCTGGCATAATTCCTGTTTCCAATATCGAGTTCATAGTTTTTTGAAGAGGTATACTTAATTCATTTTCGAAATATTTGTAGTAGGTGGCCGATAAGCCATCTGGACCTGGTGCTTTTCCACTATTAATTTTCTTGAAAGCCATTGTCATTTCTTCTTTTGTTATAGGGTTATTAAGTAATGTTCTTTGTTCATCATTTAAAGCAGTCAGTCTTTGCTTGTTCATGTATTCATCAATTTCAGCTGATTGAACCTCCTGTTTTTTGTACAATGCTGTATAATAAGAATGAAATGCTTCTTGTATCTCCACATTGTTCACTAGAATTTTCCCTTTATGTTGTATATTAGAAATTATACTTTTTTGTCTTTGTTTTCTTAACTTATAGGCTAACCATCTTCCTGGTTTATTTGCAAATTCAAAATATTTCTGTTTTGTAAATTTCATTTGAGTTTCTATTTCCTGTATCAAGATCATCGATATTTGTTTTTGTAGAAATTTAATTTGAGTTATCAATGTATCATCCATCGGTTTATCCCTCAGACATCTCTCTTTATTTTTAATTTCATCCAAAATCAATTGAATATTTTCTCGTTTCTTTTTCCTCATTTGAGCATTATATTGAATGAAATAACCCCTCATATAAGCTTTACTTGCATCCCACACTACTTGTGTAGTAGTGTCCTTATTTGAATTCAGTAGAAAATATTCTCTTAATTTTTTCTTACAAATATCAACAACTTCTTCTTTCTGGAAAATTGACTCATTTAGCCTCCATTGAAATACATTCCTTTTTCCTTTAGTAGTTAGTAAAACAGGATTATGGTCTGATAAGGTTTTAGGTAGTATTTCAACCTTGTTAACATCCAACATTAAAGTTTTAGAAATCAAAAACATGTCTATTCTGGAAAATGATTTATATCTCTCTGAATAATATATATATTCTTTAGAGTTTCCATTCATAAGTCTCCAAATATCTTGTAAGTCCAACATATCTTTTAGATCAAAAAAAGTTTGGGGTAGTTTTCCCTGTGTAGGTTTCACATTTTTTTGCGAGTGTCTATCTTCCATTGGGAGAATCACCCCATTCCAATCCCCCATAAAACACCAATTCTCATATGATAAATCTAAAAGTTTGTCCATTAAGTTCTTATAAAATAGCCCTTTGTCAAAATTTGGAGCATAGATCCCAACCATCAATGTTTTAGTCCCTTGTATATTTACTTCCACTGCAATAAATCTTCCTTCATCATCAGTCAATATTAACTTTGGATTAAGTTTTTGTTGTATATACAAAACTACCCCCTTGGGTTTTTTTAATCCCGCTGAAATAAATTCTTCTCCTAGTTGTTTTTCAATCAGATACTTAATGTCTTTTTTACAAATATGAGTCTCTTGTAGACAAATTACATCCAATCTCATTTTTTTCAAGAAATGAAAATTTTTCTTTCTCTTTTGGGGGGAATTCGCCCCGTTGATATTCCATGTTAAATATTTAAAGTCCATGGTATTTGGATATTTAAAAGTTCTTTTTTAAATCCACTCCAGAAGCTCCCATCTCCGATAAGTCCTCACTCTTTTCCTTATCTTTAAATGTCTCTTTCATTTCTTCCAGAACTTTAAGTGCATCACTCGTATCTGTCATGTATTTCTCTATGAAGGCCTTTGCTTTCAAGATGGAGGTTATTTTAAATTTTTGCTCTTTAAAGGTAAAAGATACTCCTTCTATTCTTTCCCATCTAAATGGTATGTTGTTTTGCTTTAGTTTATCTGTAAGGAAGGAGTATTCTTTTCTTTTTCTTAATATTCTTAATGGTACTTCTTTTAAAACAATTATACCCAGCCCTGCTATTTTTAATCTGTCACTATAATGTTTCTTCAGAATTTGCTCTTTTGTAATTTTCCTCACAAAATATATCAGTATATCTCTTGGCACTTTCTTCTCTCTAGCGTAGCGTGAGTTAACTCTGAAAATTTTATCTATCTCAGAGTCCATGTCTTCTTCTTCTATCTCTAAATATTTGGCTAAAGCATCAACTATATATTCTCTCGTGTTCTCATCTGATTTTTCTGGAACTCCTCTCAATCTCAAAATAAATTCTTTTTCTCTCATTTCTACTAATGCAATAGCATCTAAATTGTGTTCCATATCTTTAATAATGGATTCTGATTTAATCTCTAATTTCTTAACCTGTCCTTGTGTCTCTTTAAATTCCCCTGATAAGGTATTTGCAACCTCTTTGAGATTCCATATTTCTTTTCTAAATTCTTTTTTTAAATCTTCCTTCATCGCTTCCATTTTTTTATCTACTTGTTGGCCTAGATTGTCCATTTTTTTGTCCATTTTTATATCTAAAGAGGCAATTGAGTCATCCATCTTTTTCTCCAAGGTAGCAATTGAATCATCCATCTTTTTCTCCAAGGCAGTAGTTGAATCATCCATTTTTTTGTTCAGTGCTGTAATCGCATCCAGTATTTTTTTCATGTCTGATGTTGGTACTTCTAAAGATGCAGCAGTGGAATCAGTAGACAATCTTCCGATTTCTTTCTCCTTTTCCTTATCTCTATCCCTCTTCACTCTTGCAGCCACAGTAGCCATGTTGTGTGTAGTATTCCTGTAAAGAAAAAAGAAAAATAGCAGAAGACAGAAGGAAACAACAACAAACAGTAAAAAAGGAAAAAGTAGGGAGGAGGGATAAAAGTTATTAAAAATTCAAAAGAAAAAGGGAAAAAAATTAATATACAGTAGAAAATAAAAAATAAAAATAATACTGCCTTTTCTTAATAGTTGTTACATAAAAAGAAGGCAGGATGTACTTTAATAAGATCAACAGTTCTCACATACAAAAAATAAAAGATAAGAATACAGCAGATGTTCCTTTGGCTGTAGTCAAAATATCTTTAAAAATGAAATAACAATCCAGTTCCTCAGGCAAGCTTGTAATCACAAATCCAAGAGAGAGGGGGAAAAAAGGATGAAGGGGGGGAAAGGGAACTCCAACTCTAAATGTCTTTATTCTCCAAAGTAAAATATAATAAAGAAGTCTATTAAAGTCCCATATAGTAAGGAAATTCCAAAGATATTCAAAGCAAAAGAATTTAAAAAGTGCCCTTTATAATCCAAGTAATAACCAGACACTTTACAGGAAGAAAAAAAGGAAAAAATGCAATCTCAAAGTAAAAAGAAAATAAAAATAAAAGGCAGACCATTAATCCATTTAAATTCAAAGTCCAAAGTCCAAAGAGGAAAACAGATTAATCCCACATAAGTAGATAAGCCATTCGTCAATAGTCAATAGTCAATTTCACTCAGTGTCACTTAGCTCCAAGTAAAGTCATTAATTCTTAGCTCCCACCATTTTCTCAAGTCTTCTTAGCAAGAAAGTTATACAAGCACCAGCAGTATCAATCATGTCCATAGAAGGATCTTAGCAGATAATAAGCAGAATTCAAATAAACACAATTATAAATCAGTGACTAAAAGTGCTGAATTTAGGTGCTACTTATCTGTAAAGAGTTCGCGGCTTCCTGCAGAGCTATAGCGATGTTGCCTCCAGTTGCTTTCGCCGCTTCGATTTCCTTCTCCCCGTGGTGGAAAAACGGGGATTGGGAAAGAGCGGCGATTCCAGCGACCCTTGTGGTCTATCTTCTGATCCCCTTTTCTTCAAAGGGGAAATTTCAGCGGTTTTGTTTCTTTAAAAACCGCTGCAGGCAGGAAAACCGCGGAGACGAGACAGGAGCGCTCGGTTCAGCGCACCGACATCTTCAGCACCCGGAAGCGGAGTCCCCATCCAGAATTAAATATGACAATTTCCCAGATGCCGAGGAGCAATTAATCCACAGCCACTCCGTCTTACTAGGGTTCAGTCGAAGCCTGTTTTTCCCCATCCAGGCCCCTACAGCCCCCAGGCACTTGGAAAGGGTGGTCACTGCATCCCTTATTTCACCCGGAATGGAGATATACAACTGGGTATCATCGGCATATTGATGATACCTCACCCCATGGTATCGGATGATCTCACCCAGCGGTTTCATGTAGATGTTCAAAAGGAGTGGAGGGAGTAACGAGCCCTGCGGGACCCCACAAAAACGGGTCCGCGGGCTGGATCTCTCGCTTCCAATCAAAACTGACTGGGACCGGCCTCGGAGGAAGGAGGTAAACCAGTGCAAAACCACGCTGCCCATCCCAAACTCCCTAAGCCATTCCAGAAGGATACCATGGTCGATGGTATCTAATGCCGCTGAGAGGTCAAGAAGAGCGAGAATGGATACACTGCCTCCATCTCGCTCCTGCCAGAGATCATCCATTAGCGCGACCAATGCAGTTTCCATCCCATAACCTGGCCTGAAACCTGACTGAAAGGGGTCCAGATAATCCGTTTCATCCAGAATCCTGTGTAGTTGCAACGCCACCACCTTCTCAACCACCTTCCCCAAAAAGGGTAGGTGGGAGACTGGACGAAAACTATCTAGTATAGTAGGGTCCAGCGACAGCTTTTTGAGGAGGGAGTGCACCAGCACTTCCTTAATAGCTGCTGGAAACACCCCCTCTCTTAGAGATATATTCACCATCACCTGGACCCAACTACAAGTCCCCTCCCGAGCTGCTTTCAGCAGCCAGGAGGGGCATGGGTCTAATTGCCAGGTGGTGGCATTCACAGTCTGGAGGATTCTGTCCACTTCCTCAGGAGAAATAAAATCAAACTGTTCCCAGATAGCAAGGCAAGTACGCTCCCTGGCTATCTCTCCAGACTCTGTCTCATGCTCGGAGTCCAACTTGGAACGAATCTGAGCAATTTTATCCTGCAAATGCTCAGAAAATTCTTCAGCACAGTCCTGCAGATCGATCTCTGACTCACCTTTCCTTAAAAGGGATCGGGTAATCTTAAACAGGGCCGCTGGGTGGCATTCTGCGGATGCAATAAGAGCGGAGAAATATTGACGTTTTGCTGCACTTACCACCACAAGGTAGGCCTTAATAGTGGCTCTAGATTGTGTTCGGTCAGATTCAGTCTTTGTTTTCCTCCAGCGGTGCTCTAGGCGTCTCTTAATCCTTTTCAGAACCCACAGCTCCTCTGTAAACCAGGGTGAGCACCAGGCTCGATTGGACAAGAGAGGCCACATAGGCATGATCCTGTCCAAGGCTCCGGCCACTTCTGTATTCCAAGCAGCAGCCAGAGCCTGATGGCTCAGCGGGTAAGACGCCAGGCTTGTTGATCAGAAGATCGCAAGTTCGGAGGTTTGAATACCTAGCCACGTGTGACGGAGTGAGCTCCCACACTAGTCCCAGTTCTTGCCATCCTAGCAATTCGAAAGCATGCAAATGCGAGTAGATAAATAGGTACCACTTCAGTGGGAAGGTAACAGCGTTCCCTGCACATCATGCAGCCGCATGACCATGGAAGCATCTTCGGACAACGTTGGCTCTTCGGCTGACAAACGGAGATGAGCACCGGCCCCTAGAGTCAGACACGACTGCACAAATGTACGGGGGGAACCTTTACCTTTATCTATGATTGTATCAATCTCTTTTACATGGAACCTCCTATTGCTGGGATGCATTAATTTGACCCTACTGGTGGGATCCTTGTTCCAAGGGAGGATCTCCAATAAGCATCAAAGGAAAAAAGAAAGATTCTGCCACCAGTCTCGTGGACTTCCTGACACATCCTAGTTGATCCAGCCAAGGAGCTTTGACTTTGATAAGACAGTCTATTTTAACCCAGTTTAGTTCATGTATTTTATTCATGAACCACTTTTAATCATGTATCGATTATTTAGCACATGGAAATAGCCATGATGCTTTGTACCCATTATACGTGCCTTGACTAGGGTTTGACCTGTTTGTTAGCCAGTGGTCGACAGCAATAGATGAAAACCAGACCATCTGCCTTTTCCTTAGGAATGCCTGCTCCTTAAGGGGATGGATGGGAAATTGGTACCGAGTTACTCAGGAATGTGTAGGAATGTTATACATTAGTGTACCCTTTTACCTTTGATAGAACTATGTTACCATGACTACTGAGAATGTATGTATGACATTGCTTTCCATGATTGGTTTGCAGTAATGCAGCTTTTTGATTGGTTTATAGTTGTGTACACAGTTCAAAATTTTATAAATGGGGGTTCACTCCAAACAGGGTTGTGTCCACTTTGGAATTTACTTCTGGGCAACCTTTTATTTGCAAGTAAAAGCGTTAACTCTTCCCAGCATCTGGTGTGTTCATTGGGCTCGCACGCCAGGTAAAAGGACCCGAGCTTTCTGGGATAACAGCATCAGTTTAGCCCTAATAAATAAACAACCATAATGACGTCATACTCAAACCCAGTCTAGCTCTCCTCCATGATAATTTCACAAATTGAGCTCTGTTGATATTGTTGCTTCAAACAAAATACAAACAATTTACAGTTAGTCCTCAACTTACGATCATTTGAGTGTTTGAATTTACGAACCTGCTGAAAACAGCTACTTACAACCGGTGCCCAAAGTTACAGCTGTTGCAGTGCCCCTGCAGTCACGTGATCAAAATTCCGGCGTTTGACAGCCACCCCATACTTACGACCGCAGGGGTGCTGAAACTACCCCCACCCGCCTATCTCCCTCTACATCTATGCCCTTTTGGCCCCCTGCCACCCTGCGCTCTGCCACCTCGGTTGACCTTGTCATCTTCTTGATCCTGCTGCTGACAAGGCGTGCCCGGCCTGGCTCCTGGGCTTAAAGTGGCTTTGTTTTTTCTTTTTCACAGCACGAAGCCAGTCCCAGGGAGACAATTATTTACTCCCAATGCTCCTTAATATTTGGATGGGAAATTAGCCAAAACTCTTGCTGTAGAAAGCCTCTCTTAGGGTACATATACTTAAACAAATATAAATTGGGTGATTTAGAAATGGGGTGGCCGGTCTTAATGTCCCTTTAAGGCTACAACATGGCTTGGAATATGGTGACATCCCAGCCTCCCAGCAGCTCTTACCAGTCGGGCAAAAATGCTGTTTACAATCTCCTGGCTGCAAGCTGCTGTCATGGAGGACAAATGGGGTGATTCTGAGTGTTTTCCTCTCCCAGTAAAACGCTCCTGGGCTTCAGGAAAAACCTGCTTGAGCCTAAAAATACTGCCGTGTTGTCAGTTCTGCCTGCAGGGCCCACGAGCATAGCCGTTCAGTCTCCCATATCCCCACCAGAAGTCCATTATTTTAAATTCTTAAGTCTAACATTTCTTAAAGCCAAAGAGAAAGGTAAAACTCACCAGGTGTCAAATTAAGCTGGCTATTTTGAAAGTCTCTAATTTATATATTTATTATTTATTATTTAAATTTGTATCACCGCCCATCTCCTCCATACCTGGGGACTCTGGGCGGTTACTAATTGTAATGGTATGTGAGAAAGACCTTGAGAGATGGGGTGAAGAAATGCTGCCTAGGGAATGGTCAGATAAGAGAGGGCATAGCCCTCAGCTGCATAATGGGCAGAGAAAGAGGCTCAAAAGGGGCCCTCCCTAGCTTCTCAGGCTGTAAAGGAGATGGTGGGAGATTTCTACTTTCAGACTTGCAAGATTGATGTCAGCCTTCCCAGGTAGACCAGTCAGGAAACATGACCAGATGAGCTAATTCTACTTTATTGTAAGGCTACATTAACAGAATCTTGCAGGTCTGAAAGTTAAATACTGAGTCTAAGACCTCCCTAGTCCCGTCGAAGAAGTCCTGTTTTGTCACACCTCTTTGAAGAACCCCCCACATAGTCATGCAAGTAAAGTGTATGGAAAGAGCTGGTCTTTGGGAGGACGTTCAGATTGCAACCCTAGCTGTAGGAGGTCGCCTCCAGGACTCCTTGTGTAAAATCCAGAAAGCATGGTTGACAATCAGGGTGGCAGTTTTGCCTTTCCAAGAAAAAATGTGAAGGGAGGGAGGGAAGGAGGGAGGGAGGGAGGGAGGGAGGGAGAGAGAGTCAGTGCAAATCCTGTTTTCCCCAACTGCAAATAGACAGAAATCTTCAGAGCTAAATATACACATTCTTTCAGCAGTAGCACTCTCTCTGCCATTCATTAAATGTGAGTCACCCTTATCACTATAATCCTGGAAACCACATGCACACACGCACACACACACATGGACACACACAGGAACACACAGGAACACACAGAGGGAATATTCTACATAAATTTGGTGCTTGAATCTGCAAATTCATGAACTGCCTGATATTTGCAAACTAATGTGCTAAATGATTTACTGATTACTGTAATACTCTGCTATACATGCTACTGAAACTGTTGCTATTACTCTTCAAATTGGGGGGGGGGGAGGAATCAATTTAATCCTAAGGATCGCTCTAGGGCAAGATTTTCTCAGTGATAGTAATCTTAGGTTCCGTTACTGTATGGATTTCCTGCAAGGGGTAACTTCTGGAATTAAAAAGAAAAATACCAAAAACCTCTGTGGGCACCACAGTGACCAGAGGGTTGGGGTTAAGCTCTGATGGGCTCTGTGGTTCAATCTGGTGCCAGGGTTTGCTTCAACTGAGCTGTTAGGGTTAGTGGCAGTCTTAGATCGATGTCTTGCGGGTGTTGTTGTTAAGGTGAAAAGTTTCTGTGAGCCGAGGGGGGAAGGTAGGGCTCCCTGAGGTCCATTTTTTCTTACTGAAAAGTTACCCTGGCAAACGCTTCCCACACAACATCAATCTTAAAGTGCCACCAGCCTTTACAATTTATGCCAGCTGATCCTTGCGTCAGCTGAAGCACAGTGCTGAAGGAAGTCCAACCCAAGCCCAAACTTCACCCTACTACCAGGGGAATTCTTCTACCCTAAAATGTGCCCTGGCAGGCAACCTGTACTATCACAGTAGTAATGACAAAACTCATCCAAAGGCTAACCTCACCAAGAGCTAGACTGTCCCTAGCCCTTAAAAGTTGCCTTGAAGCGAATCCTGGCACCAAGTGGAAACCCAGAGCTCACTGACCTGTAACCTTAACCCTCAATGTCACCCTTAGGCCAACAACTTTCCCCCTCAACTTGTTTTTTACCCCCACAGGCAGTCTGTGCAGTAACAGGAACAAAACAATGCCAGTAATGATAAAAACTCACCCCCCCAACTAACCCAATTTCATCATGGACCTCAACAAAGCCACGTTTTTGCCACAGCCACACTCTTATTTGCAGTTCTCCTAACCCCCCGCCGCTTTCCTTTCTCATACTTCTCCTGAGCATGATTTACACTTGTCCGTGTCCGTTGGAACACAATTCCTTCCACTCTGTTCTAAGAAGCTTCCCTACCACCTTTCCTTACCCCCACTTTACATTTATTTTCTTAGGACATTAATTTGTCTTGGAATATTTCTTTGTTCTGGACTTGTACTTTCCCGTCCTTTAATTATTGTTTCTTTCACTTCTTTCTCTTTCTCCCGTGTCCATTTTTCCCCAGATCCCCTCTTCACACTGACAAATAATGCTCAGACCCACATTCAGAGCCTCTTGTCACCCTTGTGCTCTTCCGGAATTGTCTCATTTTTCAACAGAAACAATCAAATCTGTAATGCTTCTATATTTATTCCTTTGTTATATGTATTCCAGAGTGTCATGGAGAAAATCTACCTATGTAGATTCGACATCTGCTTGATGTCACATAATCAAACAATCAAACAATCAACATATGTATGAATGAATAGAATGGTGAGACCACTTATTTTAAAGAAACAGACTTTTTTCTTAAGCAGATACCTATAAAACAACCAGAGACATCTCTTGGGGGAGGGATTTAAAAAAATCAAGGTGGGTGCAACTGTGTGATTGAAACCCTACTCCTTTCTAACATGGCTTTCATGCATGTAACAAAAGGGGAGGGCTTCAATTGTGTGGTTGCACCTTGACTTTTTGACCACCCCCGCAGATGCCCCTATAAACTACCTGGAGTCACCGTGAGTTGAGTTGGGCAGCCATATAAATTTCTCAAAAAAATAATAAATAATAAATAAAATATAAAATATAAAATATAAAATATAAAATATAAAATATAAAATATAAAATATAAAATATAAAATATAAAATATAAAATATAAAATAAAATAATAAAAGTGAGGGGTGAAGTGGAATGGGTAGGTACTCCAGTTTCTTTAGAAACAATTCTGGACATTTTATATCTTTTTAAATTCATGCCTGCAATTCAGAGTTTAAAAAAGCACAACAAACTGTCTGAGAAATTACCGATGTATGGTAACCCCAGTTAAACTCTCTAAAAAGCAGCTGCCTGCCTCCCAGTTCTGCAATGGTATGAACTTGTATTAGGAACTGCTGCTGCTGCTTGCTGATAGGTAAAGAGCATCTTCCACTTGAGCCACTAGATGGCAGCATAGCCAAAGAGCTCCACCTAGGTTGGGTGGGGAAGGATTGCCAAAGTTTCTCCTTGAAATCTGGGTAAACAGAAAGAGGCGGCCTTATTTTTTTTTCTTCTTCATTGTAACTACCTCTGAATGGTAATCCCATTTAGGCTGTTGTCAAGAGGTTTTCCCCAGGTTCATCTGGTGCACCAGTTGTGGGAGGACCTCATGATGGTGACTCAGATTCTCCTCACTGCTCTGTTGGTTTACTGCAATGGTTCTACATAAGGCTGTCTTTGGAAAGCAGTTGGAAGCTAGAGTAGGTCCAATTTGTTGGCTGTCCCTTGTCACCACCATAAGTGACACCAGTGTTCCAGACCCTACAGGGGTTATCTATTGGTTTCCAGGTGCAATTCAAAGTGTAGCTTTTAACCTATAAAACCCTATATGTTCTAGCCACAAGTAACTTCAGAACCACCTTATTGAACTGGAATTGATCCATATGATCCATCTATTCTGGGAGAAACTGCGGTTTTCATGAAGTGAAGGGTCTGAAGTTCAACGGAGTTGCTTTTCAGTGGGAGTAGAAGAGCCCCCTTGGCGATCAGAGTTTTTGCCCATTATTAGAATTTAGAAAGCTTTTGAAAACTGCTGTTTTTTCCCCTTAAAGCATGGGCCCCCAAACTTTTTGGTGACAGGGACCGGTTTCAAAAGATGATTTTTCCGTGGACCAGGGGGGTGGGGTTTCCAGGATTTCCACGGACTGGGGGGTGGGGTTTGCGGGCGGGAGCCAATTGTGCACACTGGGGACGGGGTTTGTGGGCGGGAGCTAATTGTGTGGAAGGGGGCAGGGTTTGTGTGCAGGAGCAACATGTTCCAGTTCCTAATAGGCCGCGGCCCACTAGTAGGCCACGACCCGCTTAAAGCCTAGGGTTAGAATAAAATGATACCACTATTTGTTTCTATATACTTTTTCAAATGTTTACCACTCATTACCACTCGCTATCCTTTGATCTACCTATGTAGATTCGACATCCGCTTGATGTCACATAATCAAACAATCAAACAATCAACATATGTATGAATGAATAGAATGGTGAGACCACTTATTTTAAAGAAACAGACTTTTTTCTTAAGCAGATACCTATAAAACAACCAGAGACATCTCTTGGGGGAGGGATTTAAAAAAATCAAGGTGGGTGCAACTGTGTGATTGAAACCCTACTCCTTTCTAACATGGCTTTCATGCATGTAACAAAAGGGGAGGGCTTCAATTGTGTGGTTGCACCTTGACTTTTTGACCACCCCCGCAGATGCCCCTATAAACCACCTGGAGTCACCGTGAGTTGAGTTGGGCGGACATATAAATTTCTCAAATAAATGAATGAATGAATGAGAGGGATGAAGTGGAGTGGGTAGGTACTCCAGTTCCTTTAGAAACAATTCTGGACATTTTATCTCTTTTTAAATTCATGCCTGCAATTCAATTTTTTAAGTGCAGAATAGGATAACATTTTGATTTGGCTTGGGCAGACATCTCCATAATTGTGCAGTCCTTGGTGCTCTCCGAGCCTTGTTGTTTTCTTGCAGAGACGTTTCATTGCCAGGCTAGGCAACATCTTCAGTGCGAAAAGGGAGTGGGACTTGCTCTTACCGTGGCTTGTCCTGCTTGTGTTGGTGGAGGTGTTGTTACCTCCTTAGTAGTTCCTTGATTGGCCTGTTGTTTGCTGTTTGGTTGATTGACTGAGTTAATAGTGAAAAAGGTTGGCCACCCCTGCCTTAAAGCACAGGGTTAGAATAAAATGATACCACTATTTGTTTCTATATACTTTTTCAAACGTTTACCACTCACTGTCCCTTTTGCAGGAGAGGGCAATCTTTCAAATAAAGCACAGGCGATATGCTGATAGAGAATAAAGAAGAATTATTTCTTTCTGTTATTTGGAAACCATGCCCTTGACGCATTCTTTTGTGGTCTGTAGTTGCAGTTAGTGACTCTTGTAGGTTAATTGCCTATGTGTAAACAACTGCAATCTCCTTGCAAGGCCTCTAAAAGAGAAGTGTCGGACCATGGCATGGTTTGAGCAAGACCTAAAGTAAGATTTCTTTTCTGTTCCGCCTTGGGGTAGGTTTGTTCCAGAAACCGGGTTGACCCCCTAGATTTATTTCCCAATTCCATGGGGAGGTATTTCAATCAGTGGAATGGCTCCTCTCAGTGCCTTAGCTGCATGTCCCTTTCAGGCGGATCCTAGAATTAGGGGGTGGAAAAGGGGAATTTTGGCCACTGAGTCCGGCCACCTGTTCTGTGCAGGAAACTGGTTTGAAGAGGGACAATGGAGGTGCGCTTTTTAAAAACAGTTTGGTCAAATTTCCAGCATTACGATTTAGAAATGTTTCTAAAGCTCATGTTAGAGGTGGGGCCCACAGTTGCTCGCTATTAATTTAACCATGGGGTTTGTACATATGAGAAGTGACACCTGTATTTTCCTTCTTATTATTACGATTGTAGTCTTTTTAATTCTTGGGGTATTATTATTAGTAGTAGTAGTATTCCCATATGGCTGATAAGACTAGTAAAAAGAAATAAAGTATCAACATAACTGAAGAGTTATTGATGCAGGGAATGTAAGTGCAGGAATAGCATTTTTAAAGCATATTGCAGGTGTGGGTGGCCTAATTCAGGATGAGTTGTTAGAGTTCTTCTGTTGACTTGTAGAATTATTCCTGTACGAAGCACAGCGTTCTCATGATGACGTGAATGCCAGGTGGCTGGATAACAGAGAAGCCTTGGCTTTGTTTACATCCTCATGAGATAGGGAGCGAGAAGGTACCATGTTATGGCTAGCAATGGATCTTCCCATGGGAACAAATCCTCCTGATTTCCTTCTGTGGGAAGCCTTGCCCAGGCCCCCTGAGCAATGAGGGGGGGAACTCAATGCTTAGATGCAGCACTGCTACCCAATAGCAGGTCATGCTATTTGCTTTAGGCCTAATGCTTTGGGCCTAGTGTGTTTCACAGCTAACATCCAGCCAATCAGAAAGCTAGAAGAACTGAATATACAACCATGCAAAATGGTGTTCTATGCTTCTTGATTTCTAGTGTCTTTTAGCCATGTAGTTCTTCACGTGTTCACTTCCCATGGACTGGGCAGAGTGAGCTATGCCTGGCTTTGGGTATAGGCCGTGGCAGGAACTCTGGCCCTGGGATCGATACACGGAACTCTGCTTATAAGTTTGTTTTGTTTTTCCTTTTACAATGATGTATCTTGTATATTCATCTTTTTCATTTTTGCGATAATGTACTGTATCTGCATTATTGCCTTATGCTACCAGTAAACACTGTTAGCCCTATCAAGCTGCATTCTTGTCTGTTTATTCTCAAGCCTCGGTTTTTCCCCTTTAAGCCAGCGTATATCCCATCATGAGTCCCCTGGGATTTGATGACCTCCCCATAGCTGAAGATCCATCCTCGATTTTTCTCCCCAATTATGGTGATTATTCTTTTCTTTGGAAAAAAGGCAGCCAACACAACCTTATTCTCCCATACAAGTAGCAGGCAGACACAGTGCCCCAATTTCTAACTGAATTGTTTGTGTGTGTGCATGTGTGTGTGTGTGTGTGTGTGTGTGTGTTATCTCACCATTCAACAACCGTAGAATTTTCTGTAATCACCAAATTTGCAGCCTTCCATGGAATTAAGATTGCAGTAGCTATTTCTAAATCTAATCTTGCATTAGAATGAATGGTTGATCAGCTCTTGAGTAACTTTTCTGGAATAAAATACTGTTGTAATTTACATGTGAAATTCTCTTCCAATTTATGCTGCATCTCTCTTCCATGATCAAGGGGCTACAGTAGCCTCAATGGAGCACCTGAAAAGACAAGGCTGAGAACAGGCTCAGTGTTTAATGCCAGGTGAGTTGCTGATGCAACACTCCTTAGGCAGAATTTTACCAGCACTGCCCTGGCACATATCTCAGAAAGCAGGAAGGGACGGGTGGGTCGTCTGTCCCACTTTTGTCTGGTGGGTCATTCTGTGTGCAGAAATTTAGAAGAAAGGCCAGGAAGAAGGTGCAGTTTAGATGATTTTTAAAAATTTATCATTTTTATATACCACTGAATCCAACTGATTCCCAGCAGCTACAATCAAATAGAAATATCATTAGGAGCCACATAGATAAGACATGCAGAATCAGCAATAATATGAACACAATCATAATTCCAACGTGAATATAAACATGTCCGTGGTGAACTCATCCAGAAAAACTAAAAATGTAATCATGAGACTCCAATCACCAATCAGTGAAGCAACAGCTCCATCAAAATGACCATCAGCTACCAAAGGGTTTCTCGAACAAGTCTGTCTTCACTACCTTCCAGAAGTCTTATTCTGTGCAGGGCAGACTTATATCTCTCTTTTTAGAAAGCTATTCCGCAAAGTTGCCGTTCTGCAAAGTTGCCATTCCCGAAAAGCACTGTCTCCTCATCTCAGCCTTATGAATGTTGCAAAGATGCAGGACAATCAGGAGGCTATGTTGGAGACACCTTGGTGTGATGCCACATGTGGCCTTTTAGGTGAAACCCAGAACTCTGAATTGCACTTGGCAGCTTATCTGCAACTCAGGAAAGGGCTTAAGCTCAGTTGTGCTGCTGGTAGTCAAAGGAGCTACAGCATTCTGCACCCATCGAAGCTTCCAGGTGGTCTTCAAAGGCAGCCTCATATAGTGCACATTGCAGTAATTGCGCCACCTAGTGATAAAGGTAGAGATTACTCTCAGTCCAGGAATGGCTTGAGTTTGCCCAAAAGACAGTTGAGTTAAGAGCTTGGCTATTAATTATTACATATTGGCTCAAGGGCCACTATTTCCCAGCCAGACAGATTCCATCCATCCAATCTGAAAAATTTAAATCTTCATGTTGGCAAGGAATTCTAAAAAAACCCTTTTATTTTCAGTCCTTACAGTTTCTTCCATTCACTCAGGCTAAGACAGCTGTTAGAGAATGGCTCCTGGACACCAACTGTCTACCTCAACACCGTTTAGCTATCCTAGATGTAAACCAGCTTCTTCCCCCAGCACTTCCAACAGACAAACAAACCAACAGACTTCCCCCAGCACTTCCATATGGGATACTTAATAAGCTTCCTATGGTCAGTCGAGCCGCCCTTGTGGTGAGGGTTCAGGTTGAATTCATCCTTCAAGTGCTGTTACACTGTCCACTTTATAGCAAGACCTGAAGAAGGCTCAGATTTCTTCTGTTCTCCTCTGCTTCTGGTCCGTCTGATGAATTTTATGCTGACTTTCTTCCATCAAATAAGGAAAGCTCCATCCCACATAACTAGCCAGGGTTTGTATAACAGCGGTGAACCTCTGTAAACAATTGGTCCTAGACTTACCATGGTTATTACTTAACTATTTGTATTTTAATCAGTTTTTCAATTATCTCTTATGAATAGCCCAGATTTTAAAGTTTTACAGGATGATTTATGTCTAGGTGTTGAAATTATTTTGTCATATGCTAAATATTTACTTCCCCTTATAGATTTAGATACAGATATTATTCAAGAATTTTAGCTTTAGTAGTCTGCACTGCTGCAGAACTAATTTTATTTTGTTTGCTCACACTTTATTTGAACATTTGTGTGGCAGGATGAAGTGCCAGGTGAAGGAGAGTGGTTGGGTCTGTGCCAAGCTCATGGGTTTGTGTTAGGGAAGGCCAGTGATTGAGCACAAGGCCAAGAGCACGTGGGCAGAACAGGGGGAACTGGCCAGAAGGCGCCTGTAAAGTGGCACATCCATGTCCTGCTAAGAGAATAGAAAAAGAGTAGGAAGAGGAGAGAAAAGTTTTTTTTTTCCTTAATTGCAGATGCTGCAGGACATGCTGCTGGAGAGGACATCACCTGGTCAATGTGGAGTGGAGTAGAGGAATGACCCAGCCTGCCTTGTCCAGATATTCCAGGGCTGGGACCAGGAGGAAGATCAGGAGCAAAATCCTGGAGTGGCTTGTAAGTTTGTGGAACGACCAGCAGGACAGACTGTGTTGTGTGTATGGAGAATCAGATGCTGGACAGTGGAACATAGTGAGTGAAAGGCTTTGTTTGGCAGCAAGACAGCCAGGAGAAAACTGAGAGACATTCCAGCATCAGTCTTTGAGATAAGGAGGGGAAGAAGATGTTGTAATAAAGCAGAGTGGAAAGTGGGGAAGGAGACTTGAGAGGGAAAAAAATTAAGAAGGTTCACAGAACAACAACAGCAACAACAATTTCAAGGCCCTGGGCTTTTGACTGTTGCTGCTGAATGCCAGATCAGTCTGTACCAAGGCTGACCTCATCTGACTTGATCCTGGATGAGAGGGCTGATGTGGCGTGTATTACCAAAATCTGCCTGGGTCTGGAGTTGGGAGTCCCCCTTTTGGAGATGTGCCCAGTTGGGTTCCTGGTGGAGCATCAGCTGAGACCCAAGGTAGGAGTGGTGGGGTGGCGGTTGTCATCCAAGATACTTGGGAGGTTTCCAGAGGCACTGCCCCACAGATTACTGGGTGCGAGATCCTGTGTGTTAGGTTGGGCTCTAGGGTTCTGTTGGGACTGTTGCTACTGTACCAGCCTCCCTGCTGTGTAGCAATCTCTCTGCTTGTGCTCCTTGACTCCATGGCCAGGTTGTTGGTAGAGTTCCGCAGGCTTATGGTCCTGGGTGACTTTAACTTGCCTTCTCTGCCTGTAGGGTCAGAGGCAGCTTGGGAGAAGGTGGTCACACTGAAGCTTCAGAGGGCCCTGGAAGAAGGGGCTTATCTGGACACCTTCCAGTCAG
Source organism: Charina bottae (assembly GCA_023362775.1). Lineage (NCBI taxonomy): Eukaryota > Metazoa > Chordata > Lepidosauria > Squamata > Charinaidae > Charina > Charina bottae. Next base: position 86,344,084 of record JALMGJ010000001.1, on the reverse strand, counting down.
GGTTCAGGCCTAGGTATGGGATCAAGACAGTGTTGATCACATTCTTGGATGATCTTTGGCAGGAGCAGGATAGTGGTGGTGTATCTGTCCTTGCTCTTCTTGACCTCTTAGCAGCTTTTGATACTATCGATCATGGTGTCCTTGTGGGGTGGCTCTGTTTAACACTTACATGAAGCTGTTGGGTGAGGTCATCCGACTGTTTGGGGTGAGGTATCATCAGTATGCTGATGGTAGTCAACTTTATATCTCCACCCTATGCCTCCTGAGTGTGTCCATGAAGGCTGTAAGGGCCTGGATGGGTGCAACAGGCTTCAGCTCAACCCAAACAAGATGGAGTGACATTGGGTTTTGGATCTCCTGTTTCTGGGAAATTTCCATCTTTGGTTCTGGATGTGGAGGCACTGCCCCATACTGACCGTGTGTACAATCTGGGGGTCTTCCTGGACTCATGGCTCCTGCTCAAGGAGCAGGTAGCAGCCATGGAAAGTAGGGCCTTTGCAAAGCTTTGTGTTGTGTGTCAGTTGTGTACATTCCTGGATGGGGAAGCCCTGCTCACAGTCACTCATGCCCTCGTGTAATGGCAACCTGCGGAAGACCTTTGTATTTCGAGGAGTTAGGTGGCATGTTTTGATTTTTCTTCCCCCACACCTAGGAGATTGGAGTTTATTTTGAGTTATACTGATGTTTAATTGGCTTGTTTCTGACTCTGTTTGGTATGAGTGGGGGGAGAGAAAACCCCCAGCTTGTTAAGTTTAAGCATAAGTTCATTCATCATTCATCATTGGCGATCACTCGTAGCCGAGTAAGATTGTCTTCCAAAGGTAAAATTTTAACAGTGGATCCGTAAGTGGCTATAAAGGCCAATTCTGGATCCGCACAACCTCCCACAATGAGGGCATAGGTTTCCGGGTGGGAGACGGTCATGATGAGGGTTTGCCTGACGTGCCTTCCTTTTAGCTCTTTTCTCCCTTTCGCCCTGTACTCGTGCTTCTTCAAAGTCCATAGCGCCATTAATAAAGGCTGACCTCCATTTGAAACGCTCATGAGTTAGGGCTTCCCAGTTCTCAATGCTGATATTACATTTTTTAAAATTAGCTTTGAGAGTATCTTTGAATCTCTTTTGCTGTCCACCAATATTCCGTTTTCCATTCTTAAGTTGGGAGTAAAGTAGCTGCTTTGGAAGACGATGGTGAGGCATTCGAACAACATGACTGGTCCAGCGAAGTTGATGTTGGATGATCATTGTTTCAATGCTGGTGGTTTTTGCTTCTTCTAATACGCTAACATTAGTCCGCCTATCTTCCCAAGTAATTTGCAGAATTTTTCGGAGGCAGCGTTGATGGAATCTTTCAAGAAGTTGGAGGTGGCGTTTGTAGAGGGTCCATGTTTCACAGGCGTACAGAAGGGTTGGTAGTACAATGGCTTTGTAAACAAGTTTTGTAAAAAACATTGCCTGAGCATAAGTTCACTCCTCCAGCCACCCCTCTAGCGGCTTGGAATGGGGGGGGGGGATGATAAGAAATTGTTTTGCTTGGGCTCTGGCTTATCTGATCGTTTCCCAGGCTATTGGAATGATGTCATGGTCAGGTGCTGGACCACATGAAGAATCCCAGTCAAGGTCAGGCCATGCAGCTTCAGTACCATGGAAACTTGGTCACAGGGTTTGGGAGCCAGGCTTTGATAAAAATCTTAGGATTGTCTTTGGAGTTTTGGGAGTCCACACAGGCCTGAGTGCTGGGTGCTGTGAAAATTGCCACCTTGGGGTATCTCCGCTGTCCTTATTAGAGGGCTCCTGGCAGCCTATAAAAGATTAGGTATCACCTTGTTTGTTTGGTATGTATGTATGCATTTCTTTCTGTATGCTATGCTTGTTAAACTGTGCTTTTGCTCAACTTTGTCTGTTTATAATAAAGCTTTAAGTTTCTTTATCCACTGGTGTGCTATTATCTCTGGATCTAAAAGAATCAATAGCCCTAGCCCCTGATCAAAGAGGCGTGGACACTAGGCAATACAATTGGCAATGAGGATGAGATCCTGTGTTAATGCCCTGGTGGTGGGGAAAGAAATCTGCTAAGCAAGGTGATAAAAATGGCCAGAGCTATATTCCTGGATGGCCCAGCACAGATGTCTGAGCACCAGTAGCTCAATTATTGTACAGGATAAACCCCCCTGTGGCATGGGATTCTGAGATGAAAGCTTTTAAAGATTCCATCCCCCAAGTGTTGCTAAAATGCATGCAATTAATGGGGTTGGGCAAGAAACGAGGGAAGCAAGAGGGGAGACTTGAATGGCTCCTTCTCACAGCATTGCGCAATGTGTGGAAACAATTAGAAATCACTCAGAGGAAGGTGCAACAGGAGGTTGAAGAAGTGACTGCTTTTAATCAGCAGGCTTTTCTGGAAGAAGTGAATGGGGATCAGGGAGACATCCTGGCTTGGCTATTCACGTTATATTGGAGTTTTGGGAGCCCACACAGGCCTGAGTGCTGGGTGCTGTGAAAATTGCCACCTTGGGGTATCTCCGCTGTCCTTATTAGAGGGCTCCTGGCAGCCTATAGAAGATTAGGTATCACCTTGTTTGCTTGGTATGTATGTATGCATTTCTTTCTGTATGCTATGCTTGTTAAACTGTGCTTCTGCTCAACTTTGTCTGTTTATAATAAAGCTTTAAGTTTCTTTATCCACTGGTGTGCTATTATCTCTGGATCTAAAAGAATCAATTGCCCTAGCCCCTGATCAAAGAGGGTTGGACTCTTGGCAATACACCTCGTGACCTCCAGATTAGACTATTGCAACACACTCTGTAGGGGGATGCCCTTGAAGAGCATTGAGAGGCTTCAGCTGGTACAGAATGCAGGAGTGTGGGCAATTAATGTTGTTGTTTTTTCAGTGCTTGTGACACCACTGCTCCGTGAGCTACATTGGCTTCCAGTGTGCTTCTGGGTGCAGTTCAAGGTGCTGTAAAGCCCTTCATGGCATGGAACCAGGTTACTAACTGGACCGTCTCTCCCCAATTGTTTCCCACCCGGTCTGGCAGGAGGGGCAGACTCATGATGCCATCTGCTAAGGAGTTTTGGCTGGCGGGGCCCAGGAGGAGGGCCTTTACTGCTGTGGTGTCTGCCCTGTGGGCAGCTATATAAATCAAATCAAATCAAATCAAATCAAATCAAATCAAATCAAATCAAATCAAATCAAATCAAATCAAATCAAATCAAAAAATAAATATTACATTTCTTATACAATTCTGTAGATACTGGTTTGGCAAATAATATTTTCACTTGTATATATTATTAGATTACACTACTTTATTAGCATAGGTATCACAGTGTGCATAGTTATTATTATTTATTTTTTTGCCATTCAATCATGTCCAATCCTCAGCGACTGCCTGGACTAGTCCCTGCAGTTTCCTTGGCAAGATTTCAGAAGTGGTTTGCCCTTGCCTCCTTCCTAGGGCTGAGAGAGGGTGACTTGCCCAAAGTCGCCAGCTGGCTTTCATGCCTAAGGTGGGAGTCCAACTCACTGTCTCCTGGTTTCTGCCTTGATGCCGTAACCACTATACCAAACTGTCTCTCTCTACTGTATTAGCATAGGTATCAGAGTGTCCAGAATAATATCCCTCATTTGTCACCTGTGTGTGTGTCTGTATCAGCTCCAATCTGACCGACCCCCTGTCAATTAGATTTTATTGTAATCTTCCTATTTTTTTATGCTGGTCACTCAAATTAATAATATCCATCCATCCATCCATCCATTCATCCATCCATCCAAGTATCAAAAGAAATGGTCTAGGACAGTGATGATGAACCTATGACACGAATGTTTTGGGTGACACACCAGCATTCATGAACACCTGACAACAAGTATTTCCCTGTTTGAGTTACTAAAGAAACTGAACGAACAAAAGGCACAGCAACTCCCCCCACCCGCCTATCTCCCCCACCCATCTCTGCCTTTTTGGCCACCCTGCACCCTCCCTTGTGAGGCAGCAAGCAGCCCTAGAACCACGCGGCTCTGGGGCTGCTTGCAATGCTCCAGGAAGCCGCAGCCGCACCAGCCCAGTCACAGCCACAGTTACCCTCGCCACGCTGCACTCCGAGACCCCTGCCTCTCTGTGCTCTGCCACCCCAGCTCACCTTGCTGTCTTCTTGCTCCCACTTGCATGAACCGGTTCCTTTCTCCAGGAACCGGCTTTGCACGAGGGGGTAATAATAATAATAATAATAATAATAATAATAATAATAATAAGCACACTGCCTTTGGGGGGGGTTCGGGGGGTGACACGCTAGCAGAGTCAGGTTAGGCATCTTCCAAATTTTTGACACGCTGAGCCCAAAAGGTTTGCCATCACTGGGCTAGGAAGAGTCCCTCTCTCTCTGGAAATATGATCTCATGCAGATATCCTCTTGCTACGTCTTCCATTGTTTTACCAAGAGCAAGCAATCAGCAATGCAAACTGGAAGAGTGGAGGAGAAGATGTGCAGTCTTTGTTTAGAAAAGTCATCCTTGGATCCTTTGCAATCTTAATTTTATTCTCTGTAGCTCCATTGGTATACAAAGGGGGTCATTGAATGGACTGCTAAATGCACTCTGGTTTTCTTGAAACTGGTGTCCTTTTCTCAATTAGATGTTCCTGCCTGATTCTTTCTAGTGGATAAGAGTGTCAGTTCTGACCAAAGCAAACAGTGCTTTTGTCTTCTTGGCTTATGCATAGTATTACATACGTAGAAACCAGAGCCAAGCTGGGGCTACCCTTTAGAGAGGACGAGAAAATCACATGACAACATGAGCTCAACATGAAAGGTGGTTGAGATGGTGGTGGCATTGCAATTCCAGAGGATTCTGGATGAAACTGATTATCTAGACCCCTTTCAGTCAGGTTTCAGGCCGGGATATGGGACAGAGACTGCATTGGTCGAACTTATGGATGATCTCTGGCGGGAGCGAGATGGAGGGAGTGCATCCATTCTCGCTCTCTTGGACCTATCAGCGGCTTTTGATACCGTTGACCACGGTATCCATTTGGAGCGGCTCAGGGAGTTGGGGGTGGGCAGCGTAGTTTTGTGCTGGTTCACCTCCTTCCTCCAGGGCCGCTTCCAATCGGTGGTAATAGGAGAGGAGAGATCTGACCCACAACCCCACTTATATGGGGTGCCACCGGGTTCGGTTCTCTCTCCTCTCCTATTTAACATCTACATGAAGCCGCTGGGCGAGATCATCCGTCACCACGGGATGAGGTATCACCAATATGCGGATGATACTCAATTGTATATCTCCATCCCGGGTGAAGTAACTTTTGCAGTCGACACCATGTCTCAGTGCCTGGGGGCTGTAGGGGCCTGGATGGGGAACAACAGGCTTCAACTGAACCCTGGTAAGATGGAGTGGCTGTGGATTGATGGCCTCTTGGTTTCCAGGAAGTTGTCTTCTTTAACTCTGGAAAGGGTGGCACTGCCCCGTTCAGATTCAGTCCGAAACTTGGGGGTTCTCCTGGACTCACGACTCCTGCTCAAAGAGCAGGTGGCAGTCATGGCCAGGAGAGCCTTTGCACAGCTTCGGGTTGTGCGCCAGTTGCGCCCCTACCTGGATCGAGATGCCCTCTGAACAGTCATTCATGCCCTTGTCACCTCTCATATAGATTATTGTAACGTGCTCTACATGGGGCTACCCTTGAAGAGTATCCGGAAGCTTCAGCTGGTCCAGAATGCAGCCGCATGAGCAGTTACGGGTGCTATGAGATCAGCACATGTAACACCGCTGCTCCACGAGCTGCATTGGGTACCAGTTTGCTTCTAGGTCCAGTTCAAGGTGTTGGCTATTACCTTTAAAGCCCTACATGGAATGGGGCCAGGGTACCTGAAGGACCGTCTTATCCCGGTCACATCTACCCGCCCCACCTGGTCATGCAGGGAGGGCATGCTTCGGACCCCATCAACAAAAGAATTTCATCTAGCGGGGTCCAGGAAGCATGCCTTCTCTGCGATAGCACCCGCCCTATGGAATATCTTGCCCGCAGAGGTGAGGCGGGCGCCCTCGCTCCTGGACTTCCGGAGATCTTTAAAGACCTGGTTCTGCCACCTTGCTTGGGACAAAGGAAGTAATAGTTCCTCCTGGGGGTGGTTGGCTTAGTGGTGTCTTCCTTTTAAGATGTTACCATCATTTGGATTTTTACTATTTATTATTGGATGTATTTTAATATTTATAGGTTTTTAGTTTTAATATTTTATTGTAAACCGCCCAGAGTCTACTTTGTAGAGATGGGCGGTGATAAATTTGCCAAATAAATAAATAAATAAATAAATAAATAAATAAATAAATAAACTCTACTTGCAAGAGAATTGAGATTCTTGAAGTCTCCGGACTGAAATTCTGGATTTCATTTTCTTTTATGTGTATAAAAGAGAAATAGGTTTTATTATCTTTTCATATTTCATAATAAACACTTTTTCTCCAAACCTAAAGGTTTTCTATTCATATTTATTTGCTATGTTTATGTTTCCCCTTTCCTTCTCAAACTCAGGTTGGTATAAGAGGTAGCATTTGGTCCACCACTCAGTGCATGACCTAGACCACTATTCAAACTAGCATTTGATACCAAAGGAATGCTTAGTGTCAAAAGGAACATTGATCATTTAAACCCTGTGTTTGGACCGAATTCTACAAGAATCCAGCAACTTGCACTGTCCCTCAGTTTTGCTAGGCTGGCTCAGTTGATGGGGGTAGTAATTTAAAATGGGTGGCACAGAGTCACTTTTACATCTGCAATCGGGTTGGTCATCCCCTCCAACTACCACGGGGGCTTCTCTAAGCTCTTTGACAATTCCTGGGAAGAGGCTCCCACCAACCACATTTCCCAGAGACATCCTTTTTGGTGCTGAATTACTCAGGAGCAAATGAAGCGGTGACCTCCTCCATTGATTTGTGTTTGGTTTGGTTGCTTAACCAATTGGGGAGCTCCATGTGCTAAGGTTGAAATCCTTTCAGAAAGAGGGTGCTCATTCAGTAAAACTGCCAGTACATCAAAGCTGAGGAAGTAGACAGGAGCTGAAAGAGGAAAGGAGAGAGAGAGAAAATCGAAGTACTGTAACAGTGACTGCTAAAGGGGGAATCCCAGGACTTCACCGGGGACTGTCCAACAATCCTACACAAACTCATAGTCATAAAACAAAGTTCGAACAACATGAATAAAACATAAGAATAATATAGCTTCAAGGAAATTCAGGGATTGTAACATTGCATGGCAAAACCCAGACACAATGCTGCAGCCACCCTTGTAATGAATGTTAGCCTGCCAAAACTATCTGACTGGTCCTGGAAAATCCAGAAGGGACCTGAACTCAGGCACCCTCAAGGTTTATGCTCATGCTCCATTGCTCATTTGCCCCAGGGAAAATGAATGTATGAACCTGCCACTGGTAGTTATTCTGCAAAGTATCTGTGGTCTCTATTTTACACACTCAGTTGAGAGAGAGAGAGAAAGAGAGAGAGACAGAAAGAGACAGTGAGAGAGAAAGAGAGAAAGAGAGAAAGAGAGAGAGAGAGAGAGAGAGAGAGAGAGAGAGAGAGAGAGAGAGAGAGAGAGAGACTCTTTATGACCTCATTCTCCCAAACCTGACTTCTGCAGAGCCTTTTTCCAGGAAATAAGCCTGGCTCCTATGGTGATATTGAGTCATCAGATGAAGATGTTCTTATTTTAAGTAGTATCCCATGGAGTTTAGCTTGAAAAACAAATCACCTGAGACATGATTTATGTTCCACGGAGGGGTCTTAGCTGATATTTTAAGTTCTGCTTTGTACTACTTCTCCCCAAGCAACCACATCAGCTGGAGGACCTCAGTGTCAAAGTACATGTTCAGTAAATAAAAAGATGGGGAAAGAACAAGACTGCCCTGAGTTGTTCTTAAACAAGTCGCACAACAAGTGCAATGCTCATTTAGCTTTATTTCAAAGAAAATTTGCCAAATTTTACATCAATGCATAAATGTTTTGGAGTCTAATAGATAGCAATTTTGATTTATATAAAGGAAGATAAAGCGATTGCAGGCGGTGATGTCAAGTCATTGGCCAGATCTTGAAGATATCCAAGGCAGTAGACGGAGATGGCATTATTTTCCTCTGCCGCCACTATAGAAATGGGATAAAATAACTGGTTGATCAAAGTGGGTTTAAGGTCTCTTCTCCCATCTGAACCCCAAAACTCTATCTCTTCTGCCCTCCTTTCTGCCCAATATTTCCCTTGAAACACCTCTTCCTCTTCATGTCAATGCCTTGCAATGCTTTGTGAATGCAAACAATATGCAGGCACAGTATCCCAATCTACGTCTGTGGCATCTCAATTAGGGGAGAGTTTTCTTACCCTCTCCCTCCCCCTCTCCCTCTCCCTCTCCCTCTCCGGCACCACCACCACCACCGCCGGCATCTTCTGGCATTCCCTGTGAAAAGAAAAAGAGGAGAAAGGTGTATGATGAGTAAAGATACCTTGATATTTAGATACATTTCTCCTTCTAAGACACCACCTGCTTCTGCAGAATTGCAGAATTCCTATGGCTTCAGGCAGTTCCATCTGACCAGAGGAATCCATTTCTGCTGGTCTCCCTGCAACAGCCCAAATCAATCACATATGCCATCGCACGCCCTTCATTTATTTTTATCCCACCTATATTATTTTATATTATTTATTTAAAAATTATTTTTATCCCACCTTTATTATTTTTTATAAATAACTCAGGGCGGCGAACATACCTAATACTCCTTCCTCCTCCTATTTTCCCCACAACAACAACCAGTTTGGTTGTTAAAGTTAATGACATGGTGTAATATGTCATATGTTGTTGTTCATCTGAGGTTGTCTTTACCTAATTTTAAACCTGCTAAGGACCAGATGATTTTTATGATGTCCTGATAGTAAAACCATAGAATTCAAAGAGGGTGTACTTACTTTTTCACATGACTGAACCCTGTGAGGTGAGCTGGGCTGAGAGAGAGTGACTGGCCCAAGGTCACCCAGCCAGCTTTCCTGCCTAAGGCAGGACTAGAACTCTCAGTCTCCCTGTTTCTCGCCCAGCACCTTAACCACTAGAACAAACTGGCTGATGATGATACCAAGATGAAAATTTGGATAATGATACTAATAGTTGCATCTTTATTAGCATCCCTTTCAAAAAGACAATCTCTAATGTTTTCTCTATTCCAAGATCTAAGTTCTCTCAAAGGTGGTAGGGAATATATTTGTAGAAGTGGTGACAAATTTAGTTCATTGATTCCCAGCTGTGTAATGGAGAAAACAGAGTTTGGCAAGATAGGATTCTTGAAGGCTTTCTAGTTTCTTATAATGGCCCAACAATGCAAGGTGTATTCTAACGGTGATGGAAGGTAGCCCTACCTCCATCCTTAAATAGGCAGCAGGGGTGCCCTGGGGGAGGCCCAAGATCTTCCTTATAAAGTTGTTTTGGACTACTTCCTATTGCCCTACATTATGTTGAATCTCTAGTTTTAATGCAGAAGAAAAATCAATGGTATATTTTTCAGACATTTGGAGGCTCATGTTGACAATAGTCCACACTGCTCAAAGCTATTTCTTTAAAGTAAACCCAAAAGGTGTCAATGATTGAGATATCCTTAGCTAAAAACTGAAGCTCTAATTCCAGAATCCATTTCTTAAACTTGCGACAAATTCTGGCCCTGCATTGAATGGTAGACCTGACAAATATGTAGAAGATTATCCTGCTTTCAAAAATGATCATACTTGTTTAGAAAGGAGTGTGTTATCAGTCCTTTCTAAATTATCCGTAATTTAGTTTCTTACCTGGTTCAGGCAGGAATGCAAGGAAAAGTAATACGAAGAGCAGATAAAGGATCTTCATGTTGGGATTGGTTCTGGACCGGATCTTGCTTCTGGGACAGGTCACAGCTCTCTATTTATAGAGTTAAAAGGATTGCATCACCCTGACTCAGTGAAATATTGCATCTATTCTTAGGCGTTACTTTTACTGGTCTTTTATAAGGCAATTTTGCATCTTCTATTGAAACACTCCTGTGGGTTTGCTGTTGCAAAAGTCCTTGGAAGAGCAAGGGACTTAGATGAATGGCTAACCTGCTGTGGTTGCAAAAGATCCCAGCCTCAGCGCTTGCCATGTCCAGGTGGGCAGAGAAAAGCCCTTCCTTTTTTTTAAATAAGAACTTTATTAAATTTCAAAATATATAATTAAAATACAAAATAGAAAATATAGAAAAGCAAGAAGATAGAAGTAAAGAAAAAAGAAAAAAACTATAAAAGTGAAAATAGATAGGGAACAGAAAGAAAAGGTGGCTTCCGACTTCTCCAATACAGATATACATACAATTAAAAATATAAAACTCTTACCGTTAATATTAACATTATTTCTATCAAAGCAAACCATTTAATCACTAAAACCCACAATTAAAGCTTCATTTTTTTCCAACACAAGCAAGTAGTCGAGAATTGGTTGCCAAGTAGAGACAAATCCAGAAACAATATTCTCTCTTATTAAAGCTGTAAACTTCGCCATTTGAGCCCAGGGACTTAGATAAACAGCGAACCTGCTGTGGTTGCAAAACGTCCCAGCCTCAGCGCCTGCCATGTCCAGGTGGGCAGAGAAAAGCCCTTCCTGAATTGCTGGCAAACCTCTACCATTGAAGAAAGATAATGCTCGGCCACATTCATAGTGGTTGGAGTTAGAAGGTCCATGATGCAGTTTGGAACCAAAGGATAGAAATCCTGGATTGGCAGTGCTGTCCTTAAAGACACAATTGGATGGGTGGGCTTTGGGAAAAGAGCTGGCTCTGCCCCTTGGTGGGTGTATGTGGCCCTCAGATGAAGCGGAGGCCGATTCTGCTTTCATTGCAGTCTCCTCATTGTCTATGTGGCCATACTTTTTACTGCTTGTATTAGTTTGAGGTGGTGAGTGGCAGTATTTTACTTCTTCAATTGTAGTTCCACGACTATCCACAAGCACCTGTCACCTGCTGAGGGCCTCAAAATAAAAATGTATTCGTTGCCACTTTGCTATTCCTAAAAATGTATGAATTTCTCTGTTTTTATCATCTCCTTCTGCTTGACCCTGTGTGACCTTAAATATTCATGTTATTTATTTATATTTATTTATTTAATTAGGGGCGTGGTGGCTCAGCGGGTAAGACGCCAGGCTTGTCGATCGGAAGATCGCAAGTTTGGAGGTTCGAATCCCTAGCCCCGCGTGACGGAGTGAACTCCCGCACTAGCCCCAGCTCTTGCCAACCTAGCTATTCGAAAGCATGCAAATGCAAGTAGATGAATAGATACCACTTCGGTGGGTAGGTAACAGCGTTTTGCGCACGTCATGCCGGGCACATTACCGTGGAAGCATCTTCAGACAACGCTGACTCTTCGGCTAACAAACAGAGATGAGCACCCGCCCCTAGAGTCGAACACGACTGCACAAATCTGCGGGGGGGAACCCTTACCTTTTTATTTATTTATTTATTTATTTATTTATTTACCATAGTATATATTATTTTGCTCTTTGTAAATGAATACATTTTGAACGGAATACAGTGGATAATCTGCTCAATTGAGGAAGGCTTAAAATGGATTACAACAAACAAGAAAAGAAAAGAAAAGGAGAGGAGAGGAGAGGAGAGGAGAGGAGAGGAGAGGAGAGGAGAGGAGAGGAGAGGAGAGGAGAGAAATGAAATGAAGTCAAATGAAATGAAATAATGAAATAAAATAAAACGAATAAGCAACATTAAAATGGAAAACCATTGTAACAGAGCAGAGCAACATTGCCTTTAGGAACAGCTCCGAGATCCAATCTCCCTCATAGACAATCTCTTCTGAGACTCTCTGGAAAAGCCAGGTTTTAATTGCTTTCTGAAATAAACAATATGGTGGGAGGCAAGCTATTCTCAGGAGTAATGCTCTCCAAACAAGACGGCCAGCAACTGAGAAGGCTTGTCCCTATAGTCCCTGAATATGACACTCCTTAAGAGACGGGAGAAGGAGAGAGGCCAGGCTTCCTCATTTATTGGTTGGGCAGGAGCCACTGGGAGAAGGTAGTTCCATAGATACATAGGTCCTAAGGGTGAGAAAGGCCCAGACCCAAAGACAGCAAACCAGACTACCGCTCTGTCTCCAACCTTCTCTTTTGGGGGAAGGTTGTTGAGAAAGTGGTCAGACTGCTGCTTCTGTGTGAGGAAGCGGATTATCTAGACCAGCTTTTCTCAGCTTTTTGACCCTGGAGGAGCACCTGTAATATTTTTCAGGCCTTGGGGACCCCCTGCACATTCAGGCTCAAAAATAGGCCACAGGTTACAAAATTATTGTATTTGTTTCATGTGTAGGCCTGTATATATGCATTAACAGTTACCTTAAACTAAAAATAAAGAATTAAACTGATCTCTTTAATGTGAAGTTGCCTGAATTTGAAATAATATTTTAAGTAAATCATGATCTCTCAGGGAAGCCCTAGTGAACTCTCACAGAACCCTAGTATTCCATGGAAACCAGATTGAGAAACTCTGATCTAGACCCATTTCAGCTGAATTTCAGGCTGCGATTTAGGATGAGGTCAGCTTTGGTCACGCTTGTAAACAACCTGTGGTGGAGCCGGGATGGAAGTGGCGCATCCATCTTTCTGCTCCTTGATCTCTCAGCAGCTTTTGAAACTATCAACCATAGTATCCTTCCTGACCAACTTCAGGGGTTGGAAATGGGCCCCATTTTACTGTGGTTCTCTTAATTTCTTGAGGGCTGGTTCCAGTTAGTGTTGGTTGGGTGGCAGAGGCAATTCCCTAAGGCCCTCCTCTATGGGGTGCCACAAGTTTGACTCTCTCCCCTCCTATTCAACGTCTGCATAAAGCCACAGCTTCTCTGTGCTGCACTGCTCCACAAGCTGCACTGGTTGCCAGCTTATTTCTAGGTGTGATTCAACACCTTTATGGTCTAACAAGCACTACATGGCCTGGGGCCCAGTTATTTGAGGGACTGCATATCTTTCCTGGTATCTGATGACTGATGGAAGCTGACAGGGTTGGTCTGCTCCAGCTTCCTTCCATTTGTCACTGGTCAGGGCCCAGGATCCTCTCCTGTTCAAAGTAGGGGACCACCAGGACTTTTAAGAAAATAGTTTTATTTACAGTCAAATCTATTTAGAAAGGCAGAAGTCTTTTCAAATACATAGATCAGCTTGAGGTGAGCAAGAAAAGAACTAGATGTCTCTTGGAGGCTTGACAGCTCTGTGGTGACAAAGACTAGCTTTCATGACAGTTTGAATAACAAAGTTCCTCTGAAACTACTAGGTAAGGCAAGGCTGGACCTGTAAGGACTAACTTAGTTCACTAGGTTATGCCTTCTGAAGCACTAAGTAGGACTGGAATTCAAAACAAGGCTGGACTGGATCCACTGGACATGGTTCTTGTGGAAATGCTGCACAAGGCTGGACTGGATCCACTGGACAAGGTTCTTCCAGAAATGCTGCACAAGGCTGGACTGGATCCTCTGGACAAGATACTTCTGGAACAGCTGGGCAAGACTGAGCTGGGTTGGCAAGGCGAGGCTGGACTGGACTGGATCCTCTGGACAAGGTTCTTCTGGAACAGTTGGGCAAGACTGAGCTGGGTTGGCAAGGCGAGGCTGGACTGGACTGGATCCTCTGGACAAGGTTCTTCTGGAACAATTGGGCAAGACTGAGCTGGGTTGGCAAGGCAAGGCTGGACTGGATCCTCTGGACAAGGTTCTTCTAGAACAGCTGGGCAAGACTGAGCTGGGTTGGCAAGGCGAGGCTGGACTGGATCCTCTGGACAAGGTTCTTCTGGAACAGCTGGGCAAGACTGAGCTGGGTTGGCAAGGCGAGGCTGGACTGGATCCTCTGGACAAGATGCTTCTGGGACAGCTGGGCAAGACTGAACTGGGTTGGCAAGGCGAGGCTGGACTGGACTGGATCCTCTGGACAAGGTTCTTCTGGAACAGCTGGGCAAGACTGAGCTGGGTTGGCAAGGCGAGGCTGGACTGGATCCTCTGGACAAGGTTCTTCTGGAACAGCTGGGCAAGACTGAGCTGGACTGGCAGGGTAAGACGACTGGATTCACTAGACAAGGTACTTCTGGATCAACGAAACACGACTGCACTGAATTAGCTTGATAGTGTTGCCCCGGAGCGAACGGATAACACTTAACTGGAAAGGCAGGACGTTGCTGGACTAGGGCTGCAAGGCGACTTCTGGCTGGTGCTATGAAGCAGGGCTGGGCTGCAGCGAAGAAACTGCAATTGGCTGGAGTTTGCTGAATAAGTACGAGATAAGTCCCCATTTTGCTTGGCGAAGGAGCAGCTTGAAACTCTGATGCAGCTGGGATCAATTCCGAAATGATGCTAGGCTCTGGCTCTGGTTCTGTGGTGGAAACAGGGCAGGATTCTGAAGACTGTTCTGGCTGGACTTCTTCCGAAGAAGCTGTTAGCTCAGTGGAACGGTTGCCTCCGGCGATCGGGTGCTTGGCTGGTTTCCTTTTATTCTGTTTTCTACGCGCCTTCTCTCCTCGGAAACCAATCGGGCTTCCTTCTGTTTGGCGTGCTTCTCAGCCCACCTTTCTCTTGCACTGATTGGTGCTCTTACCCTTTTTCCTGGTTCTGGACCAATCAGCTCTTCAGAATTCTCCCATTCTGCGAGGTCATTCTCAGATCTGGTTTCATGCACCTGGTCATCACGAGTCTGATCACAAGTTTTGCCCTTTTGACCCTGCACCTGCTCATCACGAATTTCGTTCACCGGTTGCTGCTCAAGATAAGTTTCGTTTCTTAGATCAGTTTCGTTTTCCTCTAGCTCAGAGTCAGAGTCAGGCTGGACTCTGACAGAACCACGCCTTCTCTGTCTCAGCGCCTGCCTTTTGGAATTTGGTCACGCTTGTAAGAAACCTGTGGTGGAGCCGGGATGGAAGTGGCGCATCCATCTTTCTGCTCCTTGATCTCTCAGCAGCTTCTGATACTATCAACCATGGAATCCTTCTGGACCAACTTCAGGGGTTGGAAATGGGCCCCATTTTATTGTGGTTCTCTTAATTTCTTGAGGGCTGGTTCCAGTTAGTGTTGGTTGGGTTGGAGAGGCAATTCCCTAAGTCCCTCCTCTATGGGATGCCACAGGGTTTGACTCTCTCTCCCCTCCTATTCAACATCTGCATAAAACCACTGGGGGAAGTTATCCACCTATCTGGGATTTGGTATCATCATTATGATGATGACACCCAATTGTATCTTTCAACCTCAGGCTAATCAAGTGTGGATGTCAAGGTCCTGTCCCAGTGCCTGGAGGCTGTGTGAGCTTGGATGGGGAGAAACCATCTCTGACTCAATCCTACCAAGACTAAGTGGCTGTGGGTCTTGGGATCACCTGGTTCTGGGAATATTCCATCTTTGATCTTGGAGGGGTTGCTCTTCCCCATTCAAGGGTGATGCACCATTTGGGGGTCTTCATGGGCTTACAATTCCTACTCAATGAGTAGGTGTCAGATGTGACAAGGAAGGCATTTGCACTGCTTTATCTGTTGAGTCAGTTCACTGCTTCCTGGATCAGGAGGCACTTCAGACAGTCACTCATGCCCTAGTCACCTAAAAACTTGACTATTGCAACATGGGGCTGCTCTTGAAGACTACTCAGAAACTTGAACTGGTCCAAAATGCAGCGGTGCAGGCAGCTATGGGCATGCTTCTCTGTGCTGCACTGCTCCACAAGCCGCACTGGTTGCCAGTTTATTTCTAGGTGTGATTCAAGACCTTTATGGTCTAACAAGCACTACATGGCATGGGGCCCGGAGTGACTGCCTGTCTTCTCTGCTATCTGACCGACCAATGGAAGCTGACAGGGTTGGTGTGCTCCAGCTTCCTTCCATTAAACTATGTCACTGGTCAGGGCCCAGGAACCACACCTTCTCTGTCTCAATAACTGCCTTTTGGAATGGGGTTCCCCATGCAACCCTCTTGGCATTCCAGAGAGCCCTAAAGATCTGGCTTTTCTCCCAGGCCTTGGGCTAGGGTGGTTGGTGCCCCCTTTGTCGGATGTTAGTAGTTGGCGGGATGTTTGGGCATTTGCTGGGTTCACCATCTTGTTCTTTCTTTTTCTTTGTTCTAGTCTCTTTCTGTTGTTTGTTTAGTTCTTTTATATTGTTTTGATATTGTTTTGGTATATCGTGAGTGGCCCAGAGTTGGTTGTTTGGAGTTCCAATTGGATAAAAAGATAAATAGAATTCTTTTTGAGGCCAGTGTGAAATATGGAGATTCTCTTGCAAGCTGCAAGCAGCATTAGGAGAGAAGTTGCCCAAAGCAGGCAGCCTGAGAGAGAAGCAGCTGCAAAAAGGAAGTACTGCTGGAGCACAAAAAAGAACAACCAAAGGGGATGGCATGAAGAACCAGTGGTTCAGTGGTGTCAGTACCATACATGGTGTTGAAACCGGACTGAAAGAGATCCAGATAATTGGTTTCCTCCAGAACTCAACCTATTCTCCCAAAATTTCTCTAGGTTTTTCCACTCTAGTTTTACTCTGGCCTTGGAGTAATTTTCACTAGCACCATCTATCTTTCAGTGGCATACCATTACCTTTCGTCCTCTTTAACCATGGAGAGTGAAATAGATGAAGATACTACAGACTGTGTTCTTTATTGGAAAGTTTTTCTATAAAGCTGGTAAAAATAAAATGAATTCTATGGCTACAACTTGGCTGTGTTGTATAAGGCATGTTACTAATGAAATGAGTCCCATTCTGACTTTAGGTGAGAGCTCATATCACAAGTTATTAATATAACCAAACTTAATAAGCATTGCATTCCGTACCTAGAGAAAGACTCTGGTGGACGTTGTTACATTCATCCATAGATTGGTCGTTACTTTACTTAATTAGTAGGTAGCATGAAAACACATTTACACAACTGAGATGAGGCAGGAGCAGCCATCTCTCTGCTGATATCAGAAAGTAGTGAAAAAGGGCTGTGTTCTGGCCCATCTTCAGTGCTGATGTGAATTCAATTGCCATTGCACTGGTAAGTCATGCCCAATGTACAAGGTCCCTAAAGAGAATATTAGAGCTTATTGTCCCTCTTTTTGGGGGAGATGGGCGGTGGCACAAATTTGAAAAATAAATAAATGAAGTTTGGTTCACCGGTTGCTGCTCAAGATAAGTTTCGTTTCTTAGATCAGTTTCATTTTCCTCTAGCTCAGTGTCAGAGTCAGGCTGGACTCTGACAGAACCACGCCTTCCCTGTCTCAGCGCCTGCCTTTTGGAATGGGGTTCCCCATGTGACTTCCTTGACATTCCAGAAAGCCCTAAAGATCTGGCTCTTCTCCCAGGCCTTGGGCTAGGCTGGTTGGTGCCCCCTTTGTGGGATGTTAGTAGTTGGCGGGATGTTTGGGTGTTTGCGGGGTTCAACATCTTGTTCTTTATTTTTCTTTGTTCAAGTCTCTTTCTGTTGTTTGTTTAGTTCTCTTATAGTGTTTTTATATTGTTTTGGTGTATCGTGAGTGGCCCAGAGTTGGTTGTTTGGAGTTCCAATTGGATAAAAAGATAAATAGAATTCTTTTCGAGGCCAGGGTGAAATATGGAGATTCTTTTGCAAGCTGCAAGCAGCATTAGGAGAGAAGTTGCCCAAGGCAGGCAGCCTGAGAGAGAAGCAGCTGCAAAAAGGAAGTACTGCTGGAGCACAAAAAAGAACAACCAAAGGGGATGGCATGAAGAACCAGTGGTTCAGTGGTGTCAGTACCATACCTGGTGTTGAAACCGGACTGAAAGAGATCCAGATAATTGGTTTCCTCCAGAACTCAACCTATTCTCCCAAAAATTCCCTAGGTGTTTCCACTCTAGCTTTACTATGGCCTTGGAGTAATTTTCACTAGCACCATCTATCTTCCAGGGGCATACCATTACCTTTCGTCCTCTTTAACCATGGAGAGTGAAATAGATGAAGATATTACAGACTGTGCTCTTTACTGGAAAGTTTTTCTAAAAAGTTGGTAAGAATGAAATAAATTCTATCCTGTGCTGTATAAGGGATGTTACTAATGAAATGTGTCCCCCTCTTACTTCAGGTGAGAGGTCATATCACAAGTTATTAATAAAACCAAACTTAATAAGCTTTTAATTCCATGCCTAAAGAAGACCCTGGTGGACGTTGTGTCATTGATCCATAGATTGGCCGTTACTTTGCTTCATTAGGAGGTTGCATGAAGACACATTTACACAACTGAAATGAGGCAGGAGCAGCCATCTCTCTGCTGATATCAGAAAGTAGTGAAAAAGGGCTGTGTTCTGGCCCATCTTCAGTGCTGATGTGAATTCAATTGCCATTGCACTGGTAAGTCATGCCCAATGTGTGGGGTCCCTAAAGTTAGGCAAAGCCTGGATTAAAGAGAGCATTAGAGCTGAGTATCTTGCAAGGCTGAAGGAAGCCAAGGTAGGAGTTTGTGAGGAAAGCCTTGAAACCAAGCATGCCAACACAGGGATTTCATGTGCAGAAATAACGGTGAGATACCAACAGTATCCAGCAAACCTCATGTCTTCTGATGTAACGTGTGCCTGAAATTGAGGAAATAGGGAGAAAGCAGAAGGCCTCAACTGACTTGGAATTTAGCAACCACAATTCCTAAGCTAAATAATCAACGTACATTAGAATAGAATAATTTTATTTTTTAACTACTACTTGTATTTACAACATATTCTAGTTCCATTTTATTTCTATTTTTATGTATCCTAATTTGAGCTCTAACTCTTTTACCTCCACAAGTCCTGCTGTGATGCCTCAGCATGGCAGGGGAGGGGGATCCTCCTGGGAAGGGGGAGTGAAGAAGAAGGGGGTGGATGCCAAGAGTATCTAATCCCAGCAGGGTTGCCCAAGGTCATCTCACCTGCCAGGCTAAAGCAAGCAGAAACCTTTAGTGGGCAGCAGTCATATAGGGAGATGCTGGAGGCAGAGGATCACTTCAGTGACAATTACAAAGGGATCATTTCATACTGCACCGGAGAATGCAGTGGTAAACCCCTCCTATATTTTACAAAGAAAACCAGATGGATAGACAGTATAAAGTGATGGATGGTATAATGCCGGATGCTGGGCCTCTCAGATCAGATGGCACTCAGTGTGCTACGTGGAAGTGATGAGGATCTTCTGGAGTACTAATAGTGTTTATGACGTGGCTAGATTAAAGCCTTTGGGACGTCTAGTTGCTGAAGTTGCCATGCATGAAAAGAAAATCTGAAGTTGCAAAGACAGAACTACAGCGGCAACTTGTAATGTAAGAACAGGAACGTGGGAAGCTCAATGCAGTGAAAGGTTAAATGACTACACATTGCCATCTTAGGCATCAGTGAACTGAACCAGACTGGAACTGACCACTGTCAATTCGAAGATCATATTGCTTACTATTCATGGCATGAACAGAAAGAAGGAATGGTATTGCTTTCATAATCAGGAAGGATATAGTAAAGGCAGTAGTTGGATACAATGCAATCAATGACCAGATAACATCAATTAGACTTTGTGGAGAACTCTTTAATATGATGATCATTCAAGTTGGTGCTCCAACCACCGAGTCAGAAGAAAAGGAGGTTGACAGATTTTATGATCAAGTTCAATTTGAAATCGACAGAATATGCCAGCAAGATGTGATGCTTGTGATTGGAGACTTGAATGCCAAAGTTGGACACATTAAAGAGGAAAACGTAGTTGGATTGTATGGTTTAGGAAACTGAAATGCAGCAGGAGACCGACTTATCAATTTCCGCCACTCCAGTGAACTCTTTGCAGCTTACACTCTCTTCAAACCACGAAAACGATGCATCTATAAATTGATATCACCAGATGGAGTATATACTGTAGAAATCAAAATGATTATATTATTGCTAAGACGTGGAGGAGCTGAATTATAGCATCAAAGACATGGCCAGGTGCTGACTGTGGAACAGATCACAAACTGCTCATGTGCAAGTCCAAGTTCAGCTAAAGAAGAGGAAGAAGAAAGCCTGTCAGTTTCCACAATATGACCTTGAACATATACCCACCATTTTTAAGGAGAACATCAGGAATCACTTTGAAGCCCCGAACCTCAGTGATAGAGAACCAGAGGAATTATGGGATGAACTTAAAGAAGTCATTAAGGATGAATGTAAATAGAGACTGCCAAAAATGAAGAAAGAGAAGAAAGCAAACTGGATATCAGAACAAACCATGGAAATTGCTAAGAAGAGAAGAGGCACCAAAGCCAAGAAAGATAAAAAACTGAGGAAGGAATTCAACAAAGAGATCCAGAGATCCAATCTCAGGCTGAGCCAAACAACGGGTCCCATTCAATGTACCCCAATAGAAAAAGTGAGGCTGGACCACATCCAATCAAAACCAAGATATCTTGAAGGGAAAAGGGGATTCTGAGGACTTCAAAGTATGGTGTTTCCACCTGCCTGGCAAGGGACTTCACCATCTCCCACCAGGCACGTGCCCTCCTTGCTCAGTGGAATGTCCAGTTCCTCTTTATTCCCTCCTCAACAATAATGTCTCTGTCTTTCTATCCAAGGCTGCAAGAACAACAGAGAAGCTGCATCCAACTGTTTTATTGGTGCCACTGAGATGGTGGAGTTGCAACTATTCTTTGGTTGGAAAACAGTTCATCTTCATGCCAGCACAAACTGCAGACGAATGAAGCTGATAAGGAGCCACCAATGGTTCCCACACTAGGCAGAACTATTAAGTCAATAAAGATCAGACCCCTTATCCATTGACTTCGAAAGACAGAAAGAAAAAATCCAGGATTTCGGTGCCTTGAAGCCCTGAGATATATAAGGGTTTTGGTTTCTGTGGACTTCAGAGGACAAGTCGGTATAAATTCTGCAGTTTTATGGCAGAAGAGAAAATCAACAGACTATTTTTCAAATGTTCTTGAGACCTATACAGTAAGCAAAATTTTTCCTCAGTGAACAAATCTTCTGTAGATGGCTTCATTCTTGCCTTCAGTATGAAAAAGGATTCATTCAGCTGAGTCGTATCCATGAATATTTTGCATAGTTAGCCAATAGGAGCTGAGTGTATGGGGAGCTGAGTGTGCTCTGCGTTGTGAAGCCTGACTAGGAAAAAGAAGGGGTGCAGCTCTTTTCTCATGCCTAAAAAGCTAAGAAGGATGCAGAATACCTAGAGGCCACACAGCCTTTATGGCAAGACCACTCTGTGAAAATCACAACAGACTTCTGCAGTTTTATTTCTGTATAGTGATGCTTTGGATTTAGTTCTTGGTTTGAGAT
Organism: Charina bottae; assembly: GCA_023362775.1. Lineage (NCBI taxonomy): Eukaryota > Metazoa > Chordata > Lepidosauria > Squamata > Charinaidae > Charina > Charina bottae. The sequence goes on along the minus strand of JALMGJ010000001.1, from coordinate 86,322,824 downwards.
TGTAACACAGTACTTGGTAGCAATTTGAAGAAAGAACTATTTTTTTTCTAAGTTGCCAGGTGGCTTCTGCTTGTGTTGTAGCTACCTCTGAAGCTGAAACAGACACTGCTGCTTTAATGAGTCACTGAGAGGTGCTGGATTTGCCCTCCTACATCCCCTGCTTTGCAATCCAATTGGAAGCATTGCACAGCCCTGCTAATTGACCCCTGAAGTAGCCACTGTAATAAGTTCACTGTTTTATCGCATTTTTATTTTTTCTATTCATTGAGTTTATTCATGGTACTCTCTCTGCTCCCAGCAATCCCAACATTTACTTCCACAAGCCTAAGGAAGTTAAGGATGAGCAGAAACAACTGGACCAACAAAGGGGTGGCCCTTGGCTACCAGCTAGCAATCGGGTTCCTAGCAAATCATATTGTTCACACCCACAAAAATATCTGCATTTCTTTCAAAACATTTAACTGAAATAAATATACCCCTTTGTACTCAGTTTCCTTTTATAGCTTGTCTCTTGTTTGCTTTCTGAAATGAAAGTAATTATATATAAATAAGTAATTATATGAAACTGTAGTCTTTCTGAAAGAATGTTTGTTTTGTGCCTAAGGTTGTCATGGTTTAAGGGATAATTGGTTCCTTTCTCCTTTTCTTGCATAGTCTCCATTCTCTTTCTCTTGTGGAGGAACTCAGAATCATCTTGGATTGTAATTTGCAAAAGGAAAGGGGTTGCATTAACAGCAGAGAAAGAGATCTGGGGAGGGAGGAGGAAACAAACAGCTAACAAAGTAACAGTCACATTTGTGAGATGGGCGGCTATATAAATTTGATAAATAAATAAACAAACAAGCTTTTTGTCTTCCTTTCCCTATATTGAGGTGAGGCCTTGGAGAATTTGTTTTCTGTCCCTCCAAGGACGCAATACATGTACAGAGACAATAGGAGAGCAAACCCACCCTGTTTGCTGCTTTTAAAAAGAGGAAGCCCATCAAGAGATCCTGTCCACAGGTTTCCTTGCTAAAGCCCCCAGATTGCTTTCACCAGCCTTCACCCTTTCGGGGCTGGGCCCACACCCAATGGCTGCCCGAGATATCCTGCTGGAAATGGCTGAGGGTGCTGCTGCTGGTTTTGTGGGTTTCTCTTACCTAACTTTCCATCACTCTGAAGCCTCCCTGGGTGCCCCTTCTGCCCAGTGTGAGAAGCCCCTTGGGAGGAGGCCCCTCACGTACCTCACTTGGGATGCGATTGAAGTCTCAGCTGCCATGGAGGATATAGAGATGGAGAGATGATTTCCCAGTGAAACACACAACGTTCTCCCACACCCGTGGTGACCTGATAACATAATATCTGTCTTCACATGACATAATAATCTGACTTAGTTATGCAGTCAACCTAGTCCTATATCCAAACTAAATATGGCTGTTCAAGATTTCCCTGGGACACCTCTAGTTGTGGGCTGCCAGCTGAGGGAAGTATGTATTTACCTGGTGTAGCAACAGACGTGGTTACTTGAATCATCAGAGAGATCCAGTAGGTGTAAGAATTCCACCCTCTGGCCATGGACTCATTTATTCAACTGAAAGAGAACTGCTAGAGAAAAGGGAGAACATTTCAGAACATACTGGAGTGAGGGATGAGGACAAGAATGGGGAAAGGAACCCTAATCGAAAAACAAGTGCAACGATTTCTGTGCTCCATGCGCTGTGTCTATAAAACTGGGCTGAGCAATCAAGTTACAAAGAACTGCTGCAGTGAGAAAGACATCCTGAGAAGGTCCTTCGTGATGTCAAGTATTGAGCCTGGGTGGTGATGGGCAATGGGTAGGAAGTGTCCGGAGGACGCATTGAAGGCAACGAGTGGAAAAGGTGCTTATTCAGCCACATCTCCCAAGCTTTGCCTTCAGGGTGGAGCCCGTTTCTGTGGACTACGGATGATCCCCCCATAGCCTTGCTACAGGCCCTCATGAAAGGTGCATATGCAGAAACAGAAGTCAATTAACAACTGGTACACTAAATATTAGCAGACAAGTGAGACTGAAAATTGTAAAATTGGCAGCTCTGGAAAGAAGAAAAGAAAAGAAAAGCAAGTGTTGAATTATGTGGTTCTTTGCTGAAGAGCTACAGGAAGCAGGTGATGAGGAAACTCTGGAAGCCAACTGTATCCCTAAAAGTGCCTTGCAGCCTAGCAATACCGTTGAGCTCCTGCTATTATCCAAGAAAGGGCCGATTATCTTGTGTAATGAGTGTGTGCAGAAAGGGTAACGAGGAAACCTCAGGGCCAAACTGACTTGTTGGTTTGTAATCAAGTGAAATAAGGTAAAGAATAAAATGGAATAAGTGAAGACTAGCGCTGACATCTAGGTCTAGAAATGATTAAGGAGCGCTGTTTGAAACGAATAGGATGGAAGCTGCCTAAGTTACTGTGTGAAGAAGTTCAGCAGTTGGTATAGGCAGAGGAAGAGACCAGGACTTTCATTTATTATTTATTGTTGTGGCATTTCGTTACTTGGGATCAAAGGTTAGGCTTGGGAGAAGGACCCTTTTAAGGTCAGCTATCTCAGTAAACTTGCCACATGGAAACTGAAGCTATGATAAAACATGCCACAATGTTTGGATAATTTCCTTCTGTACCAGGCCCCACGTTCCATATATTTTACTGGAGAGACAGATTGTTTTAGTGCTGGCAATCCCTTCCTAGGGAATCTGGCTTGGTAACTGTACTGATGACGTCGAGGCAACAGATGAAGGTATTTCAAGAAATACTTTTGTGCTTTTAGCATTTGTATCATCTTGTGTCTTTTGTCATTCATTCAAAAGATGGAACTGAGTGTAAACTATCAAGAGGACACTTCCAGACATCCTTTTTCCACACCACAATCCCTCAAAAACATTTTTTAGATGTTTTATCCCACCTTTATTATTATTGCTTTTATAAATAACTCAAGGCAGAGAACATACCTAATACTCCTTCCTCCTCCAATTTTCCCCACAACAACCTCCTTGGGAAGTGAGTTGGGCTGAGAGAGAGTGAGTGACTGGCCCAAAGTCTCCTGCTTTCTAGCCTGGTACCTTGACTGACTCTGCAGTTCTGAGAAGAAGCTGTGGTGTTTCTCTGGCTAATAAGAGGATGCTTCTACACCACTGATGTTTCCACCTCCAAATCTCTCATAAGGCTGCTTGAATTTGATCCCTGATTATTCACCCTGAAATGCAGAGAACATGAAGAGATCCCTTCCTAGGGAATCTGGCTTGGTAACTGTACTGATGTCTTGTAGGCAACAGATGAAGGTACAGTATTTCAAGAAATACTTTTGTGCTTTTAGCATTTGTATCATCTTGTGTCTTTTGTCATTCATTCAAAAGATGGAACTGAGTTTATTATTCACCCTGAAATGCAGAGAACATGAAGAGACCCCATGAACCTATCAGTGCTCAAACTTTCTCCATCCAGTTGACCAATAGGAGAGAGCATTTTTTAAAGTGGTTTAAAAAAATGTCTGATGGAAAACTATGCAGATGTGCAGAGCCAGAGCAATTGAAAAGAAATTAACAGCTTTTCTACCATTTCAAATAAAGCAGAACATCAGAAATAAATTCATTTCCAAGAACAGTCCTGAGATTCACCGTGTCAGAGCAAATAAGGAACCAACCCCTTTGATGGCTTACCATGTACTCTGATTTCCTCTTTCCGGCCTCTTTTTTGGGGGGATAGAGATGGGCGGGGGAATCTGTGTGGGAGAAAATACTGTAGGGATAAATGATGTTGCTTTCTCTTTCCTGTGCTTGACGGATCCATCCCATACTTTATAGCGGGATGGAGTGACCTGTATTGATGAGACACCATTCACTTAACCAGCAATCGCTTGAATTACTTATTTATTTATTTATTTATTTATTTATTTATTTAATCAAATTTATCACTGCCCAACTCCCCCAAGGAGGACTCTGGGCAGTTTACAACAAAATACAATCAACAATGTACGATTATAAAGAGAATAAAATACAAATTAAATAACAATTCTAAATGTAAAAAATATAATAAAATCCAATGACAGGACCTTCTAAGTTCTTCTTAAGTAAAAAGGGCACTCCAGGGATAATCTAAGGTGCTAGCCAGGTATTCAGAATTAAATATGACAATTTCCCACATGCCGAGGAGCAATTAATCCACAGCCACTCCATCTTACTAGGGTTCAGTCGAAGCCTGTTTTTCCCCATCCAGGCCCCTACAGCCCCCAGGCACTTGGAAAGGGTGGTCACTGCATCACTTATTTCACCCGGGATGGAGATATACAACTGGGTATCATGGACACATTGATGATACCTCACCCCATGGTGACGGATGATCTCACCCAGCGGTTTCATGTAGATGTTAAAAAGGAGTGCAGGGAGTACTGAGCCCTTCAGGACCCCACAAAAAAGGGTCTGCGGGCTGGATCTCTCACTCCCAATCAACACTGACTGAGACCGGCCTTGGAGGAAGGAGGTGAACCAGCGCAAAACCACGCTGCCCACCCCCAACTCCCTAAGCCGTTCCAGAAGGATACCATGGTCAATGGTATCGAATGCTGCTGAGAGGTCAAGAGGAGCGACAATGGATACACTGCCTCCATCTCGCTCCCGCCAGAGATCATCCATAAGCACGACCAATGCAGTTTCCATCCCATAACCCGGCCTGAAACCTGACTGAAAGGGGTCCAGATAATCCGCTTCATCCAGAATCCTGTGGAGTTGCAATGCCACCACCTTCTCAACCACCCTCCCCAAAAAGGGTAGGTGGGAGACTGGACGAAAACTATCTAGTATAGTAGGGTCCAGCGACGGCTTTTTCAGGAGGGAGTGCACCAGCGCTCCCTTAATAGCTGAAGGAAACACCCCCTCTCTTAGAGATATATTCACCATCACCTGGACCCAACTACAAGTCCCCTCCCGAGCTGCTTTCAGCAGCCAGGAGGGGCATGGGTCTAATTGGCAGGTGGTGGCATTCACAATCTGGAGGATTGGCTATCTCTCCAGACTCTGTCTCATGCTCGGAGTCCAACTTGGAACGAATCTGAGCGATTTTATCCTGCAAATGCTCAGAAAATTCCTCAGGACGGCCCTGCAGATCGATCTCTGACTCACCTTTCCTTAAAAGGGATCGGGTAATCTTAAACAGGGCCGCTGGGTGGCATTCTGCAGATGCAATAAGAGCGGAGAAATATTGACGTTTTGCTGCTCTTACCACCACAAGATAGGCCTTAATAGCGGCTCTAGATTGTGTTAGGTCAGATTCAGTCTTTGTTTTCCTGATGGGCTCTGTGGTTCAATCTGGTGCCAGGATTTGCTTCAACTGAGCTGTTAGGGTTAGTGGCAGTCTTAGATCGATGTCTTGCGGGTGTTGTTGTTAAGGTGAAAAGTTTCTGTGAGCCGAGGGGGGAAGGTAGGGCTCCCTGAGGTCCATTTTTTCTTACTGAAAAGTTACCCTGGCAAACGCTTCCCACACAACATCAATCTTAAAGTGCCACCAGCCTTTACAATTTATGCCAGCTGATCCTTGCGTCAGCTGAAGCACAGTGCTGAAGGAAGTCCAACCCAAGCCCAAACTTCACCCTACCACCAGGGGAATTCTTCTACCCTAAAATGTGCCCTGGCAGGCAACCTGTACTATCACAGTAGTAATGACAAAACTCATCCAAAGGCTAACCTCACCAAGAGCTAGACTGTCCCTAGCCCTTAAAAGTTGCCTTGAAGCGAATCCTGGCACCAAGTGGAAACCCAGAGCTCACTGACCTGTAACCTTAACCCTCAATGTCACCCTTAGGCCAACAACTTTCCCCCTCAACTTGTTTTTTACCCCCACAGGCAGTCTGTGCAGTAACAGGAACAAAACAATGCCAGTAATGATAAAAACTCACCCCCCCAACTAACCCAATTTCATCATGGACCTCAACAAAGCCATATTTTTGCCACAGCCACACTCTTATTTGCAGTTCTCCTAACCCCCCGCCGCTTTCCCTCAGCGTTCCACCAAGTTTCCTTTCTCATACTTCTCCTGAGCATGATTTACACTTGTCCGTGGCCGTTGGAACACAATTCCTTCCACTCTGTTCTAAGAAGCTTCCCTACCACCTTTCATTACCCCCACTTTACACTTATTTTCTTAGGACATTAATTTGTCTTGGAATATTTCTTTGTTCTGGACTTGTACTTTCCCGTCCTTTAATTATTGTTTCTTTCACTTCTTTCTCTTTCTCCCGTGTCCATTTTTCCCCAGATCCCCTCTTCACACTGACAAATAATGCTCAGACCCACATTCAGAGCCTCTTGTCACCCTTGTGCCCTTCCGGAATTGTCTCATTTTTCCACAGAAAGAATCAAATCTGTAATGCTTCTATATTTATTCCTTTGTTATATGTATTCCAGAGTGTCATGGAGAAAATCTACCTATGTAGATTCGACATCCGCTTGATGTCACATAATCAAACAATCAAACAATCAACATATGTATGAATGAATAGAATGGTGAGACCACTTATTTTAAAGAAACAGACTTTTTTCTTAAGCAGATACCTATAAAACAACCAGAGACATCTCTTGGGGGAGGGATTTAAAAAAATCAAGGTGGGTGCAACTGTGTGATTGAAACCCTACTCCTTTCTAACATGGCTTTCATGCATGTAACAAAAGGGGAGGGCTTCAATTGTGTGGTTGCACCTTGACTTTTTGACCACCCCCGCAGATGCCCCTATAAACCACCTGGAGTCACCGTGAGTTGAGTTGGGCGGACATATAAATTTCTCAAATAAATGAATGAATGAATGAGAGGGATGAAGTGGAGTGGGTAGGTACTCCAGTTCCTTTAGAAACAATTCTGGACATTTTATCTCTTTTTAAATTCATGCCTGCAATTCAATTTTTTAAGTGCAGAATGGGATAACATTTTGATTTGGCTTGGGCAGACATCTCCATAATTGTGCAGTCCTTGGTGCTCTCCGAGCCTTGTTGTTTTCTTGCAGAGACGTTTCATTGCCAGGCTAGGCAACATCTTCAGTGCGAAAAGGGAGTGGGACTTGCTCTTACCGTGGCTTGTCCTGCTTGTGTTGGTGGAGGTGTTGTTATCTCCTTAGTAGTTCCTTGATTGGCCTGTTGTTTGCTGTTTGGTTGATTGACTGAGTTAATAGTGAAAAAGGTTGGCCACCCCTGCCTTAAAGCACAGGGTTAGAATAAAATGATACCACTATTTGTTTCTATATACTTTTTCAAACGTTTACCACTCACTGTCCCTTTTGCAGGAGAGGGCAATCTTTCAAATAAAGCACAGGCGATATGCTGATAGAGAATAAAGAAGAATTATTTCTTTCTGTTATTTGGAAACTATGCCCTTGATGCATTCTTTTGTGGTCTGTAGTTGCAGTTAGTGACTCTTGTAGGTTAGTTGCCTATGTGTAAACAACTGCAGTCTCCTTGCAAGGACTCTAAAAGAGAAGTGTCGGACCATGGCATGGTTTGAGCGAGACCTAATAGTAAGATGATTTCTTTTCTGTTCCGCCTTGGGGTAGGTTTGTTCCAGACACTGGGTTGACCCCATAGATTTATTTCCCAATTCCATGGGGAGGTATTTCAATCAGTGGAATGGCTCATCTCAGTGCCTGAGCTGCATGTCCCTTTCAGACGAATCCTAGAATTAGGGGGTGGAAAAGGGGAATTTTGGCCACTGAGTCCAGCCACCTGTTCTGTGCAGGAAACTAGTTTGAAGAGGGACAATGGAGATGCGCTTTCTGAAAACAGTTTGATCAAATTTCCAGCATTATGATTTAGAAATGTTTCTAAAGTTCATGTTAGAGGTGGGGCCCACAGTTACTCACTATTAATTTAATCATGGGGTTTGTACATATGAGAAGTGATACCTGTATTTTCCTTCTTATTTTTACGATTGTAGTCTTTTTAATTCTTGGGGTATTATTTTTAGTAGTAGTAGTATTCCCATATGTCTGATATGACCAGTAAGAAGAAATGAAGTATCAACATAATTGAAGAGTTATTGATGCAGGGAATGTAAGTGCAGGAATAGCATTCTTACAGCGTATTGCAGGTGTGGGTGGCCTAATTCAGGAGGAGTCCCCTGTGATTTGATGACCTCCCCATAGCTGAAGATCCATCCTAGATTTTTCTCCCCAATTATGGTGATTATTCTTTGCTTTGGAAAACAGGCAGCCAACACAACCTTATTCTCCCATACAAGTAGCAGGCAGACACAGTGCCCCAATTTCTAACTGAATTCTGTGTGTGTGTGTGTGTGTGTGTGTGTGTGTGTTATCTCACCGTTCAACAACCGTAGAATTTTCTGTAATCACCAAAGTTGCAGCCTTCCATGGAATTAAGATTGCAGTAGCTATTTCTAAATCTAATCTTGCATTAGAATGAACGGTTGATCAGCTCTTGAGTAACTTTTCTGGAAAAAATTACTGTTGTAATTTACATGTGAAATTCTCTTCCAATTTATGCTGCATCTCTCTTCCATGATCAAGGGGCTACAGTAGCCTCAATGGAGCACCTGAAAAGACAAGGCTGAGAACAGGCTCAGTGTTTAATGCCAGGTGAGTTGCTGATGCAACACTCCTTAGGCAGAATTTTACCAGCACTGCCCTGGCACATGTCCCAGAAAGCAGGAAGGGACGGGTGGGTCGTCTGTCCCACTTTTGTCTGGTGGGTCATTCTGTGTGCAGAAATTTAGAAGAAAGGCCAGGAAGAAGGTGCAGTTTAGGTGATTTTTAAAAATTTATCATTTTTATATACCACTGAATCCAACTGATTCCCAGCAGCTACAATCAAATAGAAAGATCATTAGGAGCCACATAGATAAGTCATGCAGAATCAGCAATAATATGAACACAATCATAATTCCAACATGAATATAAACATGTCCATGGTGAACTCATCCAGAAAAACTAAAAATGTAATCATGAGACTCCAATCACCAATCAGTGAAGCAACAGCTCCATCAAGATGACCATCAGCTACCAAAGGCTTTCTCGAACAAGTCTGTCTTCACTACCTTCCAGAAGTCTTATTCTGTGCAGGGCAGACTTATATCTCTCTTTGTAGAAAGCTATTCCGCAAAGTTGCCGTTCTGCAAAGTTGCCATTCCCGAAAAGCACTGTCTCCTCATCTCAGCCTTATGAATCTTGCAAAGATGCAGGACGATCAGGAGGCTATGTTGGAGACACCTTGGTGTGATGCCACATGTGGCCTTTTAGGTGAAACCCAGAACTCTGAATTGCACTTGGCAGCTTCTCTGCAACTCAGGAAAGGGCTTAAGCTCAGTTGTGCTGCTGGTAGTCAAAGGAGCTACAGCATTCTGCACCCATCGAAGCTTCCAGGTGGTCTTCAAAGGCAGCCTCATATAGTGCACATTGCAGTAATTGCGCCACCTAGTGATAAAGGTAGAGATTACTCTCAGTCCAGGAATGGCTTGAGTTTGCCCAAAAGACAGGTGAGTTAAGAGCTTGGCTATTAATTATTACATATTGGCTCAAGGGCCACTATTTCCCAGCCAGCCAGATTCCATCCATCCAATCTGAAACATTTAAATCTTCATGGTGGCAAGGAATTCTAAAAAAAACCTTTTATTTTCAGTCCTTACAGTTTCTTCCATTCACTCAGGCTAAGACAGCTGTTAGAGAATGGCTCCTGGACACCAATTGTCTACCTCAACACTGTTTAGTTATCTGAGATGGAAACCAGCTAATTAGATCAATTCATTAATCTCCCCATCCCAATTCAGGTTCATTTTTAGAGCCAGATTCAACAGCCTTCCCCCAGCATTTCCATATTGGATACTTAATAAGCTTCCTATGGTCAGTCGAACTGCCCTTGTGGTGAGGCTTCAGGTTGAATTCATCCTTCTAGTGCTGTTACACTGTCCACTTTATAGCAAGACCTGAAGAAGGCTCAGATTTCTTCTGTTCTCCTCTGCTTCTGGTCCGTCTGATGAATTTTATGCTGACTTTCTTCCATCAGATAAGGAAAGCTCCATCCCACATAACTAGCCAGGGTTTGTATAACAGTGGTGAACCTGCGTAAACAATTGGTCCTAGACTTACATTGGTTATTACTTAACTATTTGTATTTTAATCAGTTTTTAAATTATCTCTCATGAATAGCCCAGATTTTAAAGTTTTACAGGATGATTTATGTCTAGGTGTTGAAATTATTTTGTCATATGCTAAATATTTACTTCCCCTTAGAGATTTAGATACAGATATTATTCAATTTATTATTTATTTTGTTTGCTCACACTTTATTTGAACATTTGTGTGGCAGGATGAAGTGCCAGGTGAAGGAGAGTGGTTGGGTCTGTGCCAAGCTCATGGGTTTGTGTTAGGGAAGGCCAGTGATTGAGCACAAGGCCAAGAGCACTTGGGCAGATCAGGGGGAACTGGCCAGAAGGCGCCTGTAAAGTGGCACATCCATGTCCTGCTAAGAGAATAGAAAAAGGGTAGGAAGAGGAGAGAAAAGGTTTTTTTTCCTTAATTGCAGATGCTGCAGGACATGCTGCTGGAGAGGACATCACCTGGTCAATGTGGAGTGGAGTAGAGCAATGACCCAGCCTGCCTTGTCCAAATATTCCAGGGCTGGGACCAGGAGGAAGACCGGGTGCAAAATCCTGGAGTGGCTTGTAAGTGTTTGGAACGACCAGCAGGACAGACTGTGTTGTGTGTATAGAGAATCAGATGCTGGACAGTGGAACATAGTGAGTTAAAGGCTTTGTTTGGCAGCAAGACAGCCAAGAGAAAACTGAGAAACATTCCAGCATCAGTCTTTGAGATAAGGAGGGGAAGAAGATGCTGTAATAAAGCAGAGTGGAAAGTGGGGAAGGAGACTTGAGAGGGAAGAAAATTAAGAAGGTTCACAGAACAACAACAAGAACAACTTCAAGGCCCTGGGCTTTTGGCTGTTGCTGCTGAATGCCAGATCAGTCTGTAACAAGGCTGACCTCATCTGACTTGATCCTGGGTGAGAGGGCTGATGTGGCGTGTATTACCAAAATCTGCCTGGGTCTGGAGTGGGGAGTCCCCCTTTCGGAGATGTGCCCAGTTGGGTTCCTGGTGGAGCATCAGCTGAGACCCAAGGTAGGAGTGGTGGGGTGGCGGTTGTCATCCAAGATACTTGGGAGGTTTCCAGAGGAACTGCCCCACAGATTACTGGGTGCGAGATCCTGTGTGTTAGGTTGGGCTCTAGGGTTCTGTTGGGACTGTTGCTACTGTACCAGCCTCCCTGCTGTGTAGCAACCTCTCTGCTTGTGCTCCTTGACTCCATGGCCAGGTTGTTGGTAGAGTTCCGCAGGCTTATGGTCCTGGGTGACTTTAACTTGCCTTCTCTGCCTGTAGGGTCAGAGGCAGCTTGGGAGAAGGTGGTCACACTGAAGCTTCAGAGGGCCCTGGAAGAAGGGGATTATCAGGACACCTTCCAGTCAGGGTTCAGGCCTAGGTATGGGATCAAGACAGTGTTGATCACATTCTTGGATGATCTTTGGCAGGAGCAGGAAGGGGGTGGTGTGCGTCCTTGCTTTTCTTGACCTCTCAGCAGCTTTTGATACCATTGATCATGGTGTCCTTGTGGGGTGGCTCTGTGAGTTGGGGGTGGGTGGCACAGTGTTATGCTGGCTCTCCTCCTTGCAGGGTCAGTTCCAGTCAGCTTTAACAGTGGGGGAGAGGTCCAGCCCATGGGTCCTACTTTTTGGGGAGCTACAGGGCTCAGTACTTTCTCCTGTCCTGTTTAACATCTACATGAAGCCGCTGGGTGAGGTCATCCAACAGTTTGGGGTGAGGTATAATCAGTATGCTGATGGTACTCAACTTTATATCTCCCCCCAGGCTTCCTGAGTGTTGCCATGGAGGCTGTAATTGCCTAGATGGGTGCAACAGGCTTCAGTTCAACTCAAACAAGTCAGAGTGACATTGAGTTTTTGGACCTCCAATTTCTGGGAAATTTCCATCTTTGGTTCTGGATGTGGCGGCACTGCCCCAGACTGACTGGTGTACAATCTGGGGGTCCTCCTGGACTCACGGTTCCTGCTCTAGGAGCAGGTGGCAGCCGTGGATAGGAGGGCCTTTGCAAAGCTTTGGGTTGTGTGTCAGTTGTGCACATTCCTGGACCAGGAAGCCCTACTCACAGTCACTCATGCCCTCATGACCTCCAGATTAGACTGTTGCAACTCACTCTGCAGGGGGATGCCCTTGAAGAGCATTGAGAGGCTTCAGCTGGTACAAAAAGCAGCGGTGTAGGCATTTAATTTCGTTGTCTTTTCAGTGGTTGTGACACCACTGCTCCGTGAGCTACATTGGCTTCCAGTGTGCTTCTGGGTGCAATTCAAGGTGCTGTAAAGCCCTTCATGGCATGGAACCAGGTTACTAACTGGACCGTCTCTCCCCAATTGTTTCCCACCCGGTCTGGCAGGAGGGGCACACTCTGGATGCCATCTGCTAAGGAGTTTTGGCTGGCGGGGCCCAGGAGGGCCTTTACTGCTGTGGTGTCTGCCCTGTGGGCAGCTATATAAATCAAATCAAATCAAATCAAATCAAATCAAATCAAATCAAGTCAAGTCAAGTCAAGTCAAGTCAAGTCAAGTCAAGTCAAGTCAAAAAATAAATATTACATTTCTTATAAAATTCTGTAGATACTGGTTTGGCAAATAATATTTTCACTTGTATATATTATTAGATTACACTACTTTATTAGCATAGGTATCACAGTGTGCATAGTTATTATTATTTATTTTTTTGCCCTTCAATCGTGTCCAATCCTCAGCGACTGCCTGGACTAGTCCCTGCAGTTTCCTTGGCAAGATTTCAGAAGTGGTTTGCCCTTGCCTCCTTCCTAGGGCTGAGAGAGGCTGACTTGCCCAAAGTCACCAGCTGGCTTTCATGCCTAAGGTGGGAGTCCAACTCACTGTCTCCTGGTTTCTGCCTTGATGCCATAACTACTATACCAAACTGTCTCTCTCTACTGTATTAGCATAGGTATCAGAGTGTCCAGAATAATATCCCTCATTTGTCACCTGTGTGTGTGTCTGTATCAGCTCCAATCTGACTGACCCCATGTCAATTAGATTTTATTGTAATCTTCCTATTTTTTTTATGCTGGTCACTAAAATTAATAATATCCATCCATTCATCCATCCATCCAAGTAACAAAAGAAATGGTCTAGGACAGTGATGATGAACCAATGAAACCCGTGTCAAAGGTGACACGCACGTTTTGAGTGACACACCAGAATTCATGAACACCTGACAACAAGTATTTCCCTGTTTGAGTTATTAAAGAAACTGAACGAACAAAAGGCACTGCAACTCCCCCCCCCCGCCTTTCTCCCCCCCATCTCTGCCTTTTTGGTCACCCTGCACCCTGCCTTGTGAGGCGGCAAGCAGCCCTAGAACCACGCGGCTCTGGGGATGCTTGCAACGCCCCAGGAAGCTGCGGCCACACCAGCCCAGTCACAGCCGCAGTCACCCTCGCCACCCTGCACTCCGAGACCCCTGCCTCTCTGTGCTCTGCCACCCCAGCTCACCTTGCTGTCCTCTTGCTCCCTCTTGAATGAAGCCGGTTCCTTTCTCCAGGAACCAGATTTGCACGAGGGGGTAATAACAATAATTAAATAATAATAATAATAATAATAATAATAATAATAATAATAATAATCACACTGCTTTTTGGTAGGGGTTCGGGGGGTGACACGCTAGCAGAGTCAGGTTAGGCAACTTCCAAATTTTTGACACGCTGAGCCCAAAGGTTTTGCCATCACTGGGCTAGGAAGAGTCCCTCTCTCTCTGGAAATATGATCTCATGCAGATATCCTCTTGCTACGTCTTCCATTGTTTTATCCAGACCCAGCAATCAGCAATGCAAACTGGAAGAGTGGAGGAGATGATGTGCAGTCTTTGTTTAGAAAAGTCATCCTTGGATCCTTTGCAATCTTAATTTTATTCTCTGTAGCTCCATTGGTATACAAAGGGGGTCATTGAATGGACTGCTAAATGCACTCTGGTTTTCTTGAAACTGGTGTCCTTTTCTCAATTAGATGTTCCTGCCTGATTCTTTCTAGTGGATAAGAGTGTCAGTTCTGACCAAAGCAAACAGTGCTTTTGTCTTCTTAGCTTATGCATAGTATTACATACGTAGAAACCAGAGCCAAGCTGGGGCTACCCTTTAGAGAGGATGAGAAAATCACATGACAACATGAGCTCAACATGAAAGGTGGTTGAGATGGTGGTGGCATTGCAATTCCAGAGGATTCTGGATGAAACTGATTATCTAGACCCCTTTCAGTCAGGTTTCAGGCCGGGATATGGAACAGAGACTGCATTGGTCGAACTTATGGATGATCTCTGGCGGGAGCGAGATGGAGGGAGTGGGCAGCGTAGTTTTGTGCTGGTTCACCTCCTTCCTCCAGGGCCGCTTCAAATCGGTGGTAATAGGAGAGGAGAGATCTGACCCACAACCCCACTTATATGGGGTGCCACAGGATTCAGTGCAAGGGTCGGAAATGGTGGCTCTTGAGCCAGATCTGGCTCTTTGGCCCCTCGACTTTGGCTCTCTCTCTCTGTCTGCCGCCCGACATCCGGAAAGCCAGTCTCCGGAAGCAGCAGGCTTGGCGAGAACCCTGGGAAAGAAACAGAGACGCTGATTGGTGGAGGCTCAGAAGGAAGGACGCCTCCACCAATCAGCGTGCGCCAAAGGAGAGCAGAGAGGCGGGCTGAACAAGACAAAGCCCGATTGGCCCTGCTTCCCAGAGGCGCGAAAAAAAGACCGCCGCCCACCTCGCCTCTGCCGCTCTCCGCTTTTCCGCAAAGCTCCCGGTTGATCTTAATGTTTCCTTTTCCTCCCCTTCAATATGTTCTAGCAAGCGAGGGGGAAGTGGAGAGCGGCAGAGGTGAGGCGGGCGGCGGCGGCAGCGAAGAGGCCACAGGCGAGGGAAGAAGCAGCCGGAGGCTCGTCTGGCCCCGCGGCGCGCCGAGGGCGAAGAGCCGCCTGCTTTCCCCTTGGCCGCCTCCGGTTGCTACAGTCGCCCTGGCATCTCCCTTTGGCCTGCCGTCCGCGGCCCCTGCCCCCGCCCCAGTGCCCAGCCCTGTCCCCCCCACCTCCCTCCCTGCAGGCAGCAGACAAGCTCGGCGAGGAAGCCCGCGATGGCGGCTTCCCTCCCGCACGCATGCCCAGGCTCGTCTGCGGAGCTCAGCTCAGGAGAGGCGGCGGGAAGGAGGGAGCGTCGCGGAGCATGTGCAGAGGGCTCCGCTGGGTGCCGCGGCATTCCTTGGCAGGCGTGCATGGCCGGGTCAGGGATCGCAGCACCGCTCGTTTGGGAAGCAGCTATGATCCCGAGGTGGGCTGGGAAGGGGGAGGAATCGCGTCTGCGGGGCTGTGATTTGGATCTCTCCCTCTGCTACTTGGCAGATGCCTTGGGTTGTGTGGGTGAGCGATGTGAGCGATGGAGGAAGGCGAGCCAAAAAATTGGATGGCAGATGATGGTTAAAATTACCAGGAATCTAGGAGAGTGCCGCCTGCTCTCCCCTTGGCCGCCTCCAGTCGCTACAGTCGCCCCGCCAGAAAGGAGCCTGGCTCGCCTCCCCCGGCTGCCGCAGGGCTCGGGTTAGTGGGGGGAGAGGACGCCGAACGGTGGGGTGGGGGGATTGATGGGGCAGGAGGCAGCAGCTCCCAAGGCACGCCGGTCCCTCCTCCGTCGTAGGGAGCGGCAGAGAGCCCCGCGGGCTGTGCGCAAGGTGTGGGCAGCTGCGGGTGGCCCCGGCCTTGGTGAGCTGGGGTGCAGTGGGAGGGGAGCGTCGCCGGCAGCCCGCAAGGACCGGCCATGGAAGCTGAGCGAGGGCCGGGGTGGCCGGCCAAGCGCAGCGCAGCCCTGTATCTTACCCTTCCACGCGATTGGATCCCGCCCCCAAACGCCACTCCCTTCCACGCGATTGGATCCCGCCCCCAAACCCCGCTCCCTTCCACGCGATTGGCTCCTGCCCGTAAACCCCCCCTTCCACGCGATTAGCTCCCGGCCACAAACCCCGCCCCCTTCCACGCGATTGGCCCCAGGCCGCAAACCCCGCCCCCTGGCTCTCAAGCATGTCAAAATGTCCTCGAGCATGTCAAAATGGCTCCTGGCATAAAAAAGTTTGCCGACCCCTGTTCTAGTGGATAAGAGTGTCAGTTCTGACCAAAGCAAACAGTGCTTTTGTCTTCTTGGCTTATGCATAGTATTATATACGTAGAAACTGGAGATATGTAATCTGGTTGTGTTTAGGAGTGAAGAATTAGTTTTATAGAGCTGATTATTGAAAAAGGATGAAGTTGTGTCAGAAAGTAATGTCCTGTTGATGTTCTTATGACCTTCTTCTGTGGCCTGTAAAATAAATATGTTGCAATAATGTATCTCAGGAAAGAATGAGCGATAAGGAATGAGGAGCCCGGCTAAGGTCAACGGGGGGCAGAGGCATTTGCAGGGCTGGGCTGGTCCAAAATGTAAAGACGGTGGGTGCAACTGTATGATTGAAGCCCCGCCCCTTTTTATGTCCATGAGGCCCATGCAACACATGGTTAAAAGGGGTAGGGATTCAACTGTACAATTGCACTTGCCACCTTGACTCTTTTGACCTTCCTGTGGATGCCCCTGACAGCGAGCTAATGGGCTAAGGTTGAGAGGACATGTGCTTTTACCAGTCAAATAACAGCACCTTCTTCTTTTCCAATCAGAAAGACTCATTTCTGTGGACTACAG
Source organism: Charina bottae (assembly GCA_023362775.1). Classification (NCBI taxonomy): domain Eukaryota; kingdom Metazoa; phylum Chordata; class Lepidosauria; order Squamata; family Charinaidae; genus Charina; species Charina bottae. The sequence continues at coordinate 86,306,075 of JALMGJ010000001.1, read as the reverse complement.
ATGATCCCCTCCTAGCCTTGCTACAGTCCCTAATAAAAGGTGCACATGTAAAAGCAGAAGTCAATTAACAACAGGAACTCTAAATATTAGCAGACCAGTGAGACTGAAAATGTAAAATTGGAACTCTGAAGCCAACTGTATCCCTAAAAGTGCCTTGAAGCCTAGAAATAACGTTGAGCTCCTGCTATTATCCAAGAAACGGCCGATTATCTTGTGTAATGAGCGTGTGCAGAAAGGGAAACGAGGAAAACTCAGGGCCAAACTGACTTGGTGTTTCGTAATCAAGTGAAATAAGGTAAAGAATAAAATGGAATAAGTGAAGACTAGCACTGACATCTAGGTCTAGAAATGATTGAGGTGCACTGTTTGAAAAGAATAGGATGGAAGCTGCCGAAGTTACTGTGGGAACAAGTCCAGCAGTTGTTTCAAAGGCAGAGGAAGAGACCAGGACTTTTATTTATTATTTGTTGTTGTGGCATTTTGTTACATGGGACCAATGGTTAGGCTTGGGAGAAGGACCCTTTCAGAGAAGGGCTACCTTTCAGAGAGAGGATGAGCAAATCACTTAACAACATGAACTCTACTTGCAGGAGAATTGAGATTCTTGAAGTCTTGGACTGAAGTTCTGGACTTTATTAAAGATGAAGCAAACTAAAATATCCCTTTTATGTGTATATAAGTTTTATTATTATTCCTATATAGTAGATAGTATATCAGTATAAAAACAATATAAAAAGAAATAGGTTTTATTACTCTTTCATATTTCATAACACAAATACTTTTTCTCCCCACCTAGTGATTTTCTGTTAATTTTAATTGGCTACATTTATGTTTCCCCTTTCCTTCTCAAACTCAGGTTGGTATAAGAGGTAGCATTTGGTCCACCACTCAGTGCATGACCTAGACTACTATTCAAACTAGCATTTGATACCAAAGGAATGCTTAGTGTCAAAAGGAACATTGATCATTTAAATCCTGTGTTTGGACCGAATTCTACAAGAATCCAGCAACTTGCACTGTCCCTCAGTTTTGCTAGGCTGGCTCAGTTGATGGGGGTAGTAATTTAAAATGGATGGCACAGAGTCACTTTTACATCTGCAATCCGGTTGGTCATCCCCTCCAACTACCACGGGGGCTTCTCTAAGCTCTTTGACAATTCCTGGGAAGAGGCTCCCACCAACCACATTTCCCAGAGACATCCTTTTTGGTGCTGAATTACTCAGGAGCAAATGAAGTGGTGACCTCCTCCATTGATTTGTGTTTGGTTTGGTTGCTTTTGGTTTGGTTGCTTACCAAACCTCCCATTGGGGAGCTCTGTGTGCTAAGGTTGAAATCCTTTCAGAAAGAGGGTACTCATTCAATAAAACTGCCAGTACATCAAAGCTGAGGAAGTAGACAGTTCGAACAACATGAATAAAACATAAGAATAATATAGCTTCAAGGAAATGCAGGGATTGTAACATTGCAGGGCAAAAGTCAGACACGAGGCTTCAGCCACCCTTGTAATGAATGTTAGCCTGCCAAAACTAACTGATTAGTCCTGGAGAATCCAGAAGGGACCTGAACTCAGCCACCCTCAAGGTTTATGCTCATTCTCCATTGCTCATTTGCCCCAGGGAAACTGAGTGTATGAACCTGCCACTGGTAGTCCTTCTGCAAAGTATCTGTGGTCTCTATTTTACACACTCAGTTGAGAGAGAGAGAGAAAGAGAGAGAGACAGAGAGAGAGAGAGAGACAGAGACAGAGAGAGAGACTCTTTATGACCTCATTCTCCCAAACCTGACTTCTGCAGAGCCTTTTTCCAGGAAATAAGCCTGGGTTCTATGGTGATATTGAGTCATCAGATGAAGATGTTCTTATTTTAAGTAGTATCCCATGGAGTTTAGCTTGAAAAACAAATCACCTGAGACATGCTTTATGTTCCACTGAGGGGTCTTAGCTGATATTTTAAGTTCTGCTTTGTACTACTTCTTCCCAAGCAACCACATCAGCTGGAGGACCTCAGTGGCAAAGTACAAGTTTAGTAAATAAAAAGATGGGGAAAGAACAAGACTGCCCTGAGTTGTTCTTAAAGAAGTCGCACAACAACTGCAATGCTGATTTAGCTTTATTTCAAAGAAAATTTGCCAAATTGTACTTCAATGCATAAATGTTTTGGAGTCTAATAGATAGCAATTTTGATTTATATAAAGGAAGATAAAGCGATTGCAGGCGGTGATGTCAAGTCATTGGCCAGATCTTGAAGATATCCAAGGCAGTAGATGGAGATGGCATTATTTTCCTCTGCGGCGACTAAAGAAATGGGATAAAATAATTGGTTGATCAAAGTGGGTTTAAGGTCTCTTCTCCCATCTGAACCCAAAAACTCTATCTCTTCTGCCCTCCTTTCTGCCCAATATTTCCCTTGAAACACCTCTTCCTCTTCATGTCAATGCCTTGCAATGCTTTGTGAATGCAAACAATATGCAGGCACAGTATCCCAATCTACATCTGTGGCATCTCAATTAGGGGAGAGTTTTCTTACCCTCCTCCTCTCCTTCCCCTTCTCCAGCACCACCAACATCTTCGACGACGACGATCATGAAGTGCGAGGCTGGCATTCCCTGTGAAAAGAAAAAGAGGAGAAAGGTGTATGATGAGTAAAGATACCTTGATATTTAGATACATTTCTCCTTCCAAGACACCATCTGCTTCTGCAGAATTGCAGAATACCTATGGCTTCAGGCAGTTCCATCTGACCAGAGGAATCCATTTCTGCTGGTCTCCCTGCAACAGCCCAAATCAATCACATATGCCATCGCACGCCCTTCATTTATTTTTATCCCACCTATATTATTTTATATTATTTATTTAAAAATTATTTTTATCCCGCCTTTATTATTTTTTATAAATAACTCAAGGCGGCGAACATACCTAATACTCCTTCCTCCTCCTATTTTCCCCACAACAACAACCAGTCGGGTTGTTAAAGTTAATAATGACACAGTGTAATATGTCATATGTTGTTGTTCATCTGAGGTTGTCTTTACCTAATTTTAACCCTGCTAAGAACCAGATGATTTTTATGATGTCCTGATACATTAAACCATAGAATTCAAAGAGGGTGTACTTACTTTTTCACATGAGTGAACCCTGTGAGGTGAGCTGGGCTGAGAGAGAGTGACTGGCCCAAGGTCACCCAGCCAGCTTTCCTGCCTAAGGCAGAACTAGAACTCTCAGTCTCCCTGTTTCTAGCCCAGCACCTTAACCACTAGAACAAACTGGCTGATGATGATACCAAGATGACAATTTGGATGATTATACTATAGTTGCATCTTTATTAGCATCCCTTTCAAAAAGCCAATCTCTAATTTTTTCTCTATTCCAAGATCTAAGTTCTCTCAAAGGTGGTAGGGAATATATTTGTAGAAGGGGTGACAAATTTAGTTCATTGATTCCCAGCTGTGTAATGGAGAAAACAGAGTTTGGCAAGATAGGATTCTTGAAGGCTTTCTAGTTTCTTATAGTGGCCCAACAATGCAAGGTGTATTCTCACGGTGATGGAAGGTAGCCCTACCTCCATCCTTAAATAGGCAGCAGGGGTGCCCTGGGGGAGGCCCAAGATCTTCCTTATAAAGTTGTTTTGGACTACTTCCAATTGCCCTACATTATGTTGAATCTCTAGTTTTAATGCAGAAGAAAAATCAATGGCATATTTTTCAGACCTTTGGAGGCTCATGATGTCAATAGTCCACACTGCTCAAAGCTATTTCTTTAAAGTAAAACCAAAAGGTGCCCTGCATTGAATGGTAGACCTGACAAAAATGTAGAAGATTATCCTGCTCTCAGAGATGATCATACTTGTTTAGAAAGGAGTGCGTTATGAGTCCTTTCTAAATTATCCGTAATTTAGTTTCTTACCTGGTTCAGGCAGGAATGCAAGGAAAAGTAATACGAAGAGCAGATAAAGGATCTTCATGTTGGGATTGGTTCTGGACCAAATCTTGCTTCTGGGACAGGTCACAGCTCTCTATTTATAGAGTTATAAGGATTGCATCACCCCGACTCAGTGAAATATTGCATCTATTCTTAGGCGTTACTTTTACTGGTCTTTTATAAGGCAATTTTGCTTCTTCCTTCTATTGAAACACTCCTGTGGGTTCGCTGTTGCAAAAGTCCTTGGAAGAGCAAGGGACTTAGATGAACGGCTAACCTGCTGTGGTTGCAAAAGATCCCAGCCTCAGTGCTTGCCATGTCCAGGTGGGCAGAGAAAAGCCCTTCCTTTTTTTTAATAAGAACTTTATTAAATTTCAAAATATATAATTAAAATAGAAAATAGAAAATATAGAAAAGCAAGAAGATAGAACTAAAGAAAAAAGAAAAAACTATAAAAGTGAAAATAGCGAACAGAAAGAAAAGGTAGCTTCCGACTTCTCCAGTACAGATATACATACAATTAAAAATATAATCTCTTAGCATTAATTAATCCATATTAATATTATTTCTATCAAAACAAACCATTTAATCACTAAAACCCACAATTAAAGCTTCATTTTTTTCCAACCCAAGCAAGTAGTCGAGAATTGGTTGCCAAGTAGAGACAAATCCAGAAACAATATTCTCTCTTATAAAAGCTGTAAACTTCGCCATTTGAGCCAAATCCGTTAATTTAATAATCCAATCTTCCACTGTAGGTATTTGTGGATCTTCTAAAGTTCTCCTTTAGATTATAATCCAAAGTGAATTTCAAACCTTTGTTCCACATATTCTCCCACTGCTCCAACATAATATTATATCCAAAATTCTTAACCCATTTAATCATACATTCTTTGACGTATTCATCTTCCAGATTTATCTGTAACAACATTTTATACATTTTAGTATAAAGAGCCATGATACAGTTTAGAACCAAAGGATAGAAATGCTGGATTGGCAGTGCTGTCCTTGGAGACACAATTGGATGGGTGGGCTTTGGGAAAACAGCTGGCTCTTCCGCTTGGTGGGTGTATGTGGCCCTCAGATGAAGTGCAGGCCGATTCTGCTTTCATTGCAGTCTCCTCCCTCAGCCTGGTGATCCTGTTTCCCTGAAGACTGAGGATATGTGCGGTGATGGAAATATTCCTGTGGCCTTTTTTGTATTCTAGAGTTAGCAGGAGTCCTGCGGGACACAGAAGGCCAATTGAGATCGAGGTGGAGAGCTGGGTTCTACAAGCTGCGTATTCTGTCGGTGCTGGGTATATCGGATGTTTCCTGATGCTTCAGCCACTAAGGATTTCATGGGGCCATACTTTTTATTAAGCATCTCTAGATTTATTTCTACTTTTATTTTTAATACCCCCAATATAGGAAATATGATGTTCATCCTTTCAAGTACATTCTTTGTGGAGTCCAATACACTAACTACGTATTTGGATCATTCAACTTTAATCTCAAATCTCTCAATACCTTATTAACATTTTCAAGAACATGAAGCCATTGATGGGGCATTATATGTGGCCATACTTTTTACTGCTTGTATTAGTTTGAGGTGGTGAGTGGCAGTATTTTGCTTCTTCAATTGCAGTTCCACGACTATCCACAAGCAAATTTCCCATCCTATTAGGCGGCAGTGGTTTGGGGTCCCTTGGTTGTGTATGGTATTCCCTCCCTCTGTAGGTGAGAGACACGGGGAGGGGGTTTAGGAGTGTTTGACTGTGTGCTAGAGTACCCTCCCCTGAGTGAGAGACAGGGGAGGGTAGGAGTGGCTGTGGTGCTCCTCCCCCACAGTGAGAGGGGTTGGGGGGTTCACAGTAAGGGAGGGGATGGTGGTTGGTTCCCCAATAGCGCCGAGAGCAAGAGCTGGTATGCTGGAGGGGGACCGACCGCCGCCCAGGATTGAGTGTGCTGAGAGGATGGATGGATGGGGTAAGGGACCCATGTTTAAACCCAGGTTTTCCGGGAGTTCGGGAGTGGAGACTACCAGCCAAGGAAACCCTGGGGGCTGCAGGATGGGCTACTTGATCAAAGTGGTGACGGGTAGATGACGTTATGATGGGAACCGGAGGGCAGGCCATCTTTGGGGAAGACACCCCGGTGTTTGTTACTAGTGGCGTGTTCCGGCCCTGCGAGTTCAAACCCAGGCACTGGACGACAGATCCTCGAGAGCCCTGGCCTTCGGCTGTTGCTCCTTAATGCCAGATCGGTAAATAACAAGGCCCCCCTTATAAATGACCTGATTGTAGATGAGGGGGCAGACCTGGCCTGCATCACTGAGACCTGGCTTGGCCCAGAGGGAGGAGCAGCTCTTTCAGAAATGTGCCCAGCCTGGTTTCAGGTGTGGCACCAGCCAAGACACTGGGGTAGGGGAGGGGGGATGGCGGTTGTCATCCAAGAGTCTCTAATGGCATACAGGGGCGCTGCTCTGCAAGTGGCTAGTTGTGAGACCTTGTTTTTCTAGTTGGGATCCCGAGAACAGTTGGGGATGTTGCTTTTGTACCAACCTCCCTGCTGCGTAGCAACCTCCCTGACCGAGCTGCTGGAGGCCGTCTCGGGGTTGGCGGTTGAGTTCCCCAGACTTATGGTTTTGGGGGACTTCAACTTGCCATCCCTGGGACATGCCTCGGAGGCAGCACGGGAGTTCATGGCTACCATGGCAGCCATGGGCCTGTCTCAGATTATTCAGGACCCTAGTCGGGACAGTGGTCTCACGCCGGACTTAGTTTTCTTGTCAGAGCAGTGGCAATGTGATCTGAGGGGAGAGTTAGATCTGTCCCCATTGTCATGGTCAGACCACGCCCTGGTGACCCTGAGATTCTCTTGTGCCACCCCACTCCGCAGGGAGCTGGGACCTATTCGATTGATCCGCCCCCTGCGACTTATGGACCCAATGAGGTTTCAGAGGGAGCTGGGGGTGTTACCCAAGGATCTGCTGCACGGTCCAGCAGAGGCCCTGGCTGCAGCCTGGAATAGGGAGGCAGCCGGGCCTTGGACAGGATCATGCCTGTGCAACTTCTCCTGCCCCATTCAACCCATCACTCCCCGTGGTTTATGGAGGAGCTGAGGGTGTTGAAGAGGGTGAAGAGACGTCTGGAGCCCCGCTGGAGAAAAACGAAGACTGAATCTGACCGAACACAATCTAGAGCCGCTATTAAGGCCTACCTTGTGGTGGTAAGAGCGGCGAAACTAAGTTATTCTATGTAGATTCAAACGAATGGAGTTTCTTCACTATGAATCTCTAGCCTGGAAAGTGGAATTTTCCAAGTTCCTCTGTTGTAAGCACTTTCCCATAACAAAAGCACGTAAACAACAGATGAGCTTGTCTCTCTAGTCAAAACATTGATAATAGCAGTTCTTTTCCCATGAGAACAGCATCTAGTAAAAAAGTCAATATGCAACACCGCCATCCTATGGCGGTTTATAGTAAGTACAACTGTTACTAAAATGTGAAGCTGAAAAGTGGCCTAGCCCATATTAGCCAATCAGAATGTTGAACCATGGGTATAATTCAACTATGAACTATGGGTACTCATCTCATCTCACTCATGCATTTTCTATGCTTCTTTTGACTGCTATCTACATGTACTTTGTATCTGAACTGTAACTATGCCTGGTTTTTGCACAGACCATGATGTTTTCTTTCCTCACTTCTGGTGATGGAACTCTGCATATGCTTTGTTTTTTCCTTTTTGCAATAATGCACCATACATCCATTATTGCCTTATGCTATCAATAAAGATATTGTTAGCCTTAAAACACGTTGTTTGGATTACTCTATGCCTGGAACCCCAATAGCCAGCATCACCCCACAGAAACGTGAGTATTTCTCCGCTCTTATTGCATCCACAGAATGCCATCCGATGGCCCTGTTTAAGATTACTAAATCTCTTTTGGGTCAAGTTCAATCAGTGACCCATTTAAAGGGCCATTCAGAAGACTTTTCAGAGCATCTGCAGGATAAAATCGCTCAGATTCATTCTAAGTTGGACTGTAAGCATGAGGCACAGTCTGGGGAGATGCCGAGGGAGCGTACTTGCCCTATTATCTGAGAACGGTTTGATCCTGTTGGACCTGAGGAAGTGGACAGGATCCTCCGAACTATAAATGCCACCACATGCCATTTAGATCCATGTCCTTCCTGGCTGGTAAAATTGGCCCAGAAGGTGACATTTGGCTGGGTCCAGGGGATGATTAATACATCTCTGGGGGAGGGGGTGTTTCCGGCGGCCTTTAAGGAGGCGCTGGTGCACCCCTCCTCAAGAAGTCATCCCTGGACCCTACCGTACTGGACAATTTTCATCCTGTCTCCCACCTTCCCTTTTTGGGAAAGGTGGTTGAGAAAGTGGTGGCACTACAACTTCAGAGGATCATGGAGGAAGCGGATTATCTAGACCCCTTTCAGTCAGGTTTCAGGCCGGGATATGGGACGGAGACTGCATTGGTCACACTTACGGATGATCTCTGGTGAGGGCGGGATGGAGGGAGTGCATCCATCCTTGCTCTCTTAGATCTCTCAGCGGCTTTTGATACATCGACCATGGTATCCTTTTGGGGCGGCTCAGGGAGTTGGGGGTGGGTAGTGTAGTTTTATGCTGGTTCACCTCCTTCCTCCAGGGCCGTTCCCAATCGGTGGTAATAGGAGAGGAGAGATCTGACCCTCAACCCCTCTTATTTGGTGTGCCACAGGGTTAGGTGCTCTCCCCTCTCCTGTTTAACATCTATATGAAGCCGCTGGGTGAGATCATCCATCACCACGGGATGAAGTATCATCAATATGCGGATGATACTCAATTGTATATCACCATCCCAGGTGAAGTAACTGATTCGGTCGATGCCCTGTCTCAGTGTCTGGGGGCTGTGGGGGTCTGGATGGGGAACAACAGGCTTCAGCTGAACCCTGGTAAGATGGAGTGGCTGTGGACTGATGGCCTCTCGGGTTCTAGGAAGTTTTCGTCTTTGGTCCTGGATAAGGTAACACTGCCCCATTTGGAGCCAATGCGGAACTTGGGGGTCCTCCTGGACTCACGTCTCCTACTTGAAGAGCAGGTGGCAGCCGTGGCCAGGAGGGCCTTTGCGCAACTTCGAGTTGTGCGCCAGTTGCGCCCATTCCTGGATCGAGATGCCCTCCAAACAGTCAATCATGCCCTTGTCATCTCCCATATAGACTATTGCAATGTGTTCTACATGGGGCTACCCTTGAAGAGTATCCGGAAGCTTCAGCTGGTCCAGAATGCGGCCGCGCAGACAGTTAGGGATGCTGTAAGATTGGCCCATGTAACCCCTCTGCTGCGCGAGCTGCAATGGGTACCAGTTTGCTTCTGGGTCCAATTCAAGGTGTTAGTTATCACCTTTAAAGCCCCACATGGCATGGGACCAGGTTACCTGAGGGACCGTCTCATCTCCGGAATATCGACCCATCCCACTCAGTCATGCAGAGAGGGCATGCTATGGATCCCATCGGCAAAAGAGTTCCATCTAGCGGGGTCCAGGAGGCATGCCTTCTCTGCAGTAGCACCCGCCCTTTGGAATACCTTGCCCCTGGAGCTGAGGCGAGTTTCTTCGCTCCCGACATTCTGGAAAGACTTGAAGACCTGGTTCTGCCGCCTTGCTTGGGACAGGAATGCCAATATTTCCTCTTGGGAGTGGCTGGTGCCATGAAACCCGCCTTATTATTAACATCTTTCTGTTTGGATTTTATATGTAAATTATTGTTGTTGTAATTTTATATTTTTAACTTGCTTTTGTGAACCGCCCAGAGTCCCCAGGTATGGAGGAGATCGGAGGTGATACAAATTTAAATAATAAATAAAATATAAAATATAAAATAAACTTTCAACTACTGAGGGCCTCAAAATTAAAAATGTGTTTGCTGCCACTTTGCTATTGCTAAAAAAGTATGAATTTCTCTGTTTTCATCATCTCCTTCTGCTTTACCCTGCGTGACCTTAAATATTGGTGTTATTTATTTATTTGTTTGTTTATTTATTTATTTTTATACCATAGTATATATTATGTTTGTCTTTCTAAATGAATACATTTTGAACGGAATACAGTGGATAATCTGCTCAATTGAGGAAGGCTTAAAATGGATTACAACAAACAAAACAAAACAAAACAAAACAAAACGGAGCGGAGGGGAGGGGAGGGGAGGGGAGGGGAGGAGAGGAGAGGAGGTGAAAGAAATGAAGTCAAATGAAATGAAATAATGAAATAAAATAAAACGAATAAGCAACATTAAAATGGAAAACCATTGTAACAGAGCAGAGCAACATTGCCTTTAGGAACAGCTCCGAGATCCAATCTCCCTCATCGACAATCTCTTCTGAGACTCTCTGGAAAAGCCAGGTTTTAATTGCTTTCTGAAATAAACAATATGGTGGGAGGCAAGCTATACTCAGGAGTAATGCTCTCCAAAGAAGATGGCCAGCAACTGAGAAGGCTTGTCCCTATAGTCCCTGAATATGACACTCCTTAAGAGACGAGAGAAGGAGAGAGGCCAGGCTTCCTCATTTATTGGTTGGGCAGGAGCCACTGGGAGAAGGTAGTTCCATAGATACACAGGTCCTAAGGGTGAGAAAGGCCCAGACCCAAAGACAGCAAACCAGACTACCGCTCTGTCTCCAACCTTCTCTTTTGGGGGAAGGTTGTTGAGAAAGTGGTCAGACTGCTGCTTCTGTGTGAGGAAGCGGATTATCTAGACCAGCCTTTCTCAGCTTTTTGACCCTGGAGGAGCACCTGTAATATTTTTCAGGCCTTGGGGACCCCCTGCACATTCAGGCTCAAAAATAGGCCACAGGTTACAAAATTATTGTATTTGTTTCATGTGTAGGCCTGTATATATGCATTAACAGTTACCTTAAACTAAAAATAAAGAATTAAACTGATCTCTTTAATGTGAAGTTGCCTGAATTTGAAATAATCTTTTAAATAAATCATGATCTCTCAGGGAAGCCCTAGTGACCTCTCGCAGAACCCTAGTATTCCATGGAAACCAGATTGAGAAACTCTGATCTAGACCCATTTCAGCTGAGTTTCAGGCTGCGATTAAGGATGAGGTCAGCTTTGGTCATGCTTGTAAGAAACCTGTGGTGGAGCCGGGATGGAAGTGGCGCATCCATCTTTCTGCTCCTTGATCTCTCAGCAGCTTTTGATACTATCAACCATGGAATCCTTCTGGACCAACTTCAGGGGTTGGAAATGGGCCCCATTTTATTGTGGTTCTCTTAATTTCTTGAGGTCTGGTTCCAGTTAGTGTTGGTTGGGTGGGAGAGGCAATTCCCCAAGTCCCTCCTCTATGGGGTGCCACAAGTTTGACTCTCTCTCCCCTCCTATTCAACGTCTGCATAAAACCACTGGGGGAAGTTATCCACCTGTCTGGGATTTGGTATCATCATTATGATGATGACACCCAATTGTATCTTTCAACCTCAGGCTAATCAAGTGTGGATGTCAAGGTCCTGTCCCAGTACCTGGAGGCTGTGTGAGCTTGGATGGGGAGAAACCATCTCTGACTCAATCATACCAAGACTAAGTGGCTGTGGGTCTTGGGATGACCTGGTTCTGGGGATATTCCATCTTTGATCTTGGAGGGGTTGCTCTTCCCCATTCAAGGGTGATGCACCATTTGGGGGTCTTCATGGGCTTACAATTCCTATTCATTGAGCAGGTGTCAGCGGTGACAAGTTTGGCATTTGTGCTGCTTTATCTGTTGAGTCAGTTCACTCCTTCCTGGATCAGGAGGCTCTTCAGACAGTCACTCATGCCCTAGTCACCTCACAACTTGACTATTGCAACATGGGGCTGCTCTTAAAGACTACTCAGAAACTTTAACTTGTCCAGAATGTAGCGGTGCAGGCAGCTATGGGCATGCTTCTCTATGGTGCACTGCTGGACAAGCTGCACTGGTTGCCAGTTTATTTCTAGGTGTGATTCAAGACCTTTATGGTCTAACAAGCACTACATGGCATGGGGCCCAGATATTGGAGGGACTGCCTGTCTTCTCTTTTATCTGACCGACCAATGGAAGCTGACAGGGTTGGTGTGCTCCAGCTTCCTTCCATTAAACTATGTCACTGGTCAGGGCCCAGGAACCGCACCTTCTCTGTCTCAGCACCTGTCTTTTGGAATGGGGTTCCCCATGCAACCCCCTTGGCATTCCAGAGAGCCCTAAAGATCTGGCTCTTCTCCCAGGCCTTGGCCTAGGGTGGTTGGTGCCCCCTTTGTCGGATGTTAGTAGTTGGCGGGATGTTTGGGCATTTGCTGGGTTCACCATCTTGTTCTTTCTTTTTCTTTGTTCGAGTCTCTTTCTGTTGTTTGTTTAGTTCTTTTATATTGTTTTGATATTGTTTTGGTATATCGTGAGTGGCCCAGAGTTGGTTGTTTGGAGTTCCAATTGGATAAAAAGATAAATAGAATTCTTTTTGAGGCCAGTGTGAAATATGGAGATTCTCTTGCAAGCTGCAAGCAGCATTAGGAGAGAAGTTGCCCAAGGCAGGCAGCCTGAGAGAGAAGCAGCTGCAAAAAGGAAGTACTGCTGGAGCACAAAAAAGAACAAACAAAGGGGATGGCATGAAGAACCAGTGGTTCAGTGGTGTCAGTACCATACCTGGTGTTGAAACCGGACTGAAAGAGATCCAGATAATTGGTTTCCTCAAGAACTCAACCTATTCTCCCAAAATTTCCCTAGGTTTTTCCACTCTAGTTTTACTCTGGCCTTGGAGTAATTTTCACTAGCACCATCTATCTTTCAGTGGCAAACCATTACCTTTCATCCTCTTTAACCATGGAGAGTGAAATAGATGAAGATACTACAGACTGTGTTCTTTATTGGAAAGTTTTTCTATAAAGCTGGTAAAAATAAAATGAATTCTATGGCTACAACTTGGCTGTTGTATAAGGCACGTTACTAATGAAATCAATCCCATTCTGACTTTAGGTGAGAGCTCATATCACAAGTTATTAATAAAACCAAACTTAATAAGCTTTTAATTCCATGCCTAAAGAAGACCCTGGTGGACGTTGTGTCATTGATCCATAGATTGGTGGTTACTTTGCTTCATTAGGAGGTTGCATGAAGACACATTTACACAACTGAGATGAGGCAGGAGCAGCCATCTCTCTGCTGATATCAGAAAGTAGTGAAAAACGGCTGTATTCTGGCCCATCTTCAGTGCTGATGTGAATTCAATTGCCATTGCACTGGTAAGTCATGCCCAATGTGTGGGGTCCCTAAAGTTAGGCAAAGCCTGGATTAAAGAGAGCATTAGAGCTGAGTATCTTGCAAGGCTGAAGGAAGCCAAGAAAGGAGTTTGTGAGGAAAGCCTTGAAACCAAGCATGCCAACACAGGGATTTCATGTGCAGAAATAACGGTGAGATACCAACGGTATCCAGCAAACCTCATGTCTTCTGATGTAACATGTGCCTGAAATTGAGGAAATAGGGAGAAACCAGAAGGCCTCAACTGACTTGGAATTTAGCAACCACAATTCCTGAGCTAAATAATCAATGTACATTAGAACAGGCAGTTAGTTTTCAAATGAAATCCAAGCTCAAGATGAGTTCAAGGTCTAGAAAATTTGAAAATCAGTGGTATGAGGTATATTGAGCTAGGTAGAATATACAGCTTCCCACATTATATTTCATCTTGGCATTCAGACCTTGATGTGAATGGAATTTTCGGTCAGAACCAATGGAAATGAACAACACAAGAGTTAATATGTAGCTAACCAGGAATGTCTATTAATGGGTGAATTCTCCTAAGTTCAGTGACCTCACTTAACTCGTATCCAGACGAAGAATGATAGTAATTAAGCCACTTCTTACTCCTTTACTGATGAAGTCATCCTTCCCAAACAAGTGTTTTCCAGATACAGTGGCACCTTTTCAGCATATTGTTCTAAATGGATCATGTTAGTTATCCGTTGGTTATGTTTATGTTCAATATCCGTTGGTTATGTGAAGACCAAGAGCAGGATTCTTTGTGTCCGTTCTAGCGGTCAGAAAGAGCTGGGAGTTAAATCTATCAATTTCTTGCTGACAGCCTTTCAGTTCTGAGGTGATGGAGAATGAACCATAGCAAAAGGTTTTATTTCTTCTTCTATTTCATTTTATTTTTTAACTACTACTTGTATTTACCACATATTCTAGTTCCATTTTATTTCTATTTTTATGTATCCTAATTTGAGCTCTAACTCTTTTACCTCCCCAAGTCCTGCTGTGATGCCTCAGCATGGCAGGGGAGGGGGATCCTCCTGGGAAGGGGGAGTGAAGAAGAAGGGGGTGGATGCCAAGAGTATCTAATCCCAGCAGGGTTGCCCAAGGTCATCTCACCTGCCAGGCTAAAGCAAGCAGAAACCTTTAGTGGGCAGCAGTCATATAGGGAGATGCTGGAGGCAGAGGATCACTTCAGTGACAATTACAAAGGGATCATTTCATACTGCACCGGAGAATGCAGTGGTAAACCCCTCCTATATTTTACAAAGAAAACCAGATGGATAGACAGTATAAAGTGATGGATGGTATAATGCCGGATGCTGGGCCTCTCAGATCAGATGGCACTCAGTGTGCTATGTGGTAGTGATGAGGATCTTCTGGAGTACTAATAGTGTTTATGACGTGGCTAGATTAAAGCCTTTGGGACGTCTAGTTGCTGAAGTTGCCATGCAGGAAAAGAAAATCTGAAGTTGCAAAGACAGAACTACAGCGGCAACTTGTAATGTAAGAACAGGAACGTGGGAAGCTCAATGCAGTGAAAGGTTAAATGACTACACATTGCCATCTTAGGCATCAGTGAACTGAACCAGACTGGAACTGACCACTGTCAATTCGAAGATCATATTGCTTACTATTCATGGCATGAACAGAAAGAAGGAATGGTATTGCTTTCATAATCAGGAAGGATATAGTAAAGGCAGTAGTTGGATACAATGCAATCAATGACCAGATAACATCAATTAGACTTTGTGGAGAACTCTTTAATATGATGATCATTCAAGTTGGTGCTGCAACCACCGAGTCAGAAGAAAAGGAGGTTGACAGATTTTATGATCAAGTTCAATTTGAAATCGACAGAATATGCCAGCAAGATGTGATGCTTGTGATTGGAGACTTGAATGCCAAAGTTGGACACATTAAAGAGGAAAACGTAGTTGGATTGTATGGTTTAGGAAACTGAAATGCAGCAGGAGACTGACTTATCAATTTCTGCCACTCCAGTGAACTCTTTGCAGCTAACACTCTCTTCAAACCACGAAAACGATGCATCTATAAATTGATATCACCAGATGGAGTATATACTGTAGAAATCAAAATGATTATATTATTGCTAAGACGTGGAGGAGCTGAATTATAGCATCAAAGACATGGCCAGGTGCTGACTGTGGAACAGATCACAAACTGCTCATGTGCAAGTCCAAGTTCAGCTAAAGAAGAGGAAGAAGAAAGCCTGTCAGTTTCCACAATATGACCTTGAACATATACCCACCGTTTTAAAGGAGAACTTCAGGAATCACTTTGAAGCCCCGAACCTCAGTGATAGAGAACCAGAAGAATTATGGGATGAACTTAAAGAAGTCATTAAGGATGAATGTAAAAAGAGACTGCCAAAAATGAAGAAAGAGAAGAAAGGAAACTGGATGTCAGAACAAACCATGGAAATTGCTAAGAAGAGAAGAGACACCAAAGCCAAGAAAGATAAAAAAACTGAGGAAGGAATTCAACAAAGAGATCCAGAGATCCAGTCTCAGGCTGAGCCAAACAATGGGGTCCCATTCAACGTACCCCAATAGAAAAAGTGAGGCTGCACCACATCCAATCAAAACCAAGATATCTTGAAGGGAAACAGGGATTTTGAGGACTTCAAAGTATGGTGTTTCCACCTGCCTGGCAAGGGACTTCACCATCTCCCACCAGGCACGTGCCCTCCTTGCTCAGTGGAATGTCCAGTTCCTCTTTATTCCCTCCTCAACAATAATTTCTCTGTCTTTCTATCCAAGGCTGCAAGAACAACAGAGAAGCTGCATCCAACTGTTTTATTGGTGCCACTGAGATGGTGGAGTTGCAACTATTCTTTGGTTGGAAAACAGTTCATCTTCATGCCAGCACAAGCTGCAGACGAATGAAGCTGATAAGGAGCCACCAATGGTAACTCTTTGTGGAAGGAACAGAGTTGGAATATGAATTTTAAACCTCCTCATATCTCCGTTCCTTTCTCCTCTCTCCCTGACAATCTGTGCCTCACCTGGTCCTTCAGCTGTTCCAACGGTGCATCATCACCATTGTAACTGAATCCATCTACCTTGCTGCTGCTTGCCTCTTCTTCTCTTTCCTTCTACTTTTCCCAGCATTAGAGCCTTCTCCAGAGAGCTAGGTCTTCATGTAATGTGTCCAGTAGGATAATTTGAGTCTGAGTTGATTGTTCAATGATCCATTTGTTTGTTTGCTTGGCTGTCCACCGTATGGTCAGGACTCTTCCTATCTTGCTTCGTCAAAATCCCATTTCCTGCAGACGAATGAAGCTGATAAGGAGCCACCAATGGTTCCCACACTAGGCAGAACTGTTAAGTCAATAGAGATCAGACCCCTTATCCATTGACTTCGAAAGACAGAACGAAAAAATCCAGGATTTCGGTGCCTTGAAGCCCTGAGATATATAAGGGTTTTGGTTTCTGTGGACTTCAGAGGACAAGTCAGTATAAAGTCTGCAGTTTTATGGCAGAAGAGGAAATCAACAGACTATTTTTGAAATGTTCTTGAGACCTATACAGTAAGCAAAAATATACCCCAGTGAACAAATCTTCTGTAGATGGCTTCATTCTTGTCTGCAGTAAGAAAAAGGATTCATTCAGCTGAGTCGTATCCATGAATATTTTGCATAGTTAGCCAATAGGAGCTGAGTGTATGGGGAGCTGAGACTGTGCTCTGCGTTGTGAAGCCTCACCAGGAAAAAGAAGGGGTGCAGCTCTTTTCTCATGCCTAAAAAGCTAAGAAGGATGCAGAATACCTAGAGGCCACACAGCCTTTATGGCAAGACCACTCTGTGAAAATCACAACAGACTTCTGCAGTTTTATTTCTGTATAGTGATGCTTTGGATTTAGTTCTTGGGTTGAGAGTGTAACACAGTACTTGGTAGCAATTTGAAGAAAGAATGATTTTTTTCTAAGTTGCCAGGTGGCTTCTGCTTGTGTTGTAGCTGCCTCTGAAGCTGAAACAGACACTGCTGCTTTAATGAGTCACTGAGAGGTGCTGGATTTGCCCTCCTACATCCCCTGCTTTGCAATCCAATTGGAAGCATTGCACAGCCCTGCTAATTGACCCCTGAAGTAGCCACTGTAATAAGTTCACTGTTTTATCGCATTTTTATTCTTTCTATTCATTGAGTTTATTCATGGTACTCTCTCTGCTCCCAGCAAACCCAACATTTACTTCCACAAGCCTAAGGAAGTTAAGGATGAACAGAAACAACTGGACCAACAAAGGGGTGGCCCTTGGCTACCAGTTAGCAATTGGGCTCCTAGCAAATCATATTGTTAACACCCACAAAAATATCTGCATTTCTTTCAAAACGTTTAACTGAAATAAATATACCCCTTTGTACTCAGTTTCCTTTTATAGCTTGTCTCTTGTTTGCTTTCTGAAATGAAAGTAATATATGAAGTAATATAAATAAGTAATTATATGAAAATATAGTCTTTCTGAAGGAATGTTTGTTTTGTGCCTAAGGTTGTCATGGTTTAAAGGATAATTGGTTCCTTTCTCCTTTTCTTGCATAGTCTCCATTCTCTTTCTCTTGTGGAGGAACTCAGAATCACCTTGGATTGTAATTTGCAAAAGGAAAGGGGTTGCATTAACAGCAGAGAAAGAGATCTGGGGAGGGTACAGTGTACAGAGACAATAGGAGAGCAAATCCTCCCTGTTTGCTGCTTTTAAAAAGAGGAAGCCCAGCAGGAGATCCTGTCCACAGGTTTCCTTGCTAAAGCCCCCAGATTGCTTTCACCAGCCTTCACCCTTTCGGGGCTGGGCCCACACCCAATGGCTGCCCGAGGTATCCTGCTGGAAATGGCTGAGGGTGGTGCTGCTGCTGGTTTTGTGGGTTTCTCTTACCTAAATTTTCATCACTCTGAAGCCTCCCTGGGTGCCCCTTCTGACCAGTGTGAGAAGCCCCTTGGGAGGAGGCCCCTCACGTTACCTCACTTGGGATGCGACTGAAGTCTCAGCTGCCATGGAGGATATAGAGATGGAGAGATGATTTCCCAGTGAAACACACGACATTCTCCCACACCCGCGGTGACCTGATAACATAATGACTGTCTTCACACAACATAATAATCTGACTTAGTTATACAGTCAACCTAGTCATATATCCAAACTAAATAAGGTTGTTCAACATTTGCCTGGGACACCTCTAGTTATGGGCTGCCAGCTGAGGGAAGTATGTATTTACCTGGAGTAGATACAGACGTGGTTACTTGAATCATCAGAGAGATCCAGTAGGTGTAAGAATTACACCCTCTGCCCATCGACTTTTTTATTCAACTGAAAGAGAACTGCTAGAGAAAAGGGAGAACATTTCAGAGCATATTAGAGTGAGGGATGAGGGCAAGAATGGGAAAAGGAACCCTAGTCAAAAAACAAGTGCAATGATTTCTGTGCTCCATGCGCCCTGCCTATAAAACTGGGCTGAGCAATCAAGTTACAAAGAACTGCTGCAGTGAGAAAGACATCCTGAGAATGTCCTTCGTGATGTCAAGTATTGAGCCTGGGTGGTGATGGGCAATGGGTAGGAAGTGGCCGGAGGACGCATTGAAGGCAATGAGTGGAAAAGGTGCTTATTCAGCCACATCTCCCAAGCTTTGCCTTCAGGGTGGAGCCCGTTTCTGTGGACTATAGATGATCCCCCCATAGCCTTGCTACAGGCCCCCATGAAAGGTCCATATGCAGAAACAGAAGTCAATTAAGAACAGGTTCACTAAATATTAGCAGACGAGAGACACTGAAAATTGTAAAATTGGCAGCTCTGAAAAGAAGAAAAGAAAAGAAAGTGTTGAATTATGTGGTTCTTTGCTCAAGAGCTACAGGAAGCAGGTGTTAAGAAAACTCTGGAAGCCAACTGTATACCTAAAAGTGCCTTGCAGCCTAGCAATACCGTTGAGCTCCTGCTATTATCCAAGAAACGGCCGATTATCTTGTGTAATGAGTGTGTGCAGAAAGGGTAACGAGGAAACCTCAGGGCCAAACTGACTTGTTGGCTTGCAATCAAGTGAAATTAGGTAAAGAATAAAATGGAATAAGTGAAGACTAGTGCTGATATCTAGGTCCTGAAATGATTGAGGTGCACTGTTTGAAAAGAATAGGATGGAAGCTGCCGAAGTTACTGTGGGAACAAGTCCAGCAGTTGTTATAGGCAGAGGAAGAGACCAGGACTTTCATTTATTATTTATTGTTGTGGCATTTCGTTACTTGGGATCAAAGGTTAGGCTTGGGAGAAGGACCCTTTTAAGGTCAGCTATCTCAGTAAACTTGCCACATGGAAACTGAAGCTATGATAAAACATGCCACAATGTTTGGATAATTTCCTTCTGTACCTGGCCCCAAGTTCCATATATTTTACTGGAGAGACAGATTGTTTTAGTGCTGGCAATCCCTTCCTAGGGAATCTGGCTTGGTAACTGTACTGATGTCATGTAGGGAACGGATGAAGGTATTGATGGGGTATATGCTGGCTTAAAGGGGAAAAACCGAGACTTGAGAATAAACAGACAAGAATGCAGCTTGTTAGGGCCAACAGTGTTTACTGTTTAGCATAAGGCAATAATGCAGATACAATCACATTATCGCAAAAATGAAAAAGATGAATATACAGGATACATCATTGTAAAAGGAAAAACAAAACAAACTTATAAGCAGAGTTCCGTGTATTGATCCCAGGGCCAGAGTTCCTGCAATGGCCTATACCCAAAGCCAGGCATAGCTCACTCTGCCCAGTCCACGGGATGTGAACATGTGAAGAACTACATGGCTAAAAGACACTAGAAATCAAGAAGACATAGAACACCATTTTGCATGGTTGTATATTCAGTTCTTCTAGCATTCTGATTGGCTGGAAGTTAGCTGTTACACACACTAGGCCTCAAAGCACACAGCATGTGCTGCATCTACGCACTGAGTTCCCCCCTTCCTTGCTCAGGGGGGGCTTGAGCAAGGCTTCCCACAGAAGGATATCAGGAGGCTTCACTTTCATGGGAAGATCCATTGCTAGCCATAACAATGGTACCTTCTAGCTTCATATCTAATGAAGATGTAAACAAAGCCAAGGCTTCTCTGTTATCCAGCCACCTGGCATTCACGTCACCATGAGAATGCTTTTGCTTTGTACAGGAATGATTTGCCAGGGCAACACAAGAACTCTAACAGGTATTTCAAGAAATACTTTTGTGCTTTTAGCATTTGTATCATCTTGTGTCTTTTGTCATTCATTCAAAAGATGGAACTGAGTGTAAACTATCAAGAGGACACTTCCAGACATCCTTTTTCCACACCACAATCCCTCAAAAACAATTTTTTTAGATGTTTTATCCCACCTTTATTATTATTGCTTTTATAAATAACTCAAGGCAGGGAACATACCTAATACTCCTTCCTCCTCCAATTTTCCCCACAACAACCTCCTTGGGAAGTGAGTTGGGCTGAGAGAGAGTGACTGGCCCAAAGTCTCCTGCTTTCTAGCCTGGTACCTTGACTGACTCTGCAGTTCTGAGAAGAAGCTGTGGTGTTTCTCTGGCTAATAAGAGGATGCTTCTACACCACTGATGTTTCCACCTCCAAATCTCTCATAAGGCTGCTTGAATTTGATCCCTGATTATTCACCCTGAAATGCAGAGAACATGAAGAGACCCCATAAACCTATAAGTGCTCAAACTTTCTCCATCCAGTTGACCAATAGGAGAGAGCATTTTTTAAAGTGGTTTAAAAAAAATGTCTGATGGAAAACTATGCAGATGTGCAGAGCCAGAGCAATTGAAAAGAAATTAACAGCTTTTCTGCCATTTCAAATAAAGCAGAACATCAGAAATAAATTCATTTCCAAGAACAGTCCTGAGATTCACCATGTCAGAGCAAATAAGGAACCAACCCCTTCGATGGCTTACCATGTACTTTGAATTCCTCTTTCCGGCCTCTTTTTTGGGGGGATAGAGATGGGCGGGGGAATCTGTGTGGGAGAAAATACTGTAGGGATAAATGATGTTGCTTTCTCTTTCCTGTGCTTGACGGATCCATCCCATACTTTATAGCGGGATGGAGTGACCTGTATTGATGAGACACCATTCACTTAACCAGCAATCGCTTGAATTACTTATTTATTTATTTATTTATTTATTTAATCAAATTTATCACTGCCCAACTCCCCCAAGGAGGACTCTGGGCAGTTTACAACAAAATACAATCAACAATGTACGATTATAAAGAGAATAAAATACAAATTAAATAACAATTCTAAATGTAAAAAATATAATAAAATCCAATGACAGGACCTTCTAAGTTCTTCTTAAGTAAAAAGGGCACTCCAGGGATAATCTAAGGTGCTAGCCAGGTGTGCCCGTTCTCCTTCCCGCCCCAAGCATACTGACAAAACCAGATTTTAAGTTTCTTCCGGAAGTCTAGGAGCGAGGGGGACTGTCTAATCTCTGGGGGGAGAATGTTCCAAAGGGCAGGGGCAACAGCAGAGAAAGCACGCTTATGTGACCCCATTAGATGGAGCTCTTTAACCGAAGGTGTCCGCAGCATGCCCTCTCTGCATGCCCGGGTGGGACGGGATGAATTAATGGGGATGAGACAGTCCCTTAGGTATCCTGGTCCCATGCCATGTAGGGCTTTAAAGGTGATAACCAACACCTTGAATTGGACCCGGAAGCAGACTGGAACCCAGTGCAGCTCGCGCAGCAAAGGTGTTACGTGTGTCCTCCTTGGGACACCCAAAATTGTCCGCATGGCTGCATTCTGGATCACTGGTAGCTTCTGGATATTCTTCAAGGGTAGCCCCATGTAGAGTGCATTACAGTAGTCTATGTGGGAGATAACCAGGGCATGTGTGACGGTTCGAAGGGCCTCTCGTTCCAGGAAGGGGCGTAACTGGCGTACAACACGAAGTTGCGTAAAAGCCCTCCTGGCCACAACTCCCACCTACTCTTCGAGAAGGAGTCATGAGTCCAAGAGGACTCCCAAGTTACGCACCGGATCTGTCTGGGGTAGTGCAACCCCATCCAGAATTAAATATTTTATAAAAGTTTTATTAAATTTTGAATATACAAAGTTAAAAGTTAAGAGTGAAACTGAAATAGAAATTCAAATTTAAAAGGAAAGAAAAGAAAAGTGCAGTAAAGTAAGAAAAAAAAAAAAAACATAGAAATTAGATAACTTCCGATCCGTCTATGGTTTCTACCATACATTTCTACCATGTATGGTGGTTATGTGAAAAAGCAAAAAAATATTGGGGCAAAATACACAAATATGTATGTAAAATATTCGATAAAGAAATAAGGATGAGACCAGAACTATATTTATTAGGCAAAATCGAAGACAATATAAATAAAAAACAAAAGGTTTTATTTCAGTATTTAAGTACAGCTGCTAGGATAAAATATGCTCAATATTGGAAACAAGAAAATATTCCAACAAAAGAAGAATGGATTATAAAAACAATGGATTTAATGCAAACAGACAAATTGACAAATTTAATAAAAGGAAAAGAAATGGGGAAGTACAAGGAAACATGGGACCCCTTCATAAAGTATATTCAAAAAGGATATAACATCAAGTAGAGAATAAATAATAATAATAATAATAATAATAATAATAATAATAATAATAATAAAAAGTACAAATAAAGGAGGGACAGGGGAAAAAAAGAGGTATAAGAAGGGGAAAAATTTAAATCAAGTATTTACAAGATTTTTTTGTTAAGAAAACTGGAAGAATTTTAATGAAGTGTATGTATGTATTATGTATTATAAAACAAAGATCTAAAAGTTAAGATCGAATTTGATACAAATATATAAATAAATTAATAATATAATGTTAGAAAAGGGGGGAAAGAATGATAAATAGTAAGAAGAGAAAGGAAGGAATAGGTTAGAAAGAAAAAGAGAGGGCAGAAAGGGTGAAAAGGGAAAGAAAGATAGGGAGGGAAGATAGAATGGAAGAGAAGGGAGGGAAGAGGCTAGAGAGAGAAAGAGGGAGTAAGGTAAATGAGAGAAGAGATTAGAGAGAGAATGAGAGGGTTAGAAAGGAAGAAGGGAATGGATGAGAGAGAGGAGAGAGTTAGAAAGAGTGAGTAAGGCAAGTGAGAGAAGAGATTAGAGAGAGAAGGAGATGGTTAAAAAAGGAAGAAGGGAGTGGATGAAAGAGAAAAGGGATTAAGGGAAGAGTGAAAATGGAAGGTAAGGGAAGGGAAAAGATAGAGAGAGAATAGGTTAGAAGAGAATGGAAGATAAAGGAGGGAAAAGACTAGAGATAAAAAAGGAAGAAGGATACATTATATTGTATAATAAAAATGAATATGTAAAATCAAATGTAAATATATATACATAAATGTAATCATTGTTATGTGTTATGTGTTTGTTTTATGTTGAATGTAAATAAAATGATATTTTTCAAAAAAAAAAGAAATTAGATAACTTCCGATCCGTCTATGGTCATAAGAATAAAATAGATATCTTGTTCTTACATACTGGCTATTCATATAACATTCATATATTTTTCTTGTCTATTATATACTATTCATATATAGTCTAGTCATCAAAACCCCATGCAAGCTTTACTCCTCCTGCTTTTTGCAAATAGTCCATCAAAGGTTTCCACTTTTTAAGGAAATAATAATTTGAATTTTCTTTTAGTAAACAAGTCAGTTTGTCATTTTCTGCCATCTCTAATAATTTCAACATCCATTCCTGTATTGTTGGTACACTTTGATTTTTCCAATACTGTGCATATAAAAGTCTTGCTGCCGTAATCATATATTGTATTATTCTAAAAAAATGTTTTTCTATTTGTACATCCCAAATTCCAAGTAGAAAAAATTCTGGTTTGAATGGTATTCGTATCTGTAATATATTTTGCATTAAAGAATGTATCTCAATCCAATATTCCTTTGCATTTTTAAATGTCCACCACATATGTTAAATGACCCTTCTTGTTTTTTACATTTCCAACGTAAGTTGGAAATATTCCCATACATTTTTGAAAGTTTTTGTGGGGTCATATACCATCGATACATCATCTTGTAAAATTTTTCTTTTAAGTTATAACACAAAGTAAATTTTAATCCTTTAGTCCACATGTCTTCCCATTGTTGAAGTTGTATATTGTGGCCAATATTTTTTGCCCATTGAACCATACAATCTTTAACTTGTTCCTCCACCATTTCTCCTTTTAGCAATAATTTATACATTTTAGCAATTAAGTGTTCATCGGTTTCACATAGTTGTATTTCAAATTCTGATTTAGTTTGTTCAAATTCCAATTTTTTTTATCTAATTTAAATTTCTCTATCAATTGCATATAGGAAAGCCATTGAAAAGTATATCCTTCTTGAGCAAGTTCTTCTTTTGATTTTGTCACATAATGTCCTTGTTCTTTTTTTAGAAAGTCCTTATATGTCAACCACTTATCTTTATTTCTTACTTCTGTTCTATAGAAAGCTTCTTGCATAGAAATCCATAAAGGTCTCTTATAACATAAAGTTGGTTTATATTTATTCCAAATTCTCAACAAAGATCTTCTGATATAGTGATTTTTAAAGTCCACATTAATTTTAGCCTTATCATACCACAAATATCCATGCCATCCAAATCTCAGTTCATGTCCTTCCAGATTTAATAATTTTTCATTTCTCAAAACAATCCATTCCTTAAGCCATACCAAACCACAAGCTGCATGATATAATTTCAGGTTCGGGAGTGCTAGACCACCTCTTTCTTTTGAATCTTGCAAGACTTTATATTTTATTCTTGGTTTTTTCCCTTGCCAAATGAACTTAGAGATATCTTTCTGCCACTGTTCAAATGGGTCCTCTGATGTCAATATAGGTATTGTTTGAAATAGATATAAAATTCTTGGTAATATATTCATTTTGATCGCTGATATTCTCCCCAATAATGATAGTTGTAATTTTCCCCAACGATCTAAATCTTTTTTAATGTCAGTCCAGAGTGGGGTATAGTTATTTTGAAATAATTTGACGTTCTTCGATGTTAAATAAACTCCCAAATATTTTACTTTTTTCTCCAAGGAATATCCTGTATTCTGAATATCTCTCAATTTCTCTTGTTGATGATAATTCATATTCTTGGTCAAAACTTTTGTTTTCTGTAAGTTAACTTTGAACCCTGCTAACGACCCAAAGTCTTTCAATTTCTGCATCAATAATTCAATTCCATCCAATGGATTCTCTAAGGTAATGACTAGGTCATCAGCAAAGGCTCTTAGTTTATAAACTTCCTTTTTAACTCTAATGCCATGAATACCATCATCTTGTCTAATATCTCTAAATAGGACTTGTAAAACCAATGTGAACAAGAGCGGAGATAAAGGACAGCCTTGTCTTATGCCTTTTTGTATTTCACAAGGTTTGCTAAATTCTCCATTAACAATTATTTTTGCAAATTGAGGTGTGTATATTGATTTAATCCACTTAATGAAATTCCCACCAAAATTCATACTCTCCAATACTTTAAACATAAAGGACCAATTTAAATTATCAAATGCTTTTTCGGCATCTATGAATATCAGAGCGGCTTGTTTTTCATTATGTTGTTCTAAATACTCCAGGACATCCAAAACATTTCTAATATTATCTCTAATTTGTCTTTTAGGTAGGAAACCTGCTTGATCTTGGTGAATAAAATTTCCAAGAGTATTTTTCAATCTTTCCGCCAATATTGTTGTGAATATCTTATAATCGTTATTCAATAATGATATTGGTCTATAATTCTTTGTTGAGTTCAAATTTAACTGTTCTTTTGGAATCAAAGTAATATGGGCCTCTTTCCATGTTTCTGGCATAATTCCTGTTTCCAATATCGAGTTCATAGTTTTTTGAAGAGGTATACTTAATTCATTTTCGAAATATTTGTAGTAGGCGGCCGATAAGCCATCCGGACCTGGTGCTTTTCCACTATTAATTTTCTTGAAAGCCATTGTCATTTCTTCTTTTGTTATAGGGTTATTAAGTAATGTTCTTTGTTCATCATTTAAAGCAGTCAGTCTTTGCTTGTTCATGTATTCATCAATTTCAGCTGATTGAACCTCCTGTTTTTTGTACAATGCTGTATAATAAGAATGAAATGCTTCTTGTATCTCCACATTGTTCACTAGAATTTTCCCTTTATGTTGTATATTAGAAATTATACTTTTTTGTCTTTGTTTTCTTAACTTATAGGCTAACCATCTTCCTGGTTTATTTGCAAATTGAAAATATTTCTGTTTTGTAAATTTCATTTGAGTTTCTATTTCCTGTATCAAGATCATCGATATTTGTTTTTGTAGAAATTTAATTTGAGTTATCAATGT
Organism: Charina bottae; assembly: GCA_023362775.1. Classification (NCBI taxonomy): domain Eukaryota; kingdom Metazoa; phylum Chordata; class Lepidosauria; order Squamata; family Charinaidae; genus Charina; species Charina bottae. The sequence continues at coordinate 86,279,555 of JALMGJ010000001.1, read as the reverse complement.
ATCATCCATCGGTTTATCCCTCAGACATCTCTCTTTATTTTTAATTTCATCCAAAATCAATTGAATTTTTTCTCGTTTCTTTTTCCTCATTTGAGCATTATATTGAATGAAATAACCCCTCATATAAGCTTTACTTGCATCCCACACTACTTGTGTAGTAGTGTCCTTATTTGAATTCAGTAGAAAATATTCTCTTAATTTTTTCTTACAAATATCAACAACTTCTTCTTTCTGGAAAATTGACTCATTTAGCCTCCATTGAAATACATTCCTTTTTCCTTTAGTAGTTAGTAAAACAGGATTATGGTCTGATAAGGTTTTAGGTAGTATTTCAACCTTGTTAACATCCATCATTAAAGTTTTAGAAATCAAAAACATGTCTATTCTGGAAAATGATTTATATCTCTCTGAATAATATGTATATTCTTTAGAGTTTCCATTCATAAGTCTCCAAATATCTTGTAAGTCCAACATATCTTTTAGATCATTCCCTGTGTAGGTTTCACATTTTTTTGTGAGTGTCTATCTTCCATTGGGAGAATCACCCCATTCCAATCCCCCATAAAACACCAATTCTCATATGATAAATCTAAAAGTTTGTCCATTAAGTTCTTATAAAATAGCCCTTTGTCAAAATTTGGAGCATAGATCCCAACCAACAATGTTTTAGTCCCTTGTATATTTACTTCCACTGCAATAAATCTTCCTTCATCATCAGTCAATATTAACTTTGGATTAAGTTTTTGTTGTATATACAAAACTACCCCCTTGGGTTTTTTTAATCCCGCTGAAATAAATTCTTCTCCTAGTTGTTTTTCAATCAGATACTTAATGTCTTTTTTACAAATATGAGTCTCTTGTAGACAAATTACATCCAATCTCATTTTTTTCAAGAAAAGAAAAATTTTCTTTCTCTTTTGGGGGGAATTCGCCCCGTTGATATTCCATGTTAAATATTTAAAGTCCATGGTATTTGGATATTTAAAAGTTCTTTTTTAAATCCACTCCAGAAGCTCCCATCTCCGATAAGTCCTCACTCTTTTCCTTATCTTTAAATGTCTCTTTCATTTCTTCCAGAACTTTAAGTGCATCACTCGTATCTGTCATGTATTTCTCTATGAAGGCCTTTGCTTTCAAGATGGAGGTTATTTTAAATCTTTGCTCTTTAAAGGTAAAAGATACTCCTTCTATTCTTTCCCATCTAAATGGTATGTTGTTTTGCTTTAGTTTATCTGTAAGGAAGGAGTATTCTTTTCTTTTTCTTAATATTCTTAATGGTACTTCTTTTAAAACAATTATACCCAGCCCTGCTATTTTTAATCTGTCACTATAATGTTTCTTCAGAATTTGCTCTTTTGTAATTTTCCTCACAAAATATATCAGTATATCTCTTGGCACTTTCTTCTCTCTAGCGTAGCGTGAGTTAACTCTGAAAATTTTATCTATCTCAGAGTCCATGTCTTCTTCTTCTATCTCTAAATATTTGGCTAAAGCACCAACTATATATTCTCTCGTGTTCTCATCTGATTTTTCTGGAACTCCTCTCAATCTCAAAATAAATTCTTTTTCTCTCATTTCTACTAATGCAATAGCATCTAAATTGTGTTCCATATCTTTAATAATGGATTCTGATTTAATCTCTAATTTCTTAACCTGTCCTTGTGTCTCTTTAAATTCCCCTGATAAGGTATTTGCAACCTCTTTGAGATTCCGTATTTCTTTTCTAAATTCTTTTTTTAAATCTTCCTTCATCGCTTCCATTTTTTTATCTACTTGTTGGCCTAGATTGTCCATTTTTTTGTCCATTTTTATATCTAAAGAGGCAATTGAGTCATCCATCTTTTTCTCCAAGGTAGCAATTGAATCATCCATCTTTTTCTCCAAGGCAGTAGTTGAATCATCCATTTTTTTGTTCAGTGCTGTAATCGCATCCAGTATTTTTTTCATGTCTGATGTTGGTACTTCTAAAGATGCAGCAGTGGAATCAGTAGACAATCTTCCGATTTCTTTCTCCTTTTCCTTATCTCTAACCCTCTTCACTCTTGCAGCCACAGTAGCCATGTTGTGTGTAGTATTCCTGTAAAGAAAAAAGAAAAATAGCAGAAGACAGAAGGAAACAACAACAAACAGTAAAAAAGGAAAAAGTAGGGAGGAGGGATAAAAGTTATTAAAAATTCAAAAGAAAAAGGGAAAAAAATTAATATACAGTAGAAAATCAAAAATAAAAATAATACTGCCTTTTCTTAATAGTTGTTACATAAAAAGAAGGCAGGATGTACTTTAATAAGATCAACAGTTCTCACATACAAAAAATAAAAGATAAGAATACAGCAGATGTTCCTTTGGCTGTAGTCAAAATATCTTTAAAAATGAAATAACAATCCAGTTCTCAGGCAAGCTTGTAATCACAAATCCAAGAGAGAGGGGGAAAAAAGGATGAAGGGGGGGAAAGGGAACTCCAACTCTAAATGTCTTTATTCTCCAAAGTAAAATATAATAAAGAAGTCTATTAAAGTCCCATATAGTAAGGAAATTCCAAAGATATTCAAAGCAAAAGAATTTAAAAAGTGCCCTTTATAATCCAAGTAATAACCAGACACTTTACAGGAAGAAAAAAAGGAAAAAATGCAATCTCAAAGTAAAAAGAAAATAAAAATAAAAGGCAGACCATTAATCCATTTAAATTCAAAGTCCAAAGTCCAAAGAGGAAAACAGATTAATCCCACATAAGTAGATAAGCCATTCGTCAATAGTCAATAGTCAATTTCACTCAGTGTCACTTAGCTCCAAGTAAAGTCATTAATTCTTAGCTCCCACCATTTTCTCAAGTCTTCTTAGCAAGAAAGTTATACAAGCACCAGCAGTATCAATCATGTCCATAGAAGGATCTTAGCAGATAATAAGCAGAATTCAAATAAACACAAATATAAATCAGTGACTAAAAGTGCTGAATTTAGGTGCTACTTATCTGTAAAGAGTTCGCGGCTTCCTGCAGAGCAATAGCGATGTTGCCTCCAGTCGCTTTCGCCGCTTCGATTTCCTTCTCCCCGTGGTGGAAAAACGGGGATTGGGAAAGAGCGGCGATTCCAGCGAACCTTGTGGTCTATCATCTGATCCCCTTTTCTTCAAAGTGGAAATTTCAGCGGTTTTGTTTCTTTAAAAACCGCTGCAGGCAGGAAAACCGCGGAGACGAGACAGGAGCGCTCGGTTCAGCGCACCGACATCTTCAGCACCCGGAAGCGGAGTCCCCATCCAGAATTAAATATGACAATTTCCCAGATGCCGAGGAGCAATTAATCCACAGCCACTCCGTCTTACTAGGGTTCAGTCAAAGCCTGTTTTTCCCCATCCAGGCCCCTACAGCCCCCAGGCACTTGGAAAGGGTGGTCACTGCATCCCTTATTTCACCCGGGATGGAGATATACAACTGGGTATCATCGGCATATTGATGATACCTCACCCCATGGTATCGGATGATCTCACCCAGCGGTTTCATGTAGATGTTCAAAAGGAGTGGAGGGAGTACCGAGCCCTGTGGGACCCCACAAAAAAGGGTCCGCGGGCTGGATCTCTCGCTTCCAATCAAAACTGACTGGGACCGGCCTCGGAGGAAGGAGGTGAACCAGCGCAAAACCACGCTGCCCATCCCCAACTCCCTAAGCCATTCCAGAAGGATACCATGGTCGATGGTATCTAATGCCGCTGAGAGGTCAAGAAGAGCGAGAATGGATACACTGCCTCCATCTCACTCCTGCCAGAGATCATCCATTAGCGCGACCAATGCAGTTTCCATCCCATAACCTGGCCTGAAACCTGACTGAAAGGGGTCCAGATAATCCGTTTCATCCAGAATCCTGTGTAGTTGCAACGCCACCACCTTCTCAACCACCTTCCCCAAAAAGGGTAGGTGGGAGACTGGACGAAAACTATCTAGTATAGTAGGGTCCAGCGACGGCTTTTTGAGGAGGGAGTGCACCAGCACTTCCTTAATAGCTGCTGGAAACACCCCCTTTCTTAGAGATATATTCACCATCACCTGGACCCAACTACAAGTCCCCTCCCGAGCTGCTTTCAGCAGCCAGGAGGGGCATGGGTCTAATTGCCAGGTGGTGGCATTCACAGTCTGGAGGATTCTGTCCACTTCCTCAGGACAAATAAAATCAAACTGTTCCCAGATAGCAAGGCAAGTACGCTCCCTGGCTATCTCTCCAGACTCTGTCTCATGCTCGGAGTCCAACTTGGAATGAATCTGAGCAATTTTATCCTGCAAATGCTCAGAAAATTCTTCAGCACAGTCCTGCAGATCGATCTCTGACTCACCTTTCCTTAAAAGGGATCAGGTAATCTTAAACAGGGCCGCTGGGTGGCATTCTGCGGATGCAATAAGAGCGGAGAAATATTGACGTTTTGCTGCACTTACCACCACAAGGTAGGCCTTAATAGTGGCTCTAGATTGTGTTCGGTCAGATTCAGTCTTTGTTTTCCTCCAGCGGCGCTCTAGGCGTCTCTTAATCCTTTTCAGAACCCACAGCTCCTCTGTAAACCAGGGGGAGCACCAGGCTTGATTGGACAAGAGAGGCCACATAGGCATGATCCTGTCCAAGGCTCCGGCCGCTTTTGTATTCCAAGCAGCAGCCAGAGCCTGATGGCTCAGCGGGTAAGACGCCAGGCTTGTTGATCAGAAGATCACAAGTTCGGAGGTTTGAATACCTAGCCACATGTGACGGAGTGAGCTCCCACACTAGTCCCAGTTCTTGCCATCCTAGCAATTCGAAAGCATGCAAATGCGAGTAGATAAATAGGTACCACTTCAGTGGGAAGGTAACAGCGTTCCCTGCACATCATGTGGCCGCATGACCATGGAAGCATCTTCGGACAACGTTGGCTCTTCGGCTGACAAACGGAGATGAGCACCGGCCCCTAGAGTCAGACACGACTGCACAAATGTACGGGGGGAACCTTTACCTTTATCTATGATTGTATCAAGGGGCGTGATGGCTCAGCGGGTAAGACGCCAGGCTTGTCGATCGGAAGATCGCAAGTTCGGAGGTTCGAATCCCTAGCCCCGCGTGACGGAGTGAGCTCCCGAACTAGCTCCAGCTCTTGCCAACCTAGCAATTCGAAAGCATGCAAAATGCAAGTAGATGAATAGGTACCACTTCGGTGGGTAGGTAACAGCGTTCCGCGTCATGCCGGCCACATGACCGTGGAAGCGTCTTCGGACAACGCTGGCTCTTCGGCTAAGAAACGGAGATGAGCACCGGCCCCTAGAGTCGGACACGACTGCACAAATGTGCGGGGGGAACCTTTACCTTTATGATTGTATCAATCTCTTTTACATGGAACCTCCTATTGCTGGGATGCATTAATTTGACCCTACTGGTGGGATCCTTGTTCCAAGGGAGGATCTCCAATAAGCATCAAAGGAAAAAAGAAAGATTCTGCCACCAGTCTGGTGGACTTCCTGACACATCCTAGTTGATCCAGCCAAGGAGCTTTGACTTTGATAAGACAGTCTATTTTAACCCAGTTTATTTCATGTATTTTATTCATGAACCACTTTTAATCATGTATCGATTATTTAGCACATGGAAATAGCCATGATGCTTTGTACCCATTATACGTGCCTTGACTAGGGTTTGACCTGTTTGTTAGCCAGTGGTCGACAGCAATAGATGAAAACCAGACCATCTGCCTTTTCCTTAGGAATGCCTGCTCCTTAAGGGGATGGATGGGAAATTGGTACCGAGTTACTCAGGAATGTGTAGGAATGTTATACATTAGTGTACCCTTTTACCTTTGATAGAACTATGTTACCATGACTACTGAGAATGTATGTATGACATTGCTTTCCATGATTGGTTTGCAGTAATGCAGCTTTTTGATTGGTTTATAGTTGTGTACACAGTTCAAAATTTTATAAATGGGGGTTCACTCCAAACAGGGTTGTGTCCACATTGGAATTTACTTCCGGGCAACCTTTTATTTGCAAGTAAAAGCGTTAACTCTTTCCAGCATCTGGTGTGTTCATTGGGCTCGCACGCCAGGTAAAAGGACCCGAGCTTTCTGGGATAACAGCATCAGTTTAGCCCTAATAAATAAACAACCATAATGACTTCATACTCAAACCCAGTCTAGCTCTCCTCCATGATAATTTCACAAATTGAGCTCTGTTGATATTGTTGCTTCAAACACAATTTACAGTTAGTCCTCGACTTACGATCATTTGTTCAGCGAGTGTTTGAAGTTACAAACCTGCTGAAAACAGTTACTTACAACCGGGGTGATTCTGAGTGTTTTCCTCTCCCAGTAAAACGCTCCTGGGCTTCAGGAAAAACCTGCCTGAGCCTAAAAATACTGCCGTGTTGTCAGTTCTGCCTGCAGGGCCCACGAGCATAGCCGTTCAGTCTCCCATATCCCCACCAGAAGTCCATTATTTTAAATTCTTAAGTCTAACATTTCTTAAACCCAAAGAGAAAGGTAAAACTCACCAGGTGTCAAATTAAGCTGGCCATTTTGAAAGTCTCTAATTTATTTATTTATTTTTTATTATTTAAATTTGTATGTCCGCCCATCTCCTCCATACCTGGGGACTCTGGGCGGTTACTAATTGTAATGGTATGTGAGAAAGACCTTGAGAGATGGGGTGAAGAAATGCTGCCTAGGGAATGGTCAGATAAGAGAGGGCATAGCCCGCAGCTGCATAATGGGCAGAGAAAGAGGCTCAAAAGGGACCCTCCCTAGCTTCTTGGGCTGTAAAGGATGGTGGGAGATTTGTACTTTCAGACTTGCAAGATTGATGTCAGCCTTCCCAGGTAGACCAGTCAGGAAACACGATCAGATGAGCTAATTCGACTTTATTGTAAGGCTACATTAACAGAATCTTGCAGGTCTGAAAGTTAAATACTGTGTCTAAGACCTCCCTAGTCCCTTCGAAGAAGTCCTGTTTTGTCACACCTCTTTGAAGAACCCCCCGCAAAGTCATGCAAGTAAAGTGTATGGAAAGAGCTGGTCTTTGGGAGGACGTTCAGATTGCAACCCCAGCTGTAGGAGGTGCACTCCAGGACTCCTTGTGTAAAATCCAGAAAGCATGGACTGACAATCAGGGTGGCAGTTTTGCCTTACCGAGAAAAAATGTGAAGGGAGGGAGGGCGGGTCAGTGCAAATCCTGTTTTCCCCAACTGCAAATAGACAGAAATCTTCAGAGCTACAGTAAATATACACATTCTTTCAGCAGTAGCACTCTCTCTGCCATTCATTAAATGTGAGTCACCCTTATCACTATAATCCTGGAAACCACATGCACACACACGCACACACACACGGACACACACAGGCACAGACAGGAACACACAGAGGCAATATTCTACATAGATTTGGTGCTTGAATCTGCAAATTCATGAACTGCCTGATATTTGCAAACTAATGTGCTACATGATTTACTAATTACTGTAATACTCTGCTATACATGCTACTGAAACTGTTGCTATTGCTCTTCAAATTGGGGGGGGGGGGGCGGGAGGAATCAATTTAATCCTAAGGATCGCTCTAGGGCAAGATTTTCTCAGTGATAGTAATCTTAGGTTCCATTACTGTATGGATTTTCTGCCAGGGGTAACTTCTGGAATTAAAAAGAAAAATACCAAAAACCTCTGTGGGCACCACAGTGACCAGAGGGTTGGGGTTAAGCTCTGATGGGCTCTGTGGTTCAATCTGGTGCCAGGGTTTGCTTCAACTGAGCTGTTAGGGTTAGTGGCAGTCTTAGATCGATGTCTTGCGGGTGTTGTTGTTAAGGTGAAAAGTTTCTGTGAGCCGAGGGGGGAAGGTAGGGGTCCCTGAGGTCCATTTTCCCTTACTGAACAGTTAGCCTGGCAAACGCTTCCCACACAACATCAATCTAAAAGTGCCACCAGCCTTTACAATTTATGCCAGCTGATCCTTGCGTCAGCTGAAGCACAGCGCTGAAGGAAGTCCAACCCAAACCCAAACTTCACCCTACCACCAGGGGAATTCTTTTACCCTAAAATGTGCCCTGGCAGGCAACCTGTACTATCACAGTAGTAATGACAAAACTCATCCAAAGGCCAACCTCACCAAGAGCTAGACTGTCCCTAACCCTTAAAAGTTGCCTTGAAGCGAATCCTGGCACCAAGTGGAACCCCGGAGCTCACTGACCTGTAACCTTAACCCTCAATGTCACCCTTAGGCCAACAATTTTCCCCCTCAACTTGTTTTTTTACCCCCACAGGCAGTCTGTGCAGTAACAGGAACAAAACAATGCCAGTAATGATAAAAACTCACCCCACCCCAACTAACCCAATTTCATCATGGACCTCAACAAAGCCACGTTTTTGCCGCAGCCACACTCTTATTTGCAGTTCTCCTAACCCCCCGCCGCTTTCCTTTCTCATACTTCTCCTGAGCATGATTTACACTTGTCCGTGTCCGTTGGAACACAATTCCTTCCACTCTGTTCTAAGAAGCTTCCCTACCACCTTTCATTACCCCCACTTTACACTTATTTTCTTAGGACATTAATTTGTCTTGGAATATTTCTTTGTTCTGGACTTGTACTTTCCCGTCCTTTAATTATTGTTTCTTTCACTTCTTTCTCTTTCTCCCGTGTCCATTTTTCCCCAGATCCCCTCTTCACACTGACAAATAATGCTCAGACCCACATTCAGAGCCTCTTGTCACCCTTGTGCTCTTCCGGAATTGTCTCATTTTTCCACAGAAAGAATCAAATCTGTAATGCTTCTATATTTATTCCTTTGTTATATGTATTCCAGAGTGTCATGGAGAAAATCTACCTATGTAGATTCGACATCCGCTTGATGTCACATAATCAAACAATCAAACAATCAACATATGTATGAATGAATAGAATGGTGAGACCACTTATTTTAAAGAAACAGACTTTTTTCTTAAGCAGATACCTATAAAACAACCAGAGACATCTCTTGGGGGAGGGATTTAAAAAAATCAAGGTGGGTGCAACTGTGTGATTGAAACCCTACTCCTTTCTAACATGGCTTTCATGCATGTAACAAAAGGGAGGGCTTCAATTGTGTGGTTGCACCTTGACTTTTTGACAACCCCCGCAGATGCCCCTATAAACCACCTGGAGTCACCGTGAGTTGAGTTGGGCAGCCATATAAATTTCTCAAAAAAATAATAAATAATAAATAAAATGTAAAATGTAAAATGTAAAATGTAAAATGTAAAATGTAAAATGTAAAATGTAAAATGTAAAATGTAAAATATAAAATAATATAAAATAATATAAAATAATATAAAATAATATAAAATAATATAAAATAATATAAAATATAAAATATAAAATAAAATAATAAAAGTGAGGGGTGAAGTGGAATGGGTAGGTACTCCAGTTTCTTTAGAAACAATTCTGGACATTTTATATCTTTTTAAATTCATGCCTGCAATTCAGAGTTTAAAAAAGCACAACAAACTGTCTGAGAAATTACCGATGTATGGTAACCCCAGTTAAACTCTCTAAAAAGCAGCTGCCTTTCTCCCAGTTCTGCAATGGTATGAACTTGTATTAGGAACTGCTGCTGCTGCTTGCTGATAGGTAAAGAGCATCTTCCACTTGAGCCACTAGATGGCAGCATAGCCAAAGAGCTCCACCTAGGTTGGGTGGGGAAGGATTGCCAAAGTTTCTCCTTGAAATCTGGGTAAACGGAAAGAGGCGGCCTTATTTTTTTTTCTTCTTCATTGTAACTACCTCTGAATGGTAATCCCATTTAGGCTGTTGTCAAGAGGTTTTCCCCAGGTTCATCTGGTGCACCAGTTGTGGGAGGACCTCATGATGGTGACTCAGATTCTCCTCACTGCTCTGTTGGTTTACTGCAATGGTTCTACATAAGGCTGTCTTTGGAAAGCAGTTGGAAGCTAGAGTAGGTCCAATTTGTTGGCTGTCCCTTGTCACCACCATAAGTGACACCAGTGTTCCAGACCCTACAGGGGTTATCTATTGGTTTCCAGGTGCAATTCAAAGTGTAGCTTTTAACCTATAAAACCCTATATGTTCTAGCCACAAGTAACTTCAGAACCACCTTATTGAACTGGAATTGATCCATATGATCCATCTATTCTGGGAGAAACTGCGGTTTTCATGAAGTGAAGGGTCTGAAGTTCAACGGAGTTGCTTTTCAGTGGGCGTAGAAGAGCCCCCTTGGCGATCAGAGTTTTTGCCCATTATTAGAATTTAGAAAGCTTTTGAAAACTGCTGTTTTTTCCCCTTAAAGCATGGGTCCCCAAACTTTTTGGTGACAGGGACCGGTTTCAAAAGATGATTTTTCCGTGGACCAGGGGGGTGGGGTTTCCAGGATTTCCACGGACTGGGGGGTGGGGTTTGCGGGCGGGAGCCAATTGTGCACACTGGGGACGGGGTTTGTGGGCGGGAGCTAATTGCGTGGAAGGGGGCAAGGTTTGTGTGCAGGAGCAACATGTTCCAGTTCCTAATAGGCCGCGGCCCACTAGTAGGCCACGACCCGCTTAAAGCCTAGGGTTAGAATAAAATGATACCACTATTTGTTTCTATATACTTTTTCAAATGTTTACCACTCATTACCACTCGCTATCCTTTTTGCATGGGAGGGCAATCTTTCAAATAAAGCACAGGCGAAAAGCTGATAGAGAATAAAGAAGAATTATTTGTTTCTGTTATTTGGAAACCATGCCCTTGACGCATTCTTTTGTGGTCTGTAGTTGCAGTTAGTGACTCTTGTAGGTTAGTTGCCTATGTGTAAACAACTGCAATCTCCTTGCAAGGCCTCTAAAAGAGAAGTGTCGGACCATGGCATGGTTTGAGCGAGACCCAAAGTAAGATTTCTTTTCTGTTCCGCCTTGGGGTAGGTTTGTTCCAGAAACCGGGTTGACCCCCTAGATTTATTTCCCAATTCCATGGGGAGGTATTTCAATCAGTGGAATGGCTCCTCTCAGTGCCTTAGCTGCATGTCCCTTTCAGGCGGATCCTAGAATTAGGGGGTGGAAAAGGGGAATTTTGGCCACTGAGTCCGGCCACCTGTTCTGTGCAGGAAACTGGTTTGAAGAGGGACAATGGAGGTGCGCTTTTTAAAAACAGTTTGGTCAAATTTCCAGCATTACGATTTAGAAATGTTTCTAAAGCTCATGTTAGAGGTGGGGCCCGCAGTTGCTCGCTATTAATTTAACCATGGGGTTTGTACATATGAGAAGTGACACCTGTATTTTCCTTCTTATTATTACGATTGTAGTCTTTTTAATTCTTGGGGTATTATTATTATTAGTAGTAGTATTCCCATATGGCTGATAAGACTAGTAAAAAGAAATAAAGTATCAACATAACTGAAGAGTTATTGATGCAGGGAATGTAAGTGCAGGAATAGCATTTTTAAAGCATATTGCAGGTGTGGGTGGCCTAATTCAGGATGAGTTGTTAGAGTTCTTCTGTTGACTTGGAGAATTATTCCTGTACAAAGCACAGCGTTCTTATGATGACGTGAATGCCAGGTGGCTGGATAACAGAGAAGCCTTGGCTTTGTTTACATCCTCATGAGATAGGGAGCGAGAAGGTACCATGTTATGGCTAGCAATGGATCTTCCCATGGGAACAAATCCTCCTGATTTCCTTCTGTGGGAAGCCTTGCCCAGGCCCCCTGAGCAATGAGGGGGGGAACTCAATGCTTAGATGCAGCACTGCTACCCAATAGCAGGTCATGCTATTTGCTTTAGGCCTAATGCTTTGGGCCTAGTGTGTTTCACAGCTAACATCCAGCCAATCAGAAAGCTAGAAGAACTGAATATACAACCATGCAAAATGGTGTTCTATGCTTCTTGATTTCTAGTGTCTCTTAGCCATGTAGTTCTTCACGTGTTCACTTCCCATGGACTGGGCAGAGTGAGCTATGCCTGGCTTTGGGTATAGGCCGTGGCAGGAACTCTGGCCCTGGGATCGATACACGGAACTCTGCTTATAAGTTTCTTTGTTTTTCCTTTTACAATGATGTATCTTGTATATTCATCTTTTTCATTTTTTGCGATAATGTACTGTTTCTGCATTATTGCCTTATGCTACCAGTAAACACTGTTAGCCCTATCAAGCTGCATTCTTGTCTGTTTATTCTCAAGCCTCGGTTTTTCCCCTTTAAGCCAGCGTATATCCCATCATGAGTCCCCTGGGATTTGATGACCTCCCCATAGCTGAAGATCCATCCTCGATTTTTCTCCCCAATTATGGTGATTATTCTTTTCTTTGGAAAAAAGGCAGCCAACACAACCTTATTCTCCCATACAAGTAGCAGGCAGACACAGTGCCCCAATTTCTAACTGAATTGTTTGTGTGTGTGCATGCGTGTGTGTGTGTGTGTGTGTGTGTTATCTCACCGTTCAACAACCGTAGAATTTTCTGTAATCACCAAATTTGCAGCCTTCCATGGAATTAAGATTGCAGTAGCTATTTCTAAATCTAATCTTGCATTAGAATGAATGGTTGATCAGCTCTTGAGTAACTTTTCTGGAAAAAATTACTGTTGTAATTTACATGTGAAATTCTCTTCCAATTTATGCTGCATCTCTCTTCCATGATCAAGGGGCTACAGTAGCCTCAATGGAGCACCTGAAAAGACAAGGCTGAGAACAGGCTCAGTGTTTAATGCCAGGTGAGTTGCTGATGCAACACTCCTTAGGCAGAATTTTACCAGCACTGCCCTGGCACGTCTCCCAGAAAGCAGGAAGGGACGGGTGGGTCGTCTGTCCCACTTTTGTCTGGTGGGTCATTCTGTGTGCAGAAATTTAGAAGAAAGGCCAGGAAGAAGGTGCAGTTTAGATGATTTTTAAAAATTTATCATTTTTATATACCACTGAATCCAACTGATTCCCAGCAGCTACAATCAAATAGAAATATCATTAGGAGCCACATAGATAAGACATGCAGAATCAGCAATAATATGAACACAATCATAATTCCAATGTGAATATAAACATGTCCATGGTGAACTCATCCAGAAAAACTAAAAATGTAATCATGAGACTCCAATCACCAATCAGTGAAGCAACAGCTCCATCAAAATGACCATCAGCTACCAAAGGGTTTCTCGAACAAGTCTGTCTTCACTACCTTCCAGAAGTCTTATTCTGTGCAGGGCAGACTTATATCTCTCTTTTTAGAAAGGTATTCCGCAAAGTTGCCGTTCTGCAAAGTTGCCATTCCCGAAAAGCACTGTCTCCTCATCTCAGCCTTATGAATGTTGCAAAGATGCAGGACAATCAGGAGGCTATGTTGGAGACACCTTGGTGTGATGCCACATGTGGCCTTTTAGGTGAAACCCAGAACTCTGAATTGCACTTGGCAGCTTATCTGCAACTCAGGAAAGGGCTTAAGCTCAGTTGTGCTGCTGGTAGTCAAAGGAGCTACAGCATTCTGCACCCATCGAAGCTTCCAGGTGGTCTTCAAAGGCAGCCTCATATAGTCCACATTGCAGTAATTGCGCCACCTAGTGATAAAGGTAGAGATTACTCTCAGTCCAGGAATGGCTTGAGTTTGCCCAAAAGACAGTTGAGTTAAGAGCTTGGCTACTAATTATTACATATTGGCTCAAGGGCCACTATTTCCCAGCCAGACAGATTCCATCCATCCAATCTGAAAAATTTAAATCTTCATGTTGGCAAGGAATTCTAAAAAAACCCTTTTATTTTCAGTCCTTACAGTTTCTTCCATTCACTCAGGCTAAGACAGCTGTTAGAGAATGGCTCCTGGACACCAACTGTCTACCTCAACACCATTTAGCTATCCTAGATGTAAACCAGCTTCTTCCCCCAGCACTTCCAACAGACAAACAAACCAACAGACTTCCCCCAGCACTTCCATATGGGATACTTAATAAGCTTCCTATGGTCAGTCGAGCTGCCCTTGTGGTGAGGGTTCAGGTTGAATTCATCCTTCAAGTGCTGTTACACTGTCCACTTTATAGCAAGACCTGAAGAAGGCTCAGATTTCTTCTGTTCTCCTCTGCTTCTGGTCCGTCTGATGAATTTTATGCTGACTTTCTTCCATCAGATAAGGAAAGCTCCATCCCACATAACTAGCCAGGGTTTGTATAACAGTGGTGAACCTGCGTAAACAATTGGTCCTAGACTTACATTGGTTATTACTTAACTATTTGTATTTTAATCAGTTTTTAAATTATCTCTCATGAATAGCCCAGATTTTAAAGTTTTACAGGATGATTTATGTCTAGGTGTTGAAATTATTTTGTCATATGCTAAATATTTACTTCCCCTTATAGATTTAGATACAGATATTATTCAAGAATTTTAGCTTTAGTAGTCTGCACTGCTGCAGAACTAATTTTATTTTGTTTGCTCACACTTTATTTGAACATTTGTGTGGCAGGATGAAGTGCCAGGTGAAGGAGAGTGGTTGGGTCTGTGCCAAGCTCATGGGTTTGTGTTAGGGAAGGCCAGTGATTGAGCACAAGGCCAAGAACACGTGGGCAGAACAGGGGGAACTGGCCAGAAGGCACCTGTAAAGTGGCACATCCATGTCCTGCTAAGAGAATAGAAAAAGAGTAGGAAGAGGAGAGAAGAGTTTTTTTTTCCCCTTAATTGCAGATGCTGCAGGACATGCTGCTGGAGAGGACATCACCTGGTCAATGTGGAGTGGAGTAGAGCAATGACCCAGCCTGCCTTGTCCAGATATTCCAGGGCTGGGACCAGGAGGAAGACCGGGAGCAAAATCCTGGAGTGGCTTGTAAGTTTGTGGAACGACCAGCAGGACAGACTGTGTTGTGTGTATGGAGAATCAGATGCTGGACAGTGGAACATAGTGAGTGAAAGGCTTTGTTTGGCAGCAAGACAGCCAGGAGAAAACTGAGAGACATTCCAGCATCAGTCTTTGAGATAAGGAGGGGAAGAAGATGCTGTAATAAAGCAGAAGTGGAAAGTGGGGAAGGAGACTTGAGAGGGAAGAAAATTAAGTAGGTTCAGAAGAAGAAGAAGGAGGAGGAGGAGGAGGAGGAGGAGGAGGAGGAGGAGGAGGAGGAGGAGGAGGAGGAGGAGGAGGAGGAGGAGGAGAAGAACTTCAAGGCTCTGGGCTTTTGACTGTTGCTGCTGAATGCCAGATCAGTCTGTAACAAGGCTGACCTCATCTCACTTGATCCTGGATGAGAGGGCTGATGTGGGACTGTTCGGTTGGGACTGTTGCTACTGTACCAGCCTCCCTGCTGTGTAGCAACCTCTCTGCTTGTGCTCCTTGACTCCATGTCCAGGTTGGTGGTAGAGTTCCGCAGGCTTATGGTCCTGGGTGACTTTAACTTGCCTTCTCTGGCTGTAGGGTCAGAGGCAGCTTGGGAGAAGGTGGTCACACTGAAGCTTCAGAGGGCCCTGGAAGAAGGGGATTATCAGGACACCTTCCAGTCAGGGTTCAGGCCTAGGTATGGGATCAAGACAGTGTTGATCACATTCTTGGATGATCTTTTGCAGGAGCAGGAAGGGGGTGGTGTGCGTCCTTGCTCTTCTTGACCTCTCAGCAGCTTTTGATACCATCGATCATGGTGTCCTTGTGGGGTGGCTCTGTGAGTTGGGGGTGGGTGGCACAGTGTTATGCTGGCTCTCCTCCTTGCAGGGTCAGTTCCAGTCAGCTTTAACAGTGGGGGAGAGGTCCAGCCCATGGGCCCTCCTTTGTGGGGAGCTGCAGGGCTCAGTACTTTCTCCTGTCCTGTTTAACAGCTGGTACAGAATGCAGGAGTGCGGGCAATTAATGTTGTTGTTTTTTCAGTGCTTGTGACACCACTGCTCCATGAGCTACATTGGCTTCCAGTGTGCTTCTGGGTGCAATTCAAGGTGCTGTAAAGCCCTTCATGGCATGGAACCAGGTTACTAACTGGACCGTCTCTCCCCAATTGTTTCCCACCCGGTCTGGCAGGAGGGGCAGACTCATGATGCCATCTGCTAAGGAGTTTTGGCTGGCGGGGCCCAGGAGGAGGGCCTTTACTGCTGTGGTGTCTGCCCTGTGGGCAGCTATATAAATCAAATCAAATCAAATCAAATCAAATCAAATAAAAAAATAAATATTACATTTCTTATACAATTCTGTAGATACTGGTTTGGCAAATAATATTTTCACTTGTATATATTATTAGATCACACTACTTTATTAGCATAGGTATCACAGTGTGCATAGTTATTATTATTTATTTTTTTGCCATTCAATCGTGTCCAGTCCTCAGCGACTGCCTGGACTAGTCCCTGCAGTTTCCTTGGCAAGATTTCAGAAGTGGTTTGCCCTTGCCTCCTTCCTAGGGCTGAGAGAGGCTGACTTGCCTGCCCAAAGTCACCAGCTGGCTTTCATGCCTAAGGTGGGAGTACAACTCACTGTCTCCTGGTTTCTGCCTTGATGCCATAACCACTATACCAAACTGTCTCTCTCTCTATTGTATTAGCATAGGTATCAGAGTGTCCAGAATAATATCCCTCATTTGTCACCTGTGTGTGTGTGTGTATCAGCTCCAATCTGACTGACCCCCTGTCAATTATATTTTATTGTAATCTTCCTATTTTTTTATGCTGGTCACTCAAATTAATAATATCCATCCATCCATCCATCCACCCATCCATCCAACAAAAGAAATGGTCTAGGACAGTGATGATGAACCAATGAAACACGTGTCAAAGGTGACACGCACATTTTGAGTGATACACCAGCATTCATGAACACCTGACAACAAGTATTTCCCTGTTTGAGTTATTAAAGAAACTGAACGAACAAAAGGCACTGCAACTCCCCCCCCCACCTTTCTCCCCCCCATCTCTGCCTTTTTGGCCACCCTGCACCCTGCCTTGTGAGGCGGCAAGCAGCCCTAGAACCACGCGGCTCTGGGGATGCTTGCAACGCCCCAGGAAGCTGCGGCCACACCAGCCCAGTCACAGCCGCAGTCACCCTCGCCACCCTGCACTCCGAGACCCCTGCCTCTCTGTGCTCTGCCACCCCAGCTCACCTTGCTGTCTTCTTGCTCCCACTTGCATGAACCGGTTCCTTTCTCCAGGAACCGGCTTTGCACGAGGGGGTAATAACAACAACAACAACAATAATAATAATAATATAATAATAATAATAAGCACACTGCCTTTGGGGGGGGTTCGGGGGGTGACACAGTAGCAGAGTCAAGTTAGGCGTCTTCCAAATTTTTAACACGCCGAGCCCAAAGGTTTTGCCATCACTAGGCTAGGAAGAGTCCCTCTCTCTCTGGAAATATGATCTCATGCAGATATCCTCTTGCTACGTCTTCCATTGTTTTATCCAGACCCAGCAATCAGCAATGCAAACTGGAAGAGTGGAGGAGATGATGTGCAATCTTTGTTTAGAAAAGTCATCCTTGGATCTTTTGCAATCTTAATTTTATTCTCTGTGGCTCCATTGGTATACACAGGGGGTCATTGAATGGACTGCTAAAAGCACTCTGGTTTTCTTGAAACTGGTGTCCTTTTCTCAATTAGATGTTCCTGCCTGATTCTTTCTAGTGGATAAGAGTGTCAGTTCTGACCAAAGCAAACAGTGCTTTGGTCTTCTTGGCTTATGCATAGTATTATATACGTAGAAACCGGAGCCAAGCTGGGGCTACCCTTTAGAGAGGACAAGCAAATCACATGACAACATGAACTCTACTTGCAAGAGAATTGAGATTCTTGAAGTCTCTGGACTGAAATTCTGGACTTTATTTTCTTTTATGTGTATGAAAGAGAAATAGGTTTTACTATGTTTTCATATTTCATAATAAACACTTTTTCTCCCCACCTAAAGGTTTTCTATTCATATTTATTTGCTATGTTTATGTTTCCCGTTTCCTTCTCAAACTCAGTTTGGTATAAGAGGTAGCAATTGGTCCACCACTCAGTGCATGACCTAGACCAATATTCAAACTAGCATTTGATACCAAGGGAATGCTTAGTGTCAAAAGGAACATTGATCGTTTAAAGCCTGTGCTTGGACTGAATTGTACAAGAATCCAGCAACTTGCACTGTCCCTCAGTTTTGCTAGGCTGGCTCAGTTGATGAGGGTAGTAATTTAAAATGGGTGGCACAGAGTCACTTTTACATCTGCAATCGGGTTGGTCATCCCCTCCAACTACCACGGGGGCTTCTCTAAGCTCTTTGACAATTCCTGGGAAGAGGCTGCCACCAACCACATTTTACAGAGACATCCTTTTTGGTGCTGAATTACTCAGGAGCAAATGAAGCGGTGACCTCCTCCATTGATTTGTGTTTGGTTTGGTTGCTTAACAAATTGGGTAGCTAGATGTGCTAAGGTTGAAATCCTGTCAGAAAGAGGGTACTCATTCAATAAAACTGCCAGTACATCAAAGCTGAGGAAGTAGACAGGAGCTGAAAGAGGAAAGGAGAGAGAGAGAGAAAATCGAAATAACAGTGACTGCTAAAGGGGGAATGCCAGGACTTCACCGGGGACTGTCCAACAATCCTACACAAACTCATAGTCATAAAACAAAGTTCAAACAACATGAATAAAACATAAGAACAAGATAGCGTCAAGGGAATGCAGGGATTGTAACATTGCAGGGCAAAAGTCAGACACGATGCTGCAGCCACCCTTGTAATGAATGTTAGCCTGCCAAAACTATCTGACTGGTCCTGGAAAATCCAGAAGGGACCTGAACTCAGCCACCCTCAAGGTTTATGCTCATTCTCCATTGCTCATTTGCCCCAGGGAAACTGAGTGTATGAACCTGCCACTGGTAGTCCTTCTGCAAAGTATCTGTGGTCTCTATTTTACACCCTCAGTTGAGAGAGAGAGAGAGAGAGAGAGACAGAG
The DNA here is from genome assembly GCA_023362775.1 of Charina bottae. Taxonomy (NCBI): domain Eukaryota; kingdom Metazoa; phylum Chordata; class Lepidosauria; order Squamata; family Charinaidae; genus Charina; species Charina bottae. Next base: position 86,260,728 of record JALMGJ010000001.1, on the reverse strand, counting down.
AGACAGACAGACAAGAGATAGAGATAGAGATAGAGATAGAGATAGAGATAGAGATAGAGATAGAGATAGAGATAGAGATAGAGATAGAGATAGAGATAGAGATAGAGATAGAGATAGAGATAGAGATAGAGATAGAGATAGAGATAGATAGATAGAGAGAGAGAGAGAGAGAGAGAGAGAGAGAGAGACTCTTTATGACCTCATTCTCCCAAACCTGACTTCTGCAGAGCCTTTTTCCAGGAAATAAGCCTTGGTCCTATGGTGATATTGAGTCATCAGATGAAGATGTTCTTATTTTAAGTAGTATCCCATGGACTTTAGCTTGAAAAACAAATCACCTGAGACGTGCTTTATGTTCCATGGAGGGGTCTTAGCTGATATTTTAAGTTCTGCTTTGTACTACTTCTCCCCAAGCAACCACATCAGCTGGAGGACCTCAGTGGCAAAGTACAAGTTTAGTAAATAAAAAGATGGGGAAAGAACAAGACTGCCCTGAGTTGTTCTTAAAGAAGTCGCACAACAACCGCAATGCTCATTAAGCTTTATTTCAAAGAAAATTTGCCAAATTGTACTTCAATGCATAAATGTTTTGGAGTCTAATAGATAGCAATTTTGATTTATATAAAGGAAGATAAAGCGATTGCAGGCGGTGATGTCAAGTCTTTGGCCAGATCTTGAAGATATCCAAGGCAGTAGAAGGAGATGGCATTATTTTCCTCTGCGGCCACTATAGAAATGGGATAAAATAATTGGTTGATCAAGGTGAGTTTAAGGTCTCTTCTGCCATCTGAACCCCAAAACTCAATCTCTTCTGCCTCCTTTTTGCCCAATATTTCCCTTGAAACACCTCTTCCTCTTCATGTCAATGCCTTGCAATGGTTTGTGAACGCAAAAAATATGCAGGCACAGTATCCCAATCTACATCTGTGGCAACTCAATTAGGGCAGAGTTTTCTTACCCTCTCCCTCTCCTTCTCCAGCACTGCCAAGGCCTACGCCAGCATCCTCGACGACGACGAAGTGAGAGGCTGGCATTCCCTGTGAAAAGAAAAAGAGGAGAAAGGTGTATGATGAGTAAAGATACCTTGATATTTAGATACATTTCTCCTTCGAAGACACCACCTGTTTCTGCAGAATTGCAAAATTCCTATGGCTTCAGGCAGTTCCATCTGACCAGAGGAATCCGTTTCTGCTGGTCTCCCTGCAGCAGCCCAAAGAAATCACATATGCCATCACACGCCCTTCAATTATTTTTATCCCACCTATATTATTTTATATTATTTATTTAAAAATTATTTTTATCCCGCCTTTATTATTTTTTATAAATAACTCAGGGCGGCGAACATACCTAATACTCCTTCCTCCTCCTATTTTCCCCACAACAACAACCAGTCGGGTTGTTAAAGTTAATAATGACATGGTGTAATATGTCATGTGTTGTTGTTCATCTGAGGTTGTCTTTACCTAATTTTAAACCTGCTAAGGTCCAGATGATTTTTATGATGTCCTGATAGTAAAACCATAGAATTCAAAGAGGGTGTACTTACTTTTTCACATGACTGAACCCTGTGAGGTGAGCTGGGCTGAGAGAGAGTGACTGGCCCAAGGTCACCCAGCCAGCTTTCCTGCCTAAGGCAGGACTAGAACTCTCAGTCTCCCTGTTTCTAGCCTAGCACCTTAACCACTAGAACAAACGGGCTGATGATGATACCAAGATGACAATTTGGATGATGATACTATAGTTGCATCTTTATTAGCATCCCTTTCAAAAAGACAATCTCTAATGTTTTCTCTATTCCAAGATCTAAGTTCTCTCAAAGGTGGTAGGGAATATATTTGTAGAAGGGGTGACAAATTTCGTTCATTGATTCCCAGCTGTTTAATGGAGAAAACAGAGTTTGGCAAGATAGGATTCTTGAAGGCTTTCTAGTTTCTTATAGTGGCCCAACAATGCAAGGTGTATTCTCACGGTGATGGAAGGTAGCCCTACCTCCATCCTTAAATAGGCAGCAGGGGTGCCCTGGGGGAGGCCCAATATCTTCCTTATAAAGTTGTTTTGGACTACTTCCAATTGCCCTACATTATGTTGAATCTCTAGTTTTAATGCAGAAGAAAAATCAATGGCATATTTTTCAGACGTTTGGAGGCTCATGTTGACAATAGTCCACACTGCTCAAAGCTATTTCTTTAAAGTAAAACCAAAAGGTGTCAATGATTGAGATATCCTTAGCTAAAAACTAAAAACTAAAAACTAATCTATTTCTTAAACTTGCGACAAATTCTGGCCCTGCATTGAATGGTAGACCTGACAAATATGTAGAAGATTATCCTGCTTTCAAAAATGATCATACTTGTTTAGAAAGGAGTGCGTTATCAGTCCTTTCTAAATTATCCGTAATTTAGTTTCTTACCTGGTTCAGGCAGGAATGCAAGGAAAAGTAATACGAAGAGCAGATAAAGGATCTTCATGTTGGGATTGGTTCTGGACCGGATCTTGCTTCTGGGACAGGACACAGCTCTCTATTTATAGAGTTAAAAGGATTGCATCACCCTGACTCAGTGAAATATTGCGTCTATTCTTAGGCGTTACTTTTACTGGTCTTTTATAAGGCAATTTTGCATCTTCTATTGAAACACTCCTGTGGGTTCGCTGTTGCAAAAGTCCTTGGAAGAGCAAGGGACTTAGATGAACGGCTAACCTGCTGTGGTTGCAAAAGATCCCAGCCTCAGCGCTTGCCATGTCCAGGTGGGCAGAGAAAAGCCCTTCCTTTTTTTTAAATAAGAACTTTATTAAATTTCAAAATATATAATTAAAATACAAAATAGAAAATATAGAAAAGCAAGAAGATAGAAGTAAAGAAAAAAGAAAAAAACTATAAAAGTGAAAATAGATAGGGAACAGAAAGAAAAGGTGGCTTCCGACTTCTCCAATACAGATATACATACAATTAAAAATATAATCTCTTACCATTAATTAAACCATATTAACATTATTTCTATCAAAACAAACCATTTAATCACTAAAACCCACAATTAAAGCTTCATTTTTTTCCAACACAAGCAAGTAGTCGAGAATTGGTTGCCAACTAGAGACAAATCCAGAAACAATATTCTCTCATATTAAAGCTGTAAACTTCGCCATTTGAGCCCAGGGACTTAGATGAACGGCGAACCTGCTGTGGTTGCAAAACGTCCCAGCCTCAGCGCTTGCCATGTCCAGGTGGGCAGAGAAAAGCCCTTCCTGAATTGCTGGCAAACCTCTACCATTCAAGAAAGATAATGCTCGGCCACATTCATAGTGGTTGGAGTTCTAGAAGGTCCATGATGCAGTTTGGAACCAAAGGATAGAAATCCTGGATTGGCAGTGCTGTCCTTAGAGACACAATTGGATGGGTGGGCTTTGGGAAAAGAGCTGGCTCTGCCCCTTGGTGGGTGTATGTGGCCCTCAGATGAAGCAGAGGCTGATTCTGCTTTCATTGCAGTCTCCTCACTGTCTATGTGGCCATACTTTTTACTGCTTGTATTAGTTTGAGGTGGTGAGTGGCAGTATTTTACTTCTTCAATTGTAGTTCCACGACTATCCACAAGCAACTTTCACCTGCTGAGGGCCTAAAAATAAAAGTGTATTCGTTGCCACTTTGCTATTCCTAAAAATGTATGAATTTCTGTTTTTATCATCTCCTTCTGCTTGACCCTGTGTGACCTTAAATATTCGTGTTATTTATTTATATTTATTTATTTAATTAGGGGCGTGGTGGCTCAGCGGGTAAGAGCCCCAGCTCTTGCCAACCTAGCAATTCGAAAGCACGCCCCTAGAGTCGAACACAACTGCACAAATGTGCAGGGGGAACCTTTACCTTTTTATTTATTTATTTATTTATTTATTTATTTATTTATTTATTTATCTACCATAGTATATATTATTTTTGTCTTTGTAAATGAATACATTTTGAACGGAATACAGTGGATAATCTTCTCAATTGAGGAAGGCTTAAAATGGATTACAACAAACGAAAAGAAAAGAAAAGAAAAGAAAAGAAAAGAAAAGAAAAGAAAAGAAAAGAAAAGAAAAGAAAAGAAAAGAAAAGAAAAGAGAGGAGAGGATAGGGGAGGGGAGGGCAGGGCAGGGGAGGGCAGGGGAGGGCAGGGGAGGGCAGGGGAGGAGAGGAGAGGAGAGGACATGAAAGAAATGAAGTCAAATGAAATGAAATAATGAAATAAAATAAAACGAATAAGCAACATTAAAATGGAAAACCATTGTAACAGAGCAGAGCAACATTCCCTTTAGGAACAGCTCCGAGATCCAATCTCCCTCATCGACAATCTCTTCTGAGACTCTCTGGAAAAGCCAGGTTTTAATTGCTTTCTGAAATAAACAATATGGTGGGAGGCAAGCTATACTCAGGAGTAATGCTCTCCAAAGAAGACGGCCAGCAACTGAGAAGGCTTGTCCCTATAGTCCCTGAATATGACACTCCTTAAGAGACGAGAGAAGGAGAGAGGCCAGGCTTCCTCATTTATTGGTTGGGCAGGAGCCACTGGGAGAAGGTAGTTCCATAGATACACAGGTCCTAAGGGTGAGAAAGGCCCAGACCCAAAGACAGCAAACCAGACTACCGCTCTGTCTCCAACCTTCTCTTTTGGGGGAAGGTTGTTGAGAAAGTGGTCAGACTGCTGCTTCTGTGTGAGGAAGCGGATTATCTAGACCAGCCTTTCTCAGCTTTTTGACCCTGGAGGAGCACCTGTAATATTTTTCAGGCCTTGGGGACCCCCTGCACATTCAGGCTCAAAAATAGGCCACAGGTTACAAAATTATTGTATTTGTTTCATGTGTAGGCCTGTATATATGCATTAACAGTTACCTTAAACTAAAAATAAAGAATTAAACTGATCTCTTTAATGTGAAGTTGCCTGAATTTGAAATAATCTTTTAATCTTTTTAATCTTTTGTTGTTGTTTATTCGTTCAGTCGCTTCCGACTCTTCGTGACTTCATGGACCAGCCCACGCCAGAGCTTCCTGTCGCCCGTCACCATCCCCAGCTCCCCCATGGTTAAGTCTGTCACCTCCAGAATATCATCCATCCATCTTGCCCTTGGTCGGCCCCTCTTCCTTTTGCCTTCCACTTTCCCTAGCATCAGCATCTTCTCCAGGGTATCCTGTCTTCTCATTATGTGGCCAAAGTACTTCAGTTTTGCCTTTAATATCATTCCCTCAAGTGAGCAGTCTGGCTTTATTTCCTGGAGTATGGACTGGTTTGATCTTCTTGCAGTCCAAGGCACTCTCAGAATTTTCCTCCAACACCACAGTTCAAAAGCATCTATCTTCCTTCGCTCAGCCTTCCTTATGGTCCAGCTCTCACAGCCATAGGTTACTACAGGGAATACCATTGCTTTAACTATGCGGACCTTTGTTGTCAGTGTGATGTTTCTGCTCTTAACTATTTTATCAAGATTTGCCATTGCTCTCCTCCCAAGAAGTAAACGTCTTCTGATTTCCTGGCTTCAGTCAGCATCTGCAGTAATCTTTGCGCCTAGAAATACAAAGTCTGTCACTGCCTCCACTTTTTCTCCCTCTATTTGCCAGTTATCAATCAAGCTGGTTGCCATAATCTTGGTTTTTTTGAGGTTTAACTCCAACCCAGCTTTTGAACTTTCTTCTTTCACCTTCGCCATAAGGCTCCTCAACTCCTCATCGCTTTCAGCCATCAAAGTGGTATCATCTGCATATCTAAGATTGTTAATGTTTCTTCCAGCGATTTTAACTCCAGCCTTGGATTCCTCAAGCCCAGCATGTTGCATGATGTGTTCTGCATACAGGTTGAATAGGTAGGGTGAGAGTATACAGCCCTGCCGTTCTCCTTTCCCAATCTTAAACCAGTCCGTTGTTCCGTGCTCTGTTCTTGCCGTTGCTACTTGGTCGTTATACAGATTCCTCAGGAGGCAGACAAGATGACTTGGTATCCCCATACCACCAAGAACTTGCCACAATTTGTTATGATCCACACAGTCAAAGGCTTTAGAATAGTCAATAAAACAAAAATAGATGTTTTTCTGAAACTCCCTGGCTTTCTCCATTATCCAGCGGATATTGGCAATTTGGTCTCTAGTTCCTCTGCCTTTTCTAAAGCCAGCTTGTACATCTGGCAATTCTCGCTCCATGAATTGCTGGAGTCTACCTTGCAAGATCTTGAGCATTACCTTACTGGCATGTGAAATAAGTGCCACTGTTCGATAGTTTGAACATTCTTTCGTGCTTCCCTTTTTTGGTATGGGGATATAAGTTGATTTTTTCCAATCTGATGGCCATTCTTGTGTTTTCCAAATTTGCTGGCATATGGCATGCATCACCTTGACAGCATCATCTTGCAAGATTTTAAACAGTTCAGCTGGGATACCGTCGTCTCCTGCTGCCTTGTTATTAGCAATGCTTCTTAAGGCCCATTCAACCTCACTCTTCAGGATGTCTGGTTCTAACTCACTGACCACACCGTCAAAGCTATCTCCAATATTATTATCCTTCCTATACAGATCTTCCGTATATTCTTGCCACCTTTTCTTGATCTCTTCTGCTTCTGTTAAGTCCTTACCATCTTTGTTTTTGATCATACCCATTTTTGCCTGGAGCATTAACAGTTACCTTAAACCAAAAATAAAGAATTAAACTGACCTCTTTAATGTGAAGTTGCCTGAATTTGAAATAATCTTTTAAGTAAATCATGATCTCTCAGGGAAGCCCTAGTGACCTCTCGCAGAACCCTAGTATTCCATGGAAACCAGATTGAGAAACTCTGATCTAGACCCATTTCAGCTGAGTTTCAGGCTGCGATTTAGGATGAGGTCAGCTTTGGTCATGCTTGTAAACAACCTGTGGTGGAGCCGGGATGGAAGTGGCGCATCCATCTTTCTGCTCCTTGATCTCTCAGCACCTTTTGATACTATCAACCATGGTATCCTTCTGGACCAACTTCAGGGGTTGGAAATGGGCCCCATTTTATTGTGGTTCTCTTAATTTCTTGAGGGCTGGTTCCAGTTAGTGTTGGTTGGGTGGGAGAGGCAATTCCCTAAGGCCCTCCTCTATGGGGTGCCACAAGGTTTGACTCTCTCTCCCCTCCTATTCAACGTCTGCATAAAGCCACAGCTTCTCTGTGCTGCACTGCTCCACAAGCTGCACTGGTTGCCAGTGATTCAAGACCTTTATGGTCTAACAAGCACTACATGGCCTGGGGCCCAGTTATTTGAGGGACTGCATATCTTTCCTGGTATCTGATAACTGATGGAAGCTGACAGGGTTGGTGTGCTCCAGCTTCCTTCCATTTGTCACTGGTCAGGGTCCAGGAACCTGTCCTGTTCGGAGTAGGAGACCACCAGGACTTTTAAGAAAATAGTTTTATTTACAGTCAAATCTATTTAGAAAGGCAGAAGTCTTTTCAAATACATAGATCAGCTTGAGGTGAGCAAGAAAAGAACTAGATGTCACTTGGAGGCTTGACAGCTCTGTGGTGACAGACTAGCTTTCATGACAGGTTGAATAACAAAGTTCCTCAGAAACCACTAGGTAAGGCAAGGCTGGACCTGTAAGGCAGGACTAACTTAGTTCACTAGGTTATGCCTTCTGAAGCACTAAGTAGGACTGAAATTCAAAACAAGGCTGGACTGGATCCACTGGACAAGGTTCTTGTGGAAATGCTGCCCAAGGCTGGACTGGATCCACTGGACAAGGTTCTTCTGGAAATGTTGCACAAGGCTGGGCTAGGCTGTCAAGGCAAGGCTGGACTGGATCCTCTGGACAAGATACTTCTGGGACAGCTGGGCAAGACTGAGCTGGGTTGGCAAGGCAAGGCTGGACTGGATCCTCTGGACAAGGTTCTTCTGGAACAGCTGGGCAAGACTGAGCTGGGTTGGCAAGGCGAGGCTGGACTGGATCCTCTGGACAAGGTTCTTCTGGAACAGCTGGACAATACTGGACTGGACTGGCTATGCAAGACTGGACTGGATCCTCTGGACAAGGTTCTTCTGGAACAGCTGGGCAAGACTGAGCTGGGTTGGCAAGGCGAGGCTGGACTGGACTGGATCCTCTGGACAAGGTTCTTCTGGAACAGCTGGGCAAGACTGAGCTGGGTTGGCAAGGCGAGGCTGGACTTGATCCTCTGGACAGGGTTCTTCTGGAACAGCTGGGCAAGACTGAGCTGGACTGGCAGGGTAAGACGACTGGATTCACTAGACAAGGTACTTCTGGATCAACGAAACATGACTGCACTGAATTAGCTTGATAGTGTTGCCCCGGAGCGAACGGATAACACTTAACTGGAAAGGCAGGACATTGCTGGACTAGGGCTGCAAGGCGACTTCTGGCTGGTGCTATGAAGCAGGGCTGGGCTGCAGCGAAGAAACTGCAATTGGCTGGAGTTTGCTGAATAAGTACGAGATAAGTCCCCATTTTGCTTGGCGAAGGAGCAGCTTGAAACTCTGATGCAGCTGGGATCAATTCCGAAATGATGCTAGGCTCTGGCTCTGGTTCTGTGGTGGAAACAGGGCAGGATTCTGAAGACTGTTCTGGCTGGACTTCTTCCGAAGAAGCTGTTAGCTCAGTGGAACGGTTGTCTCCGGCGATTGGGTGCTTGGCTGGTTTCCTTTTATTCTGTTTTCTACGCGCCTTCTCTCCTCGGAAACCAATTGGGGTTCCTTCTGTTTGGTGTGCTTCTCAGCCCACCTTTCTCTTGCACTGATTGGTGCTCTTACCCTTGTTCCTGGTTCTGGACCAATCAGCTCTTCAGAATTCTCCCGTTCTGTGAGGTCGTTCTCAGATCTGGTTTCTTGCACCTGGTCATCACGAGTCTGATCACAAGTTTCACCCTCTTGACCCTGCACCTGCTCATCACGAGTTTCGTTCACCGGTTGCTCTTCAAGATAAGTTTCGTTTCTTAGATCAGTTTCATTTTCCTCTAGCTCAGAGTCAGTGTCAGGCTGGACTCTGACAGAACCACGCCTTCTCTGTCTCAGCGCCTGCATTTTGGAATGGGGTTGCCCATGTGACCCCCTTGGCATTCCAGAGAGCCCTAAAGATCTGGCTCTTCTCCAAGGCCTTGGGCTAGGGTGGTTGGTGCCCCCTTTGTGGGATGTTAGTAGTTGGTGGGATGTTTGGGCATTTGCTGGGTTCACTGTCTCTGTTGAGTCAGTTCACTCCTTCCTGGATCAGGAGGCTCTTCAGACAGTCACTCATGCCCTAGTCACCTCACAACTTGACTATTGCAACATGGGGCTGCTCTTGAAGACTACTCAGAAACTTTAACTTGTCCAGAATGTAGCGGTGCAGGCAGCTATGGGCATGCTTCTCTATGGTGCACTGCTGGACAAGCTGCACTGGTTGCCAGTTTATTTCTAGGTGTGATTCAAGACGTTTATGGTCTAACAAGCACTACATGGCATGGGGCCCAGATATTGGAGGGACTGCCTGTCTTCTCCGGTATCTGACTGACTGATGGAACCTGACAGGGTTGGTGTGCTCCAGCTTCCTTCCATTAAACTATGTCACTGGTCAGGGCCCAGGAACCGCACCTTCTCTGTCTCAGCACCTGTCTTTTGGAATGGGGTTCCCCATGCAACCCCCTTGGCATTCCAGAGAGCCCTAAAGATCTGGCTCTTCTCCCAGGCCTTGGCCTAGGGTGGTTGGTGCCCCCTTTGTGGGATGTTAGTAGTTGGCGGGATGTTTGGGCATTTGCTGGGTTCACCGTCTTGTTCTTTCTTTTTCTTTGTTCGATCCTGGTTCTGTTGTTCGTTTAGTTCTCTTATATTGTTTTTATATTGTTCTGGTGTATCGTGAGTGGCCCAGAGTTGGTTGTTTGGAGTTCCAATTGGATAAAAAGATAAATAGAATTCTTTTTGAGGCCAGTGTGAAATATGGAGATTCTCTTGCAAGCTGCAAGCAGCATTAGGAGAGAAGTTGCCCAAGGCAGGCAGCCTGAGAGAGAAGCAGCTACAAAAAGGAAGTACTGCTGGAGCACAAAAAAGAACAACCAAAGGGGATGGCATGAAGAACCAGTGGTTCAGTGGTATCAGTACCATACCTGGTGTTGAAACCGGACTGAAAGAGATCCAGATAATTGGTTTCCTCCAGAACTCAACCTATTCTCCCAAAAATTCCCTAGGTGTTTCCACCCTAGTTTTACTCTGGCCTTCGAGTAATTTTCACTAGCACCATCTATCTTCCAGGGGCATACCATTACCTTTCGTCCTCTTTAACCATGGAGAGTGAAATAGATGAAGATATTACAGACTGTGCTCTTTACTGGAAAGTTTTTCTAAAAAGTTGGTAAGAATGAAATAAATTCTATGGCTGTGCTGTATAAGGGATGTTACTAATGAAATGTGTCCCCCTCTTTCTTCAGGTGAGAGGTCATATCACAAGTTATTAATAAAACCAAACTTAATAAGCTTTTAATTCCATGCCTAGAGAAAGACCCTGGTGGACGTTGTGTCATTGATCCATAGATTGGTGGTTACTTTGCTTCATTAGGAGGTTGCATGAAGACGCATTTACACAACTGAGATGAGGCAGGAGCAGCCATCTCTCTGCTGATATCAGAAAGTAGTGAAAAACGGCTGTGTTCTGGCCCATCTTCAGTGCTGATGTGAATTCAATTGCCATTGCACTGGTAAGTCATGCCCAATGTGTGGGGTCCCTAAAGTTAGGCAAAGCCTGGATTAAAGAGAGCATTAGAGCTGAGTATCTTGCAAGGCTGAAGGAAGCCAAGGTAGGAGTTTGTGAGGAAAGCCTTGAAACCAAGCATGCCAACACAGGGATTTCATGTGCAGAAATAACGGTGAGATACCAACAGTATCCAGCAAACCTCATGTCTTCTGATGTAACGTGTGCCTGAAATTGAGGAAATAGGGAGAAAGCAGAAGGCCTCAACTGACTTGGAATTTAGCAACCACAATTCCTAAGCTAAATAATCAACATACATTAGAGTAGAATAATTTTATTTTTTAACTACTACTTGTATTTACAACATATTCTAGTTCCATTTTATTTCAATTTTTATGTATCCTAATTTGAGCTCTAACTCTTTTACCTCCCCAAGTCCTGCTGTGATGCCTCAGCATGGCAGGGGAGGGGGATCCTCCTGGGAAGGGGGAGTGAAGAAGAAGGGGGTGGATGCCAAGAGTATCTAATCCCAGCAGGGTTGCCCAAGGTCATCTCACCTGCCAGGCTAAAGCAAGCAGAAACCTTTAGTGGGCAGCAGTCATATAGGGAGATGCTGGAGGCAGAGGATCACTTCAGTGACAATTACAAAGGGATCATTTCATACTGCACCGGAGAATGCAGTGGTAAACCCCTCCTATATTTTACAAAGAAAACCAGATGGATAGACAGTATAAAGTGATGGATGGTATAATGCCGGATGCTGGGCCTCTCAGATCAGATGGCACTCAGTGTGCTACGTGGAAGTGATGAGGATCTTCTGGAGTACTAATAGTGTTTATGACGTGGCTAGATTAAAGCCTTTGGGACGTCTAGTTGCTGAAGTTGCCATGCAGGAAAAGAAAATCTGAAGTTGCAAAGACAGAACTACAGCGGCAACTTGTAATGTAAGAACAGGAACGTGGGAAGCTCAATGCAGTGAAAGGTTAAATGACTACACATTGCCATCTTAGGCATCAGTGAACTGAACCAGACTGGAACTGATCACTGTCAATTCGAAGATCATATTGCTTACTATCCATGGCATGAACAGAAAGAAGGAATGGTATTGCTTTCATAATCAGGAAGGATATAGTAAAGGCAGTAGTTGGATACAATGCAATCAATGACCAGATAACATCAATTAGACTTTGTGGAGAACTCTTTAATATGATGATCATTCAAGTTGGTGCTCCTGTTAAGGTTAACAACGGGGTTTGTTTTTAAGGCTGCATTTTGAAGTAAACGTGTTTTCTTTGAGTGGTCAGCATGGCTGCTGCTGCAGGGCTAACCAGTCTGCCCTTTGAGCGTTTGAATGGCACAAACTATCGGACCTGGTGTGTGAAGATCAAGTCTTTCTTCCTAAAAGAAGGTTTGTGGAAGTATGTGAAAGACGCACCTCCAGTTGGTCCCATTACTGATGAAGTGCAGTTGTGTTTGGATCGTGCTTATGGCAACTTGATTCTGGGACTAGAATCATCACAGCTACTGCATATCAGTAATTTGGAGACTGCACATGCCTGTTGGGAAGCTCTTAAAGCCCTTTATTCCAAGCAAACCTCTGCTGCCATTGTTGGTCTATCACGTCAGCTTTACAACTTGAAGCTGCAGCCCGGTGGAAACGTGATGACCCACCTCCATAAAGTCAAGACTTTGTTTCTTGAACTTGAGGACCGGGATGTTGTGATCCCTGATACCCAGAGAGCTTGTATCATCCTGTCAAGCTTGGACAAGAGCTTTGACATGCTCATCGAGGCAACTCAGACGTTGAGGCCCCAAGACCTAACTGTGGATTATCTTACAAATCGCCTGCAAGAAATCCAGCAAGCTCGTGATTTGGAGAAGATGCAGAGTAAGTCATCTGTTGCTATTCCTGAGGCTTCAGCTCAGCGTTATCCAGTTGGAACAGAGGCTGCGTGTGCTGTGAGGAGATGTTTCCGGTGCAACTCGACCCAACACTTCATGAGAGACTGTCCCCAGCCACCTCGCCCAGCCGGTGGAGCCAGTGGAAAGAGGTTCGTACGAAAGAAGGGGAAACAAGCGCCTAGACAACGTACCCAGGTGTCTGCTTTGCTCACGGCTGTGAGTAGATGTTCCCCAGAGACTTGGCTTTTGGACTCAGCCTGTAGCCAAATCATTGTCAACAATGAACAGTTGTTGTTATCAAAAAGCAAGCCTAAAGTCCAACAGGTTGCTCTGGCTGATGGATCTATGGCTGATGTGTCCTTTCAGGGTGAAGTATACATTCCTTGTTTGGGGGTAAATATGCAAAATGTGTTGTGTGTACCTACACTTGACTTTTCCCTCCTTAGCGTTCCAGCCCTGGTAAAGTCTGGTTATACTGTTGTGTTCAAGGGTACTGGATGTTCTATTGAAAAAGATGGGATAGAATGTGCTAGGGGGAAGTTAGTGAATCAATTGTATGAAATGCTTCCTAAGCAGGGGATTGTGTCAGGAAATTGTATTTCCAATGTTCCCCCACATAACAAATGCATTCACTATTATCACAGAGTTCTGGGACATCCCGGGTGGGGAAGTTTGTCCCAACTGGCCAAGGTGTATCCTGAGTTAGGATCCAAAAAGTGTGATGACTTTCTTGATTGTACTGTGTGCAAACAATCTAAAATTAAGGCTGCTCCTATTGCTAGAAAAAGTGACAGAGTGTCAACTAGGCCTTTTCAGTTGGTTCATGGAGACTTAGCCGGCCCCAATGCTCCTAGTGAAGGGGGGGCGCGTTTCATGTTCCTTTTGGTGGATGACCATACTCGCTATACGTTTTGTTATTTGCTCAGATCTAAAGCGGAGGCTTTTGCTCGCTTTAAGGAGTTTGTTGCAATGGTGGAAAGAAATTATGGCTATCAAGTAGGTCAATTTCAATCGGATTGTGGAGGAGAGTTTCTAGGCCATGAGTTTCAGAATTGGCTTCGTAGAAAAGGAATCTCCCATAGACTTGCCAATGTTGGTGTTCCTGCTGAGAATGGAATAGCTGAAAGGAAGATTGGTGTTGTTAATACCATTAGAAATAGCCTGATGTTAGATGCCCAGGTGCCAGCCCGTTTTTGGGGTGAGGCTACCATGACTGCAGTGTATCTGACTAACAGGGTGTGGAATTCAGCTGTAAATGAAGTTCCTTATTTCCTTTTGTTTGGCAAGCGCCCTTCGCTGAAGCATCTGCGTGTTTTTGGAACATTTGCATATGTGCATATTCCTAAGTCTCAGCGAAGGAAGAACCAGCCAAAAGCACAACGCTTAAGGTTTGTTGGTTATTCATCTAGATCTAAGGGTTACCGTTTTTCTGCAGGCTATGGTCGTGTAGTAATCTCTAGAAGTGCTAATTTTGAGCACCCTACTGGTTGGGATAGGTTGAATGCTAGTTCAGAGGTATTGTTGCAATCTAGTGTACAGCCAACTGTCCATGCTCCTGTGGCTGGACAACAACCAGTTCAGCTGCCTTCTGGTTCCCAGTCTCCTAGTGTGGTGAGAGGATCCCCTCAGGTGAAGGAAGAGGAAATTTCACCTGAGCAGGTTCAGGATCTGAAGGGGGATTCAGGTAGTGAAAAGGCAGAGGACAGCGATGAGGAAGAGGCAGTGGTAATTCCTCGTAGGTCTGCACGCTCCACAAAGGGTGTGAAGCCTGACAGATTTGTGATTCAGCAGGTGAGAGTGTGTCAGATTACCTGTGAACCTCAGTCTTTCCAGGAGATGTTGCATCTGCCTGTTGAAGAACAAGAGAAGTGGAACACAGCGATGGATAAGGAGTTTGAGGCATTAGTGAGTCAAAAGGTGTTTGAGGTCACTGATTTGCCCCCATCCCAGAAAGCTGTTGGTTCCAGATGGGTTTTCAGAAAGAAGCTTCTTCCTGATAATACAGTGCAGTACAAAGCCAGGCTTGTTGCTCAGGGATTTGCACAGGAGAGGTTTTTGAACTATGATCTCACATATGCACCCACAGCTAGACCAGAGTCTTTACGTATGGTACTTTCTCTGGCTGCACAGCGTGGACTTGTTGTCCATCATTTTGATGTTGACACAGCATATTTGAATGCAGAGCTCCCTGAAACTGTGTACATGAAGCAGGCTCCTGGCTATGCTTGTGACAATTCGCAGAAGGTGTACAGACTGCGCAAGGCGCTGTACGGATTGAAGCAGGCCGGACGTTGTTGGCATCAATGTTTAGATAAGGCTTTGTTAGAGCTAAAGTTTAAGAAGTCTGTTGCTGATCCTTGTGTGTATGTAAGAGGTTCTGGAAGTGATTACACAGTGTTGCTAACGTATGTTGATGATTTTTGCCTAGCAACTGGTTCTTTGCACCTTGTACAAGAGTTTGCAACACAATTGAGACAGTATTTTCAATTGAAAGACCTAGGTGAGCTGAAATACTATCTAGGTGTTGAAGTCACTAGAGCTCAGAGTGGTGAGTTCTATCTGAGTCAGAAAAGAAAAATTGACCAATTGCTGAGTCAACTTGAAATGTCAAATGCAAAACCAACCAAAACACCAATGACTCTTGATTTCCTAAAGGGTGATGCATGTGAGGAACCTTGTCCTCAACCTGCATTGTATCACTCAGCTGTAGGAAGTTTGCTACACTTAACACAATGGACACGCCCTGACTTAGCTTACTCAGTTGGAGTGCTTAGTCGTAAGGTTGCCAAACCATCCATGCGGGATTGGAAAGGTTTAAAGAGGGTCCTACGCTATCTTAAAGGCACAGCTGATCTTTGTCTCAAAATATCAGCCACCAAGGCTGAAATGCCTGTAATTTATGCTGACAGCTCTTTTGCAGAAGAGAGAGACAGAAAGTCTGTGAGTGGTTTTGTTTGTTTGTTTGCAAATACACCCATTGCCTGGAGAGCAAGAAAACAAACATTAATTGCCGTTTCTACCTGCGAAGCCGAATTTGCGGCCCTCAGTGAGGCAATCAATGAAACATATTGGTTAAAACAATTGTTTACAGATTTATCTGTAAATATAAATCCACCAATAACAATGTATGAAGATTCCCAATCCTGTCTATCTCTAGCTGCTTCGGAAAATGTCAATAATCGCACGAAATACATCCATGTAAAATACCAAAATGTAAGGCATGCAATTCAGGAGAAATTTATACAATTAGAGTATTGTCCATCTGAGCTAAATATCGCAGACGTTCTCACGAAAGCACTTTCTCCTACAAAGCATACAACCATGGTAACCAGATTAGGGTTGGAGCAAATGTGTCTGAAATAAAATCATTTGTGTCTCTGTGTGCTTTTGAAATAACAGTTTTTCCCCCACAGCGTTTCAAAAAATCCATGCGGAAGGGGTGTTAAGGTTATTTGGTTAAAGCATTCTATGCAGAATTAAACGCATGGCATTTTCTTCCACTGTGTCTGGCCAGAGAGTGGAAAAATACAAGTGAAAACAATCTACATTGTTTTCCGCATTGTAAGTTTGGTTCTCAAAAACATCTGAGACGTAGATGGCAGGTGTTGAGATATCCCTGTAGCTAGACATAATAAAAACTTGTAATCAGGATTGTTCTCAAAACAACTATAGCCCAAAGAAAGGCCAATACACAACACTGCCATCGTGTGACGCTTTATAGTAAGTACAATTACCACCAAAAATGCTATGCTAAAAGAGATGCCCATGTTTGAACCAATCACATGTGAGCTATGAACCATGGGTAGTCCTTTATACTTATGTTCTACATACATATGTCTTCTGTTCTTTATGTAGACTGCTATCTGCATGTACTTGTATCTGAACTGTAACCATGCCTGGTCTTTGCACAGACCATGATGTTATTTCTTTCCTCACTTCTGGTGATGGAACTCTGCTTATGCTTTGATTTTACCTTTTTGCAATAATGCACTATACATCCATTATTGCCTTATGCTATCAATAAAGATATTGTTAGCCTTACAACACGTTGTTTGGATTACTTCAAGCCTGGAACCCCGCATAGTTAACCATCACCTAACAGCTCCAACCACCGAGTCAGAAGAAAAGGAGGTTGACAGATTTTATGATCAAGTTCAATTTGAAATCGACAGAATATGCCAGCAAGATGTGATGCTTGTGATTGGAGACTTGAATGCCAAAGTTGGACACATTAAAGAGGAAAATGTAGTTGGATTGTATGGCTTAGGAAACTGAAATGAAGCAGGAGACCGACTTATCAATTTCTGCCACTCCAGTGAACTCTTTGCAGCTAACACTCTCTTCAAACCACCAAAACGATGCATCTATAAATTGATATCACCAGATGGAGTATATACTGTAGAAATCAAAATGATTATATTATTGCTAAGACGTGGAGGAGCTGAATTATAGCATCAAAGACATGGCTAGGTGCTGACTGTGGAACAGATCACAAACTGCTCATGTGCAAGTCCAAGTTCAGCTAAAGAAGAGGAAGAAGAAAGCCTGTCAGTTTCCACAATATGACCTTGAACATATACCCACCGTTTTTAAGGAGAACATCAGGAATCACTTTGAAGCCCCGAACCTCAGTGATAGAGAACCAGAGGAATTATGGGATGAACTTAAAGAAGTCATTAAGGATGAATGTAAATAGAGACTGCCAAAAATGAAGAAAGAGAAGAAAGCAAACTAGATATCAGAACAAACCATGGAAATTGCTAAGAAGAGAAGAGACACCAAAGCCAAGAAAGATAAAAAAAACTGAGGAAGGAATTCAACAAAGAGATCCAGAGATCCAATCTCAGGCTGAGCCAAACAACGGGTCCCATTCAATGTACCCCAATAGAAAAAGTGAGGCTGGACCACATCCAATCAAAACCAAGATATCTTGAAGGGAAAAGGGGATTCTGAGGACTTCAAAGTATGGTGTTTCCATCTGCCTGGCAAGGGACTTCACCATCTCCCACCAGGCACGTGCCCTCCTTGCTCAGTGGAATGTCCAGTTCCTCTTTATTCCCTCCTCAACAATAATGTCTCTGTCTTTCTATCCAAGGCTGCAAGTACAACAGAGAAGCTGCATCCAACTGTTTTATTGGTGCCACTGAGATGGTGGAGTTGCAACTATTCTTTGGTTGGAAAACAGTTCATCTTCATGCCAGCACAAACTGCAGACGAATGAAGCTGATAAGGAGCCACCAATGGTTCCCACACTAGGCAGAACTATTAAGTCAATAAAGATCAGACCCCTTATCCATTGACTTCGAAAGACAGAAAGAAAAAATCCAGGATTTCGGTGCCTTGAAGCCCTGAGATATAGAAGGGTTTTGGTCTCTGTGGACTTCAGAGGACAAGTCGGTATAAATTCTGCAGTTTTATGGCAGAAGAGAAAATCAACAGACTATTTTTCAAATGTTCTTGAGACCTATACAGTAAGCAAAATTTTTCCCCAGTGAACAAATCTTCTGTAGATGGCTTCATTCTTGTCTTCAGTAAGAAAAAGGATTCATTCAGCTGAGTCGTATCCATGAATATTTTGCATAGTTAGCCAATAGGAGTTGAGTGTATGGGGAGCTGAGACTGTGCTCTGCGTTGTGAAGCCTCACCAGGAAAAAGAAGGGGTGCAGCTCTTTTCTCATGCCTAAAAAGCTAAGAAGGATGCAGAATACCTAGAGGCCACACAGCCTTTATGGCAAGACCACTCTGTGAAAATCACAACAGACTTCTGCAGTTTTATTTCTGTATAGTGATGCTTTGGATTTAGTTCTTGGTTTGAGATTGTAACACAGTACTTGGTAGCAATTTGAAGAAAGAACTATTTTTTTTCTAAGTTGCCAGGTGGCTTCTGCTTGTGTTGTAGCTACCTCTGAAGCTGAAACAGACACTGCTGCTTTAATGAGTCACTGAGTGGTGCTGGATTTGCCCTCCTACATCCCCTGCTTTGCAATCCAATTGGAAGCATTGCACAGCCCTGCTAATTGACCCCTGAAGTAGCCACTGTAATAAGTTCACTGTTTTATCGCATTTTTATTCTTTCTATTCATTGAGTTTATTCATGGTACTCTCTCTGCTCCCAGCAAACCCAACATTTACTTCCACAAGCCTAAGGAAGTTTAGGATGAGCAGAAACAACTGGACCAACAAAGGGGTGGCCCTTGGCTACCAGCTAGCAATCGGGGTCCTAGCAAATCATATTGTTGACACCCACAAAAATATATGCATTTCTTTCAAAACATTTAACTGAAATAAATATACCCCTTTGTACTCAGTTTCCTTTTATAGCTTGTCTCTTGTTTGCTTTCTGAAATGAAAGTAATTATATATAAATAAGTAATTATATGAAACTGTAGTCTTTCTGAAAGAATGTTTGTTTTGTGCCTAAGGTTGTCATGGTTTAAGGGATAATTGGTTCCTTTCTCCTTTTCTTGCATAGTCTCCATTCTCTTTCTCTTGTGGAGGAACTCAGAATCATCTTGGATTCTAATTTGCAAAAGGAAAGGGGTTGCATTAACAGCAGAGAAAGAGATCTGGGGAGGGAGGAGGAAACAAACAGCTAACAAAGTAACAGTCACATTTGTGAGATGGGCGGCTATATAAATTTGATAAATAAGTAAACAGACAAGCTTTTTGTCTTCCTTTCCCTATGTTGAGGTGAGGCCTTGGAGAATTTGTTTTCTGTCCCTCCAAGGACGCAATACATTAACAGAGACAATAGGAGAGCAAACCCACCCTGTTTGCTGCTTTTAAAAAGAGGAAGCCCAGCAAGAGATCCTGTCCACAGGTTTCCTTGCTAAAGCCCCCAGATTGCTTTCACCAGCCTTCACCCTTTCGGGGCTGGGCCCACACCCAATGGCTGCCCAAGATATCCTGCTGGAAATGGCTGAGGGCGCTGCTGCTGGTTTTGTGGCTTTCTCTTACCTAACTTTCCATCACTCTGAAGCCGCCCTGGGTGCCCCTTCTGCCCAGTGTGAGAAGCCCCTTGGGAGGGGGCCCCTCACATACCTCACTTGGGATGCGACTGAAGTCTCAACTGCCATGGAGGTTATAGAGATGGAGAGATGATTTCCCAGTGAAACACACAACGTTCTCCCACACCCGTGGTGACCTGATAACATGATGTCTGTCTTCACACAACATGATAATCTGACTTAGTTATGCAGTCAACCTAGTCCTATATCCAAAATAATATGGCTGTTCAACATTTGCCTGGGACACCTCTAGTTGTGGGCTGCCAGCTGAGGGAAGTATGCATTTACCTGGTGTAGCAACAGACGTGGTTACTTGAATCATCAGAGAGATCCAGTAGGTGTAAGAATTCCACCATCTGCCCATGGACTCATTTATTCAACTGAAAGAGAACTGCTAGAGAAAAGGGAGAACATTTCAGAACATATTGGAGTGAGGGATGAGGACAAGAATGGGGAAAGGAACCCTAGTCGAAAAACAAGTGCAACGATTTCTGTGCTCCATGCGCCCTGTCTATAAAACTGGGCTGAGCAATCAAGCTACAAAGAACTGCTGCAGTGAGAAGGACATCCTGAGAAGGTCCTTCGTGGAGTCAAGTATTGAGCCTGGGTGGTGATGGGCAATGGGTAGGAAGTGGCCGGAGGATGCATTGAAGGCAACGAGTGGAAATGGTGCTTATTCAGGCACATCTCCCAAGCTTTGCCTTGAGGGTGGAGCCCGTTTCTGTGGACTATGGATGATCCCCCCATAGCCTTGCTACAGGCCCTCATGAAAGGTGCATATGCAGAAACAGAAGTCAATTAACAACAGGTAGATGAAATATTAGCAGACCAGTGAGGCTGAAAGTGGTAAAACTGGCAGCTCTGGAAAGAAGAAAAGAAAAGAAAAGCAAGTGTTGAATTATGTGGTTCTTTGCTGAAGAGCTACAGGAAGCAGGTGATGAGGAAACTCTGGAAGCCAACTGTATCCCTAAAAGTGCCTTGCAGCCTAGCAATACCGTTGAGCTCCTGCTATTATCCAAGAAACGGCCGATTATCTTGTGTAATGAGTGTGTGCAGAAAGGGTAACGAGGAAACCTCAGGGCCAAACTGACTTGGTGGTTTGTAATCAAGTGAAATAAGGTAAAGAATAAAACAAAATAAGTGAAGACTAGCGCTGACATCTAGGTCTAGAAATGATTAAGGAGCGCTGTTTGAAAGGAATAAGATGGAAGCTGCCGAAGTTACTGTGTGAAGAAGTTCAGCAGTTGTTATAGGCAGAGCAAGAGACCAGGACTTCCATTTATTATTTATTGTTGTGGCATTTCGTTACTTGGGATCAAAGGTTAGGCTTGGGAGAAGGACCCTTTTAAGGTCAGTTATCTCAGTAAACTTGCCACATGGAAACTGAAGCTATGATAAAACATGCCACAATGTTTGGATAATTTCCTTCTGTACCAGGCCCCACGTTCCATATATTTTACTGGAGAGACAGATTGTTTTAGTGCTGGCAATCCCTTCCTAGTGAATCTGGCTTGGTAACTGTACTGATGTCATGTAGGCAACAGATGAAGGTATTTCAAGAAATACTTTTGTGCTTTTAGCATTTGTATCATCTTGTGTCTTTTGTCATTCATTCAAAAGATGGAACTGAGTTTATTATTCACCCTGAAATGCAGAGAACATGAAGAGACCCCATGAACCTAACAGTGCTCAAACTTTCTCCATCCAGTTGACCAATAGGAGAGAGCATTTTTTAAAGTGGTTTCAAAAAAAAATGTCTGATGGAAAACTATGTGACAGAAAGTTGCTTACCAAGAACCTCATAAAACAAACATACAACCAAACCCCAAACCTCCAGCCTTAGCATTATCTCATTTAAAAACTCATGTGGCTTCTGAAGGTGCAATGATAGCATGTTGATAATTTTGCACAAGGGCACTTTCTTAGCTTTGAGCATGGCTGCCTAACCTTGAGTGATCTGAAACTCTAATTAGAGCTGACTCCGATTAGTACTTGGATGGTAGACTGGACCTTGGGATACAGACAAGTACACTTGGCTCTGGCAAACTCTTTCTGAATATATGACGAAAATCTGTGTGGATGTGTTCAGTTTGCATCCAGTAACGCCATTTCATATTTTTACATCCCTTACAAGAAGAGACGAAGTTCAGGTGAACCTCCAGTGGGGCAATGATAGAGTAATGACTGGCTTCTGGCCAGGAGGGAAGGTGAGCTTCAGTTCCTCGTGTTAGAGTTCTCATATGAAATTGGTAAATTGGGTTTCTCTACAATGCAAAAGTGTTTTGGCAAATTATCTCTTTTACAAAGCAAAGCGCTTCTCATGGTGACGTGAAGTGCAGGTGCAAGATAACAACTGTCACGTGTGTATTGTTTTGACTAGATTGCATGGGAACAAGGTCTCCTGATTTCCTTCTGTGGGAAGCCTTGCCCATGCCCAGGCCCCCCTGAGCAAGGAAGGGGGGAACTCAGTGCGTAGATGCAGCACTGCTAACCAATAGCAACTCATGCTATGTGCTTTAGGCCTAATGCTTTAGGCCTAGTGTGTGTGTAACAGCTAACATCCAGCCAATCAGAATGCTAGAAGAACTGAATATACAACCATGCAAAATGGTGTTCTTTCTTCTTGATTTCTAGTGTCTTTTAGCTATGTAGTTCTTCACGTGTTCACTTCCCGTGGACTGGGCAGAGTGAGCTATGCCTGGCTTTGGGTATAGGCCATGGCAGGAACTCTGGCCCTGGGATCAATACACGGAACTCTGCTTATAAGTTTGTTTTGTTTTTCCTTTTACAACGATGTATCCTGTATATTCATCTTTTTCATATTTGCGATAATGTGATTGTATATACATTATTGCCCTATGCTAAACAGTAAACACTGTTGGCCCTAACAAGCTGCATTCTTGTCTGTTTATTCTCAAGCCTCGGTTTTTCCCTTTTAAGCCAGCATATACCCCATCAGGTTATGGGCCCAGAGAGAAATTTGCGTTTTCTTTGCTGCGTTGGACCTGGCTGTAACAGGGAGTTTGTTTTTAGAGGCTGGTTTCGGAGTAAACATGTTTTCTTTGAGTGGTCAGCAATGGCTGAACAGTGTCTGGTCAGTCTGCCATTTGAGCTTTTAGATGGCACAAACTATCTGACCTGGTGTATGGGGATGGAATCATTCTTTTTGCAAGAAGAAGTTTTGTGGCAGTATGTGGCAAATCCACTTCCAGAGATCCCTGGAGGATCCAGAGGATTTCTCTGAAGAAGTGCAAGCATGTTTGGACTGTGCTTATGGCATTTTTTGCTTTTGGGACTCAACTCCTCTGAATGGAATTATATCAGCTACTCCAGAACTGCAAAATGAGAGCTGAGAAGCTGTTGGAGCTTTTAATACACAGTGGAACTCTGTTGCCCTTGGTGGTCTATTAAGACAGCTTTATGGTTTGAAGCTGCAACCGGTGAGACTGTGATGACCCACCTTGGTGAGTTCAAGACTTTGTTTCCTGCATTTGAACAAGAAGGCATATTTTTCTGAGGCTGTGAAAAAGCATGTGTGATTTTTACAAGCCACTTCCAGGAGCCGTCTGTTGCTGTTGCCAAACAAAGTGTTCCAGCTGAAGTAAAACCTGGGATGGAATTTACATTTGTCGTGGTTTGCTGTGATTCTACAAGGCTGTTCCCTGCCCCGATGTCCAGCGGATGCAAGAAGCCTGATTTACGAATGGAGGGGACGCCAGATGCCAGGAGTCAGCTAAACAACAAATCCAAGTTTTCTACTCTGCCGGGCTGCTGTTTGTAAGCATTTCTCTACAGAGACTCTGTTTTTGAATTCAGCTCGCTGTAAAGTTTGTAAACATGGACGGTTATTGTTACAAATGTCAGCCTTGAGTTCAGCAAGTCATTTCAGCTGATATTTCTGTGTAAGAAATGTGTATGTGTACACTTGTTTTTCTCTCCTCAGTGTTCCAGCCCTGATCAAGTCTGACTGTACTTGTTGTATTCAGAGGTGCTGAATGTTTCATTGCGGTATGAAACTGCTTGTGTTGAGGCTGAGTGTGTTAGAGACAAACCTGTAACATCAAGTGTGTGAGATGCTGTGGAGATTGTGTGGACAGGACATTGTGTGTTTAATGTTCCCCACATCATAAATGCATCCATAAAGTTTTCACAAAGTACTGGGGTATCCCGGGATGGGAGAGTGTGTCTCAGATAGCCAAATGCATTCTGAGTTAGAACCCAGGAAATGTTTCTTGATTGTGCTGTGTGTAAACAATCTAAAATCAGGACTGTGTCTGTTACTAGGCAAAGTGACAGAGTGTTAACTAGACCATTTCAGTTGGTTCATAGAGACCTAGTTAGCCCCCATGTTCCAAGTAATGGTGGGGTGCGAGTTTCATGTTCCTTCTGGTTGATGATCATACCTGCTTGTGTTGTTGCTACTTGTTGAAGTCTAAAGCGAAGGTCTGTGCTCGCTTTGAAGTGTATGTAGCAATAGTAGGATGAAAATAAGGTCAGTTCTAGTCAGATTGTAGTGGAGTGTTTCTGAGCCATGTGTTCCAGAATTGGCTTTGTAGGAACGTATTTTCCCAAAGACTTGCCAATGTTGGAATTCTAGCTGAGTATTGGTGTTGTGAATACCATAAAAATAGCCTGCTGTTAGTTGCTCAAGTGCCATCCCATGTCTGGGGAGAGGCTGCCTTGATTGCAGTGTGTGTTTCTAACTAACAGGGTGTAGAATTCAACTGCAAAAAGAAGTTAATTTTTCTTTGGTATGGCAAGCGCCCTTCACTGAAGTACCTGCATGTCTGTGAAACATTTGCATGTGTTCACAACCCCAGGTCACAGAGAAGGAAGAACCAAGGAAGCAGAGTGCTTCAGGTTGTTGGTTGTTGGTTGTTGATTAAAATCCAAGGCTTATCGTTGTTTCATTAAGCCATGGTCAAATCCAAATCTCCAGAAGTGCTTTATTTTTAAGCAGCCTACTGGTTGGGAAAGGTTGTATGCTAAGGTTGCAGAGTAAACCTACTGTCCATGGTTCAGTAGATGGGCAAAAACCAGTTCAGGTTTCTTCTGTTCCCCAGTCTCCGAGTGTGAAAAGGGCCCCTCAGGTGAAGGAGTGGAAATTTCACCTGAGCAGTTGCAGGGCCTGGAGGGGGAGTCAGGTATTAGGAAAAGAGATGGTGATGAGGAAGTACAGTGGTCATTCCTCATGGCTCCTCTTATTCCAGGGTGTGAAGCCTGACAGATTTGTGATTTAGCAGGTGACAGAGAGTGTCAAGTTGCCTGAAAGAAAACCCAGTCTTTGCTAGATGTGTTGCTCCTGCCTTTGGAGAGGCAAGAAGAACATTGGAACACAGCTGTGGATAGTCAGTTTGAGTTTTGGTGAAGTGTTAAGAGTAACCAACCTATCCTTTGTTTTAGTAAGCTGTAGGTTCCAGATGAGTATTCAGAAAGACATTTCTTTCTGATAATACTCTGCAGTGTAAAGCCAGTGTTGCCCAGGGATTTGTTCACAAGAAGGAGTTTGTGAACTGTGGATCTAGTGTATGCACCCACAGCTAGGCCAGAATATTGACGTGTGGTGCGTTTTCTGGTTGCATAGCGTGGAAACAGGTGTCCATTTACATATTGTGATGTTGGCACAGCATATTTGAATGTAGATCTCCCTGAAACAGTGTGTGTAAGGCAAGCGTTGTGGCTGTACATGTGTGGCAGTTCCCAAACAATTCATTGACTTAACAGGGTGCTTTATGGATTTTAAAGCAGGCCAGTCATTGATAGCATGGTGCAGATGCTAACTGAGATGTGTAGAACAGTCACGTGCTGTTTTCTATGTGTACATAAGAAAGTGTAGAAGTTTGTGTAGAACTTCTTACTTATGAAAGTGGTTTTCTGCTTAGAAACTGAAGTTTTCCACCTTGAATAAGAATTTGTCAGTCAGCTGAAATAGAATTGCCAGCTGAAGGAGTTCAACACAAATTCAAACATTTATCTTGGTGTTGAAGTTACAAGAGCCCAGAACAGAGATGGTTCTTGGTTTCCTACAGAGTGTCATTTGTGTAAAGGAAAGTTTATCCTTAATTTGTTGTACAGTATATCACCCTGCAGTAACGCAGTGGACATGCCCTGAATTAGTTTTGCCCAGGTAGGGTACCACTCTTGCAAAATGTTTTAGCCCTCGATGTGAGCTTGCAAAGGGTTGAAACAGTCCTGTGTTTTTTTCTTAAAATCAGCTAACAGACCAGCTAGCAGGATTGGAATTCCTTATCTATGCTGGCTGCAATTTTTGCAAAGGAGGGGACAGGACGTTTGAGGGCAATGCTTTTCTGTTTCTCTGTACTGTTTCTGCTCCTGCATAATTTGTATTATTATGTATTTGTATGTATCTGAATAAAACATTGCATGAAATGTATATTATGCATTATACATATGTGTAACAAGTGTTTTTAAACCATTTTCTAGTTTTGTTGACTATTGGTTGTAAAAACTGTAACTTGAATAGTGTAATTATTACATGCATTAACCTTTGTTTTCCTTGTTTCTGTAAAATGTATATTGTTAATCCCATTGTGTCGAACCCCAATGTGGAGGGGTGTTAGAGTTCTCATATGAAATTGGTAAATTGGGTTTCTCTACAATGCAAAAGTGTTTTGGCAAATTATCTCTTTTACAAAGCAAAGCGCTTCTCATGGTGACGTGAAGTGCAGGTGCAAGATAACAACTGTCACGTGTGTATTGTTTTGACTAGATTGCATGGGAACAAGGTCTCCTGATTTCCTTCTGTGGGAAGCCTTGCCCATGCCCAGGCCCCCCTGAGCAAGGAAGGGGGGAACTCAGTGCGTAGATGCAGCACTGCTAACCAATAGCAACTCATGCTATGTGCTTTAGGCCTAATGCTTTAGGCCTAGTGTGTGTGTAACAGCTAACATCCAGCCAATCAGAATGCTAGAAGAACTGAATATACAACCATGCAAAATGGTGTTCTTTCTTCTTGATTTCTAGTGTCTTTTAGCTATGTAGTTCTTCACGTGTTCACTTCCCGTGGACTGGGCAGAGTGAGCTATGCCTGGCTTTGGGTATAGGCCATGGCAGGAACTCTGGCCCTGGGATCAATACACGGAACTCTGCTTATAAGTTTGTTTTGTTTTTCCTTTTACAACGATGTATCCTGTATATTCATCTTTTTCATATTTGCGATAATGTGATTGTATATACATTATTGCCCTATGCTAAACAGTAAACACTGTTGGCCCTAACAAGCTGCATTCTTGTCTGTTTATTCTCAAGCCTCGGTTTTTCCCTTTTAAGCCAGCATATATCCCATCACCTCGATGGGAAAGTGGATGGCCCAGCAGATGTGCAGAGCCAGAGCAATTGAAAAGAAATTAACAGCTTTTCTACCTTTTCAAATAAAGCACAACATCAGAAATAAATTCATTTCTAAGAACAGTCCTGAGATTCACCATGTCAGAGCAAATAAGGAACCAACCCCTTTGATGGCTTACCATGTACTCTGAATTCCTCTTTCCGGCCTCTTTTTTGGGGGGATAGAGATGGGCGGGGGAATCTGTGTGGGAGAAAATACTGTAGGGATAAATGATGTTGCTTTCTCTTTCCTGTGCTTGACGGATCCATCCCATACTTTATAGCGGGATGGTGTGACCTGTATTGATGAGACACCATTCACTTAACCAGCAATCGCTTGAATTACTTTATTTATTTATTTATTTATTTATTTAATCAAATTTATCACCGCCCAACTCCCCCAAGGGGGACTCTGGGCAGTTTACAACAAAATACAATCAACAATGTATGATTATAAAGAGAATAAAATACAAATTAAATAACAATTCTAAATGTAAAAAATATAATAAAATCCAATTGACGGGATCTTCTAAGTTCTTCTTAAGTAAAAAGGGCACTCCAGGGATAATCTAAGGTGCTAGCCAGGTGTGCCCATTCTCCTTCCAGCCCCAAGCATACTGACAAAACCAGATTTTAAGATTCTTCCGGAAGTCCTGGAGCGAGGGGGACTGTCTAATCTCTGGGGGGAGAATGTTCCAAAGGGCAGGGGCAACAGCAGAGAAAGCACGCTTATGTGACCCCATTAGATGGAGCTCTTTAACCGAAGGTGTCCACAGCATCCAGTATCCAGTATCCTGGTCCCATGCCATGTAGGGCTTTAAAGGTGATAACCAACACCTTGAATTGGACCCGGAAGCAGACTGGAACCCAGTGCAGCTCGTGCAGCAAAGGTGTTACGTGTGTCCTCCTTGGGACACCCAAAATTGTCCGCATGGCTGCATTCTGGATCAGTTGTAGCTTCCGGATATTCTTCAAGGGTAGCCCCATGTAGAGTGCATTACAGTAGTCTATGTGGGAGATAACCAGGGCATGAGTGACTGTTCGAAGGGCCTCTCGTTCCAGGAAGGGGCATAACTGGCGTACAACACGAAGTTGCGTAAAAGCCCTCCTGGCCACGACTCCCACCTGCTCTTCGAGAAGGAGTCATGAGTCCAAGACGACTCCCAAGTTACACACCAGATCTGCCTGGGGTAGTACAACCCCATCCAGAATTATATATGACAATTTCCCAGATGCCGAGGAGCAATTCATCCACAGCCACTTACTAGGGTTCAGTCGAAGCCTGTTTTTCCCCATCCAGGCCCCTACAGCCCCCAGGCACTTGGAAAGGGTGGTCACTTCATCACTTATTTCACCCAGGATGGAGATATACAACTGGGTATCATCGGCATATTGATGATACCTCACCCCATGGTGTCGGATGATCTCACCCAGCGGTTTCATGTAGATGTTAAAAAGGAGCGGAGGGAGTACCGAGCCCTGTGGGACCCCACAAAAAAGGGTCCGCGGGCTGGATCTCTCACTCCCGATCAACACTGACTGGGACTGGCCTCGGAGGAAGAAGGTGAACCAGCGCAAAACCATGCTGCCCACCCCCAACTCCCTAAGCCGTTCCAGAAGGATACCATGGTTGATGGTATCGAATGCCGCTGAGAGGTCAAGAAGAACGAGAATCGATACACTGCCTCCATCTCGCTCCCACCAGAGATCATCCATAAGCACGACGAATGCAGATTCCATCCCATAACCTGGCCTGAAACCTGACTGAAAGGGATCCAGATAATCCGCTTCATCCAGAATCCTGTGGAGTTGCAACGCCACCACCTTCTCAACCACCTTCCCCAAAAAGGGTAGGTGGGAGACTGGACGAAAACTATCTAGTATAGTAGGGTCCAGCGACGGCTTTTTGAGGAGGGAGTGCACCAGCACTTCCTTAATAGCTGCTGGAAACACCCCCTTTCTTAGAGATATATTCACCATCACCTGGACCCAACTACAAGTCCCCTCCCGAGCTGCTTTCAGCAGCCAGGAGGGGCATGGGTCTAATTGGCAGGTGGTGGCATTCACAGTCTGGAGGATTCTGTCCACTTCCTCAGGACAAATAAAATCAAACTGTTCCCAGATAGCAAGACAAGTACGCTCCCTGGCTATCTCTCCAGACTCTGTCTCACGCTCGGAGCCCAACTTGGAACGAATCCAAGCGATTTTATCCCGCAAATGCTCAGAAAATTCCTCAGCACAGCCCTGCAGATCGATCTCTGACTTAAAAGGGATCGGGTAGTCTTAAACAGGGCCTCTGGGTGGCATTCTGCAGATGCAATAAGAGCGGAGAAATATTGACGTTTCGCCGCTCTTACCACCACAAGGTAGGCCTTAATAGCGGCTCTAGATTGTTTTAGGTCGGATTCAGTCTTTGTTTTCCTCCAGCGGCGCTCTAGGCGTCTCTTAATCCTTTTCAGAACCCTCAGCTCCTCCATAAACCAGGGGGAGCATCGGGTTCGATTGGACAAGAGAGGCCACATAGGTGCGATCCTGCCCAAGGGCCCAGCCGCTTCTCTATTCCAAGCAGCAGCCAGAGCCTGGTGGCTCAGCGGGCAAGACGCCAGGCTTGTCGATCGGAAGATCGCAAGTTCAGAGGTTCGAATCCCTAGCTACGTGTGACGGAGTGATCTCCCACACTAGCCCCAGCTCTTGCCATCCTAGCAATTCGAAAGCATGCAAATGCGAGTAGATAAATAGGTACCACTTCAGTGGGAAGGTAACAGCATTCCCTGCACATCATGCTGGCCACATGACCGTGGAAGCGTCTTCAGACAATGCTGGCTCTTCGGCTAACAAACGGAGATGAGCACTGGCCCCTAGAGCCAGACATGACTGCACAAATGTACGGGGGCAACCTTTACCTTTATCTATGATTGTATCAATCTCTTTTACATGGAACCTCCTATTGCTGGGATGCATTAATTTTACCCTACTGGTAAAATTAAAATTTTATAAATGGGGGTTCACTCCAAACAGGGTTGTGTCCACTTTGGAATTTACTTCTGGGCAACCTTTTATTTGCAAGTAAAAGCGTTAACCCTTTCCAGCATCTGGTGTGTTAATTGGGCTCGCACGCCAGGTAAAAGGACCCGAGCTTTCTGGGATAACAGCATCAGTTTAGCCCTAAAAAATAAACAACCATAATGACGTCATACTCAAACCCAGTCTAGCTCTCCTCCATGATAATTTGACAAATTGAGCTCTGTTGATATTGTTGCTTCAAACAGTGTACAAACAATTTACAGTTAGTCCTCAACTTACGATCATTTGTTCAGCGACTGCTTGAATTTACGAACCTGCTGAAAACAGTCACTTACAACCGGTGCCCAAAGTTACAGCTGTTGCAGTGCCCCTGCAGTCATGTGATCAAAATTCCGGCGTTTGACAGCCACCCCACACTTATGACCGCAGGGGCGCTGAAACTACCCCCATCCACCTATCTCCCTCTACATCTATGCCCTTTTGGCCCCCTGCCACCCTGCGCTCTGCCACCTCGGCTGACCTAGTCATCTTCTTGCTCCTGCTGCTGACAAGGCGTGCCCGGCCTGGCTCCTGGGCTTAAAGTGGCTTTGTTTTTTCTTTTTCACAGCACGAAGCCAGTCCCAAGGAGACAATTATTTACTCCCAATGCTCCTTAATATTTGGATGGGAAATTACCCAAAACTTAAAAAGAATTCTTAAAAATTAACCTCAAAAATAACGATATGCGCCAAGAGAGCCCACTTCTTGCTGTAGAAAGCCTCTCTTAGGGTACATATACTTTTTTTTTTTTTTTTTAACAAATTTTATTAGATTTTAATTTTACATAGATAAAAGTTTGAAACAGAAAAGAAAATAGAAATACAAATCAAGAAAAAAGAAAAGATAAAAAAGTGTAGTAAAGGAAAAAAGAAAAAAGATAAAGCTGAAACATAGAATTTGGTCAACTTCCGATTTGTATCTGGTCATGGTATTTTAAAAATTTTATCTTACATGCTAGGTCTATATATAATATTAAAGAATATTTCTTGTCTATTACATCAATATATATATATTTTAATCTTCAAATCCCCATATAAGCTTTGCCCCTCCCGCATCTTGTAAATAGTCAGTTAATGGTTTCCACTCTTTAAGGAAATAATTATTTGGATTTTCTTTTAATGAACATGTCAGTTTATCATTCTCTGCCATATCCATCAATTTTAACATCCAATCTTGTATCGTAGGCGATATCTGGTTTTTCCAATTTTGTGCAAAAATAAGTCTTGCTGCTGTAATCATGTATTGCATAATCCTTGTAAATTGCTTCCCAGGTTGTCCATCAATTATTCCCAGTAAGAAAAATTCCGGTTTAAATGGAACTCGAATTTGTAATATATTTTGCATCAATGCATGTATTTGAGTCCAAAATTTCTTTGCAGTCTCACATGTCCACCACATATGGTAAAAAGACCCCTCTTTTTTTTTACATTTCCAACATAAGTTGGAGACATTTCCATACATTTTAGAAAGTTTTTGTGGGGTCATATACCATCTGTACATCATCTTATAAAAGTTTTCTTTTAAATTATAACACAAAGTAAATTTTAACCCTTTGGTCCACATATCTTCCCATTGTTGCATTTGAATATTATGGCCAATATTTTTAGCCCATTTAATCATACAGTCTTTAACTTGTTCCTCTACCATTTCACCTTTTAACAATAATTTATACATTTTTGCAATTAGATGATCATCTGTCTCACATAGTTGTATCTCAAATTCCGATTTGGTTTGTTCAAATTCAAGGTCTTTCTTATCTAATTTAAATTTCTCTACGAGCTGCATATATGAAAGCCATTGAAAACTGTATCCCTCTGATACCAATTCTTCTATTGATTTAATTATATATTGTCCTTGTTCTTTCTTTAAAAAGTCTTTGTAGGTTAACCATTTATCTTTATTTCTTACTTCTGTTCTGTAGAATGCTTCTTGTGTAGAAATCCATAAGGGTCTTTTATAACATAAGATTAATTTATATTTATTCCAGATTCTTAACAAGGATCTTCTAATATAATGGTTTTTAAAATCCACATTAACTTTAACTTTATCATACCACAAATATCCATGCCATCCATATCTTAATTCATGTCCTTCCAAATTCAATAATTTTTCATTTTTCAAAACTATCCATTCTTTAATCCAAACCAAGCAACAAGCAGCATAATATAATTTCAAATCCGGTAAACCTAGTCCTCCTCTTTCTTTAGAGTCTTGCAAGACTTTATATTTTACTCTTGGTTTTTTCCCTTGCCAAATAAACTTAGAAATATCTCGCTGCCATTGTTTAAAAGGTTCTTCTGATGCCAATATAGGTAGTGTTTGAAAAAGATATAAAATTCTTGGCAAAACATTCATTTTAATTGCTGAAATTCTACCTAATAATGATAATTGCAGTTTTTCCCAATGTTCCAAATCTTTTTTAATATCCATCCAAAGTGGAATATAATTATTCTTAAAGAACTTAACATTTTTAGTTGTTAAATATACTCCTAAATATTTTACTTTTTCTTCCATTGAATATCCTGTTATTTCTTTCAATTTCTCTTGTTGGTGGTAATCCATATTTTTGGTCAAAACTTTTGTCTTCTGTAAATTCACTTTGAACCCTGCTAGCGACCCAAAGTCTTTTAGTTTCTGTATTAATATTTCAATTCCTTCTAGTGGATTCTCCAAAGTAATGACTAGGTCGTCAGCAAATGCTCTTAGTTTATAAACTTCTTTTTTAACTTTAATACCATGGATACCATCATCTTGTCTAATGTCTCTAAGTAAAACCTCTAATACCAATATAAACAAAAGTGGAGATAATGGACAACCTTGTCTAGTACCTTTTTGTATTTCACATGGCTTACTAAATTCTCCATTAACAATTATTTTGGCAAATTGTGGAGTATATATTGATTTAATCCATTTTATAAAATTTCCTCCAAAATTCATATTTTCCAAAACTTTGAACATAAAAGGCCAATTTAAGTTGTCAAAGGCTTTTTCAGCATCAATAAATATCAAGGCAGCTTGTTTATCATAGTGTTGATCCAAATATTCAATTACGTCTACTATGTTTCTGACATTGTCATGAATTTGTCTTTTGGGTAAAAAACCAGCTTGGTCTTGATGAATAAAATCCTTAAGTATATTCTTCATTCTTTCTGCTAATATCGTTGTAAATATCTTATAGTCATTATTCAATAAAGATATTGGTCTGTAATTTTTAGTTAATGTTAAATCCTGTTGTTCTTTGGGTATCAATGTTATATGTGCTTCTTTCCAAGTTTCAGGCATAATTCCTGTTTCCAAAATAGAATTCATAGTCTTCTGCAAAGGTAGACATAAATCCTCTTCAAAACATTTATAGTAGGCTGCTGACAATCCATCCGGTCCAGGAGCTTTTCCACTACTAATTTTCTTAAAAGCTTTTATCAATTCTTCTTTTGTTATAACATTATTTAATATCAATCTTTGTTGGTCATTAAGAACAGTTAGTTTTTGTTTATTCAAATATTCTTCAATCTCATCCAAGTTGACATCTTGTTTTTTATATAATTTAGAATAATTGTCATGAAAGGTTTTTTGAATGTCCATATTATTCACCAGAGTTTTTCCTTCATGTTGAATATTAGTAATCAAATTCTTTTGTCTTTGTTTCCTCAATTTATAAGCCAGCCATCTACCTGGTTTATTTGCATATTCAAAATATTTTTGTTTTGTAAATTTCATTTGAGTCTCTATCTCTTGAGTTAATATCATTGATATTTGCTTTTGTAGAAATTTAATTTGAGTGAGCAAAGTGTCATCCATTGGTTTATCTCTCAAATCTAACTCTTTACTCTTAATTTCATCTAAAATCAATTGAATTCTTTTTTGTTTTTTCTTCCTCATTTGAGCATTGTATTGAATAAAATAACCCCTCATATATGCTTTACTGGCTTCCCATACAGTTTGAATATTAGTCCCTTTGTTCAAATTAAATTGAAAGTATTCTCTTAATTTTTTTTTGCATACATCAACTACATCATTATTCCGTAGTAGTGACTCATTCAATCTCCATCTAAATACATTCCGTTTCCCTTTAAGAGTCAACATTACTGGATTATGATCTGATAAAGTCTTAGGTAATATATCAACTTTGTTAATATCCATCATCAAATTTTTAGATATCAAAATCATATCTATTCTAGAATGTGATTTAAATCTCTCTGAGTAATATGTAAATTCTCTGGAAGTCCCATTCATACATCTCCAAATGTCTTGTAAATCCAACATCTCTTTCAAGTCGAAAAATGTTTGTGGCAATTTTCCCTGTGTTTGCTTCACTTCTTTTTGTGACTGTCTATCCAATCTGGGGTAGATTACCCCATTCCAATCCCCCATGAAACACCAATTGTCATAAGTTAAGTCCAAAAGTTTATCCATCAGGTTTTTATAAAATACTCCTTTATCCATATTCGGTGCATAAAGTCCAACTATCAGTGTTTTAGTTCCTTGTATGTTAATTTCTACTACAATGTATCGACCCTCTTCATCAGCTAATATCAATTTTGGGTTTAACTTTGGTTGTACATATAAGACTACCCCTTTAGTTTTTTTATATCCAGCCGAAATAAATTCTTCTCCAAGCTGTTTTTGAATCAAATATTTAGTATCTTTTTTACAAATATGAGTCTCTTGTAAACAACTTATGTCCAATTTCTGTTTTTTCAAAAAATGAAATATCTTTCTTCTTTTTTGTGGAGCATTGGCTCCATTAATATTCCATGTCAGATATTTAAGTTCCATTGGTGTTTTTTCTTTAAAATCCCTTTGTTAAGTCCACACCTGTAGCTCCTTTCTCAGATAGATCTTCAGTCTTCTCTTTGTCTTTCGATGTTTCTCCTCCTTTTGTCAATTCTCCTTCTGGTAAACCCATTTCTTTCTTGTATTTCTCTAAAAAAGCTTTTGCTTTTAAAATGGAAGTTATTTTGAATCTCTGTCCCTTAAACTCAAACGATACGCCTTCCAATTTTTCCCATCTGAATGAAATACTATGTTGCCTTAATTTATCTGTAAGGAAAGAATAGTCTTTTCTTTTCCTAATTATTCTCAAGGGAATTTCTTTTAATACAATTATTTCCTTCCCTTCTATATTTAATCTAGTATTATAATGCTTCTTTAAGATTTGCTCTTTTGTCACTTTTCTTACAAAATATATCAATATGTCTCTAGGGACTTTTCTTTCCTTAGCATAACGTGAGTTTACTCTGAATATCTTGTCTATCTCCAAATCTAAATCTTGTTCTCTTGTCTCCAAAAATTTAGCCAATTCAAAAGTCATCCTTTCTCTCACATTTTCATCTACTTGTTCTGGAATTGCTCTAAATCTCAAGATGTGCTCCTTCTCTCTCATTTCTGCTAAAGCTGTGATATCTAGATTATGTTCAATCTCTTTAATAGCATATTCTGATTTATCTTCTAATTTTTGCATCTGGCTTTGCGTATCTTTAAGTTCTCCTGACAGAGAATTGACCACTTCCTTAACTGTTTGAATTTCTTTTTTAAAATCTTGCTTAATCTCTCGGGTTATTTCTTTCTTCATATCGTCCATTTTTTTGTCTAATGCTGTAATCTGATCTTCCATCTGCTTCGTGGAGTCATCCATTTTCTTATTTATTGCTGTATTCTGGTCATCCATTTTCTTATTTATTGCTGTATTCTGATCATCCATTTTCTTATTTATTGCTGTATTCTGATCATCCATTTTCTTATTTAGTGTTGCAACAGCTTCTAATATCTTTTTCATTTCTGGTAATAAAGCTTCTGAGGCAGATGTAGCAGGTGTAGCAGAATCAATAGGTGGTCCTCCAGTCTCCTTCTTCTTCTCCTTCTCCGCCCGTCTCGTTCCCAAAGACGCCATAGCCCTGCAAAAAAGAAGAAAAAAGGGGAAAAAGGGGAAAAAGCACCATATAACAATATAACAAAAATTATTTAAAAAAGGGGGGAAAATTAAAAAAAAAATAAAAAAATTTAAAAATTCTTTTACAAATAATAAAAAGAAAAAAGAAAAGGTGAAAAAACAAATATCCAAAAGGTTAAGGAAAAAGAAAGAAAGAACTAGGCTCCTTTAAAAATTTTCCTCTTAGGTCATTTATAATCCCTTATATATAAAAGTCCACAGTGTTTCAAAAGATAAGAGCCTAGGACTTTTTGTTCTCCTGTAGTCAAAATCAAAGATAAGAATAGTAAATATTCCCAGGATTTCACCTTCCCACTTGTAATTCTTCAATCCAACCACAAGTCAAAAAAAAAAAATGTTGCTAGAGACATGTAAAAAAGCCTCTACTTTCCATATAATAATCCAATAATCCAAATTAAACGTTAAGTAACTTGACTTTTTCAGAAAAATAAATCCAAACAGAGTTCAAAGTTCAGAAAGAAAAAGAGGAACTTGTATATATAAAAGAGTTTTTAATAGGGTTCAGTAATCCCAACATCAAAATCTTAAAAAATAAAGTATTAATCACTCCATTTAAATCCAAGCTTTAATATAGTATTCCAGAGAACAAAAATAGAAATACCAATAGTTGTCCATAAGTAAAAAACTCAAACCAAACTGAAATAATAATAAAATCACTTTCACTTCTAGCAAAGCCACTTAGCTTCTCTTCCCACCGTTTATTCTTCCATTAACAAGAAAAAAATATAGCACCAGCAAATATAAATCAAGTCCAGATACAAATCTTAGCACTTAATAAAAAAATAATAATATTTAAAAGTAAAAAAAAGTGACTAAAAGCCTGGTCGGGTCAGCTACTTATCTTTTAGAATCACGGCTGCTGCAGAGCTCCGTTTTTTTTCCCAGTCTCCTTTCATTGCTCCATCTCCCTCCTCCCGCAGTGGAAATTACAGGAGTCGGGGGAGGGCATTTACTCCAGAGACCCTTTGTGGTTAATCTTCTGATCACATTCTCTTCGAGTGTGATTTTTCCAGCGATTTCTTCTCTCAAATCGCTGCAAACAGCTTAGCCGTGGAATCGAGGCTAAGGAGCCCCGGTTCTTCGCTGTGCTCCGACCAGTACCCGGAAGTGAAAGTCCTTAGGGTACATATACTTAAACAAATATAAATTGGGTGATTTAGAAATGGGGTGGCCGGTCTTAATGTCCCTTTAAGGCTACAGCATGGCTTGAAATATGGTGACGTCCCAGCCTCCCAGCACCAGTCGGGCAAAAATGCTGTTTACAATCTCCTGGCTGCAAGCTGCTGTCATGGAGGACAAATGGGGTGACTCTGAGTGTTTTCCTCTCCCAGTAAAACGCTCCTGGGCTTCAGGAAAAACCTGCTTGAGCCTAAAAATACTGCCGTGTTGTCAGTTCTGCCTGCAGGGCCCACGAGCATAGCCGTTCAGTCTCCCATACCCCCACCAGAAGTCCATTATTTTAAATTCTTAAGTCTAACATTTCTTAAACCCAAAGAGAATGGTAAAACTCACCAGGTGTCAAATTAAGCTGGCCATTTTGAAAATCTCTAATTTATTTATTTATTATTTATTATTTAAATTTGTATCACCGCCCATCTCCTCCATACCTGGGGACTCTGGGCGGTTACTAATTGTAATGGTATGTGAGAAAGACCTTGAGAGATGGGGTGAAGAAATGCTGCCTAGGGAATGGTCAGATAAGAGAGGGCATAGCCCGCAGCTGCATAATGGGCAGAGAAAGAGGCTCAAAAGGGACCCTCCCTAGCTTCTTGGGCTGTAAAGGATGGTGGGAGATTTCTACTTTCAGACTTGCAAGATTGATGTCAGCCTTCCCAGGTAGACCAGTCAGGAAACACGATCAGATGAGCTAATTCGACTTTATTGTAAGGCTACATTAACAGAATCTTGCAGGTCTGAAAGTTAAATACTGTGTCTAAGACGTCCCTAGTCCCTTCGAAGAAGTCCTGTTTTGTCACACCTCTTTGAAGAACCCCCCGCAAAGTCATGCAAGTAAAGTGTATGGAAAGAGCTGGTCTTTGGGAGGACGTTCAGATTGCAACCCCAGCTGTAGGAGGTCGCCTCCAGGACTCCTTGTGTAAAATCCAGAAAGCATGGACTGACAATCAGGGTGGCAGTTTTGCCTTTCCAAGAAAAAATGTGAAGGGAGGGAGGGAGGGAGGGCGGGTCAGTGCAAATCCTGTTTTCCCCAACTGCAAATAGACAGAAATCTTCAGAGCTAAATATACACATTCTTTCAGCAGTAGGACTCTCTCTGCCATTCACTAAAGGTCACCCTTATCACTATCATCCTGGAAACCACATGCACACACACAGACACAAACACAGAGGCAATATTTTACACAGATTTGGCACTTGAGTCTACAAGCTCATGAACTGTCCTGATATTTGCAAACTAATGTGCTACATGATTTACTGATTACTGTAATACTCTGCTATACATGCTCTGCTACTGAAACTGTTGCTATTACTCTTCAAACTGGGGTGGGGGGGATCAATTTAATCCTAAGGATCGCTCTAGGGCAAGATTTTATCAGTGATAGTAATCTTAGGTTCCGTTACTGTATGGATTTCCTGCCAGGGGTAACTTCTGGAATTAAAAAGAAAAATACCAAAATCCTCTGTGGGCACCACAGTGACCAGAGGGTTGGGGTTAAGCTCTGATGGGCTCTGTGGTTCAATCTGGTGCCAGGGTTTGCTTCAACTGAGCTGTTAGGGTTAGTGGCAGTCTTAGATTGATGTCTTGCAGGTGTTGTTGTTAAGGTGAAAAGTTTCTGTGAGCCGAGGGGGGAAGGTAGGGCTCCCTGAGGTCCATTTTCTCTTACTGAACAGTTAGCCTGGCAAACGCTTCCCACACAACATCAATCTAAAAGTGCCACCAGCCTTTACAATTTATGCCAGCTGATCCTTGCGTCAGCTGAAGCACAGTGCTGAAGGAAGTCCAACCCAAACCCAAACTTCACCCTACCACCAGGGGAATTCTTCTACCCTAAAATGTGCCCTGGCAGGCAACCTGTACTATCACAGTAGTAATGACAAAACTCATCCAAAGGCTAACCTCACCAAGAGCTAGACTGTCCCTAACCCTTAAAAGTTGCCTTGAAGCGAATCCTGGCACCAAGTGGAACCCCGGAGCTCACTGACGTGTAACCTTAACCCTCAATGTCACCCTTTCCAACAACTTTCCCCCTCAACTTGTTTTTTACCCCCACAGGCAGTCTGTGCAGTAACAGGAACAAAACAATGCCAGTAATGATAAAAACTCACCCCCCCCCCAACTAACCCAATTTCATCATGGACCTCAACAAAGCCATATTTTTGCCACAGCCACACTCTTATTTGCAGTTCTCCTAACCCCCCACCGCTTTCCCTCAGCGTTCCACCAAGTTTCCTTTCTCATACTTCTCCTGAGCATGATTTACACTTGTCCGTGGCCGTTGGAACACAATTCCTTCCACTGTGTTCTAAGAAGCTTCCCTACCACCTTTCCTTACCCCCACTTTACACTTATTTTCTTAGGACATTAATTTGTCTTGGAATATTTCTTTGTTCTGGACTTGTACTTTCCCGTCCTTTAATTATTGTTTCTTTCACTTCTTTCTCTTTCTCCCGTGTCCATTTTTCCCCAGATCCCCTCTTCACACTGACAAATAATGCTCAGACCCACATTCAGAGCCTCTTGTCACCCTTGTGCTCTTCCGGAATTGTCTCATTTTTCAACAGAAACAATCAAATCTGTAATACTTCTATATTTATTCCTTTGTTATATGTATTCCAGAGTGTCATGGAGAAAATCTACCTATGTAGATTCGACATCCGCTTGATGTCACATAATCAAACAATCAAACAATCAACATATGTATGCATGGATAGAATGGTGAGACCACTTATTTTAAAGAAACAGACTTTTTTCTTAAGCAGATACCTATAAAACAACCAGAGACATCTCTTGGGGGAGGGATTTAAAAAAATCAAGGTGGGTGCAACTGTGTGATTGAAACCCTACTCCTTTCTAACATGGCTTTCATGCATGTAACAAAAGGGAGGGCTTCAATTGTGTGGTTGCACCTTGACTTTTTGACCACCCCCGCAGATGCCCCTATAAACCACCTGGAGTCACCGTGAGTTGAGTTGGGCGGACATATAAATTTCTCAAATAAATGGATGAATGAATGAGAGGGATGAAGTGGAGTGGGTAGGTACTCCAGTTCCTTTAGAAACAATTCTGGACATTTTATCTCTTTTTAAATTCATGCCTGCAATTCAATTTTTTAAGTGCAGAATGGGATAACATTTTGATTTGGCTTGGGCAGACATCTCCATAATTGTACAGTCCTTGGTGCTCTCCGAGCCTTGTTGTTTTCTTGCAGAGACGTTTCATTGCCAAGCTGGGCAACATCTTCAGTGCGAAAAGGGAGTGGGACTTGCTCTTACCGTGGCTTGTCCTGCTTGTGTTGGTGGAGGTGTTGTTACCTCCTTAGTAGTTCCTTGATTGGCCTGTTGTTTGCTGTTTGGTTGATTGACTGAGTTAATAGTGAAAAAGGTTGGCCACCCCTGCCTTAAAGCACAGGGTTAGAATAAAATGATACCACTATTTGTTTCTATATACTTTTTCAAATGTTTACCACTCACTGTCCCTTTTGCAGGAGAGGGCAATCTTTCAAATAAAGCACAGGCGATATGCTGATAGAGAATAAAGAAGAATTATTTCTTTCTGTTATTTGGAAACTATGTCCTTGATGCATTCTTTTGTGGTCTGTAGTTGCAGTTAGTGACTCTTGTAGGTTAGTTGCCTATGTGTAAACAACTGCAATCTCCTTGCAAGGACTCTAAAAGAGAAGTGTCGGCCCATGGCATGGTTTGAGCGAGACCTAAAAGTAAGATGATTTCTTTTCTGTTCCGCCTTGGGGTAGGTTTGTTCCAGAAACTGGGGTGACCCCATAGCTTTATTTCCCAATTCCATGGGGAGGTATTTCAATCAGTGGAATGGCTCATCTCAGTGCCTTAGCTGCATGTCCCTTTCAGATGGATCCTAGAATTAGAGGGTGGAAAAGGGGAATTTTGGCCACTGAGTCCAGCCACCTGTTCTGTGCAGGAAACTGGTTTGAAGAGGCACAATGGAGGTGTGCTTTCTGAAAACAGTTGGATCAAATTTCCAGCATTATGATTTAGAAATGTTTCTAAAGTTCATGTTAGAGGTGGGGCCCACAGTTGCTCGCTATTAATTTAACCATGGGGTTTGTACATATGAGAAGTGATACCTGTATTTTCCTTCTTATTTTTACGATTGTAGTCTTTTTAATTCTTGGGGTATTATTATTAGTAGTAGTAGTATTCCCATATGGCTGATATGACCAGTAAAAAGAAATAAAGTATCAACATAATTGAAGAGTTATTGATGCAGGGAATGTAAGTGCAGGAATAGCATTCTTACAGCATATAGCAGGTGTGGGTGGCCTAATTCAGGATGACTCCCCTGGGATTTGATGACCTCCCCATAGCTGAAGATCCATCCTAGATTTTTCTCCCCAATTATGGTGATTATTCTTTGCTTTAGAAAACAGGCAGCCAACACAACCTGAATTGAACTTGGCAGCTTCTCTGCAACTCAGGAAATGGCTTAAGCTCAGTTGTGCTGCTGGTAGTCAAAGGAGCTACAGCATTCTGCACCCATCGAAGCTTCCAGGTGGTCTTCAAAGGCAGCCTCATATAGTGCACATTGCAGTAATTGCACCACCTAGTGATAAAGGTAGAGATTACTCTCAGTCCAGGAATGGCTTGAGTTTGCCCAAAAGACAGTTGAGTTAAGAGTTTGGCTACTAATTATTACATATTGGCTCAAGGGCCACTATTTCCCAGCCAGACAGATTCCATCCATCCAATCTGAAAAAATTAAATCTTCATGTTGGCAAGGAATTCTAAAAAAAACCCTTTTATTTTCAGTCCTTACAGTTTCTTCCATTCACTCAGGCTAAGACAGCTGTTAGAGAATGGCTCCTGGACACCAACTGTCTACCTCAACACCGTTTAGCTATCCTAGATGTAAACCAGCCAATCAGATCAATTCATTAATCTCCCCATCCCAATTCAAGTTCATTTTTAAAGCCAGATTCAACAGCCTTCCCCCAGCATTTCCATATGGGATACTTAATAAGCTTCCTATGGTCAGTCGAACCGCCCTTGTGGTGAGGGTTCAGGTTGAATTCATCCTTCAAGTGCTGTTACACTGTCCACTTTATAGCAAGACCTGAAGAAGGCTCAGATTTCTTCTGTTCTCCTCTGCTTCTGGTCGGCCTGAGGAATTTTATGCTGACTTTCTTCCATCAGATAAGGAAAGCTCCATCCCATATAACTAGCCAGGGTTTGTATAACAGCGGTGAACCTGTGTAAACAATTGGTCCTAGACTTACATTGGTTACTTAACTATTTGTATTTTAATAAGTTTTTCAATTATCTCTGATTAATAGCCCAGATTTTAAAGTTTTACAGGATGATTTATGTCTAGGTGTTGAAATTATTTTGTCATATGCTAAATATTTACTTCCCCTTAGCGATTTAGATACAGATATTATTCAAGAATTTTAGTTTTAATAGTGTGCACTGCTGCATCCCTTATTTTATTCTGTTTACTCACACTTTATTTGAACATGTGTGTTTCAGGATGAAGTGCCAGGTGAAGGAGAGTGGTTGGGTCTGTGCAAAGCTCATGGGTTTGTGTTAGGGAAGGCCGGTGATTGAGCACAAGGCCAAGAGCACGAGGGCAGAACAGGGGGAACTGGCCAGAAGGCGCCTGTAAAGTGGCACATCCATGTCCTGCTAAGAGAATAGAAAAAGGGTAGGAAGAGGAGAGAAGAGTTTTTTTTTTCCCTTAATTGCAGATGCTGCAGGACATGCTGCTGGAGAGGACATCACCTGGTCAATGTGGAGTGGAGTAGAGCAATGACCCAGCCTGCCTTGTCCAGATATTCCAGGGCTGGGACCAGGAGGAAGACCGGGAGCAAAATCCTGGAGTGGCTTGTAAGTTTGTGGAACGACCAGCAGGACAGACTGTGTTGTGTGTATAGAGAATCAGATGCTGGACAGTGGAACATAGTGAGTGAAAGGCTTTGTTTGGCATCAAGACAGCCAGTAGAAAACTGAGAGACATTCCAGCATCAGTCTTTGAGATAAGGAGGGGAAGAAGATGTTGTAATAAAGCAGAGTGGAAAGTGGGGAAGGAGACTTGAGAGGGAAGAAAATTAAGAAGGTTCACAGAACAACAACAACAACAACAA
This sequence comes from Charina bottae, assembly GCA_023362775.1. NCBI lineage: Eukaryota > Metazoa > Chordata > Lepidosauria > Squamata > Charinaidae > Charina > Charina bottae. The sequence goes on along the minus strand of JALMGJ010000001.1, from coordinate 86,217,522 downwards.
TTTCAAGGCCCTGGGCCAAGGGTCAGAAATGGCGGCTCGCGAGCCAGATGAGGCTCTTTGGCCCCTTGAGTGTGGCTCTTCCGCAGCTGAACTCACCCCCGCCCCTTCCACGCGATTGGCCCCCGCCCGCAAACCCCGCCCCCTGGCTCTTGCACTGAGCGAGGCCCAGCGCGGCAGGGAGCCGCTGCTGGCCCGGGACGCGGCGCTGTCGGAGGCGGCGCAGGAGTGGCTGCAGGGGCTGCTGCGCCTGGAGATGGTGCTGCTCCGCGGCATCCAGGTGCTGGGCGAGGGCGCGGGCCTGGGACGCGAGCGGCAGGGCGGCGCAGGGCGAAGAGCCGCCTGCTCTCCCCATGGCCGCCTCCGGTCCGAGCCTGGCTCGGCTCCCCCAGCCGCCACAGGGCTCAGGTTAGCAGGGGGAGAGGATGCCGAATGGCAGGGTGGGGGGATTGATGGGGCGGGAGGGTGCACCCGGAGGGCCTCCCGCGGCCGCTTCTCCAAGGCGGGTTGCAGAGCGTGGGCTGCGCCCATGGGAACGCCTGGTCCCTCGGCTCCCTCCAGCTCCGCCACCAGCCCCAGCAGCGCTGCCCGCCCCGTCCTGCCGCCCGGCAAACCTCCACCGGCTCCATCCCCCCACCGCCACCGCCACCGGCCCGGCCAGGCCCCCTGCGCCGCCCTGCCATTCGCGTCCCGGGCCTGCGCCCTCGCCCAGCACCTGGATGCCGCAGAGCAGCGCCATCTCCAGCCGCAGCAGCCCCTGCAGCCGCTCCTGCGCCGCCTCCGACAGCGCCGCGTCCCTGGCCAGCAGCGCCTCCCTGCCGCGCCGGGCCTCGCAGAGACGGGCCTGAAGTGGCGAAGAGGCCGGAGAGGAAGCCCCTCCATCTCCCCTTCTCTCCCTGCCTCACCTGCCCGCAGGGAAGGAGGCGCGGGTCCCGCCCGGTGAAGAGTGCGCAGCCTTCCGCTCTTCCGCGCCCCAGGTTTTGAGCCGGGCAGAGCGGAGAAGTTGCCTGTGGCAGCCGCTCTAGGAGCCGGCCAACCTCCACCGCTGGTTCCCAGCGCTTCCCCTTGGACGGCGTCCCGCCGCCCCCCTCGGAGAGACGGGCCTGAAGGGGCACAGAGGCCAGAGAGGGAGCCTCTCCGTCTCCCCTTCTCTCCCTGCCTTGCCTGCCCGTAGGGAAGGAGGCGCAGGTCCCGCCCGGTGGAGAGGGCGCAGCCTTCCGCTCTCCTGCGCCCGTCCTGCCGGCCGGAGGGTGGCAGCTTTTTCTCCGCCACTCCCGGTGGGGCGGCCGGGCCGGGTTCGCGGAGCCGCTGGCTGCGCCCCCTCCCTCCGTGAGCCCTCCATGAGCCCCCCGCCCCCTTCCACGTGATTGGCTCCCGCCCGCAAAACCCGCCCCCTTCCACGTGATTGACTCCCACCCGCAAACCCCACCCCCTGTCTCTTGAGCATTTCAAAATGTGCACGAGCATGCCAAAATGGCTCCCGGGATAAAAAGTTTGCCGACCCCTGCCCTGGGCTTTTGACTGTTGCTGCTGAATGCCTAATCAGTCTGTAACAAGGCTGACCTCATCTGACTTGATCATGGATGAGAGGGCTGATGTGGCATGTATTACCAAAATCTGCCTGGGTCTGGAGTGGGGAGTCCCCCTTTCGGAGATGTGCCCAGTTGGGTTCCTGGTGGAGCATCAGCTGAGACCCAAGGTAGGAGTGGTGGGGTGGCGGTTGTCATCCAAGGTACTTGGGAGGTTTCCAGAGGCACTGCCCCACAGATTACTGGGTGCGAGATCCTGTGTGTTAGGTTGGGCTCTAGGGTTCAGCTGGGACTGTTGCTACTGTACCAGCCTCCCTGCTGTGTAGCAACCTCTCCGCTTGTGCTCCTTGACTCCATGGCCAGGTTGTTGGTAGAGTTCCGCAGGCTTATGGTCCTGGGTGACTTTAACTTGCCTTCTCTGCCTGTAGGGTCAGAGGCAGCTTGGGAGAAGGTGGTCACACTGAAGCTTCAGAGGGCCATGGAAGAAGGGGCTTATCTGGACACCTTCCAGTCAGGGTTCAGGCTTGGGTATGGGATCAAGACAGTGTTGATCACATTCTTGGATGATCTTTGGCAGGAGCAGGATAGTGGTGGTGTATCTGTCCTTGCTCTTCTTGACCTCTCAGCAGCTTTTGATACTATCGATCATGGTGTCCTTGTGGGGTGGCTCTGTTTAACACTTACATGAAGCTGCTGGGTGAGGTCATCCGACAGTTTGGGGTGAGGTATCATCAGTATGCTGATGGTAGTCAACTTTATATCTCCACCCTATGCCTCCTGAGTGTGTCCATGAAGGCTGTAAGGGCCTGGATGGGTGCAACAGGCTCCAGCTCAACCCAAACAAGACGGAGTGACATTGAGTTTTGGATCTCCTGTTTCTGGGAAATTTCCATCTTTGGTTCTGGATGTGGAGGCACTGCCCCATACTGACCGCGTGTACAATCTGGGGGTCTTCCTGGACTCATGGCTCCTGCTCAAGGAGCAGGTAGCAGCCATGGAAAGGAGGGCCTTTGCAAAGCTTTGGGTTGTGTGTCAGTTGTGTACATTCCTGGATGGGGAAGCCCTGCTCACAGTCACTCATGCCCTCGTGTAATGGCAACCTGCGGAAGACCTTTGTATTTCGAGGAGTTAGGTGGCATGTTTTGATTTTTCTTCCCCCACACCTAGGAGATTGGAGTTTATTTTGAGTTATATTGATGTTTAATTGGCTTGTTTTTATTTCTGTTTGGCATGAGTGGGGGGAGAGAAAAACCCCAGCTTGTTAAGTTTAAGCATAAGTTCATTCATCATTCATCATTGGCGATCACTCGTAGCCGAGTAAGATTGTCTTCCAAAGGTAAAATTTTAACAGTGGATCCGTAAGTGGCTATAAAGGCCAATTCTGGATCTGCACAACCTCCCACAATGAGGGCATAGGTTTCCAGGTGGGAGACGGTCATGATGAGGGTTTGCCTGACATGCCTTCCTTTTAGCTCTTTTCTCCCTTTCGCCCTGTACTCATGCTTCTTCAAAGTCCATAGCGCCATTAATAAAGGCTGACCTCCATTTGAAACGCTCATGAGTTAGGGCTTCCCAGTTCTCAATGCTGATATTACATTTTTTTAAAATTAGCTTTGAGAGTATCTTTGAATCTCTTTTGCTGTCCACCAATATTCCGTTTTCCATTCTTAAGTTGGGAGTAAAGTAGCTGCTTTGGAAGACGATGGTGAGGCATTCGAACAACATGACTGGTCCAGCGAAGTTGATGTTGGATGATCATTGTTTCAATGCTGGTGGTTTTCGCTTCTTCTAATACGCTAACATTAGTCCGCCTATCTTCCCAAGTAATTTGCAGAATTTTTCGGAGGCAGCGTTGATAGAATCTTTCAAGAAGTTGGAGGTGGCATTTGTAGAGGGTCCATGTTTCACAGGTGTACAGAAGGGTTGGTAGTACAATGGCTTTGTAAACAAGTTTTATAAAAAAACATTGCCTGAGCATAAGTTCACTCCTCCACCTGCCCCTCTAGCGGCTTGGAATGAGGGGGGATGATAAGAAATTGTTTTGCTTGGGCACTGGCTTATCTGATCGTTTCCCAGGCTATTGGAATGATGTCATGGTCAGGTGCTGGACCACATGAAGAATCCCAGTCAAGGTCAGGCCATGCAGCTTCAGTACCATGGAAACTTGGTTACGGGGTTTGGGAGCCAGGCTTTGATAAAAACCTTAGGATTGTCTTTGGAGTTTTGGGAGTCCACACAGACCTGAGTGCGGGGTGCTGTGAAAATTGCCACCTTGGGGTATCTCCGCTGTCCTTATTAGAGGGCTCATGGCAGCCTATAGGAGATTAGGTATCACCTTGTTTGTTTGGTATGTATGTATGCATTTCTTTCTGTATGCTATGCTTGTTAAACTGTGCTTTTGCTCAACTTTGTCTGTTTATAATAAAACTTTAAGTTTCTTTATCCACTGGTGTGCTATTATCTCTGGATCTAAAAGAATCAATTGCCCTAGCCCCTGATCAAAGAGGCGTGGACACTAGGCAATACAATTGGCAATGAGGATGAGATCCAGTGATAATGCCCTGGTGGTGGGGAAAGAAATCTGCTAAGCAAGGTGATAAAAATGGCCAGAGCTATATTCCTGGATGGCCCAGCACAGATGTCTGGGCACCAGTAGCTCAATTATTGCACAGGATAAACCCCCCTGTGGCATGGGATTCTGAGATGAAAGCTTTTAAAGATTCCATCCCCCAAGTGTTGCTAAAATGCATGCAATTAATGGGGGTGGGCAAGAAACGAGGGAAGCAAGAGGGGAGTCTTGAATGGCTCCTTCTCACAGCATTGCGCAATGTGTGGAAACAATTAGAAATCACTCAGAGGAAGGTGCAACAGGAGGTTATAGAAGTGACTGCTTTTAATCAGCAGGCTTTTCTGGAAGAAGTGAATGGGGCTCAGGGAGACATCCTGGCTTGGCTATTCACGTTATATTGGAGTTTTGGGAGTCCACACAGGCCTGAGTGCTGGGTGCTGTGAAAATTGCCACCTTGGGGTTGATGGGATATACGCTGGCTTAGAGAGGGAAAAACCGAGGCTTGAGAATAAACAGACAAGAATGCAGCTTGTTAGGGCCAACAGTGTTTACTGATAGCATAAGGCAATAATGCAGATACAGGACATTATCGCAAAAATGAAAAAGATGAATATACAAGATACATCATTGTAAAAGGAAAAACAAAACAAACTTATAAGCAGAGGTCCGTGTATTGATCCCAGGGCCAGAGTTCCTGCCACGGCCTATACCCAAAGCCAGGCATAGCTCACTCTGCCCAGTCCACGGGAAGTGAACACGTGAAGAACTACATGACTAAAAGACACTAGAAATCAAGAAGACATAGAACACCATTTTGCATGGTTGCATATTCAGTTCTTCTAGCTTTCTGATTGGCTGGATGTTAGCTGTGACACGCACTAGGCCTCAAAGCACACAGCATTGGGTGGCAGTGCTGCATCTACGCACTGAGTTCCCCCCCTCCTTGCTCAGGGGGCCTGGGCAAGGCTTCCCACAGAAGGAAATCAGGAGGATATCTTCCCATGGGAAGATCCATTGCCTGCCAAAACATGGTACCTTCTCGCTCCCTATCTCATGAGGATGTAAACAAAGCCAAGGCTTCTCTGTTATCCAGCCACCTGGCGTTCACGTCATCATGAGAACGCTGTGCTTTGTACAGGAATGCAATTTGCCAAGACACTTTTGCTTTGTAGAGAAACCCAATTTACCAATATCATACGAGAAATCTGATAGGGGTATCTCCGCTGTCCTTATTAGAGGGCTCCTGGCAGCCTATAGGAGATTAGGTATCACCTTGTTTGCTTGGTATGTATGTATGCATTTCTTTCTGTATGCTATGCTTGTTAAACTGTGCTTCTGCTCAACTTTGTCTGTTTATAATAAAGCTTTAAGTTTCATTATCCACTGGTGTGCTATTATCTCTGGATCTAAAAGAATCAATTGCCCTAGCCCCTGATCAAAGAGGGTTGGACTCTTGGCAATACACCTCGTGACCTCCAGTTTAGACTATTGCAACACACTCTGCAGGGGGATGCCCTTGAAGAGCATTGAGAGGCTTCAGCTGGTACAGAATGCAGGAGTGCGGGCAATTAATGTTGTTGTTTTTTCAGTGCTTGTGACACCACTGCTCCATGAGCTACATTGGCTTCCAGTGTGCTTCTGGGTGCAATTCAAGGTGCTGTAAAGCCCTTCATGGCATGGAACCAGGTTACTAACTGGACCGTCTCTCCCCAATTGTTTCCCACCCGGTCTGGCAGGCGGGGCACACTCTGGATGCCATCTGCTAAGGAGTTTTGGCTGGCGGGGCCCAGGAGGAGGGCCTTTACTGCTGTGGTGTCTGCCCTGTGGGCAGCTATATAAATCAAATCAAATCAAATCAAATAAAAAAATAAATATTACATTTCTTATACAATTCTGTAGATACTGGTTTGGCAAATAATATTTTCACTTGTATATATTATTAGATCACACTACTTTATTAGCATAGGTATCACAGTGTGCATAGTTATTATTATTTATTTTTTTTGCCATTCAATCATGTCCAATCTTCAGCGACTGCCTGTACTAGTCCCTGCAGTTTCCTTGGCAAGATTTCAGAAGTGGTTTGCCCTTGCCTCCTTCCTAGGGCTGAGAGAGGCTGACTTGCCTGCCCAAAGTCACCAGCTGGCTTTCATGCCTAAGGTGGGAGTACAACTCACTGTCTCCTGGTTTCTGCCTTGATGCCATAACCACTATACCAAACTGTCTCTCTCTCTACTGTATTAGCATAGGTATCAGAGTGTCCAGAATAATATCCCTCATTTGTCACCTGTGTGTGTGTGTGTATCAGCTCCAATCTGACTGACCCCCTGTCAATTAGATTTTATTGTAATCTTCCTATTTTTTTATGCTGGTCACTCAAATTAATAATATCCATCCATCCATCCATCCATCCAAGTAACAAAAGAAATGGTCTAGGACAGTGATGATGAACCTATGACACGAACGTTTTGGGTGACACACCAGCATTCATGAACACCTGACAACAAGTATTTCCCTGTTTGAGTTACTAAAGAAACTTAATGAACAAAAGGCACTGCAACTCTCCCGACCCGCATATCTCCCCCCCATCTCTGCCTTTTTGGCCACCCTGCACCCTGCCTTGTGAGGCGGCAAGCAGCCCTAGAACCACGCGGCTCTGGGGATGCTTGCAACATGCCCCAGGAAGCCGCAGCCGCACCAGCCCAGTCACAGCCGCAGTTACCCTCGCCACCCTGCACTCCGAGACCCCTGCCTCTCTGTGCTCTGCCACCCCAGCTCACCTTGCTGTCTTCTTGCTCCCACTTGCATGAAGCCGGTTCCTTTCTCCAGGAACCGGCTTTGCACGAGGGGGTAATAATAATAATAATAATAATAATAATCATCATCATCATCATCATCATCATCACACTGCCTTTGGGGGGGGTTGGGGGGTGACACGCTAGCAGAGTCAGGTTAGGCATCTTCCAAATTTTTGACACGCTGAGCCCAAAAGGTTTGCCATCACTGGGCTAGGAAGAGTCCCTCTCTCTCTGGAAATATGATCTCATGCAGATATCCTCTTGCTACGTCTTCCATTGTATGTATGTATGTATGTATGTATGTATGTATGTATGTATGTATTTATTTATTTATTTCCAACTTATATCACCACCCATCTCCCCCCACAAGGGGACTCTTGGCGGTTTACAATCAAGTTAGTAATTAAAAACATATAAAATACTTTATACAATTTAAATATTAAAGATATAAAATCCAAGAGGCTGTATATGATGTTTGTGAGCCGAACTCTACGGTGCAAGCCATCCCCAGGAAGAGCTATTACTCTTCCCATCCCAAGCGAGGTGGCAGAGCCAGGTTTTCAATTGCTTTCTGAAGGTCAGGAGTGTGGGGGCTAGCCTCACTTCAAGGGGCAGAATGTTCCAAAGGGCGGGTGCTACAGCAGAGAAGGCACGCCTCCTGGATCCCACTAGGTGAAATTCTTTTGCTGATGGGATCCGTAGCATGCCCTCTCTGCATGACCGGGTGGGGTGGGTCGATGCTCTGGGCATGAGGCGGTCTCTAAGGTAGCCTGGTCCCATGCCATGTAGGGCTTTAAAGATAATAACCAACACCTTGAATTGGACCCGGAAGCAAACTGGTAACCAGTGCAGCTCACGCAGCAGAGGTGTCACGTGTGCCGATCTTGGGGCACTCATAACTGCGCACACAGCCGCATTCTGGACCAGTTGAAGCTTCCGGATACTCTTCAAGGGTAGCCCCATGTAGAGTGCATTGCAATAGTCTATGTGGGAGATGACCAGGGCATGAGTGACTGTACGGAGGGCATCTCGGTCCAGGGAAGGGCGATGCTGGCGTACAACTCGAAGTTGCACAAATGCCCTTCTGGCCATGACTGCCACCTGCTCTTCAAGCAGGAGTCGTGAGTCCAGAAGGACCCCCAGGTTCCGCACTGAGTCTGAACGGGGTAGTGCCACCCCATCCAGATCTAAAGATGACATCTCCTTGGATCCCGAGGCGCCATCAATCCACAGCCACTCCGTCTTACCAGGGTTCAGCTGAAGCCTGTTGTTCCCCATCCAGACCCCCACAGCCTTCAGGCACTGAGAAATGGCAGCTACTGCATCACTTAACTCACCCGGGATGGAGATATATAATTGAGTATCATCAGCATACTGATGATACCTCATCCCGTGTTGGCGGATGATCTCACCCAACGGTTTCATGTAGATATTAAATAGGAGAGGGGAGAGAACCGAACCCTGCGGCACCCCACAAAGTAGGGGCCGAGGGTCGGACCTCTCATCTCCTATTACCACCGATTGGGATTGGTCTCGGAGGAAGGAGGTGAACCAGCGCAAAACTACGCCGCCCACCCCCAACTCTCTGAGCCGCCCCAAAAGGATACCATGGTCGATGGCATCGAAAGCCGCTGAGAGGTCAAGAAGAGCCAGGATGGATGCACTGCCTCCATCCCGCTCTCGCCAGAGATCATCTGTAAGTGCGACCAATGCAGTTTCCACCCCATATCCCGGCCTGAATCCTGACTGGAAGGGGTCTAGATAATCTGTATTATCCAGAATCCTCTGGAGCTGTAATGCCACCACTTTCTCAACCACCTTCCCTAAAAAGGGAAGGTGGGAGACGGGACGAAAATTGTCCAACACTGTAGGGTCCAGCGATGGCTTCTTGAGGAGGGGGTGCACCAGCGCTTCTTTAAAAGCAGCCGGAAACACTCCCTCTCCCAAGGATGTAACAACCATCGCATGGACCCAGCCACATGTCACTTCCCTGGCTGCTTTCACTAGCCAGGAAGGGCATGGGTCAAGATGACACGTAGTGGCTCTTACAGTCCGGAGGATCCTGTCCACTTCCTTAGGCTCAACAGGATCAAACTGTTCCCAGATAACTGGGCACAGACGTTCCTTGGCATCTCCCCAGACCATGCAGCACGCTTGGAGTCCAGCTTAGAACGAATCCGAGCGATTTTATCCACCAGATGCTCCGAAAATTCCTCCGCACAGCCCTGAAGGTGGGTCACTGGGCCCACCTTACCTAGGAGAGTTTGAGTAATCCTAAACAGGGCCGACGGGCGGCATTCTGCAGATGCAATAAGAGTGGAGAAATATTGACGTTTCGCCACTCTTACCGCCACCAGGTAGGCCTTAACCGCGGCTCTAGCTAGTGTTCGGTCAGATTCGGTCTTTGTCTTCCTCCAGCGGTGCTCTAGACGTCTCTTAACCCTCTTCAGAACCCTCAATCCCTCCGTGAACCACGGGGAATATCGGGTCGGATGGGGCAAGAGGGGCCGCACAGGCGCGATCCTGTCCAAGGCCCCGGACGCTTCCTTATTCCAGGCTGCGGCCAGGACCTCCGCTGGACCATGCAATAGATCCTCAGGTATAACCCCAGCTCCCTCTGAAACCCTATCGGGTCCATTAGACAGGATACCCTGGAGAAGCAGCTGATGCTAGGGAAAGTGGAAGGCAAAAGGAAGAGGGGCCGACCAAGGGCAAGATGGATGGATGGTATTCTGGAGGTGACGGACTCAACCATTGGGGAGCTGGGGATGGTAACGGCCGACAGAAAGCTCTGGCGTAGACTGGTCCATGAAGTCACGAAGAGTCGGAAGCGACTGAACGAATAAACAACAACAACAACATTTTATACCCTCAGTTGGGAGAGAGAGAAAGAGAGGCAGGAGAGAGAGAGAGACAGAGAGAGAGAGACAGAAACAGAGACAGAGTCTCTTTATGACCTCATTCTCCCAAACCTGACTTCTGCAGAGCCTTTTTCCAGGAAATAAGCCTTGGTCCTATGGTGATATTGAGTCATCAGATGAAGATGTTCTTATTTTAAGTAGTATCCCATGGAGTTTAGCTTGAAAAACAAATCACCTGAGACGTGCTTTATGTTCCATGGAGGGGTCTTAGCTGATATTTTAAGTTCTGCTTTGTACTACTTCTCCCCAAGCAACCACATCAGCTGGAGGACCTCAGTGGCAAAGTACAAGTTTAGTAAATAAAAAGATGGGGAAAGAACAAGACTGCCCTGAGTTGTTCTTAAAGAAGTTGCACAACAAGTGCAATGCTCATTTAGCTTTATTTCAAAGAAAATTTGCCAAATTTTACTTCAATGCATAAATGTTTTGGAGTCTAATAGATAGCAATTTTGATTTATATAAAGGAAGATAAAACGATTGCAGGCGGTGATGTCAAGTCATTGGCCAGATCTTGAAGATATCCAAGGCAGTAGACGGAGATGGCATTATTTTCCTACGCCGCCACTATAGAAATGGGATAAAATAATTGGTTGATCAAAGTGGGTTTGAGGTCTCTTCTCCCATCTGAACCCCAAAACTCTATCTCTTCTGCCCTCCTTTCTGCCCAATATTTCCCTTGAAACCCCTCTTCCTCTTCACGTCAATGCCTTGCAATGCTTTGTGAATGCAAACAATATGCAGGCACAGTATCCCAATCTACATCTGTGGCATCTCAATTAGGGGAGAGTTTTCTTACCCTCTCCCTCTCCCTCTCCGGCACCACCACCACCACCGCCGGCATCTTCTGGCATTCCCTGTGAAAAGAAAAAGAGGAGAAAGGTGTATGATGAGTAAAGATACCTTGATATTTAGATACATTTCTCCTTCTAAGACACCACCTGCTTCTGCAGAATTGCAGAATTCCTATGGCTTCAGGCAGTTCCATCTGACCAGAGGAATCCATTTCTGCTGGTCTCCCTGCAACAGCCCAAATCAATCACATATGCCATCGCACACCCTTCATTTATTTTTATCCCACCTATATTGTTTTACATTATTTATTTAAAAATTATTTTTATCCCGCCTTTATTATTTTTTATAAATAACTCAGGGCGGCGAACATACCTAATACTCCTTCCTCCTCCTATTTTCCCCACAACAACAACCAGTCGGGTTGTTAAAGTTAATAATGACACAGTGTAATATGTCATATGTTGTTGTTCATCTGAGGTTGTCTTTACCTAATTTTAACCCTGCTAAGAACCAGATGATTTTTATGATGTCCTGATACATTAAACCATAGAATTCAAAGAGGGTGTACTTACTTTTTCACATGAGTGAACCCTGTGAGGTGAGCTGGGCTGAGAGAGAGTGACTGGCCCAAGGTCACCCAGCCAGCTTTCCTGCCTAAGGCAGAACTAGAACTCTCAGTCTCCCTGTTTCTAGCCCAGCACCTTAACCACTAGAACAAACTGGCTGATGATGATACCAAGATGACAATTTGGATGATTATACTATAGTTGCATCTTTATTAGCATCCCTTTCAAAAAGCCAATCTCTAATTTTTTCTCTATTCCAAGATCTAAGTTCTCTCAAAGGTGGTAGGGAATATATTTGTAGAAGGGGTGACAAATTTAGTTCATTGATTCCCAGCTGTGTAATGGAGAAAACAGTGTTTGGCAAGATAGGATTCTTGAAGGCTTTCTAGTTTCTTATAGTGGCCCAACAATGCAAGGTGTATTCTAACGGTGATGGAAGGTAGCCCTACCTCCATCCTTAAATAGGCAGCAGGGGTGCCCTGGGGGAGGCCCAAGATCTTCCTTATAAAGTTGTTTTGGACTACTTCCAATTGCCCTACATTATGTTGAATCTCTAGTTTTAATGCAGAAGAAAAATCAATGGTATATTTTTCAGACATTTGGAGGCTCATGTTGACAATAGTCCACACTGCTCAAAGCTATTTCTTTAAAGTAAACCCAAAAGGTGTCAATGATTGAGATATCCTTAGCTAAAAACTGAAGCTCTAATTCCAGAATCCATTTCTTAAACTTGCGACAAATTCTGGCCCTGCATTGAATGGTAGACCTGACAAATATGTAGAAGATTATCCTGCTTTCAAAAATGATCATACTTGTTTAGAAAGGAGTGCGTTATCAGTCCTTTCTAAATTATCCGTAATTTAGTTTCTTACCTGGTTCAGGCAGGAATGCAAGGAAAAGTAATACGAAGAGCAGATAAAGGATCTTCATTTTGGGATTGGTTCTGGACCGGATCTTGCTTCTGGGACAGGACACAGCTCTCTATTTATAGAGTTAAAAGGATTGCATCACCCTGACTCAGTGAAATATTGCGTCTATTCTTAGGCGTTACTTTTACTGGTCTTTTATAAGGCAATTTTGCATCTTCTATTGAAACACTCCTGTGGGTTCGCTGTTGCAAAAGTCCTTGGAAGAGCAAGGGACTTAGATGAACGGCTAACCTGCTGTGGTTGCAAAAGATCCCAGCCTCAGCGCTTGCCATGTCCAGGTGGGCAGAGAAAAGCCCTTCCTTTTTTTAAATAAGAACTTTATTAAATTTCAAAATATATAATTAAAATACAAAATAGAAAATATAGAAAAGCAAGAAGATAGAAGTAAAGAAAAAAGAAAAAAAACTATAAAAGTGAAAATAGATAGGGAACAGAAAGAAAAGGTGGCTTCCGACTTCTCCAATACAGATATACATACAATTAAAAATATAATCTCTTACCATTAATTAAACCATATTAACATTATTTCTATCAAAACAAACCATTTAATCACTAAAACCCACAATTAAAGCTTCATTTTTTTCCAACACAAGCAAGTAGTCGAGAATTGGTTGCCAACTAGAGACAAATCCAGAAACAATATTCTCTCTTATTAAAGCTGTAAACTTCGCCATTTGAGCCCAGAGACTTGATGGGGTATATGCTGGCTTAAAGGGGAAAAACCGAGGCTTGAGAATAAACAGACAAGAATACAGCTTGTTAGGGCCAACAGTGTTTACTGTTTAGCATAGGGCAATAATGCAGATACAATCACATTATCGCAAATATGAAAAAGATGAATATACAGGATACATCATTGTAAAAGGAAAAACAAAACAAACTTATAAGCAGAGTTCCGTGTATTGATCCCAGGGCCAGAGTTCCTGCCATGGCCTATACCCAAAGCCAGGCATAGCTCACTCTCCCAGTCCACGGGAAGTGAACACGTGAAGAACTACATGGCTAAAAGACACTAAAAATCAAGAAGACATAGAACACCATTTTGCATGGTTGTATATTCAGTTCTTCTAGCTTTCTGATTGGCTGGAAGTTAGCTGTTACACACACAAGGCCTCAAAGCATTAGGCCTAAAACACATAGCATGACCTGCTATTGGTTAGCAGTGCTGCATCTACGCACTAAGTTCCCCCCTTCCTTGCTCAGGGGGGGCCTGAGCAAGGCTTCCCACGGAAGGTTATCAGGAGGCTTCACTTTCATGGGAAGATCCATTGCTAGCCATAACAATGGTACCTTCTAGCTTCATATCTAATGAAGATGTAAACAAAGCCAAGGCTTCTCTGTTATCCAGCCACCTGGCATTCACGTCATCATGAGAATGCTTTTGCTTTGTACAGGAGTAATTCATCAGGGCAACACAAGAACTCTAACAGGACTTAGATGAATGGCGAACCTGCTGTGGTTGCAAAACGTCCCAGCCTCAGCGCTTGCCATGTCCAGGTGGGCAGAGAAAAGCCCTTCCTGAATTGCTGGCAAACCTCTACCATTCAAGAAAGATAATGCTCGGCCACATTCATAGTGGTTGGAGTTCTAGAAGGTCCATGATGCAGTTTGGAACCAAAGGATAGAAATCCTGGATTGGCAGTGCTGTCCTTAGAGACACAATTGGATGGGTGGGCTTTGGGAAAAGAGCTGGCTCTGCCCCTTGGTGGGTGTATGTGGCCCTCAGATGAAGCAGAGGCTGATTCTGCTTTCATTGCAGTCTCCTCATTGTCTATGTGGCCATACTTTTTACTGCTTGTATTAGTTTGAGGTGGTGAGTGGCAGTATTTTACTTCTTCAATTGTAGTTCCACGACTATCCACAAGCAACTGTCACCTGCTGAGGGCCTCAAAATAAAAATGTATTCGTTGCCACTTTGCTATTCCTAAAAATGTATGAATTTCTCTGTTTTTATCATCTCCTTCTGCTTGACCCTGTGTGACCTTAAATATTCGTGTTATTTATTTATATTTATTTATTTAATTAGGGGCGTGGTGGCTCAGTGGGTAAGACGCCAGGCTTGTCGATCGGAAGATCGCAAGTTTGGAGGTTCGAATCCCTAGTCCCGTGTGATGGAGTGAGCTCCCGCACTAGCCCCAGCTCTTGCCAACGTAGCTATTTGAAAGGATGCAAATGCAAGTAGATGAATAGATACCAGTTCGGTGGGTAGGTAACAGCGTTTTGCACACGTCATGCCGGGCACATGACCGTGGAAGCATCTTCAGACAACGCTGACTCTTCGGCTAACAAACAGAGATGAGCACCCGCCCCTAGAGTCGAACACGACTGCACAAATCTGCGGGGGGGAACCTTTACCTTTTTATTTATTTACCATAGTATATATTATTTTGGTCTTTGTAAATGAATACATTTTGAATGGAATACAGTGGATAAGCTGCTCAATTGAGGAAGGCTTAAAATGGATTACAACAAACGAAAAGAAAAGAAAAGGAGAGGAGAAGAGAGGAGGGAGAGGAGAGGAGAGGATAGAAGAGGAGAGGAGAGGAGAGGAGAGGAATGAAATGAAATGAAGTCAAATGAAATGAAATAATGAAATAAAATAAAACAAATAAGCAACATTAAAATGGAAAACCATTGTAACAGAGCAGAGCAACATTCCCTTTAGGAACAGCTCCGAGATCCAATCTCCCTCATCGACAATCTCTTCTGAGACACTCTGGAAAATCCAGGTTTTAATTGCTTTCTGAAATAAACAATATGGTGGGAGGCAAGCTATTCTCAGGAGTAATGCTCTCCAAAGAAGGCGGCCAGCAACTGAGAAGGCTTGTCCCTATAGTCCCTAAATATGACACTCCTTAAGAGATGGGAGAAGGAGAGAGGCCAGGCTTCCTCATTTATTGGTTGGGCAGGAGCCACTGGGAGAAGGTAGTTCCATAGATACATAGGTCCTAAGGGTGAGAAAGGCCCAGACCCAAAGACAGCAAACCAGACTACCGCTCTGTCTCCAACCTTCTCTTTTGGGGGAAGGTTGTTGAGAAAGTGGTCAGACTGCTGCTTCTGTGTGAGGAGGCGGATTATCTAGACCAGCTTTTCTCAGCTTTTTGACCCTGGAGGAGCACCTGTAATATTTTTCAGGCCTTGGGGACCCCCTGCACATTCAGGCTCAAAAATAGGCCACAGGTTACAAAATTATTGTATTTGTTTCATGTGTAGGCCTGTATATATGCATTAACAGTTACCTTAAACTAAAAATAATGAAATTGACCTCTTTAACGTGAAGTTGCCTGAATTTGTAATAATCTTTTAAATAAATCATGATCTCTCAGGGAAGCCCTAGTGACCTCTGGCAGAACCCTAGTATTCCATGGAAACCAGATTGAGAAACTCTGATCTAGACCCATTTCAGCTGGGTTTCAGGCTGCGATTTAGGATGAGGTCAGCTTTGGTCATGCTTGTAAGAAACCTGTGGTGGAGCCGGGATGGAAGTGGCGCATCCATCTTTCTGCTCCTTGATCTCTCAGCAGCTTCTGATACTATCAACCATGGTATCCTTCCGGACCAACTTCAGGGGTTGGAAATGGGCCCCATTTTATTGTGGTTCTCTTAATTTCTTGAGGGCTGGTTCCAGTCAGTGTTGGTTGGGCAGGAGAGGCAATTCCCTAAGTCCCTCCTCTATGGGATGCCACAGGGTTTGACTCTCTCTCCCCTCCTATTCAACGTCTGCATAAAACCACTGGGGGAAGTTATCCACCTGTCTGGGATTTGGTATCATCATTATGATGATGACACCCAATTGTATCTTTCAACCTCAGGCTAATCAAGCGTAGATGTCAAGGTCCTGTCCCAGTGCCTGGAGGCTGTGTGAGCTTGGATGGGGAGAAACCATCTCTGACTCAATCCTACCAAGACTAAGTGGCTGTGGGTCTTGGGATCACCTGGTTCTGGGAATATTCCATCTTTGATCTTGGAGGGGTTGCTCTTCCCCATTCAAGGGTGATGCACCATTTGGGGGTCTTCATGGGCTTACAATTCCTACTCAATGAGTAGGTGTCAGCTGTGACAAGGAAGGCATTTGCACTGCTTTATCTGTTGAGTCAGTTCACTGCTTCCTGGATCAGGAGGCACTTCAGACAGTCACTCATGCCCTAGTCACCTCACAACTTGACTATTGCAACATGGGGCTGCTCTTGAAGACTACTCAGAAACTTCAACTGGTCCAAAATGCAGCAGTGCAGGCAGCTATGGGCATGCTTCTCTGTGCTCAACTGCTCCACAAGCCGCAGTTTTTCTATAAAGAAAATAAAAAAAGTTTTTTTATTATAAAAATTATAATATAAACTTTTTTTATAAAAAAAAAGTTTTTCTATAAAGCTGGTAAAAATAAAATGAATTCTATGGCTACAACTTGGCTGTGTTGTATAAGGCAAGTTACTAATGAAATGAGTCCCATTCTGACTTTAGGTGAGAGCTCATATCACAAGTTATTAATATAACCAAACTTAATAAGCATTGCATTCCGTACCTAGAGAAAGACTCTGGTGGACGTTGTTACATTCATCCATAGATTGGTCATTACTTTACCTAATTAGTAGGTAGCATGAAGACGCATTTACACAACTGAGATGAGGCAGGAGCAGCCATCTCTCTGCTGATATCAGAAAGTAGTGAAAAAGGGCTGTGTTCTGGCCCATCTTCAGTGCTGATGTGAATTCAATTGCCATTGCACTGGTAAGTCATGCCCAATGTGTGGGGTCCCTAAAGTTAGGCAAAGCCTGGATTAAAGAGATCATTAGAGCTGAATATCTTGCAAGGCTGAAGGAAGCCAAGGAAGGAGTTTGTGAGGAAAGCCTTGAAACCAAGCATGCCAACACAGGGATTTCATGTGCAGAAATAACGGTGAGATACCAATGGTATCCAGCAAACCTCATGTCTTCTGATGTAACATGTGCCTGAAATTGAGGAAATAGGGAGAAACCAGAAGGCCTCAACTGACTTGGAATTTAGCAACCACAATTCCTGAGCTAAATAATCAACGTACATTAGAACAGGCAGTTAGTTTTCAAATGAAATCCAAGCTCAAGATGAGTTCAAGGTCTAGAAAATTTGAAAATCAGTTGTATGAGGTATATTGAGCTAGGTAGAATTTACAGCTTCCCACATTATATTTCATCTTGATGTTCAAAGTTGGATGTGAATGGAATTTTCGGTCAGAACAACAGAAGAGTTAATATGTAGCTAACCAGGAATGTCTATTAATGGGTGAATTCTCCTAAGTTCAGTGACCTCACTTAACTCGTATCCAGACCAAGAATGATAGTAATTAAGCCACTTCTTACTCCTTTACTGATGAAGTCATCCTTCCCAAACAAGTGTTTTCCAGATACAGTGGCACCTTTTCAGCATATTGTTCTAAATGGATCATGTTCGTTATCCATTGGTTATGTTTATGTTCATTATCCGTTGGTTATGTGAAGACCAAGAGCAGGATTCTTTGTGTCCGTTCTAGCGGTCAGAAAGAGCTGGGAGTTAAATCTATCAATTTCTTGCTGACAGCCTTTCAGTTCTGAGGTGATGGAGAATGAACCATAGCAAAAGGTTTTATTTCTTCTTCTATTTCATTTTATTTTATTTTTAACTACTACTTGTATTTACAACATATTCCAGTTCCATTTTATTTCTATTTTTATGTATCCTAATTTGAGCTCTAACTCTTTTACCTCCCCAAGTCCTGCTGTGATGCCTCAGCATGGCAGGGGAGGGGGATCCTCCTGGGAAGGGGGAGTGAAGAAGAAGGGGGTGGATGCCAAGAGTATCTAATCCCAGCAGGGTTGCCCAAGGTCATCTCACCTGCCAGGCTAAAGCAAGCAGAAACCTTTAGTGGGCAGCAGTCATATAGGGAGATGCTGGAGGCAGAGGATCACTTCAGTGACAATTACAAAGGGATCATTTCATACTGCACCAGAGAATGCAGTGGTAAACCCCTCCTATATTTTAAAAAGAAAACTAGATGGATAGACAGTATAAAGTGATGGATGGTATAATGCCGGATGCTGGGCCTCTCAGATCAGATGGCACTCAGCGTGCTACGTGGAAGTGATGAGGATCTTATGGAGTACTAATAGTGTTTATGACGTGGCTAGATTAAAGCCTTTGGGACGTCTAGTTGCTGAAGTTGCCATGCAGGAAAAGAAAATCTGAAGTTGCAAAGACAGAACTACA
Source organism: Charina bottae (assembly GCA_023362775.1). Lineage (NCBI taxonomy): Eukaryota > Metazoa > Chordata > Lepidosauria > Squamata > Charinaidae > Charina > Charina bottae. The sequence continues at coordinate 86,199,202 of JALMGJ010000001.1, read as the reverse complement.
GTGGCAACTTGTAATGTAAGAAGCAGGAACGTGGGAAGCTCAATGCAGTGAAAGGTTAAATGACTACACATTGCCATCTTAGGCATCAGTGAACTGAACCAGACTGGAACTGATCACTGTCAATTCGAAGATCATATTGCTTACTATCCATGGCATGAACAGAAAGAAGGAATGGTATTGCTTTCATAATCAGGAAGGATATAGTAAAGACAGTAGTTGGATACAATGCAATCAATGACCAGATAACATCAATTAGACTTTGTGGAGAACTCTTTAATATGATGATCATTCAAGTTGGTGCTCCAACCACCGAGTCAGAAGAAAAGGAGGTTGACAGATTTTATGATCAAGTTCAATTTGAAATCGACAGAATATGCAAGGAAGATGTGATGCTTGTGATTGGAGACTTGAATGCCAAAGTTGGACACATTAAAGAGGAAAACGTAGTTGGATTGTATGGTTTAGGAAACTGAAATGCAGCAGGAGACCGACTTATCAATTTCTGCCACTCCAGTGAACTCTTTGCAGCTAACACTCTCTTCAAACCACGAAAACGATGCCTCTATACATTGATATCACCAGATGGAGTATGTAGAAATCAAATTGATTATATTATTGCTAAGATGTGGAGGAGCTGAATTATAGCATCAAAGACATGGCCAGGTGTTGACTGTGGAACAGATCACAAACTGTTCATGTGCAAGTCCAAGTTCAGCTAAAGAAGAGGAAGAAGAAAGCCTGTCAGTTTCCACAATATGACCTTGAACATATACCCACCGTTTTTAAGGAGAACTTCAGGAATCACTTTGAAGCCCCGAACCTCAGTGATACAGAACCAGAGGAATTATGGGATGAACTTAAAGAAGTCATTCAGGATGAATGAGAAAAGAGACTGCCATAAATGAAGAAAGAGAAGAAGACAAACTGGATGTCAGAACAAAAAACAAGATGGAAACAGTCATGGAAAAAGAAGGAAAGTCTTTCAAAAGATCTCTGAACTCAGAAGGAAGTTCCAACCTCAAACTGTTATGCTAAAGGGCACCAATGGACAGATAGTAACTGATTCAAAGGAGATCAAAAGAAGATGGAAGGAGTATACTGAAACACGATACAGTAGAGATGTCAACATCTAAGATACCTTAGAATATATTCCCTACTTAAAGGGACCCACAGTACTAGAAGATGAAGTTAGATCATCCCTCCAGTCATTACCAAGTTGGAAGGCTAGAGGAACTGATGAAATACAAATTGAAATATGACAAGCAACAGAGGAAGAATCAGTCAAGATATGCCAGCAAATCTGGAGAATGACACAGTGGCCAACAAATGAGTCTACATACTAATATCAAAAAAGGAGTCTGAACAGAGTGTACAAACTGTCATACAATATCCTTAATTTCACATGTTAGCAAAATAATGCTTAGGATCATCCAATACAAATTTGAGCCCTAGGTGGAAAAATAGGTGCCAGATGTTCAAGCTGACTTTACAAATGTACAAGGAACATGAGTCATTACTGCTGATGTATGTTGGATAATTGAGAAAGCCAAAACATATCCAAAAGAATTTACTATGTGCTTCATTGATTATAGAAAGGCCTTTGATTGTGTCAATGACATCAGGCTGTGGAAATTCTCAGAAAAATGGGAAACCCAGAACATCTCATTGTCCTGATAAGAAACTTATGTAAAAGTAAGGAAGTCACAGTACTTACAGAAAATGGTGAAATAGACTGACTCAAGGTTGGCAAAAGTGTGTGACAAGGTTGTATACTCTCCCCTTATTTATTCAACCTAAATGCTGAATATATATTAAAGCAGGGGTCGGCAACCTATGGCTGTTAGGAAGTGGGCTGCAGGGTGAGCCGGAGCAGCTGATTGGTGGGGGCCTGGAAGGGGAAACACCTCCACCTATCACATGCGGCAAAGAAGGGCGGAGGCGGGCCGAGGAGCACCCCCGCCAATCAGCCTCCCCTCGCTGCCTGAGTGAGAAGGAGGAGTGGGCGGTGCACGAGCCTGCTGAGGAGGAGGAGGAGGAGGAGGAGGAGGAGGAGGAGGAGGAGGGAAGTGACAGCAGTGTGAGCGGGCCAGGGGTCGCGAGGGGGCAGGTGGCGCAAGGAGGGTGTGGTAGCTGAGGTGCAGCGACAGCGCTGGCTGGGTCGGGAAGATGGCAGCGGCAGTGCACACGTGCGTGCGGCAAAGCTTTTGGCCTCCTAGCCGCTCAGTGCAGCGGGGTAGCTCGGGTGCACCTCTGCCTCCCCACTGCACAGCTGATCAGCGCGGAGATTTTCCACCCCGGAGCGCCCCCCCCATCACTTTTTGCAGTGATCCGAGGCTTTTTTACCTTGCGGCAGTGGTGCTCTGCCGAGAAGGGGCCAAAAAAATTATGGGGAGCAAAAGTGTTGGGGGGAAGTCCGCCCTGCACCCTGCTGTGGTGTCACTTTGAAAGGGCAGGCTCCAGGGATCCCGAAAATGCAGGTAGGCGGAAAGCCTCGCTGGCAGCACCTGCGGGGGGTGCGGGGTTTGAAGGCGGGAGCCAATCGCATGGGCCAGGGGGCAGGGACCTCTAGAAATAAAGCGCACAATAAATGTAATGCTCCCCCTGCAAACCCCGCCCACCGGCCCATGCGATTGGCTGCCGCCTGCAAAACCCACCCCCCGGGCCATGGAAAAAAAATTCCCACGGAAGTGGTCCCAGGTGCCAAAAAGGTTGCCGACCTCTGTATCAAGGGAATCTGGGCTGGAAGAAGATGTCTGATTTTAAAATTGGAGAAAGATACATCAATAACCTGTGCTATGTGGATGACTCTACCTTGATAGCTGAAAATGCAAAGGATCTGCAAGCTCTAGTAATAAAAGTTAAGGAGGAAAGTGAAAAAAATGGGACTATAATTAAATATTAAAAAGGTGAAACTAAGGACAACAGGGAGAAGAACCAGCCTTAGAACTGACATTGAAGGTATCAGTGGTGGATGCCTTTTAGGATCAACCGTTAACGGTAACAGAACAAGTAATCAAGAAATACGCCACAGAGTAGCATGGGGTAGAACAGCCATGAAGTCCTTTGAAAATATATTAACATGCCATGATGTGTCTATACCTACAAAGATCAGAATCTTTTATTTTAATAGTACTTTTATTGTTAGGTAGGCCTGGCTGTATTTTGAGTTCTTTTAATTTAGTTCTGTATACTTTTGGTTGGATTGCATTTAACTTGCATCTTGCTCTCTCTCTCTCCCTGTGTCCTTTCTCTGGTTAGTGCTGGAATGAAGCATTGCTTGAAACATTTCTAATAGATGTAAGACATGAAAGCTTAGGACTGAAGGATTAGTTTTACAGAGTTGATTCCTGAAAAAGGATGACGTTGTGTCAGAAGGTAATGTCCTGTTGATGTTCCTATGGCCTTCTTCTGTGGCCTGTACATAATAAGCTGGAATAATGTATCAGGAGAGAAGGAGAGATAAGAAGTGAGGAGCCCAGCTAAGGTCAATGGGGGGCAGAGGCATTTGCAGGGCTGGGCTGGTCCAAGATGTAAAGACGGTGGGTGCAACTGTATGATTGAAGCCTCACCCCTTTTTATGTCCATGCGGCACATGCAACACATGTTAAAAAGGGGTAAGGGTTCAATGCACAATTGCACTTGCCACCTTGACTGTTTTGATCTCCCCATGAATGCCCCTGACTGTGAGCTAATAAGCTGAGCTTGCTTGGCAGAAGGGTTTTGCCACCTATCTCTTGGCACGTGCCCTGCCCACTCTGTGCACCCTGCTTATAGCTAAAAGATTTTGGAATGATAAATGTGTGGCCCCAGTACTCAATAGTCTGCAGAGTTGACATTAACTAGCAACTTGCAAACAAATTACTAATCAGTGTAGATTAGCTATGCATGATTATAAGGAAGTATTATTTATTTATCCATCCATCCATCCATCCATCCATCCATCCATCCATCCTATTTCTTAACCACCCATCTTGTATTGCAATGACTCTGGGCGGTTTACAAGTAAAAACACATAAACATAAGAAATGCCAAGTATAAAATATAAAATATAAAGTATAAAATCCAAGATGATGGAGTAATGGTATCATCATTGGCCCCGTTATGGTGCCAATGACCCCCATGCTTGACTATCCCCCCTCCCACTCCAAGCGAGGTGGCACAACCAAGTTTTAACCCCCTTCCGGAAGGCCGGGAGAGCGGGGGCCTGCCTCACATCTGGGCGTAACTTATTCCAGAGGGCAGGGACCACGGCAGAGAAGGCCCTCTTCCTGGACCCTGCCTGTATAGCTACCATTTATTAATATGCTTACCAAGAACTCTTTATCTACCTATCATCTATCCCTCCTCCTCCTCCTCCTCCTCCTCCTCTCTATCATCTATCTCTTTCTCTTTCTCATCTATCAATATATCATCATCATCGTCATCATCATCATCCTTCTCTCCCTCTCCCTCTCCCTCTCCCTCTCCCTCTCCCTCTCCCTCTCCCTCTCCCTCTCCCTCTCCTCTCTCTACCTCTACCTCTACCTCTACCTCTCCATGCCTTGTGTGTTTTGGTTTCTTTTTCTGGCTTTCTTTCTTTCCCTTTGTCTTTTCTTTCTTCAGAACTTGTGAAATGTTTATCCTTATTTCTGGTTTTGTTTTTCTATTATACTAATAAAAGAGGGGAAAAAAATAAAGGGCAAAAAATAAAGTGCCTAATTTGGAGCATTGCCTGTAGGAGCCAATCTCAGGCTGAGCCAAAAAACGGGGGTCCCATTCAAAGTACCCAAATAGAAAAAGTGAGGCTGGACCACATCCAATCAAAGCCAAGATATCTTGAAGGGAAAAGGGGATTTTGAGGACTTCAAAGTAGGGTGTTTCCACCTGCCTGGCAAGGAACTTCACCTTCTACCACCGGACACGTGCCCTGCTTCCACAATGGAATGTAGCGGGCAGACCAAATGCTTCCATTTCCATCTTCATTTTGGGTGGGTGGGTAGGTTAGCAACCATGTTGTGGCAAGAGTTGCAGTATCCCAAGGACACAGATTGCAGTAGCCATGTCTACACTTAATCTTGCATTAAGAATAAACCGTTGATAGTCCTTGAGTAAACTTAAGTAACTCTTTGTGGGAAAGAACACATTTGGAATATCTGCTCTCAGGGGGAGGATCCTAGTCCCCATGAACCCCTGATCCCTAGTCCCGTTTGTCAACCGGGGGTTTTGGGGGAGAGACTTTGGTGGGTTCTCTGACCTTTGGGACCTGTGCTGGTGTTGGGAGACGGTTGGAGTCCCCTCCAGATGGAGCAGCGGAGCGTAGCAGACCTTTGCGGCAGCGGCGAGCCTCTTGTAGATATGGGCAGACCTCCTGTAGACATCGGTGGACCCTGGTGGCCTTGATGGACTGGGCAGTGAGGTGGTGCAGTGCAACGTGCCTTGCGGGTGGAGCCTCCCAGTTGGAGCAGTGGAGCGCAGCAGGCCTTGTGGCGGCAGTGGACTCGGCAGATCTCCTATGGCCTTTAGAGAACTTTGGCAGTTTTTGGGGGGCTTTCTGGGCCTTGATACATCTTGGTGGCTCCAGCGAGGTGGCGGGGCATGACATGCCTTGCGGGCAGAGCCCCCTGACTGGAGTGGTGGAGTGGCGGAATGCGACAGGTCTTGTGGCGGTGGCAGACTCCGGTGGATCTCCTGCGGGCCTCAGTGGATGGTGGGGGCTTTTGGGGTTTTTCCAGGCTTCTTGTCTGCAGACTGATGGTGAGCCCCCGTGTGGGGGGCTGGCCCTGATGGTGATAGGATGTACGCTGGTTCAAAGGGAAAAACCAAGGCTTGAGAATAAACAGACAAGAGTGCAGCTTTTAGGGCTAAAAGTGTTTACTTGTAGCATAAGGCAATAAATGCATATATAGTTACATTATTGCAAAAAAGGTACAGGAAAAACAAAACAGAGTACATCTTCTCCAGTGTATTGCTTCCAATGACAGACATGAAGGAGCCCATGCCATGGCATCACTCACATAGCCAGGCATAGCTCACACTTCCCAGTCCAAGGGAAGAGAACACGTGAAGAACTACATGGCTAAAAGACACTAGAAATCAAGAAGCATAGAACACCATTTTGCAGGGTTAGATATTCAGTTCTTCCAGCTTTCTGATTGGCTGGAAGTTAGGTGTGACACACACTAGGCCTAAAAGCATAGGCCATAGTAGTGCTGCATCTAAGCAAGCATGTGATCTCCCCCTCCCTGATCTCCCAGGGCTTCCCACGAAGGCTTCAGGGGGAATTGTTCTCATGCGAAGTTCCCATTGCTTGTGTAGACACTAGCCATAACAATACATCACATGGTACCTTCTAGCTTCATATCTAATGAAGATGTAAACAAAGCCATCCAAAGTTATGAGAAGGCTTTTTGTTATCTAGCCACCTGGTGTCACGTCATCATGAGAACGCTGTGTATAGAAACCAATTTGCCAAAACAATTTTCATGTCGGAAATCTGACAGATGGCACGTTGAGTTCCAGCACTGCGGAGTGGGGGTTGGTGGTTGAACGGACTTTGGCGGTGTGGGAGGGCCACCTGGATAGTGTATGGGACCCAGGTGGTGCAGTGTTTTTGGGGCAACACCCCATGGATTTTATTAACATAAGGGACTCAGTGGATGGAGTGGAGGACTTGTCACCCCAATCTATTTATTTATTTATAATTCAAATTTTGCCACCAGCCAT